>CP136866.1:5343854-6543854 GCA_033000465.1 Sciaenops ocellatus
GTCTTCATATATCTGGCCAGTGCTATCTATTCCCATGAGGTAGTCATAGTTTTCAGTGTATATTACACACATTTAAATGAAGACGGACGGATGAAAGGATTTTACACAGTGAACAGTGAAGCAGAGTTTTGTTTTTACTTGAGACTTGCAAAGTCTTTACTAGCTTTGAGACTAACTGTGCTACATCGTTGTTTCCCCTTTATTTAATTATACCACATTTACTCTTTTGCTTCTAGCTGCACAAGGCACTTTATGTAAAATTGCTTTAATTGTATCAGTCTCTGCCTATCTCTCAAATGGAGGGCCTGAATTAGTTAGAGTGCAGGATGCTAACAAATTCAGTCAGAACATGCAGTCTGTCCCAATTTCAGATGCGTGGTGGTCAGTGCAACTCAGTAGTTAGGTTTTGTAAGTGTGCGTGTATGTGTGCGTATCTAAGAACACAAATGTGTTTTCATAGTGGACATATCCAGTTTCTGAATGTGATATTTAATTTTGCTTTATTAATTCAAATGGGCCTTCTAATGATTTAATGGAGTTCTACAAAAATGGGAGACTAAGGATTAAAGATGATACACATGTACACTTGTGTATTATATATAAATTTATTAAAGATATTTAATGTGTTTATTAGTGATCTTCAGAGGTGCTGTTTGACGGTGTTTTTACCTCTGGAATGAGCTAGGCTAGCTGTTTCACCCTGATATAATGCTAAGCTAAAGTAAGCTAGGCATCTTCTGGTTGGAGTTTCATATTTAGTCTCTTGGCAATGCCTTTCAAAATATATGAACTAGTTTGCAACGCAGGCTTTGTTTAACATTTGTAGCATCCAAAGATTGGCCTGATGATGTCACCTGTGACCTCATCAAGGTCATCTCAAGAGCCACAGAAGATATTACAGAACAGTTTATACAGGCTGAGTACAGCTCTTGATGAGTAAGAGTGCCTCTTCAAGATAGAAACCCAACTTTTTTTTTCTTTTTTTCTTGAGGCAAAGTGTCAATGTCAAAATGAAACAAACATATGTACAGTCTCATTAGTGTTAATTAATGCTCTTGCCATAAATGCAAACACAGAATCAACATGTCTGTGAAGGTTCTCAGTCATCCAGGTCATCCTTTTTCTTGTAAACAGAATCACCATAATGCTCTAGCTGACCTCCTCATAAGTACAGCCCGGCTTTAATGACACATGCTGTAATCTTGGAATTGAAGCTGTGTTGCAATTTGTGTTGTTGTTCATCACTCTTGTGTTGTTGTTCATCGTTGTGCCTCAATGTAAAAAAACACAAACCTGTAAATGCATTATAGTAATTATAGTAATTAGCAATGAACAAAGTTCAGTGCTTTACAGTTTTCAGTACACTGGTAGATTTTACTTACCACCTCTACCCTAGGTTGGTAGCTGAAAACATGCACGCTTGCATCTACCATATGATTGTGCCTCATACCATTTCAGGGTCGTGCAGAGCTAGCCAGTTAGACTTTCTCAATGTCTATCATTTGACGGACAGGGTCATACAAAATTCACCCACAGTTTTAAAGTTGTGGAACATTTCTTCAAGGGAACTGATCAGAAGTCAGCAAGACTCTGAATGTGGACTTTCCAGATCCTGCAAACAATCAATCCAGTGAAATCCTGCAGCATGCACTCCTTCTGCACCAGTGGCGCAGAAGGAGTCACATGACTTGACGCAAATTTGAGGACTTAAGACTTGTTTGCCTAACATTGATAAAAGAGTTGACTTTTGGCTTGATTGACTGGTATTCATGACTTGAGGCTTGATTTGACGCTTTAACTTCACTCCTGCACTCAAATTGACACTTGATTTAAAACTCTGTTTCAACTGCTGCTTCAACTTTATATTCAAATGTATCAGCGTTTTAACTACTTCAAATTTTCAGCAGTGACTCTCTTACCTTTCTGTTCAGTGTCTATTTAGAAGCTCTAAGTTTCAGAACTGATTCTCCAGCTTTGAGACGTATCAGAGTTTGTTGCAGATCCTCCAGCACCGCCTTTCAAAATGTGCCAAAGGCAAAAACTGTCTGAGATTGAGCTGTCTGTCTGAAGGATTTAGAGGAAATACGATTATGATACTGATCTGTAGTCTGCCTTACTTTCCCAATGCCTGCTTCCTTTTATACTGAATTGACATGTTCTATTAATAAAGTGTCTAGAATATAACCAAAACTATTATGCCACTTGAGTACAGTTATATATCTTATTTCTACAGAACACTTTTAGAAGACAATGCATGAATACTGATACGATTATACTATATATGATTAAATAACCCCGGTTTTACTTCCTCATATTGTAATAGCACTGTGAGACTGTTCAGCATATGTGCTCTTCCTGTTGGATATGATGAGTAATCCATCAAGCGTTTTCTTTGCAATCTGATTAGCATGTTTTTCTCTAACTGCAGATTAAATCTGTACTGTCACTCCAGATCTTCCTCTAGTGTTGTTGTACTAACTTTCAGCACTTTAAGTGACAAAAAAGTGACTTATCTCAGAAACTTTGTGATTGTGGATCATTTTCTGAATTAACTCTCAGATGCAAGTTAGCACACTTTATTTGGGATATACAAGACTATTTAAGACACTCAATAGACTTCTAACATTGTTACACATTTTTATTAGTAATTATTATTTTGTCTCAGTAGGTGTGATTAAGAACAAATGCATTCTTAGATGAAATCCTCTGAGGGGAAATGTAGACAAATTAAATAGTTCGCTGTGTTGTACTGACATACGGTCAGGAGGCCAGGGATCAGCTGCGGTGGTAGAAAAGTCTTCTTCCACTGTAGCATTTCAATTAAATATTAGTATTATTTAATAAAACCTAGGATTTGCTGTTATCCCTGTACTTTGAAAGATTTAGCAAACCTTCAGAAACCCTGCTCGAGTGTTGACCAGCACAGCTCTGAGACCAATTTGTTCTGTTGAACCGTCTTCTGTCTGTCTGCATGTCAAATGTGGACTGTCAGACCGAGCGAGGGAAATAGTCAAACATGCTCTTGCTTCAGATAAGGTGTGAGAAAAAAGAAGTTGAAACAGAGAGAGTTCTTCTGATCCCATTTTAAAGAGTGGTTTTATCCCAGACGTTCTTTCTGTTACTTAACATGAAAAAAAAAAAACTCCTATGAATGAAAGCCGTCTTTGACTTTCATATCAGCAATATTACTGCACAAAACTATGATGTGAGGTAGGTAAGAGACAGACAGATAAAAGCCAGAGAGATGTGGCAGGAGAGCAGAAATGTTAAGGAAAGACTTGGGAATAATTACTAAACAACATTTGAAATGTATCCTTATAAATAATATGGTGAACAGGAAGACAAATTGTGTTTACAGTGATACTGTTTTCGAGGCCGATACGAGTGTATGATTTAATTTCAAATCATTTATTTTGTATGGCTTTTAGTTTTAGTTCATTTTACATACGTTTTTAGTTTTTGTTGTCAAGAATGTGTAACTCTATTTTGAGTGCTACACAAATAAATGATCACATGTTCATTGTGTTATCATTTACAATCAGGTTAATTATCAACCTATTATTTAGTTAAATAATGAACAAGTAGCTTTTCAGATACAATCATTTAGTTGAGTATTAAAAGCATGCAGTCACAATGTTAAAAGATGATAATGAGCCAGACTTCCACGTGCTGTCCTCTTTGAACTCTGTGATGGATTGAGCTCCGATTTACAGTGAGGCACACGAAGAAATCAAGCCGTGACAGTCCCACTTCAAGTCCTAACAGCCGGCACTTTTCAAAGGGAATTGGCCGACAGGTCATTGATATCTCAGCCAACCTTTAGCCGTGTCATGTCTGACATGTCATAAGGTATAACTGCTTTGCCACATCTGTACGTAAGGGTTGCTTACACGGTGGGTAAACAGACAAACAAAATTGCAATTTGCAGCAATGTCTGGTTTCCCAAATGTAATCAGTGCTATTTTAATTCAATCAATGTCCAAACTACATGAGATGCGGACATGTTACTAATGAATGCAGTTCCTCAGTGGCCTGGTTTAACTCTTAGCTTATTTGTATTAAGAAATAGCAGTGTTGGGTCCAGATTTGAGGCTGGAGCTCTACATATGGACGATTAATGTAGAAATCTTAAATCCTGATTTTTCTCTACTGCAGTGTCTTACTTATTCACTAACGTTACAGGCAACAGTGGATATCCCATCAAGTGATGGCCACACAATCCTTTCCCTAACCCAAAGAGCACAGTCAGGCATGCACTATTGTGGAGCGCACTATCAGGTTTATGGAGAGCAGATGGTGTTGCTTTGATGCCGCAGGAAGTCAGAAAGGTGTGCCAAAATGTGGAGGCATGTGCGGTCATACATAATGTGGCACAGCACAGGAATGTGGATTAACCTCCTGACCCCTATCATGTTGAACCCAGGCCTGACCCCTCTACCGAGGTACATGAGCCAAATACTGCTGCTGTGTGCCATCGTTTAGATGTGATGTGTGGCACAAAAGATATGGAAACATGTCACACGTCACTTTTTCTATTTCTACAAGAAATAGAAATCGTTTTTGTGATTGAAGTCATTGTTTTGTACATATATCTGTGAACACAACATCAGTGCATTTGCTTTAGGCGGCTGTGGCTCAGGAGGTACAGCAGGTTGTCCACAAATCAGATGATGAGTGGTTCGATCCCCGTATGTTGAAGTGTCTTTGGGCAAGATACTGAACTCCAAATTGTGTGTGAATGCGTATGAATGGTTAGCTCAATGCTATCAGTGTATGAATGGGTGAATGAGATATGTAGTGTAAAAGCACTTTGAGTTGTCAGAAGACCAGAAAGGCGCTCTGTAAGTACAGCCCGTGTACCATTTACTTTAGCACAAACAGAGGACCACCTGAGTCGTCCTGTGTGTCATGCATGTCGGTGCCCCCCTTGGCCTTCGCCACTACTTCAGAGAGATTTCCTTGATGATTGATGCCAGCTTCCCCTGCCCTCCGTGGCAGTGGCACAAAAACTCTGTCTGTGTAAGGCAATGCACTTATTTGCATCCATTTTAACATCAGACCACTTCTTCTTAATTTCAGTGATTGTCCGACTTTCTGAGGCAGCAGCATTATAAGAGTGTCCGCCACATGCTGCCACTCTAATGCCATTTTGGCATTAGTTCTGCCCACGCTGTGTCCACTAAATAAGAATCTTTTTTGCCTCCACGTCCTCAACAAGAACTTCCACTTTCTGAGTGAAGTGTAGCATTTTATCCTTTCTTTCAGCATTTGCCATGATGGCCTTCCTCATGCAGTCCAGATTAACTTCACTGACTGACTGTTTATAGGCATATATGGGGCATATATGGGTGTCACATGAAGCTTGCTAAGGTGTGCCACACTGTGTGGCAGTGCTGTGTGCTGAATTTGACCGCTGTCTGTGTTTCATCAGTAGACAACCTTTCAACGTGATTCCTACACACAGGTTTATAAATGAGGCCTCTGGTCATACCAGACCTGCAGGTGTAGCAACAGCAACAGCAACATTTGAGTGTGCTGAATTAAGCAAACTTTGACTATGAATTCAACATTTCATGTGTGTGAGGACAAATTAATTTTTTTTTAGGTCAAGTTACAGAGTTATGTAAAACTGCTCACAGCCTCATGATTAGGTTTGACAAAAAAAATACTTATTTCCTTCGCTCTATAAATTTCCATTAATTGTTGGGGAAATTTAACAAAGGTAAAACAACATTAACATATTGCTATAAAAAAATGTCACAGTAATCAGGTTAGCAAACATCGATGTTAACACATCTAGCATACATGGAGCAACACTGGCATTTATTTGAAGTCATGTTTCCAGGTTAGTTCAATATGAACTCTTTTAGCTCTGTTTTGGCCTCCATCAACTCCTGCTGCTAATTTTGTCCGTCAGCCGCTCACTCTGGGCATTTAGAAAACAGCCGTTGATGAGAGCAGTGAGACTGAACCAAGACAGTAAAGTAAAACCAAAAACAATGCACTTAAAGATACTAAAATGCTAAAACTCAGAGCTGAGGATAACTGAAGTCAGATGATGATTCATCACTATGAGTGAGCCCTTTAACATTACATGTATGGTGTGGAGGGTTGGGGGATGGGCGGAGGGTGTTTGCTTGTTTTTATGTTTTTATGAAGCACTTTGTGGTACATTTATTGTATGAAAAGTGCTATACAAATAAAGTCTGATTGACTGATTGATGGATGTAGTCATTGGTTCAAAATCTTTAAGAATATTATCTAAACAAACAGAGAAGGAGCGATGAAGCAAAAATATGCAGTTATTGGACAAGATTTAAAACATATTGTTTCCTCAACTTACAACCAAATTTCAAGAACTGGATACAAAGAACTATATACAACAAATGTGGTTAAGTGCTGTGGTCGTCCCAAAGAAAATAAACCTATTCCAATAAAGACAGACATTTGTTCCTTCCCTGTTGGGTTTCATATAAAATACTGGACAGAGAGAAACATAATCAAGCAAGAGATGCTGGAGAAAAAAGAATAAAAGAGTTACGGAAAGAGACTGTTTAAAGCAACTTGAACTCATGCTGATCATATTACACTATCTGAATTGTGGTCACATTTAATAGACACTTGTAGGCTTAAATGTGGTTGCCAGAAACCAAAGTGGAATATAAATGTAACTTCCTGTAATATTTTTCCACATTTTTCAGCAACAGTTCAGACTTCTCATATAAGACAATGTTTCAATGCAGAGTGGATGAATAATTGTTTTTCACAACATGTACAGTGTATGCTTATATTTTTACCACAAAGGCTGATAAAAGGACTGATAACGTCAAACACTAATATGTGTCATGTGGTGGTAGATAACAGTACACACAGTAGATAATGACAGCCTTCCTCCATCAAACAGACCACACATTGCTCTGATGATGTGTGTACAGTGGAGGTGAGGATGCGTCTTGCTTATCATGAACGAGTTGTAGCTTCGGGCTAGAAGAAATTTCTTGTTTTGTTTCTCATTGTGAAAATATATTTCTCGAAAGCTACGTGGAATCTGGCAGCAGATGAAACACTGATTGCCTCTGGGGAATGAGGAGGAATGAAATAAAGAAAGAAAGTGGGGCAAGGGATTGGACAAAAAAAAAAAAAAAGGGGGAAAAAAAAGAAAGAAAACATTGCATTAATCAGCTGGCAGTGGTTTTGGACCAGCAAGCTATGGCCTGCGATGGAACTTTGAATTAGTTGTGGAAGTCAGCTCATTCCAGCTGCCCTACTTTTTACAGCAAACACAAAACCTGTGCAAGCTGCTCCTCACATCTAGCACATACAGTATGTAACAACCTGACCTTTCATCATAAACTGCCAACTGGATATTTACTACCTTCACATTGGGTTTGAAACTGAAATTAAATACAAATTTGAAAACCATTGGGAGGACTAAGAGGTGGATTGGTGAATCATAACATGAATTATTCCAAAGTTTTATGTGTTTTAATCTATTTTTGTTCAGGAAATGTTAGGCCAAAAGGTGAAATCATTGCACTTACTTTTAGAGCAATACAGCTATTACGCCTACATTTCGCCTTGAAGACACTGAGAATTTGCTTTGAGAACACATTTAATTAAAAGTTACTTTTTGACTACAATGAGTTAACTGTAAATAGATTAAACTGAGAATTTTAGTGCTTTACATAAGTAACATTTTTAGAACTTGAATTGTTTTTGTGTGTCTGCAGCTTAACGTTGCCTCCTCACTGAACTCACACTGAGCCTCCCAGCAGAATCTCTCCTTAAACTGTAGATCCTTTGGCTCAAGACCAAATGGCACCATACTTCACACTATCCATAAAGATGAGCAGTATGAAAACAATAGAAATCCGTACAGATATGAAGGATAATATGTTGCGTTGTGCCAAATTTAGATGCTGTTGTTGTATGTGTGAGTCAGTGGTAATTAATTTGTTATTACCGTGTTTGGTCTTCCGGAGCAGCCAGTTTCTCTCAAACTATGCAGAGGCACACTAACTGTAACTTGCTTCACTGACTGACACCAGTGTACACCAACATGTAGCTTACTGATTCAATGACATAAGCCAGTCCTGATGCATAAAAACACTGCTGTGTGCAAGTGATGCATTTCACTCTCACCAACACAGACATTACAAATGTGCATCTGTATAAATTGTGTCTCAGTGGATCAGGACTGCTTAATGGCAAGAGGTTGTATCCACATAGCATCCCATTCTTGCCTCTTACAGGTACCATTTACTGTGACAGGAGATCCATTTTTCTAATCAATTCTATTTTTTTTTTTTAAATGCATGACACAAGTCGTTCAACTATTCCTACATTCCTATCAAAGGTGCCTGTGCTTCAACATACTCACAATGATTTTGCTGTGGTGTGTCATAGAAGGCTTCTGTGAGTTGACTCTCCCTTCATCCACTGGTGTAGCACATATTCTGTTTAAGTTTAGTAGGTGTCAGTAAACCAAAGACTTACATTAATAAGACAGAATCTTACATCTACCAAGAAGCTCCATCTAAGCTCCAGTGCGTGGCAAGAAATCTCATATCTCGACACCACCACCATCCAGAGTGCAACAGGTGATGGCCAGTTTCTACACATCTAGAAAAAATATGCGGGTAGTTTCTTACTTGTATGCACCTATACTCTTTGCATTATAAAACAACCAGTGTAATACCTATCATGCAATAAATCATGTTTTATAATTAAGATTTGCCTTAATGAATATGACTTTACAGGAGTCCACTGGCAATCTGTATGCTTCTTTTAAAGAGCCCCTGCAAAGGGGAGGAGGGTTAGGGTTAAATAGTTGTCCCTCTCCTGAAAGGTGGTCTCCAGCAGCTAGAATACTGGAACCCTGCAGTTCTACATGTTGAATGAAACCACAGAAAGGACACCAACAGTAAGCAGTGAGACAGTTCTCCTTGCTGGGATGGATAGACGAAACATCACACTGCCTGTCTGTTTTGACCGCTTTGAAGTAATCTAACTCAACCTGGATTCATGAATTAGTTTTTGTACAAAACTAACTTTGAGAATGGAAAAAGTACAATGTATACTTAATATCTGAAAACTTTCAGAAAACTTTCCAAGACTTCAGATCAGTCAGAATCAGAAACTTGAGAATATATCAGGAGGCTGGATGCTGTATGAAGCCCTCGAGGCTTTAAAAAGCTATGCACTGAATCATTTATTCATGTTTTATTCCTCATTTACTCACTTTCACGTTTCAGGTGGATTGCAAACTTCCAGTTACCCCCCAAGAAGCTTAAAGTTAAATGCCCAGTTTTTAATAAAATATTACAGAAGGAGGAAATTAAAATACATTTGCTCTTCCTCCAAACGCATATGAATACCAAGACATGAATCTGGAAGCAGATCGAGCATGCTATTGCAATTGTTGGCTGTGCATGTAAAGTCATACCTGGAGCTGCCATCATCATGGGATGACTTTCACCTTCATTGAGGGGTAGTTAAAAATGAACAGCTTTTGATTTCTCATTATTTTAAATAAAGTTTTGACAAGTGAAACTGCCTTATATCTTTTAATAGTCTGCATCTGATGTGACATTGTTGCTGAGTCCATTCCAACAGAGTCTACACCAGGGACTAGTAACACCACACAGAGCACAACCATGAGACCAAATCTGATGATACAAACACATTTTAATAGCAGCTCTAAAAGATAAAAATGTCATGCAACCTATCACAACTTAACTTAATGAATTTCTTCGTTGCTGCATTTAGGCTGGCTGTCCAGTCCAAATGCCTGCCAGGTCCTGCAGAGACACGTGAAAATAGATTACATTATTTTTTTCTCTGAAAATGATATGAACAGAAATTTCCTATTTGGAATGTGTGAAATTTGGAATGAAGGCCATGTTAATTAAAAGAAAGTACTGGATGGAGAAATGATGGCCTCAATAATTGTTGTGACCCTGGCTTTAATCCCATTAGAACCTGAATAAAAAGTACAAATGATTGGATGCATTACCTTTAGTATTTCAACAATACAGTGGCTCTCCAGTAATGTTAATCTTGTTCCCTACTATTTTATAACTCTACAGCAACACAAAGACTTTAATGGATACTCTTTGCAATTGTAAAAGTAGATAGTGATCATTCGTTATTTTCGTGTGATCATGTTTTACTTTACAAAAAGACCTTCCAGGGTGGAAGATGTCTTTAAATCAACTGAAGCTGAAAAGGAAAGTGTGTTTTCAGTTTACATTACATCCATAATTAACTTACATTTTCTGATTAAAAAAAAAATAATAATAATACTCATTTCCACTCTGTAGTCATGTTTTTCAAGTTGTTATTTTTTTTCAATATACAGTTATAAATAAATGAAAAACACTAAAGGAATTATTAATTGTACTGAAATGTTCTCATCAAGTCAATATTTGAATGAATTTGGCCCTAAAAGTAATATCCTGCACTGTACCTAACCCTACTGTTTGTATGTAAATTGTCAGTGAGAGCATTTTTCATTTGTCATCAATTTGATTATTGAATTTTCTTTTCCCCTCTTTAGTCTTAGGAAACTGCTGATGCAGTAACCGCAGATGGCAAAACCTTTGACATCAGTGTCACACGAAGACATGTTGGAGAGGAGTCTCACGCAATGACAGTGCCAAAAGAAAAAAAACATCTCCAACTGGAAGTCATCTTACTAGGTGAGGCTATATGTACAAGTAGAAAGATACAAAGAATAATTTGAAAGGTCCTCAATGGTTAATCTGGGAACTGCTAATAATACTTAAACCTGCAAAAACTGTAAAAATGTAATAATACAATTTACAAAATCAAGTAAATGACTAATATTCACTTCAAAGTCACTTAAAAAGGCAGTGGAGTGGCACATAAGACCAGTTCAAGTTGAACATTTGGAACATTTTTGACTATTGATATTGCCTTGACCTGGTGAAGCTGTTTACCAAGAGGTCTGGTCCATTACTGGAGCTTGGCAGAGAACAAACATAAATTTGTCTACAAAGAGTATGACATCTGTTCACCTATGTCAAGAGATGTTGGTTCCTTGGACTACATCCACAGTCTCTGTTGTCAAAATGTTCCAAATGTTCAGCTTGAACTTAAAACTGAAAGTTCAGTTTATCTTTAACTTTTCTCTCTTTGCTGACCTCTGTTGTGTTTTTCTTTTTACCACTGTGATGTAGATAGGTTAGAAATGTCAGGATTATATGCCAAATGGCTGACATGACGTGAATACATAGTTTTGGGACAATATCGCAGCTTGTGTTGTTGTGGAGTAATCGCTGAAGTCAAAGGTCAATGGTGAGGTCAGGAGGGAAGAAAGTGTTCAGGAGCCTCTGATGTCTTATGCTGTAATATTTATTGACACTTGGCCAAGGAGAATTAGAGACACTCTCAAAGTACATCAGAAGTGCCTGAGTCGGTCTCACATTCTGCCAAACTCATGCTGGTGGTCAGACTTTAAACCCCTACAGATAACATCATAAATACTACATGTCCAGAATTAGTCAAAGAGGATGTTTTACCCATGTTTGTTTTACTGTACACATTCTAGTCTGGAGACACTGTTGTCTGTTTATGTTAAAGGAACATCAACGGCAAACTTTCTATTATGTCTCTGAAGGCAACATTAGGTTTCTTCGACCCTGGTCACCACAGTGTTGAAATAGGCTGACACCTGCTGTTCTCAAACAAAGCCAAACAACTGCCAAGGACCACAAGGCCCACGTATGACCCTGTGTAACATAAGGATAGAAAATTCCATAACGTGTGGCAAAGAAAATACAATTAAGGACTTGGCCTAGTTACATAAAGAAGGGTTGTTTATTTTCTTGCTTTAGTTTATGATTAGACTACTTTTGCAATTGAGTGTAACAAACCATTTGAAAATATGGTGGCATACATAAAAGTAAGCGCATTTCTTTATACTAATCAAAGCTCCTTAGTCACCAGACTCCTTTGACAAAAACAATTATTTTACCTCATGAAACATTGGAGCTGCTCGAGTGCTGATTCATGAGTCATGAGGGTTTACGAGACGGTTTGCTATACACCTAGTATTAGATAAGCTTCTATGGTAAAGTACATATAATAAAGCCTTGTAGGCGGGTTGGATAAATCAGGTCAAAGAGTGACAGTCTGTAAAGGACGCTGTAAGAAGTAAAGCGAGAGTGCCTGCAACAAGGCAGGGATTTCATTGGTCAACACTACATAAGACATTCTATTAATTGAGGCAGCATTATTGCACAGAAGACCCAAGAGCGGGGGAGATCTGTAATCTGTGCAAGAGCGAATCTCAGCAAAAACAGTGGCTATATGAGCGTGTGCAGGATTTTGAGAAAGCATTACAAACCTGAACATGAAATCAATGAGTCATGCTCTCAAATGGAAAGATGAAGCTCTTGAAGAAAGATAAATATGAATGCAGGTTTAATAATTACTATCTGGCTTTTTTTCTTGTGAAAATTTCACTGTAATGAAGTTACATTAATTAAGTTGCTTTTGCTAATGTAACTTTGTATTGCTGACTTTGTGTTCACTGTGGTGGATCACAAGCATGATTCAAAAGTCTGCTAACTGATTATCACATTGGAAATTAATGTAAACCAAAGAACGCATTGACTAAGCTAATGTAAATGTTCCAAAACATGTTAAATAACAGGTAAAGTTTATCAGGTTATATTCATATTAAGTGTTGTGTAAATCTATAATTCTGTATATCAGCATCTTGCAGGTCTGTGCCCTCTGGACAAGATCAGTCTTGTGTCAGGAGAGGCCGACTTGCTCAAACAGCCTACTGCTTTTAAAGAAGTGATGAACTGGACCAGTCACCAGTTCATCACAGGGCTGACATATAGAGACAAACAACCATTCACATTCACACATATGGTCAATTTAGAGGCAACAGTTAACCTGCATGTCTTTGGACTGTGAGAGTACTAGGAGAGAACCCACACAGAAACAGGGGGAGCATGCAAACTCCACACAGAACACGCCTGCCCCAATTCCATGTGCTTGTAATATATTTCTTCAACTACGTCCGCCTCCGCCATCTCGCCCCGGAATATCACTGTGTGTAGTGTCTTGCGTATGCCAATTCAGGTGTGTGATCGCCAGGCCCCGATTGGTCCCCGGGTGAGGAGGCGTGGTCACCAGACTCGGCCGTTCCTGGAAGCCAAGAGGTCCTGGACTGGAGCGGCACTTCTCCCGACCGGCCAATCCGCGGGACCCAACTGGATACGCAACTCCATTTAAACTGGAGCCACCAAACTGTCGGGGCGGCTTGTGTTTTTTATGTTGAGCTTGCCTTGTTGTGTATGTTAACTGTTGTTAACTTGCTGTTTTGTGGAGGTTTAACGTGTTACAGGGACTGGACAGGTTTAGTTTATTTTGCACTGATTACACACTAGAGAATTTTTTTTGTTGGACACACTAGTTTTAGGGGTGCTGTTTTGATGTGTTTTTTGATTTGTAACAACTAATAATATACTCATCTTGTTCCAGCCTATTATCAAGATGGTACCACAGTGTTTGAGGACTGGGTTTTGCCACACCCACCACCCGTGCAGTGGTTGAGGTTGTGCTTGCACCTGCATTTGCATTTGCATTTGAAGGTTAAATGAAAACCTGACGTTAGTCTGAGCATCGGACCCACCTGACCTGTGTGCCCTTACACTGTGATGAAGTGAGTTTGAAGTGTTCTTATCTTTTATTAAAGTTTACACATTTCAACTAACAGCCATCTATTTTGTGATATTTTTGAGGAACATATTTTTAAAAAAAAAATGAAAGAATCTTAATTTAAGGTATTTCGTTGAAATTTAGGGTTGAACCTGTAGCCAGGTTGCCTCAGCTCATGAATCTATGATTGAAATGAATTCATTTGGACCTGAAATTGTCATTAATGCAGGTGTGACCAGCTCAAATTCAAACAGTTTCTTCTTGTTAAAACCTTGTACTAACATGTAAACGTGTGCAAGACTGAAATAACGACAGAAATCACTGAAGTACAGCTGTTACCATAGGCAGCTACACATGCTTTATTTTCTGTGACATTACCTCACCTTCTTTCCCCCCCTAATTTATCATTTTACAGTGTTCAAGTCACACTGTCATCATTCACAGAGTGCAAAGGAAGACCTGGTAGTTCTCCATCTTGTTTCATTACAGCATAATGTGCCGAGTATAATTTAGTATTGATGAGTCACTGTGTGTGTGTGCATGTGTGTATGCCTCTGCACTCTCTTGCACTAGCTCTTGTACTTCATTTGAACCTGATTTCCAGAGCATGCATGTGTATTTCTTTAATGAGTGTGTATTAAATGGTTAATAAAGGACTTGTGGTTCCAGATGGGAAGGCACAGTTTGACTTCCTGATTCATGATCTGTCACATCCACTTTACCTTTCTCCACCTCTCAGTGGAAGTGGAGCTCAGGCGTAGCTAGTGCACTGTGGCAAGAGACGAAGTCGAGGACTTCTTGCATTTTAATGGAGTTACCCTGGAGTTTATAAGACTTTGTTTCTTCTATTGCCAATATAAACTCTTTTTTTTGTTTGTTTTTTTTGGTTTAAATCCAAACTATCACCTCTGTCTACTTAATGAATATGTATGTAATGCATGTAAAATGATAGGCAGTGAGTGTTAATCATGTTGACCCTATGTTCACATGCTATTTACTTGTGACCTCTCTCTCTCTCTGGATATCTTTTCCGGATGAGGACAAATGCGTGTCAGTTGTAGGTGCTGATGCACATACCAAGCGCTGCTAATGGATGTGATCGGATCTGTGCAGTCTGTGCAGATTGAGAGGGATTGTGAAGCCAGCCATCCAATCAGCTCTCTGATCTGCTGCCACCAGTCAGTGTGCCATTGTTCAGTGCGCGCGAGACCGCAGCAGTAAAGCTATTGTAGAAATGAGTTTTTATGAATGTATCAAATGATTGCAGGTGCTTGATTAGTCTTTGTTTGCATTGACTACAGCCTGCCACAGTGTCTTCTCCATGTATCTCCATATAAATGCAGAATCTGTAGGTAAGAGACCACGATTTTGGCATTGGAAGCGTCCCGGTTTCTGTTGGTAGTCTAAGTAATATTGAATTGAGTAATGGTGTCATGCCGGTAGTAAAAGTCGTGTGGAGCGTAAAACAAGTTTGGCCAGAATGCAGCCCTGTTTCAAGCTTTTTAAGTTCTCTGCATATGCACACACATGCCCTTTAAGACGTGTTTTGGATGTATCATTTCCTGCTGAGGTGCTGTAGTAATAAACCCTGCTCTGGTGCACTTTGCTGAGGAGCTCATGCTTTAATGAATGTTTCCAGGTAAACTGAGGTTATAGTGCGCAGTAAAACATTATGCTCTCACCTATTAAGATCAACGGTTTGTTGAACATTTAAGCAGATAAACCCACACAGACAGTGCAGATCCAACATCATATTCTCATGCATAATTTGTTTAGCTGCATATTAAAGAGTGCATCACTAACATCTACAGTATAATATATATATATATTTTTATTCCTGTAAGGACTTCTCATGTCCTCAGCTAATAAAGCAGAAATACCCAGAATGTACAAATGTCTAATAGAATTACTTCCACTGATTTAATAGCTGCTCTTTTACTTGATTTAACACAATGTCATTTTTTGGCGAACATACTTTATTCCAGCATGCATCTGCACTCAACACAACCCTTCTGCAGTTTGCATCACTTGAGACCTTAATGTGTACTAATTAATGAAGCTGGAAAAAAAAAAAACAATGTCTCTTCAATTAACTTCTGCTTCTGCACCGTGTGCTTTGAGCATGCACAATGATTTTTTCTAAGGGAAGACTTTATACTGCAATTAGTTACATAAGCTTGTGTCAACCCTTAAGAACATTAACACAAGCCAGGTTTGTACTATTGACTGATGGACCTTTAAATGATCACTCTTTGAACCCAAAACTTCTGCACGATTGTTCTCTGCTTTAAAAAACTCATCATTATTGTGATGACTGATTTTTTTTTCAGTCACAATCAGTAAATAGTGGAAACAAATGGCTTTTGTTGTGCAGATACAGCCTGGAGGGAAATACTATGTGCAAATATCTCTCTGATGAACTTCCCATTGCATTCTCACCTGTGTGTGTGTGTTCAGTGTTTTGTGTGATGCAGCGCTGTGGGACGGCTGAAAAGTTAATTACAGTGCTTATCTTTCAGAACCTCAGCAAAATCTTACTATTTTTTTTATTTTATTTTTTTTTTTCCTGCTAGCAGAAATGTTATCATCAAATAAATACAGATACAACATGTTGCCTCGGTAAACACATGAGCTGGGCAAAAACAGAAGCATCTGCACTATGTAATACAATACAGTACAACAAAACTGTAATGAATCCGGGGAGTCTTGGAGACTCAAAAACTGTACACAAACATTTCACATAAATGTTAAGCAGACAGAAGATCCCAAATTATGGAGAGAAAACATGATGACTAAGTTGCAGTGCTGTTTATTTTTCTTAAAGAATCTGATTTATTTTTACATTGTGCTGCTCTGAATAATAAACGTATGATGCGATCAATCAAGCAGTATCTCTTACCGAGCTAAAGAATTATGCAGCTTCTCTCCTGATCAGTTTATTTACTAGAGAACAGTGCCTTGTCATAATCCTTAAGATTTTACGTGAAATGAAACCCCGTTTTTGAATGAAACACAGGGGTGGTTTTGTAAACACATCAAAAACGGATCCGTTTTAGATGAGAGAAAAATAATAAGGTGACAATAATTAGAAGAGATCTGCAAATAACAAGCTGCACACCTCCAACTTCTCAGTACAGTCAGCGGCTCCTGTTACTGTGTCCTACAGTTGTGTGGAAAACTACTCGTGCCGTGTTCAGTGTGAAATCAGAGCGTGGTCGGCCAATTATTTCTGACTGACTTCATTAAAACAACATGAGTTTGTTTATCTGCACTGTAAACACATAAGACTGGTTGCTCTTCTTGTGTTTCTGTCGATGCAGCTGCTGAAGTCAAAGAGTATTGTATTATTAAACTGTACTCGCTGTTACCACCAGAAACCAAAGGTATCACTTTAAAAAAGCAGATCTATGAGTTATGAGCATTTTCACCAAATAGTGATTTCTCTTTTAAAGGTCCAGTGTGTCAAATTTAGGGGGCTCTATTTATAGAATATGGCAGAAATGGAATATAATATGCAAAACTATGAGTTAGGGTTAAGGTTATGTTTTTTAAATGAAGTTTTACAACTAGGTTCAGGAACAAGGACCACGCCTCGAACTCATCCCATGTCTGTTTCACAAGTACTTAAACACACCTTATCCGTTCACTCCCTCTTCAATGCAATGTTTTCACATCCCTCCCCCGCCAAAACCCTCTTTCTTTTTGTTATCTCTCTCTTCTCTTTTCTCTTTCATTCAAACACAGGAAGCATGGGGCTCTAAGACATAGAGCTACGGAGAGACAGTTCCCCCACCCAGAATCTCAACTTCCACGTTCCATCTAGTCTTCCCAATACCGGTCAGCCTCCATCCACCAATGACCCTGTTCTCTCCTCCCTCTGACCCTCATCCCTTCATCCCTTTGACCCTCATCCGTTCGACCCTCATCCTTTCATCCCTTCGACCCTCATCCCCCCATCCCTTTGACCCTCACTGCTTCATACTTTGACCCTCATCGCTTCATACCTTCCACCCTCATCGCTTCATACTGTCGACCCTCATCAAGGAGCTGCATGTTCTCCTTGTGTCTGCGTGGGTTCTCTTCGGGTACTCCCGCTTCCTGACCGTAACAGGTTAATTGGTGACTCTAAATTGTCCATAGGTGTGAATGGTTGTTTGTCTCTATGTTTCCTGCGATAAGCTGGGGACCACCTCTCGCCCAAAGTCAGCTCCAACACTAGGTTGGGAGCCACTGGACTAAACTTGCTGGCAGTATATAAAGTAGTAGTACTGTAGTAACTGTTTTTCTTACACATTAATGCAGCAGTATTAATGATCTAACATCGTAAGAAATAATAACAGTCAAAGGGACGAAACAAGTATCTGTACTTCGGCTTGTATCACATCTGTCACCTGTACTCCAGTATCTGGCTTAACAGTGAGCTATTTTCAGGTGTTCTTCATGATATTTCAGAGTTTGTCATTTCCAGATCAACAATAAAAAGTTATTGATGACTCATCCTGCACTAATTTTACATCCAATGAAACACTTTCTCTCTTATGACGGCGCCTTAGCAGAGTGCTTCCTGTTTGATACAGCTTATGAGTGATTGTGAGGGCTGCTACCATCATCTATGACCGGGCCTCACTGATTACTGTACAAAAGCACAACTTTAGAACTTTATTCAGTGATTTTAATGAAACTGGATTAGATTTTATACACAATATATTTGCTGCTTTTCCCTCTGATGTTCTGTGGCTGCTCAGCTTCAACTCTCTGAGATCAGTTTCCTGATGGACAGATAGCTTTAGCATAACTACTTGCTAAAGTAGCTAACTGCTAATTAACTGCTGCTAATTAAATCTGCCATTAGCAGCAGCTGGACTGGAGCGGGAATGAGCACATCCTCTGAGACCAACAGGTAACAACGTTACACTACCGAGGTGATTTACAGACGCTGTCATTAGCTCGGTCAGCTGTGTAGCTAACTGAAATGACTCAGCCAGGAGCTAAACTCAGCAAGAAAACCACCTCGGTGGGCTACTGTACTCCCTGCCAGACTGGCCACCGCTGGTTTTGGAGGTTGCGTCTGGCCCAAGCGGCAGCCTGTGCCAAAAACTATAATTCACTCAAGGCTGGCTCCAGAAGTGAGTCAGTCCCCATGTTAAAATGTCCAACTTCACAGCAGAAATAAACATGTTTACAGCCTGGTTTAGTGTCTATAGCTTAATTTCCCCGTTCAGTGTGAATTTATTTTTAAACTCACCTGTTCAAATTATATTAAGGCTCAAAGTTATACATAATTAACAGTGTGGCCACTTTGATTGACAGGTAAGTGCCGTTACAATAGGCTTGTTTGAGAACCCAGGCATCAGAACCCTCAGGCCCCGCAGGACTACCAACAAGGTGGGGGCCATCGTCACATATTTTCAGCCTCTGACTGCAAATCGCATTACTAGTACATTTAGCATTTAAATTCAAATTAATTGAATGGAGGACTCTCACTTTTAATGGATCATTTTCATATTTTTGTATTGACAGGATCTCAATATTTCTTCCACCATAAAAGCAATGTTTTTTAGCATTTTTCATTAAGATGCAGGTGATGCAATGAATCTTCTCTCTGCATCTTGAACTGAGCTCTGTAAGATGTATTATTAATAAATCCATCCAAATCCATTAATATAGCCATTACCACCAATAACCACAGGTGTTGCCAAAACTCAAGGGTTATAACTTGAAAGTCTTTGTACCATCTTGTGAAATCAGTGCAATCCTTCCCTGTGTCCTCTGCTTTATAGTTCAGCGCTTCATCCACTTCCAGGTATGAAGGCAGTCGACCTGACCTTTGTGCAGACAGATGAACTAGAAATCCATGTGAATTGACCATAATGTATTTCTCTGAAAGCATCCTCTTACCTTCATTGATATCCTGATATAATATCAAGTTATATGATCTTCCTGAAATGACTCCGGTGAAATCAATATAACCCAATATAGGTCCATTTAACCTCGTACAATTCCTACATGAAAATGAGTTTGATGTCCCTCTGAAGCATTCGATGTGAGCCAAATGAATTATAGAAGGGACCTGAATGAACTCCGCATGACTCCGACGGCAACTCGATAACTTTGTATGTCTCCAGATGACTTCAATGACCTAAAGGTGAGCACACACGGTGACATGATACAGATGTTATACACCCCTACAGAGTCCATATGGACCCATATGACTGCAGTCAGCTCGTAATGGAGTCTAATAAATCCCAAGAACTTTTGGTGTGTGTGAGGCTGTGGGGGGGGGTCTTTCTTTGTATATCGCTGTCTTTCAACACACACGCAGAAACTTCCTGTGAACTTGAACCTCGCTGTGCATGACTTCAGGGAGGCGAAAGTGTGCATCTGTGTGTGTGAGTGTGTGTGTGAGAAGTGGAAAATCAACATGGCCAGTCTGTATCACATGCCCTGGGGAATTGGCCAATCAATAATGCAGCGAACTGCGATACATCCCTTGTGTCACTCACACACACACACACACACATTCTGCTGTTCCGAGGGTGCGGTTTGAATGTGTTTGTGTGTAACGGAAGGAAAAAAAGAAAAGGGTTGCTGCGTGTGTGTGTGTGTGTGTGTGTGTGAGTGTGTGTGTGTGTAAAGTGTCAAAGCACACTCATCCATATCCTAAGCTTAGGGAGCTAAGGTGCTTCCTGCAGGTGTTGTTGATATTATGAATATAAATCCATAAGGTTTTGTGAGCCTCATAACTGATGCTGCAGCTTCTCACGATGACTCACAGTTTGTAGATGTCTTGTGTAAATATCTGTCTAACATTTCACTGTTATCTCGTGCTATTATTGAGCTTATCTGCAGTTAGCCTGCATTTCGAGAGCCTCTCATAGGTCCAAAGGACATGTAAGGAAACAGACTTGTGTCTGAACGAACGTGTTAGTACTCCCTGTTGCTCGATATGCTGCCTGAAATAGTCTCGACAAGATAAAAACAGCGGCATTAGACGTTAAAATGCTATAACGACCTATGATTATGTTTTAATTACACGAGATCCGGGCACTTGTGTGAACTGTTACCTCTAAGAAGCAAAGGCAGAGAGATGATCACACTGATACTGGAGACTCTAGTTCTTATCCCATCTCCTACCAACAGTCAGCGTTTGTTATTGTCTAAACTGAACCAAACCTTGAGTACAGAGATCAATAAATTCTAAACTCTGAGAAAGTTCTGAAACTTTTAAAGTTCAAAAAAACTTAGCAGGTACAAATAGAAAATAATTGTGGTTTACGTAGAAAATGAATTTTGGGCCACAAGGGACTCTTTTTTTCACTGGGACAAAATTAGCACACGGCTGGATCTGCCACATTGGATCATTTCTGTTTATTTCTGTAAATTGCTTTGGGAGGGGCTTTTTGCCTCAGTGAGAAAACTGACAGTATAGAGGCTGACAGAAAATGAGGAGAACAAGAGGGGTATGGCATGCAACAAGGCCAATAGCTGGAATCAAAACATAGGTGTTGCAGTTATATGGTATCACCTTAAGGCGAGTTCAGTTACACTATGGTACAGCATGAAGTAAATGACGCCATCAGCCCTTGTCCCTGTACACATACCAAATGCACCATGCAGGAAACTGGACAGATATGGAGAGAAAAGGAATGAAGAGGTGAGCTATTAATACTTTTACTTAAGTACATGATCTAATTACTTCTTTCAACACAGATGACATGGTTCTTGAGTTCAGTAGAGCGCTTCTTTACTGCCTCTTACCATGGTACAGGTCCCAAACGTGTCTGAAAGAAAGTCATGAGGTTCTGGGTGTTGCGTGCAAGTGTACTGTGAATGCCATCTGTAGACAGGAACATGGAAAGTATGTTCAAGCCTTTAATTATTCAGCTACCAGGACACCATGTATTCAGCTGTCTTAATACTTGCCCCTTCCCTACATATCTTAACATGCATAAGCTGTAACATAAAAGTCCATTGAAGTTGGTAAGTTGCAATATTTTAGCTGACTGTCACAACACAGATAAAATGATTTGCTGTAGGTCTAAGGGGATTTAATTACCACTAAGGTCTATGGCTGCACCATCTACTGAGGCCATAAAAACGCTGTAGTGACTGCCACTCAACAAGAAATAGATACCCACCGTGTTACCCACTCCACCATGTGACTCCAGTGAGCTGAGCTAAATGTTGGCTTCAAGTCATATAGGTTAACAAATAGGTGCACACGGAAAGGTAGAGGCTGGCGTTTTTCGTTCATTCTTCATCACAGTCTTGATAACGAGTCATTCTTCTTTATTGTTCTTCGACTGTCTGCCCTTCAGCAGGCTCATGTTAGACTCACCTTTCAGATTAACAACATATCAAAAATGACAAGTGACAATCAGGATGTTGCCTTTTGTTGAAGTCTCAAGTTTGTCATAATGGATGTTGCCATCCCTGTTTTGCGGATCCAGAATTGGCCATATTTGGACGAGACCATGGAGAGGCAATGCAGTTATAGAATCTTGATTTATATTTGATGAGCACTGCCTAGTTTGGCAGTTTGGCAGTGTAAGTGAGTTCATCCAGTTCAACACACTGGGCTCATAAAACTGAGAATGACAGTAGTCACACCCCAAAGAACTAGACTACTGTTTCAGCGTCTATTTCACTACAAATAGGACCATAATTTACAAAATGATGCTGTATAGAAGAACATCTGAAACTAGAGATTGAGACCGTAAACTCATGAGGAAACTGTTGACTGAGGTCATAAATCAAATAAGTAGACAAGTACACTCATTTTTTACGTGAGACTCAGTATAATCATACTTTTAGATTGCAGCCAATGGAGCTGCCCCCTGCTGACCATTAGAAAGAATGCAAGACACTTCCAGGTCGGCTTCACTTCGTTGGCTCTGTCCACTGTCAGTGGCCATCAGAAGCCACAGCTTTCTCTTGCCGGAATGCTGAGGACACATTTTGAACTTGTTCAATCGTTCAGTTTTTTTGTGTTTAGTTTTTCAACACTGACAAAATATCTTTAAATATGAAGTATGATTGTTTTTTTTTTTCTTTGACCAAGTACACCAATCTTACTTTTGGATCATTTTTGTCAAAAACAGGGCACTCCTTCAGTGTCACAACTGTCATTTATCCATCTATTTGTATCTCCTGGTTGATTTTCAGCACCAAACTTCCTCTCAGTCTATACTGTCACAGCAAATGAGAGAAGACATTTCAGCTTTGCATTCAACACTAAAGATGACCAAATTAGTAGCACATGTAGCATCTATTGCATGTTCTGCCTGTTTAGAGCAGAAAGAGAGAGACTGCAGTCTCTCTGCTGATTCCCCTCTATCTCACATGATGAATGAGGAGATATGCTGTAAATCTGGGCTGGTTGGACACAGAAGTGCATGCATGAACAAACACACTCTCACACACGTACACACACACACACACACACACACACACACACACACACACACACACACACACACACACTTAAAGGCGTTGAATCTGGGCTGGTTGGTTCTTTTATAAACGAGCTCTGCTGTGCAGGGAGGGCTGCAGTGATGACGCTGCAGAACCAGGACGCCGTGGCACAAACACACACACAATGGAAGAGTGAACACACTCACAGTCACATGCATGAGTAAGTATGCGCTCAAGTGCCCTGGAACTCCCTGACGAATCATGTACAATTACAAAAAGAAAAAATACATCTCTTTAGTTTTATTTAATTTCTTCCCAAAGCTGTAAATTCTGTAACTTCCCTTTAAATATGTAAACACAATGCTGAAGTTTAAATCAATTATATTATCCAATATACAAACAAATGCAAAACCTGTTTCAATTCTAAGAACATTAAACCAAAATAAATAAATAACCCCACCCCTTCCTTGCTGTGTGATTGATGAATGAATGCATATATATGCGTCGTGCACGCAAACACACATCTGCTCCCTTTTTCTCCATTACCCACACATTAACAGTCTCCCACATACTTCAACAGTTTGGTTTTTCATCAGTAAGCAGTGACCCACTGTTAATGTTTCCAAGTAAAAACTCCAGTAACTGCTGATGTGGCACTTCTTTTCTCATCCCAACTCATCTTCTGTTGATTAAAGTGAATATTTAACTGTTCGTCTACTTTGTGTGTCCATCCGTCTGTTTACAGCTAAAAAGTGAAGCGGAAAAATCGACGTCAAATGGTTATATCTTTGAAAAAATTGATTATATCTGTTCACTTTCTCACCTAATCCAGAGTGCGTGAAAAGAACCAAAATGAACTGAGATATTTCACAGCCTGTGTAGACAGCTGGAATCATAAAAAACAACAATATGAGACACGTGTGACATATGACCGAAAAACATAAGTCCTCTTCCTCCTCCTGTGCTGCCACAACATAAGAGATGAACCAACAAAGAATTATCACCCTACATCCCCTGTGTTGTAGCAACCAGCTGATGAACAGTCGAATATAGCAACTAAAGCACTAGATATTTCCCTCAGGAATTGGTAAGGACCAAAACAGAGCTAAAAAAGCGTGAATGCTGGACACAAACATGACTCCAAATTAATGCTAATGTTGCTAACAACACAGTTCTGTCCCCATGAAAGAAATATAATAATAATTGGGTTGATTTACACCCTATTGCTTAAACCTACAATGACAAATGTTTGTATGCCACTTGGGGGCAGTAAAAACAAGTCATGAGCACAACATTGACATATGTTTATCAATGTTTAATTACTGAGCAATATTGCCATTACTTTGCAATCATGTCTCTGCCCACATGATTGATGATGTAAGATCAATACATTCAAAATATTGTATAGTCCAGTGTTGGGTAGTGCTTTCTTCATATTATTCACTCTCTTTTACCTCTGTGTTTGGTGTCCACCAACTCCTGGGGGAAATATCTGGCTTTTTGTCTGCTAAATGTTCCACCAGCTAGTCTCTAACTGAGGTACTGAGCAGGTAGTTTGCAGTGGTTTTTAGAGCTTTTATCCTGAAACAGCTGCCTGGTTTGGACAAAAATGACACTATGAGAGCGATGAAAGCTGCCAAAAAAATAAAAAATGCAGCCAGAAACAACAAGCTGAAGCTCTGTCAAGTGAATGGAAGCTGCATATAGATTTTACACTGACATTTGATTTATTGATATTAAGAATAAATGAGTGACTTTATTTTCTTTGTTTTATCGTTCCCCAGACCTGCCAGTTTGAAATATACTTGTATGTCTATTTATATTAATAATTATTTTCATTGTAACAATGATCTCTCCAAAAATAAAATGTAGTTATTATGTATATATAGCAAAAAGGCATAATAATTTATTTCCTGTGGATATATGCCTGAAGAAAAAAATGTAGTTTGTCAAAATGTGATCCCAGTGTGTGGCCATTTCCTCGTGTTGCCATTTTATTGATTTGTTCGTGTCCTGAACCTATTTCACTGAGATTTGGTGGATGTATGGATTACAGGAAACCACAATATTTGAGTCAACAGATTGGACCCCTGAGATTTGGGGATACATGGTATCTCCAACACCATTTGCAATATTTTTGGAAGAATTCCAAGGAGTTCCACACAGAATCTCTGACAAAAAGCACTGATGCAGCTCTTCTGCAGGATATTGAAAATATTTACTGGCAAGTAATTATTAGGTAAAGATCCCTCAGACTATCTTTTTTACATATTCAGAATAATCAGAGGGTCTTGAAACACCATAACAGATCTCTGATACAACTTCATATAAACCTGTGTGAAGATAAAAATATGGTTAATACAGTGTTTACACTCAAATATTGTCTGTCCTTTTCCATCCTACATGTTCAGGATATTTGACTTACAATCAGTATGATCAACTCGTAGCGCCCATGTCTTGAAAAGTAATGAATGGCTAGAAATAACATAACCCCTCTCCACACACATTCAGAGACACACTTGCTGAGACATAAATCAGCTCCCCTCTGAATGCTCTGCTCAGGTTTAGGATATTGACCTTGTCATCAGAACGCAGTGACCCTCGAGCAACAAATAATGAATGGTTTGACATCAAAAAGTGCTGAGATCATACAAGCTGATAACTGTGATAGGCACACATTTGCTGCCTAAGCAGGCTGGTCTCATACTCAAGACGTCATGTCATTCTTATGAATCATATTGATCCATCATCAAGGAATGGTCAAAACCAGCAGTAAGTTAAAGCCTCTATCCATGTATCCATGAAGGAAGAGGCGAGTGGTACTCATTGTTGTCTGCAAAAGTGTGTTTTTTTTTAGCTACACTAGTTGTGAGGTCTGTAGTCATGGCAGTTTATGGGTATGGGTTGATTGATCAATCCAGCACTGTCCAGAACATCTTGCTATTCAGGATTCCCAGAAGATAAATCCTAACTTTGGTAATCCACTGACTTTACTCCAGGTGCCATCAGGTTGACATTTTCGATTTTTTGTGAAATCTGTGAATTCTAACTCAACCAGTTGCAACAGATGGCCGACCACCAATGAATCGGATTCTACTCTAGATTTCTGTCTGTTAAAAGAAAGTTTTTCCTTTCTACCATTGCCAAGTGCTGAATTGCTGGGTCTCTGCCAACACTATTATGAAGAGTAGAATCTTCATGAGACAACTCCTGTTAATATTTGATGTTATATGAATACAATTTAAATGGAAACGTCTTAAAAGCTGTTAGGAGGGTTGCCATGATGGTTGGTACCAATATTCATGATCCCCAGAGGATGAATCCTGACTTGGTTGACCCAGTGATATTTAATATATCTATCTTCAATTATCCAGTGAAAAATCTCAAAGTGTAGATGATGGATTGGCACAGTCATGTTCCACTGAGGAGGAATGGCAATAACTTTGGTATTTCTCTGACTTTTGAATTGGGTCTATTGAAATTTGTTCAATACTTCATGAGCAAATGGACGTAGCCTTCACACTTTAGTCACACCAGTTTCTTTTTACACAACAGTAATCATCTGACTTGTGTGAGAGAGACTGATACCTATAAAAAAAAAATGTGACATCAGTCCCAGTAGAAAACTGTATGATCCTGATATTTCTGTACCTAGAAAAACTCAGTGCAGTGACATGACACAGAGTGTGTGTAGCTTTCAGGAGTGTCTTGCACAGTTGTTTTCCAATGCATCAGTCTGTACAGTTGCCCTCCGTGTGCTGTCCTCATGTCTTTGCCCAGACTAAATTGCTTTACATTGAGGATATAGATGGGGATTGACCAGTGACTCTCAGAAGTGAGACCAAACAGCGGTAAAGCGGGTCTACATTGGGTTCTGATAGTAGTAAAAAGAGAGCTGAGTCACAAAGCCAAACTCTCAATTCAATCATCAATCTTCATTCCAATCCTCACCTGTAGTGTGGAGCTCTGGCTGTTGACCGAATGAATGAGATTGCAGAGGTGGGCCGCAGAAATAAGGTTTCTCCACAGGGCTTCACCTGTGCAAATTGAGTCGAGCCAATTTGAGAGTTTCAGGCACCTGAAAAGATTCTACTACTATGAGAGTGAGATAATACCCCTTGTTTCCAGCAGTTTTACTTGCTGGAAGAAGTTTTAAAAGGATGAAAAGAAATTCAGATTTGAAGAAATAATTGGATACAAAACATTTCAGTATTTCTGGAAATTACATTCATATTGGATGATTACGCACCTTGTGATTGTACAGTGCAAATGTTCTGTGTCACTACAGTAGGCATTGAGTTCTGGTGTTGTAGTGGACACAATCATTATGTCTAGCTCCAGCCTTTGAAAATACTTCAGTTTTAATGAAAAATTGTCAGTTTTTCTGCCTATTTTTAATCATGGTTGCATCCTTTCTTTTACATGTGAAGGATTTAATAGTGCCTTGACCACAGCAGTGAAACTAGCTGCCAGTGGTCAGGTGCGGCTGAGCTTTCAAGTGATGAATTAAAGTGTGTGTTCAGAATCCACCACTGCTAGTTTGAAGTTTGACAGTGTGATGGCTGGGAAGGAACAAAATGTGTGTTTAAAGGTTTTCCATTTATTAGTCTGGTGCCGTGATTTAAAATTGGGTCCCTGTTTTGTTGGTATTGCACACAGGCATGAGGATGCATGCATCATCTGTACAGGAACAGGTGATGTCATTCAGCCTGTCCTCACCAGAAAAAAACGTCTGTATAGGTTGCATCTGCAAGCTTCTTATTAGAACACATATTTGTTATTTATTGTTAGATGGCCACCTCCAGTGGTTGTAGTAATTATGACTGGAGCAGTAAAAATAGGCTGCATATGGAGGAGGGAAGGGTGGGTGTATGGATGGATGGGTCAAACACAGGACTTTCACCCCGACAGCAGACTTTGCAAATGTTCTATGGGAAGTAACTGCATCTCAAGGCTACATGCAAGTGTAAACATGACTTTTGTTTGTTTACAAGAATAGGACACCTTTTCAGCTTAGCATAACTTCTTTTCAAATACATCTTTTATCAAACTACACCCTAGCAAGGATGGAAAGAGTAGTCAAATTAGGCCCGATGTCGTTGATGCACTGCAGTGAATCGCCACAGGGTTGTTTGGCAGTGAGTGGGGGATGGAGGGGTGAGCGGGGTGGGGGTGCTGGGGTGTGTTTATGTGTGCTAAATGTAAGGAAGCTACGAAACAGGAAATAACTTATCAATACTGATTCACCAGCTTTCTCAATTCCTGCGCTCCCTCACTCTCATTCACTGTCTATGACGCTCAACCCATGCTCCCTCTCTCTCTCTCTCTCTCTCTCTCTCTCTCTCTCTCTCTCTCTCCCATCGCTGCAGCCAAAATGCAATGCCCCTATTCAAATGAACGGGAAAACCTGTGTTTTTTCACCAACATGCTGGATTTGGTCTGAATCAGGCCTTGGGCTACCAAATAGATGTCTAAATAATACACTAGTGGAACATCATCATACCACTGAGCCCTGATGTCCAAACCAACAATTATATTACAGTTCATACAACTGATTATCATGTATAAATAAACCACTGCCTTCCTCTGTATAATCGTACTAGAATAGATCAGAAAGAAGGACACACTCAGACAATTAGCAGACCAACAATGAATGAAGTGCATGGAGACCATGGATGGGGCAACATGCATTATTAAGCCACATAAACAGCAGAATAAAACATCACCAAAGCAAACAATATTAAAAACACAAACAGACATATTAGAGAGAGAGAGAGAGGTGCACAGTTTCACACACTAACACACCATTTTCTTTCTATTCTCACAGGGTTTATCAAAACTTTAAAAATGTGACTTCTGTTTTTACTTTCCCAGAGGAAAAGAAAATCAGAGATCTCAAAAGTGTTTCATTTATTTCTCAGAGACAACTATGAGAGTTATGTGAAACCAAAATGAGACTGGCTTATTTCTCCTCTGTCTCAGTTTCTTCTCAGGAGCAATATGATGCACAGAATCTCAACTCAGTCTTCCCAAGTTTAAAAAGAGAGCTCATCAAGCTCTAAATTAATTCTCTGATTTTTCTCAACATTTGTGTCTCTTTTTGATCTCAGGCAGAGAAGTAAGAGAGGTCTCTCTGTGAACTCAGTCTACTCTCATCCAGCCTCCTCAATTCATGAATCTCAGTCAGAGCAAAGAAAGAGCTCTCTGCAAGTGCTCACTGATTTCTCATCCAAACTTAAAGTAATGTTAGAAAAAAACATGGGTCATCGGACCAAATCACTTTTTTCACTGCAGACCACAATTATTTAATAATTAATATTGTATCATTGCAGGCTGAATGAACTGAATGAAAATAAATAGATGTAGGCTGCCAGTCATTATAGTTATCCATACTGTAATTACCCAAATTATATTTTATGTGAAAAACTTTACTTTGTTTCATAGACCACTTAATAAAACAAAACATATAAAACTGGTCTGTCATTTATTACATCTACTAATTTTACATTGTCAAATAAAAATGATTTATTGGTATCTGGAGGGTAATAAATGGCATTTTGAACTTGCTAGTGTCTGACTACAACTTCTGATAACATGATGTGGTCATCATTTGATGAGCATGTTAATAAATTGATAGATGACACAAGAATATGCTGAAATACTAAATGTCTATTTATAATAGTAATCCCTTATTATCGGGTTGAACATGATTCAAAGTTCAGATACTACTTTTTCCTACTTCTGAATAGTAGAACATTTAATTGTCTTTAAATAATATCAATATTTGTAAATTCTGTTAATTCTTCTACATAAATTAATTCTAGACATTTGGAAATTATTAGATGTTTTATCTAAAATTTAAAAGCCATAAACTAAAAAGATATTTAGTAAAACTTCTTATGCCCATGAAATTACGAAATCTTTAGATTATTTTTACATGCATTTCTTCTTTTGCTTGACTTCTTAAATGCCTCTATCCCTGTAAAACAATAATTCATCTTCTGTGTTACAGCCGGTGTACAACTTGAGGCCTTAAAAGTTTTCTGGACGAGGTGGAGCAGATACACCCTCGAGGTGGTGTTACACGTCCATAAGACCGATCTGAGTGACCTCTACCTGTCCTCTACTTGCTTGGCTGCAATTCATGGAGAGGTCAGGAAGGACTGCTTTTGCTTGTTCCATCTTCTGTTCGATGAATTCTTCACTGCAGAGGAGTGCCAAAATGCAGTGGCTTTTGGGAGACATGGAAGGGTGCCGGATGGGAAAACAGTCCTGGACAAGGCTAAAGTCATCGGTACAATGCTCATTTTATTGCTCCATGTTTTCTAAAAATAAAACAAACAATGACTTGTTGGTACTTAAGATTTTTTTACTTGGAAAATGGACTATGTGTTAAATTTGAATTTGATATTTTATTTTGTGTCTGTTTTATGTGATCAGAAATACTCAGTACATCAACATGTGTAACATAACATAACGTGTAACAATAACAATAATTTAGTAATTGGTTTACATTTAGCAGTTTGCTGTTATAGTATGTCGAGTTGAACTGATTTGTAATTTTTGCTTTCCTTCATCCTTGCAGCTTACATTATGCACTGTAGCACACTGGATGGATGGATGGACGGACGCTGGTTGACAAAACTAAGATGAAAAAAAAACTTTGATCAACAAATGCCACATTAGGCCTGAAAAGACTCTTGATTCATGAATGTGGCACATGAGAGAAAAATACATTTGTTGAGGCGACCATGGTCAAAAAAGCCCTCATACACACATGCTGCTCAAAGACTGTAGTAGTTGAATGTTTTGTGTTGTTGTGCTGCTGAACACTTTTACAGACACTGTTATAAAAATATAGTCTTGCTGAGAAGAAGCAAATGTATAGTTCTGATTTTTTAAATGAACACATGGGACTAGCTGTTGTATTACAAGTTTAGCCTTATTCAAAGTCATCTTAAATACTTTGTTTTGGGGCCAGTTTAGGAAATCTACAGTCATTTCTTTGTGAAAAGATCGCCAATTATTGTTGTCAGTTTTAAAGATGCAAGTTTTTGGATCTTGTGTATTATCAACTGTGTGGAAGACTGTTAGACACTGTTCTTAAATCAGCCTTCCTGAGAGATGCATTGAGAAACTATCATTGATTTCTGTTTTTATTTACATTTTACAGTGTCCCAACTTTTTTGGAATTGGGGTTGTACATCTGCAATAGTAATGATGATGACTTTGCAACTTGATATGTAGCAATGTACAATACTTGTGATAAAGTGTAAGTAAATAAAAGTGATTTTTACACAAAAATATCAGTAGACGTAGCACGCTGTCGAGTTGAGAGTCTAACACTGTTAAAGGTGAGCAGAACACCGGCAAGGATCCTCCTCCCTCCTCCTGGATTCTGCTGGTGGCCATGGTAACCAGAGATTCCTAGCGCTGAATCTAAAAAAAGGTTGCAGAGCACTGCAGCTGGCTTCAGAGTGGGAACAGCAGAAGAAGAAGGAGAAGGAGAGGAAGGGAGGCTGACTCATAGAAAGACTCGGTTGCAGGTGGAGGATGCACCATATCATCCTGGCAAATAAACAGCAGAGCCTGAGGGTAAATGAACCACCACCATACACAGACCAGACACGTAATGTATCTTGTTACATGCTTGAAGAACTGCTGCAAAGAGCTCTGTTGTTTTGGTGAAATTGTTTTACCAGCAGTGTCAGATAGAGTTTTATTCGGAGAACAAGGCAAGTACCAGGGGAAAAGAAAGATACTGAGGTGTGTATACGAGCAGACTTCCTCAGGAGTGCGAGAAAGAAAGGGAAAAGCAGTGTTTGTGTGTTTAGAGAGGCCTTTGACTCAATTTATCACCAGTCTAATATTCAGATTTGCACAAAAACACAAACTTGATAGAGAAATAAAGCCACAATAAAGAAAGTATGAGAGAAACTATCAGGTTAAAATGAACCTCTACACAGTATTTCCCCGATGGGTGCACACAGTGTGTCTCCTGTAAAAAACACAGGTGCGTCAACCTGATCTGAAAAGTTTTGTAATCAAATTCTCGAACCTGATAATCTGATATCAAATCCATATAAACAACAGACAAAAATAAGGTGTTAGAGAACAAATCAAAGTCTTCATCAAGGCCTTTTGGCACAGAGGTGGTCCGAGTGTAAATCAAATAAGCTTCAGTTTTTTTTCAGACACACACACACACAAAGGCAGACCCACGTTCTCCTGAGACTGATTATAAGCTCAAGTGTCAAACTGGGAGACATCTACAAGCCCAACAAAACTCTTTTGTTGCAGAGTTTACACTTATCTCGCCCTCCCTCATCCATCAGCAAGGACTGTGCAGCGGGATGAAAACCTAATTTCTCCAAAACGTCAGCTGTCCACGGAATTGAAAAAGAACTCTTAACTTTTGTGCCTGCTGCCACTGCTGTTGGTTCATTCCAGTTCATGTTTCTCAGGGTCATTTCAAAATGTAGAGCTAAACCACTGCTGATAATCGGATTTAATTGCATTTGCAAAGCTGCTCGAAGTATAACCATGAGATCTGAGCAGATTTAATTAGCAGTATTTTGAAACCTCATCACACAGCGAGGCTATATTCAGGCACAGTGATGCTTTGAGATATGTACGAACGTCAGCATGCTAACATGCTGATGTTTAGTGGGTATAATGTTTACCATATTAGCTTAGCATGCACATTTACAAATTAGCACAAAACACAAGAACAGATCACACATTAGTAGAGGGTTCTGCTCAGAATACAAAGTCAATGTTGACCTCCTGGAGAGAGAGTCACTAGGATTCATCCTCTGGGTGCCATGAATGTCTGCAAAATATTGCAAATCATCCAACACTTATTGGCGGATTCACCTACTTGTTACTAACAACAAATAATGCTGGTATCCATAGAGCCACACTGCTGCTAACTATATTTGAGAGTTTTCAAGTGGAAACGTTTGAATATTGGTAAATGGACTGTACTCATATACACAGCGCCTTTCTAGTCTTTCGACCGCTCAAAGCGCTTTTTACACTACACGTCTCATTCACACCCATTCACACACGTTCATACACTGATGGCATTAGCTGCAAAGCAAGGTGTCAACTGCTCATCAGTTTTAGGAGCTAACCATTCATACACATTCACATGCCAGCCTTCGGAGGGATTTGGGGTTCAGTATCTTGCAGACATGCAGACTGGTTTAGCCGGGGATCAAACTGGTAAATTGACCATCATGAATAACTGAAATAAGTCAGTGATCTAAACTTTCCTCAACAGAATAACAAAATTGATCATTTGATTAAACAAAGTAACAGGTTACTTGTGTTCACATTTTTTCCTGAAACAATTTTATGCATTTACTTTCATCAGATACCACAGCTGTGTAGTGTACTCCTCACTTTTTCCTTCTGTTTGCTTGTCAGCACCTCACTATTCATCTGAACAAACTTATGTTAATTATCTGTACAATAATGGTCCAAGTTCTGTTTTTGGGTCCAGTTCTCACACTTAACTGTTGACTCACCACGCTTGACAGCAACGACAGCCAATGCATCCGGTGCAGCCAGCAGATATCTGAAACACTGACAATGAATATCAAAGCCAAGACTTCCTCTGATATGTGAGAATGATGAAAAAGACACATTTCTGCTCTCTATGAATAGATATCTGCATATGAATGCAGATAACTGAGCCGATGGATTCCAAGATTTCGACCATTGTTTTTGCTCTCCACAACCAAGCAAAGCCTGCTCAAACATGACTGGTCACTACTTGAACTATAAATGGATACCAGAACACTCCCGGTGCCAAAATCTTGATCCCTTTTCTACAGATTCTGCATTCATATGCAGATATCTGTTTGTACATACGAGATGCTAAAAGCTTTATCTGTAAAGCAGAGTGGTCCATGGCTAATATGAGAGGCGGTCATGTCACACAGAGATATATTCATATTGGCAGCCATGATAATGATACATAATGAACAGGCTGTTAATTTTCCATTAACTTAGTCTAAGTCATATATTTCATTTTACTGAATATTTTCTGTCACATTTGAACTCATTCAGAAGAGTGTGTGTGTTTTTTTTTACTGTACAGAAAGACCTGACTCATACAACATCTGAATAAGAAAAATATTAGTATTAGATTGCTGGTGAGTGCAGCAGGTTCTCTTGAATCACTCTCACTTGTGAATTAAGAACTCATTTGTCTGTACACGTGTTTTTTCATGAGGCCCATTGTTTCTGTGAAGACATTGCTGTTTTCAGTTGTCATTTTTTTCAATACTTTCGGCTCAATAAATGAAATTCCAGCAGAAATCCCAGACGTGTTTCTCTAAACTGTTTCTCAAATAAGAGCAAAACTACACTATGTCTATGGCTCAATACCTCTGTGTAATGTAGAGGTAAATGACTGCCTGTAACTGTTGTCAACATGCCCTTGAGCAAAGTATTTAACCCCCAGCTGTTCTGCTAAGCGCTCAGGGACTAACGCAGTGTGAGGGCTGCTGGTTGTGAGTGTGTAGCAGAGTGCTGCATACTGTAGGCTGTGTTGTTTAAAAAATGGCAAGTTGGTCAAGAGATTTTTATTGTGTTTCTAGTATTTATGTCCTATAAATCACTGCACTGGGAGATAATTTTAGAAGTTTCAAGAAATTAAAACTAAAAGAAAGAAGAAGAAAAAGAGGCTTTTTGTTGTACTTTAAACTGGTGTAACAACATTCTGTTTATACTGTGAGACTGTACTGCTTCGTAGCAGGAAACAAAATGAGCACAATACCAATGACTCAACAATTACTGTGCCAAATGCTTCCAAAACTCATTTTCTAGCCTGTACTCCACAAAGAAACAAATCCTCCGACATCCTAAATGATCTGTGAATACATCAAAACTATGTGACAATCCTTAAATAAGGTTCCCCCAAAATCCGGATACATCACAAAACTACTAACTCAGCCTGAAACAGTTTGCTGAAAAAGAGCAAGAATAATCCGACAACATCCCCCCACTGCTAACAAATTCCCCTGCTAGACCAAAGTGCCAACTGTCCCATTACAAGAGAAGAAATATTGATCCAAACTGTTTGTGTGCTTGCATTCTACCAAACAGTGAACAGCTTGTGTCCTACTTAGAAAGACGCAAAGTGAATGAACAATCAGGTGTAACCTTTCATTTCTTATAAATGGCAGCCCACTCATGAGCTGAGGTCCACTGCTTACAGTAATAAACTAACTTTGCAGTGACTACGATAAGAGAGCTTAATTATTTTATATATAGGATATATGTTTTCTTATTAGTCTTTCTATGATATTACTAATTCAACAGTGTAGAGTGTGAAGTGCTAGCACAGATGAGAGGAAGTGATGACAGGTGAACATGATGCGCCTTTACAAGGATGGCCTCGTACAAATAAAACAGAGGCTCTGTTTTTAGAACAAACTGTTTCCAAGCCTTCAGTCTTCCACATAATAAATAGCTCACTATGATGCATAAGGACAAAAGTTCAACGCAAGTTTAAGCAAAATAAGAATAACCCGGGCTGACAATGACTCAAAGTAGTGACCAAGGGACATGAATGAACAAAAACAAGTCCCGACCAAACCCCGCCACGTAATACACACAAAACAAACACACATCCAAGCACCAAACACACACACACACACACACACACTACATCTTTTAAGTCTAGCCCAGGGCTTTATCCCATTTTTTAATGGACTGAAAAGGTCAGGCTATCACAAACTTACTTGATGGAATAATGAGACGATGTATGAATACCTGAAACTCTCTGACAGCCCTCGCTATCCATGCTGCTTTCAGACTCAAGTATGTTGTTCTGTTTGCCCGGAGTTGAGGCAGAATTACTGCTGACATTTAGTGGGATTATAACAGTCTGATTACATTACTGACATGAATAATATATGAAATAATGGTGTTCAAATGGCATTTTGTTAGTGGAAATAGTCAATTTAATGGCATATTGTGCTGGAAAACCAAAGAATGACCTGAAATATGAGGTTACAAGAAAGTTTATTAATTATTATTAATCATAATGTTCGTTTTGACCAGCACTATAACAAGACTAATTCTAGCAGCCCTGTTAGGTTGTACTTAGCAACAGCAGTGTGTTGTGGTAAATGCTAACCTTAGCATGCTAACATGCTTGCATGTTAATGTACGCATGCAAATGGGTCGTAAGTGATGTTTACCATGTTCATCACCACAGTTTAATGTGCTAGTGTGCTAATTGGCACTAAAGACAAAGTACAGCTAAAGGAAATGTCCTGTTTCAAAAGCATTCATCAACTATTGGACAAATTCAAATTTGACTTGATGATGTCACAAGATGAAAAGCCAAGGATCACCAAAGTCATTAGGCTTCATTCTCAAGGTAAGTTGATTAGCTGTATAGGTATCGTGTCATTCCATCCTATAGTTTACAAGGTATTTTATTGTTGACCGAAGTGTTCACAAACTGACCCAGTCAATCGCGGCAGATGGCTGCCCACCATGAGCTGTTCAAGATATCTGCCTCTTAAAAGGACCATTTTCCTTGTCACTGTTACCAAGTGCTTGCTCGTGGTGGAAATTGTTGGGTCTGACTACAGTCTAGATCTGCTCTATATGAAAAGTGTCATGAGATAACTTGTGCTATGATTTTGGTGCTATATAGAACTTTTTAACTTTCTAATTAACTAATAACTTTTTGTTGGTGCAGTCCCCAAGGGGAGATGATTTTTTCACAGAAATGTGTCCCTTCTTGTTTTGCTAACTACAGCTTACAGCTTTAATTATTGCTTTTGACCAGTTCATTAGCGATTTCTGAGTGTGGTAACTATAATGAACTCTTGGTCTTGTTTTCCTGGGGCAGTCCTCATGAGAGCCAGTTTCATCAGAGCGTTTAAAATTGATCTTCAAGTGCAGTCGCAAAAGTCATCAAAGTTCTTAAAATTTTCCAGATTGATTGAAGTAATGATGGACTGTTGTTTTTCTTTACTACTTTACGCTTTGGTTGAGCAGTTCTTGCCATAATATGGATTATTACAGTAGTCAAACAGAGCAATTTACGGTTTGCCAACTCTACCACAACTGATTCTCAAACTCATTAAGAAGGCAAAAAAAAAAAAAAATACACTAATTTGCTTTTGACAAGGCACACCTGTAAATTGAAAAGTTTTCCAGGTGAGAGAATACCAAGAGTGTGCAAAGCTGACATTGAAACTACTGTAAAATATGAAACATACAGTATGTTTACACTTTTTTGGTAACTACATATTTTCATATGTGTTTTTTCATAGTTTTGATGTAGAAAGTAAAGAAACTAATGAAAAACCATTGAATCAGAGGATGTGTCTAAACACGGTATGTCTGATTTATTTCAGTATTGGAGTTTTTGGGACGTGGATATTTTAGAATACACAAGTAGGAAGTGTAGCTAGCTAGCAGGGGAACGGTAAGCCAAACACTGACAGATGCATGCTAACATTAAAGTCACACGAAACATATATAAGAACCAGGTGTAGCCATATTTTCAAGAACGCATCTGTTAAAATGTAATCAGCATTGACAGAAAGAATGAATAAAAAGAGAGAAGGGAGGAAAGACTCAGATCATACACTAAGCCTTTTAGCAGCTTCAGTGTGTTGGAGGTGTGATTTGCTGTTCAAAAAGGATAAATTAAGTGTGTGTCTTTGATTAGAGCAGGTTGAGTGGGAATGAAGCGATGGCCTGAAGGAGGAACGATGCAGAAAGAATTACAACAACACCTGATATAACCCTGATTCTCTGGGCTCACACAACACACTCTTTCTCTTTCCATCTCTCCGCACATAGGGCTTCACAGCCGAACACAAACTTCTGTCTCTCCGCTTTTTTATCACACACACACACCAATGCACACAGTCTCTCTCTCTCTCACACACCCCTCCCTGTGTTCACACACCTGCAATCACTGCAGAAGCTCTTTCAGAAATGGGTCACTTGCTATTGTTTCCTTCCTCCTTTTTTATTTATTTTTTCCTTAATGAATGGACGGTCGAACTTATAACGCGTGAAAAGCCACTGACCCAGATTCCAGGCGGTGGGCTCGCCGCTCGCAGCACCATTGCCAAAGCAAAAAAAAGCTTTTTGATCATAACGGTTTAAAGACAAACACGGTGCTCGCTTTATGAGCCGCTTCAATGTGGAACAAAAAAGGTTTATTTACTGCGCTCAATGCTCGATGAGTGGCGTGTGCATTTTCACTCTCAAGTGCAGTGACGTTGTGTGTAGGTTTGCTCAGTGTTGTGTAGGTGTGTGTGTGTGTGTGTGTGTGTGTGTGTGTGTGTGTGTGTGTGTTGGGGAGGTAGGGAGGTGTGGGGGCAGCATTTACTGCTGAGTGATGTAGAGGTGTTGTGTGTGTCTAACTGATGCATTCATTTCATTGGGAACAATCATCTTGGTCAAATACAGCTACTTGACGTTGAGTGCCGATGCGTTGAAACTCATTTTGTTTTCCATAGCGCTCTGTTGTTCCTGATGTGCTTTTAGTGTACTTTCATGAGTTCAATCTATTAAAAACACAAACAAATGTGGGATCACAAACCATCCATCCATAACTAACAGTATGTGAAAGATATGCAAAATTCAAAGAATTCAAACATTTGTGTCCAAAAATCACAGCTTCAGTGTGACTCTATCACACTGCTGCGCCTCAGTTAGTACACACTGTGTAGTACACTGTGTACTTTCTGGCTTAGTGTGCTAATTTCATCAGGGTGGAGTTGTCTCAGTTCATGTATGGCCGTACCGAAAATTATATTACATTTATTAGATTTTACTGCGTTTTCTCATCTTTTCTGATTTGCACCCGAGTGGAGCATTAGTGCCCAAATTTGACTGTCAAAATATAAATATAAATCATATGTAAAACTTTCATTTGTATGTTGCTGTATTGACTGCAACATCTTCCTCGGCCGCTATTTTCACAATACCTATGGTCCCTCCTCTCCTGCTACGTAACAAAATGGGTTAGTGTCCTCTCTTCTTTAGAAATATTTCATAAATAAGTGGTGAAAGGTTTTTGATCACACTGAAAAGCCTAAGTGGTGGAAAAATATCTTTTCCTGTTCCTCTTCACACAAATTAAAACTCCTGACCAAAAATAAGAAACACAAACCAAAAGATGTAGGAGCTATCCTAAAGCTGTGATTTTGTATACGAAGCACATTTGTTGGCAGTTGCTGTAGATTGTAAGTTTTAGAATGACAATTGATTGCAGTTACCCTTGATGGTTTACGATCACACGTTACTTTGTGTTTTGATTAATGGACCAAATGAATCCAATATTTTTAGTTCCTGGTAACAGAGATCTAACCCAAGTCAGGCTGGGTTCAAATTCTTCTCAGTCTGATAGGGTTGGGTAGGATCACATAGTTTTGCCCAAGGGACTACATGCCAACATCAAGTGAAAAATGTGTTTTTAGGGGTGAGGCTGAGATTGTCAGCTGTGTTGACAAGTGCTCTAATCAGTTAAGAGCTTTTCAATTGGTTCTTTTTTTTCTTTTTTTTTTTTTTTACATATATTGACTTTGTGCCGGTCCTAGGCCTCAGTATGTGTGTCCATTTCTGCTTTCAGGTCTTTGTGACAAAGTGGTTGAGAACACGCCGTTTTGTCCCAGTGTTTCCATCAATCAACAGTCTTCCTGGTGGTTTGACCCCTCCCACCTTGTTGAGTGATTGTTGTTACCTGCTTGGAGCCTTCAAAGCTGGGTGATTTCAAGATGGCTTCCTCTTGCTCTTGGAAGGCTGGAGCCATTGAGGCACCTTCTTTGGTTCTGTTGTTTTTAATTGTTTAATTTATCTTTGGCCTTTGCTACACATAGCTTAAGTTAGCATACCCAACACCACCACTTTGCTACTGATTGCTGACTTAACCCAGTGCAGCTTGTTATGTTGAGTTGTACTTGAGTTGTCTAGTTGCTGTGTGGGCCTTCCTCTCGGTTATGGTTCTGTACGAGCTAGGCATAACAACCTGAATTAGGTATTCAACAGGTCAGATCAGGGTCCCTCCTTACATTTGTGATAATGCAAAACACTAAAATGAATTGGTTCTCTTTTGTCTTGGCAGAACATAAATATGATGTATAATTTTCTGCTGCTTTCCACATTTCCCACAAGTCCCAGACCGTCATGGGTTAAACATTACCAGCTTACCAGAGTGAAATCAACAGGTCTAGTGAAAGAACATGATTGGTTTGAATGGTGATGTTTTTTTAGGCATCAGAACTGAAACATAAGGGAGAAATGACTCGAGTGATTTATAATATCCACACCTCTGTGCTGGTAACACTTAATGGGAGCTTGGGTGCCCCTCTGGCTTAGTGGGTGAGTGAGTATGCACGATTTTTAAAATGTATCTTTTTCCCATTCAACATGAATGCAGCATGTCAAATCAGACTCAGATAATAGCAGAAAGGTCAGGTCTTAATTGTCTGGCCATGTCTTGAGCAGCCGATTATAACTGAACCGAACAGACTGTGTCTGTCTACTCTAACATCAGTTAGAGTAGACAGACATGGATCAGCTCTTTTCATAACACTGTGAACAATTTGATCTTTGAAAGGACATGCTTGCTGGTGCAGGGAGGTGTCAGTGAAAACCTTGAATTTTGGGTGTTTTTAAGTGCAGTTGAAGGATTACACACCGTTTGATGCCTCTGAAACTCTCCACTGGATAAATCTGAAAAGGTCAAGCGAAAACTGTGGCTCTTTACTTTGTGTCTGAAAAGTTTAGATTTGAGACAAACAAGGATTTCACCTGATAGGTGACATGAAAAAATCTCAACCAACTCACAAGTTATAATCAAGTCACAGTTAAAAACACCTTTCATGTTACTTGCGGTAAGCGCATATTCAGACAGAATCAGGGAAACCGGCAACCGGTGGTGGGGGAGTGCGGTAACGGGAGCTGAGGTGGGTTGCTGTGGGCGTTTCTACACCTGCTGAATGTAACTGCTGTGAAACAATCAGGAAATAACTTTTTATTTCTCTGATTAACAGCTTTATTGAGGCCAGCGCTCGCTCTCTGTTGTTGTTACTCTATGTCTCTCTACCAAAGCCCCCTCCCTCTCTCTCTCTCTTTCTCTCTCTCTAATCATCAGACTCAAATCAAATTAAACTTCTTCGTGTCATTATTTTGCAGTGTAAATTGCGAGTCAGACTCAGATTTAGAAGCTGGTACATGAAATAAACAAAGTCAGAACACACATAGGTAGATTATCAGAGTTAAGTCCGTGACTCCACCTGGATAGTCTCTGCTTCAGAGACATTTCAGGTTGTCTGTGGAGGTTTGACCGATCTGAGAGTCTGATTGGTTTGCGGAGCGTGACGTGGGGCTCCGGTTTCCCAAAAGTTGAATCTGGCTCAACTTCTCTCCTGGATGCCGGCGACGTTTTTTTGCGGCAATCCCTGCGTTGCAGGCTGCCGGTGCGGAAAGCACGACCCCCACTGAAATGAATTGAAAAATGATGCCGGCGTCCGGTTTCCCTGTTCCTGTCTGAGCGCACGCTAAGACTGCTACAGACTATTGCTACAGACTAACTACAGTTATTATAGTCTATAGCTGTACTACTGTTGCACCTCATCTACAGTTGGTGGTGGTCAGTACACCCCAAAATGTGAAAACTATTTAGGCCTAAGCTTTGTCCTTGGGCTGGTGCCAAAAAGAGACTGTGATGTCATTAAAATTTCAGTTTATCCTATCAGTTGATTGAATGTTGCACATGCAATGCAGTGGTTTTGGTTTTTGGTTGATGTTAGACAAAATGCAAGACTCAAATATCAGAATTCATCATCTGGAGACCATGAATATGCAACCTGGCCAGCAGCTGTTGAAAAATCTTGGGAAAGATTCAGATATAAATTTTCAGTAACATGATTTTTGGCCCATTTGGCTTAGTACTTGGCAGTAAAACAAGTTGTAAACACAATATTGACGAGTTGGCGAACACATTAACAAACAGTCATCTGGTTACATATCCAGCAGACATGGAACAAGATTACTGTTCATTTTGAGTTGTTTTTTTCTTTCCACCTGGTTGATGTATGTCCAGTATTCACTCTCAGTCTTACCTATGTTTTGGTCTCTCTTTAGCTGATAAATGCACAGTTAGTTGTTCACTAACTTTGTATGTTACCAGACCCTTTTTCACTGAAAACTGATGCTGTTAGAAAGAAATTTGCTGAGGTCAGTGAGACTGACCAAAACAGTCAATTTCAACGACAACAAGAATCTCAATGACGTTAAAAAAACTGAGGAAAACTGCAGCACTGAGATAGTTCTCTGTTGATTGACAGCTTTTACTAGTCAATATAAAGTTTGACAGTAATTATTCATTGGCGTCCTTTTTATTTAACTAAATTGTAACATTGTAAAGAAACAAATATTGACAACAGAAAATTCTGAAAAATCTCTTCATGCCCTCAAGAGTAAAGATGACAGGCTGGACTTTCTTAGGTAAAAACTATACCAGAAGACTGCTAAGATAAATGTCATAATGTGCAGTATGTTGAATTGATTTAATAACATGTTACTTCCCTTCATTTGTCTTTTAACGTTAGCATCATGGAAACTGAATAAACATGCTTCCAGGTAATGCTCATCTGTCTTACACATTTTAGCATTAGAATTCTTTATGGTTTGGTAACCTCTATCCATTTTTGCACTTACATTCATTTTTGTGTGTGTACAGTGTATTTTTAGAGCAATGGAATGAAGATAGGGTGTGGGCACTCGTATGCATGTCTTTTCTTTTTCTAGCTTTTCTAGGCATTCTTTATATGATATGAAAGATCTGCACTGAGTCAGTAACACATTCTCAGTCTAGATGACTAAACACATAGTTCAAGATATATGCTGACTTCTTATTGGAATTTTCACAGCCAGAAGAAATATCAATGTTGTATCTGTATCTGTGTCATCAACCGCAGGTTGCTGAAGAGCTGGTTTGAAGCTCAGAGTGTGTTGGCTCTGGTCGCCACCATCTTGGCAGTTCTGCCTTTGGACTCCTGGACCAAGTCAGACTGAGGCCAAGTCCAGGTGCTCAAACAAGTCACCTGACAGCACCCACTTGATAATTACGCTCTTAATCCTGCATAACTTTAAGCCTTAATATAATTTGAACAGATGAGTTCTATAAAAAATCACCTTCCGTACATGAACTGGGAAATTAGCTATAGAGACCAAAACTGTTTTTTGTTTCGGTTTCCCAGCCACAGAGTTTTCCACATGCCTAAATTTTCAGTGAGCGACTAAAACTAAATGTAAGATTCTTGTTAAAATGAGCACTGCTATGACATTTGTTAATATGAAAATATCGATTGGTGCTGCTTTAAAAGAAGATGAAATGAACTTCATTTTAAACATTGGCCCTACTTTTTGAAAAACATTTTGAAAACTTACACAGGAAGTCTTAAAACAACAAAATAAATGAAATATTGACTGTCCGCATGTCATGTCATTTGATGAGTCTGCAATTGTCTGACAATGAAAAAAGTCTTCAGTACAGTGGATGAAAACATGAGGACGGAAAGCCAGCAGTAGTGTTCAGTAAAATCAACTCACCCTACAGAAAAAGCTGCCACTATAAACTCTGTGTTGTATTGATTCAATGAGCTCTCCTCTCTCATAAACCTCACCGTAGTCTACTCTTTACTTTGTTTTAATTCACAGTGTGCTTTATTGCAACACAAGTGGTCACAAAATTTGGAAGTTTTTTTTCTGTACGTTTTTTTACTGAGTGTTGCAATAAGTAAAGCAGTACTTAGAACAGTACATGCTAGGAATATAAACGAGGGAGCTTGTATAACACACACACACACACACACACACATACACACACACACACACACACACACACACACACACACACACACACACACATCAATGCTTACCTGGATTACTGCCAGATCTAGGAGCAGTGAAGATGAGTATACTCTGCCTGCATAGATTTACACAGAGCAGCTGCCTCAGAAGCATACAACATAGGTATGTATGTATATATAAATATATAGATAGATTTCGGGTTTCAGGTCATGTGAGGACCTTCAAGCTAATGCAGTCCAGTCTTGTTTTCAGCTCACTGACCATTTATAGTCCAGCATGCTGGCAGGATTATACAACCACGCAACTGCCAGGACTCTCATCAGTTCTGCAACACTGCTTCCCAGCCGACTCTCAGAAAAAGTCAAAACTAAGGAAAAAAAAAAAAAAAAAAAAAACTTGTTTTGTTTCATTGACTTTGTTATTATGAACCCCCAAGATAGCAACAGTCTTTTAAAAGCTTTCTAATTGCCTCGATGTGCAGTTTAATTGTTTATAAGTGTGCAAAGCAATGTCTAGAGACCGGCTGCTTCATAAGTAAAGTCCTTGATATTGCCGGCACCCACCCTGCAAGCTCCACTTCGTAGCCTTGCAGCCCGCTGTTGGCTAACTTCATGATTATTATCCATGACATAATTGCAATCTCTACTACTGGTATTCATCCAGGTACAGATGAGCTACAGGGCTACACTCTTTTTCAACAAACATGTAGTTAAACAATGTAGCTACACTCATTCAACATGCGTGTTAAACAGGCTTAGTCGTTATTTAGTTGATAGAGTCCTATTAAAGTACTCAAGCCAGGCTGGATTATATACAACAGAAATAGTAACCTATAAGAAAGAGTTTCAATTTGTTCATTTAAATACGTTCTTTGAACATCAATCACAATATACAGTGCAGGAACTATTTGATCCAAATATAGGAAACCAATTAAACTTTAATTAGCAAACAAACAACTTTCCAGTGTAGAATCATCACTAAAATTGAATTAGTTGTATCTTCAAGGCTGATGGGTGGATACATTAAGGCAATGCCACCTTCAAATAGCCCTATAATAAACACTTACTGTGAAGCTTAGTCAGAGTAATGATTGATTGGTCTCCATGGAGACACAGACATAAATATATTTTACACACAATAAAGAGACAATAAAGAGAAAAAACAAACCTTCATTTATACAGTATACATGCATATCATTCATGTCGAAAACCTTCAGGGCAGTAGTGTCTGCAGTCCCTCAGGCTGTGTGCAGCCCCAACTACCTCCAGCAACAAGATAAAGCAGCCTGTGTGTTGTCTTATCTGGGAGTGCTCAGTACTTATTGAAAGAAACTCAAATCAACATTTTGATCAGCTCCTCTCTTCTCTTATCTGGCAGCTTGGCAGTTAGAGAACACTGTTTAGAGTGAATTAAACTTTCATTGTAAATGTGGGCGACACAAATAGGATTTTGAAAAGTGAGAATTGTGACAGAATTGACCAAGTGGAAATGACACCCATGGAGATATAATTTAAAAGTAAAAGTTGCCTATAACTTGACCAAATTTCAGAATGAGTCGAGTGAACTCTCAGCTTGTACAGTTTCTACTGAGAAATTCATAGTTCAAAGTTTCTGTGTTCTGGCTGATGAGAACAGCTGAGGGAAATGATTTGATCTTATACAACCCAAAAAGTTTTCCATCTTTATTATTATTATTATGGCACATTGTACCACTCCCACCTGTAACCCAGAACCTTGGTTCTCTCACCCGCAAGCTAACGCTCCCTTTGTCAGAGAGAAAGTGCTATATACAGCTGCTGCACATTCAGACAGCACTCAGAAAAATGCAATCTGTTTTATGTCTCTCCCTTCATTATAAGTCCAAATATAATAACCTGCATGTAAGCCTTTCTAAATGTCAGGGAGATTGTGAATAAAAGGGCTTCTGTGAGGCACATCTGACATGGAGCTCTTACTTGCCAAATGGTGCCATTGAAATCATATGACAACCTGTGGAGAGAGTGAATATGGACCTTTCCACACTCATGAACATGCAGGCTGGACATTTATGGCGACAATGACACCGCTGATAAGCACATACGTGGCACTTGAATGTAGACATATTCTTAGAATCTACAGAGAGCAAGGCTGTGGACCTTCTTTATTGCACTGACACACACGTGATGCCCAATGACACGTTTGACAGCCTTTGCCATCTCTCAGAACACATGAATATGAACCTTTTCCATCCCTGTCAGCATATTATTATCTTCATCCCTATTATTGCCTGCAGACCACACTGCCTATTCAGGAATGTGAGATACACACACCCACATATCCACATGTATACTTATGCCATTGTGCACACACATACATGTACATGTGGTGAAATGTAATCTCGACACACATACACACTCATCTCCCAGGTGAATGGCTGACATTAGCAGCTAAGCTTCCCTGTGGCTTCCTGACCTTTATTGGCTGTCAGGGGCCGAGACCACAGCTCTAATCAAGACGGGGACACTTTTCTTCTTGTCTTTCAGTCGCTCGTAGGTCTTTCATGATTCAACGTCTCCATTCACAGCTTCACAATGTCTTCTCTGTCCCTTTATCTTCATTCTTTTGTCCCTTTTTGATTATGCCCTATGCATACCTCATTTATCTGTCCATCCTGTATCACCATCACATAGACTAGAGAGATATTATAAAAGTTATCATATGACAAAATCAAATCACCTGCTGTTCGGCCTCGCTACTAGGTAGAAAATGGAAAACAGAACAGAATATTACTACTATACACTTTGATATATACTTTGATCATATTGTGTCTTTTCTTGTTACGACCAAACTCAAAGGGGTATAAGAAGTAACATAAAACACAGATGTAGTGGTTAAGAAACAAAGGTTTTTATTAAATGAAAGTTCAAATTGCTTCTTAACAAAAGGAGGTGAGGCAAAAGGGAACAAAGGGTGAGCGAGTGCTGTTCAAAATAACAAATAAATATAACCAAAAGAAAACTCTAAACAGAGCCTATACTATTATCATCTAAGTTAAAACCAAACGAGAAACCAAAAAAAACCTCACTATCTAAACTACTTTTTTAGCAATAACAAAAAACACATCAAGGAACAGCACCCCTAAACTAGTGTATCTAACAAGAGCAATCCTATGGGTGAAATCAGTAGTTCCCCAAAGCTAACCCTAGCCCAGTCCCAACAAACACACCACCAACCTCCACAATTTCCAAACAAGTTTTTCTTAATTCAGATCGAGGAGAGCTCACAACACACAAAAAACAAAACACAGGCCTCCAGATGGTGCGGCGCTCCCCCGTTTAAATAACCTGGATGCTGCTCGTGGGGCCTTCTGATTGGCAGAACTGAAGAAATGCCCCACCAATCCCGGCCCTGCACATCCCTGTGTGGCGTTGCCGATGTGACCCCGCCTTTGTGCTTCTGGGCCAATCAGGTACTGGTAGCCACCTCGTCCTACTTAATAAAACAGGGCACAGAACACACACACGCACATACATACATACATACATACATACATACAGGCATAGCCTGCACTAAACCAAGGCTGCACGGAAGTAGCCGTAACATTTATGGAAAAAACAAAGAAAAAGGGAACAATGAGACAGAAGCTTGACTACTTCAGCATTATTCAGCTGGAATTAAGTTAAAGGCATGGATAAATAGGTTTGACTAAAAATCTGTAAAAAAAAAAAAAAAAAAAAAAAAAACATTATGAGACTTTGTATAAGAAGGACAAAAAGTGTTGAGTCAATACCACTAGTCACACTAATGCTATTACCAGAATGTTGGCTACATGAATTATCCGAAATTTGCCTGGTGTGACTGAATTCAAATTGTAAAGACCAAGCATCAACCTCTGTGGCTGTAAAATGAAGCCAACGGCGGTGGCAACAACTCTTCACTTCTTTGAACAGCCAGTGTTATACCAGTTCACACTTCAGAAGGGCTGGCTCAAAGTTAAGTTTACACTAATCAAAATGATCTAGTTCATGTTTATTGTTCACAATTTAGAATTCTGAACGAAGTTTAAAGTCCCAAAAAATCAACAGTTTGATTTCATTTTTTTTTTTTTTTTTACATATTCAAGCTGTTCTGAGCTGTTTTTCAATAGAACTTCCCATCTCCCTTTCATAAATCAGTCACTGCCCATCGAGATCACTTTTAAAAGACAAGAAAAACTTGAGCGTATGTTTTATTACTTAGATAATGTGTGGCATTATGCAGACAATGAAAAAAGAGGTACTGTAAATGTATACTGCAGATGAAATGGAAGTTATATTGCAATGCAATCTCCATTTGTTCCCATCTCATTTCCAAAGAAATCCAGATCTTTTCAATATCAAATTTAAGTAAGTAGTTGTAAAAATCATAGTGGTTACATTGAATTGCAATGGTGGCAAGTTTCTACAAAAAGGTGTCAAAAGCTTGATGCTCTAGTTACTCTGGGTAATTTTTCAGAACCCTTTAATGGCATCATCAATCTTACTTATGAATGTTTTCGTGGTGATGCTTTTGATTGATACGTTTCTCATTTCCCCTTTTTTTCACAGCTCTTGCTAAATTTTTGCTAATTTTATAAGGGATCATGTCTTTATTTCCACACTACCTAGTGAGTATATATGTTAATTGCTACGCCTTTTCCAGGCAATGACTATGAATGTCTGGCAAGAGATGGCAAGCGAGTTGGCAGCAAGATGGCAGAGCTCATAAGTCTGATGCTACAGAGCCACAAGGAAAAGCTGGCTGAACTCAAGATTTTGAATGAAAAGGTTGCCACCAAGGGAGCAGAGCTCCAAAGACTGTGAGGCCGTGGAAAGGGGTTAGAGCTTTTAATGTCTCAAATATGTCTTTTTTCATTTTATGTTACTAGAATATACGCACACAAACCTTACAAAACAATTGTGTATTAAACTGAATCTGAATATTATGTTTTATTTATCTTCATTTGTGTACCTAATAATTTATCTTTTAGGGCCTAAAATCCATAATTTCATATCCATAGCCTTTACATTTTTGGCCATAAAGTTGGCATTAAATGGTGGCATTAAAATCGTCTTTAGAAAATATTAAATTTAACTTTAAGAACCCTTGAAGTACTCTGACTATGAATATTAAAATATATTCCAAGATATCCAGTTTTAAGTATTTGAGGGATTCTCCAGAAATGCAACATTGTTCTTGTTCTTGTTTGGAGGACTCACATGAGCAAAGGTTAGAATCAAAGCAGGAGAAGCTGAAATATCCTGACTTAAAGTTGTGTGTATGGGTCAGGCTTCAGAACACTGGGTCCTACACTTCCTGTAATGCAATTTCATTGTGTGCTTTGATAGTCCATTCGCACCGTTTGTGCCCTGAGATGACCCGATGACATCAATAAGGTTGTTTTTACAGACTTTACAAAGCTTCCTCTATAGCCACAGAAGACAAGAGTACAACAAAGGACATTATAAAAGACGTTATGCAACAGTTTTTACAGACTGACCAGCGCTCCTCATGACACATAGACTGATTCATACTCATTCATGTGTAAAATTGTGGAGTGCCTCTTTAAAACTCACAATCCTTGAGTGTCCTTTCAAAATTTTCCAGATCTAAAACTGTCACGGAGGTAGAGGGGAGGTACAAGGATGGACCCAAATGCAGGGAATAACACAAGTGATAACTTTAATGAAAACCAAAACTATAGAGAAAAACAAAGAAACGCAGGAGCAGAATTCCAAAAACCAAAGGACACAAAAAAGACAGATGAACCAAAAGGCAAAAAGTCCAGCAAACAAAACCAGGAACAGGAACACAGGGATGAATACCGAGAGAACACCGAGAAACTGGGAAAAACCAACAGTCAACGGACAGACAAGGAAACAAAGGAAACACAGGAACTAAATAGACAGGCAAGACTAATTAGGGACAGGTGAACCAAATCAGGGGCAGGTGCAAAATCAAAAAAGGCAGGAAACAAGCCAGGAAGTAGGACAGACAGGGTGGAACTTACAAAATAAAACAGGTGGAACTACAAAATAAAACAGGAAGTACAGAAACAAACTCAAAACTGTGACAGAACCCCCTCTTCAAGGGACGGCTCCCAGACGTCCCTAAAACAAAAACAAGTCCATGCCAAAAAGTTCAAGACGAACTGGGTGGGTGGAGGGGGTCTGGAGGAGGGGTTCAGGGACAGGAGGCTCAGGGGCAGCAGCGGCACCCCTCTGGAAGCCGGCGGAGACGAGGGCGGAGACGAGGGCGGAGCCCCTCTGGAGGCCGGCGGAGAGGCCAGCGGAGCCCCTCTGGAGGCTGGCGGAGACGAGGGCGGAGCCCCTCTGGAGGCCAGCGGAGAGGCCGGCAGAGACGAGGGCGGAGCCCCTCTGGAGGCCGGCGGAGAGGCCGGCAGAGCCCCTCTGGAGGCCGGCGGAGAGGCCGGCGGAGACGAGGGCAGAGCCCCTCTGGAGGCCGGCGGAGAGGCCGGCGGAGACGAGGGCAGAGCCCCTCTGGAGGCCGGCGGAGAGGCCGGCAGAGCCCCTCTGGAGGCCGGCGGAGAGGCGGGCGGAGCCCCTCTGGAGGCCGGCGGAGAGGCCGGCAGAGCCCCTCTGGAGGCCGGCGGAGAGGCCGGCGGAGACGAGGGCAGAGCCCCTCTGGAGGCCGGCGGAGACGAGGGCGGAGCCCCTCTGGAGGCCGGCGGAGAGGCCGGCGGAGACGAGGGCAGAGCCCCTCTGGAGGCCGGCGGAGAGGCCGGCAGAGCCCCTCTGGAGACCGGCGGAGAGGCCGGCAGAGCCCCTCTGGAGGCCGGCGGAGACGAGGGCGGAGCCCCTCTGGAGGCCGGCGGAGAGGCCGGCGAAGACGAGGGCAGAGCCCCTCTGGAGGCCGGCGGAGAGGCCGGCAGAGCCCCTCTGGAGGCCGGCGGAGAGGCCGGCGAAGACGAGGGCAGAGCCCCTCTGGAGGCCGGCGGAGAGGCCGGCGGAGACGAGGGCGGAGCCCCTCTGGAGGCCGGCGGAGAGGCCGGCAGAGCCCCTCTGGAGACCGGCGGAGAGGCCGGCAGAGCCCCTCTGGAGGCCGGCGGAGACGAGGGCGGAGCCCCTCTGGAGGCCGGCGGAGAGGCCGGCGAAGACGAGGGCAGAGCCCCTCTGGAGGCCGGCGGAGAGGCCGGCAGAGCCCCTCTGGAGGCCGGCGGAGAGGCCGGCGAAGACGAGGGCAGAGCCCCTCTGGAGGCCGGCGGAGAGGCCGGCGGAGCCCCTCTGGAGGCCGGCGGAGAGGCCGGCAGAGCCCCTCTGGAGGCCGGCGGAGAGGCCGGCGAAGACGAGGGCAGAGCCCCTCTGGAGGCCGGCGGAGAGGCCAGCGGAGCCCCTCTGGAGGCTGGCGGAGACGAGGGCGGAGCCCCTCTGGAGGCCGGCGGAGAGGCCGGCGGAGACGAGGGCAGAGCCCCTCTGGAGGCCGGCGGAGAGGCCGGCGAAGACGAGGGCAGAGCCCCTCTGGAGGCCGGCGGAGAGGCCGGCGGAGCCCCTCTGGAGGCCGGCGGAGAGGCCGGCAGAGCCCCTCTGGAGGCCGGCGGAGAGGCCGACGGAGACGAAGGCGGCGTCCCTCTGGAACCCATTGGCGCCCCACTGGCAGCCAGAGAGCAGGAGGAACTACAGACCTTGGCGGTACTGGAGGACGCTGTGGAGCCTGGGTCGCTGACGGAGGAGCTGGGGCACCAGAAGTCAGCCGGGACGCCGACAGAGGAGCAGGGGCGCCAGGAGTCGGCCGGGACGCCGACAGAAGAGCAACGGGGGCAGGAGTCGGTCGGGCTGCCGACAGAAGAGCAGGAGGGGCAGGAACCGGCCGGGCCGCCGACGGAGGAACAGGGGCAGGAGTCAGATGAGCCACCGACGGAAGAGCAGGAGCTGGAGTCGGCCAGACCACCGACGCAGGAACAGGGACAGGAGTTGGTTGGCCCACCGACGCAGGAACAGGGACAGAAGTCGGTCGGGCCACCGACGCCGGAACAGGGGCTGGAGTCGGTCGGGCCACCGATGCAGGAACAGGGGCTGGAGTCGGTCGGGCTGCCGACAGAAGAGCAGGAGGGGCAGGAACCGGCCGGGCCGCCGACGGAGGAACAGGGGCAGGAGTCAGATGAGCCACCGACGGAAGAGCAGGAGCTGGAGTCGGCCAGACCACCGACGCAGGAACAGGGACAGGAGTTGGTTGGCCCACCGACGCAGGAACAGGGACAGGAGTCGGTCGGGCCACCGACGCAGGAACAGGGACAGGAGTTGGTTGGCCCACCGACGCAGGAACAGGGACAGGAGTCGGTCGGGCCACCGACGCCGGAACAGGGGCTGGAGTCGGTCGGGCCACCGATGCAGGAACAGGGGCTGGAGTCGGTCGGGCCACCGACGCCGGAACAGGGGCTGGAGTCGGTCGGGCCACCGATGCAGGAACAGGGGCTGGAGTCGGTCGGGCCACCGACGCAGGAACAGGGGCTGGAGTCGGCCGGGCCGCCGACGCAGGAACAGGGACATGAGTCGGCCGGGCCACCGACGCAGGCACAGGAGTCGGCCAGGCCCCCGACGGAGGAACAGGGGCTGGAGTCAGCCGGGCCACCGACGCAGGAACAGGAGTCGGCCGGGCCACCGACGCAGGGACAGAAGCTGGAGTCAGTTGGGGCGCAGACGCAGGAACAGGAGTCGGCCGGTCCGGCGACATTGGTGCGGCGGCCCGCCGATCCAGCACGGCAGCCAAATGCTCCAACTGGGTCGCCAGTACGCTGCACCGTACCAGTACGTCTTCTCTGATTGCGGCCAGACTCTGGTCAGTGTGGGAGAAGTTGGCGGTGATGCACTCCTGGCGCTTCAGGAGTGGCTCCCCAAGCCGTCCCAGATCCATTTCTGGCCACAAAAATTCCCGCTGGGTCCAGAACTGGTCTGTCCGTTCTGTCACGGAGGTAGAGGGGAGGTACAAGGATGGACCCAAATGCAGGGAATAACACAAGTGATAACTTTAATGAAAACCAAAACTATAGAGAAAAACAAAGAAACGCAGGAGCAGAATTCCAAAAACCAAAGGACACAAAAAGACAGATGAACCAAAAGGCAAAAAGTCCAGCAAACAAAACCAGGAACAGGAACACAGGGATGAATACCGAGAGAACACCGAGAAACTGGGAAAAACCAACAGTCAACGGACAGACAAGGAAACAAAGGAAACACAGGAACTAAATAGACAGGCAAGACTAATTAGGGACAGGTGAACCAAATCAGGGGCAGGTGCAAAATCAAAAAAGGCAGGAAACAAGCCAGGAAGTAGGACAGACAGGGTGGAACTTACAAAATAAAACAGGTGGAACTACAAAATAAAACAGGAAGTACAGAAACAAACTCAAAACTGTGACAAAAACGAATAATGAAGACTTCATTCATAATTGTCAGCCTTCAAATATGTGCATCATGTTTCAGACGATTTCAATGAAAGTGCTAATTCATACAAACCTCTGTTTTTTATCTTTTAGCTAGCGCCTTTAGGAACATAAAATAACTTCTTCAGGATTAAGCATGGAGAAAATCCAACAACATGAAATTAAAACATGAGGGACGTCAAAAATGATTATGCACAAATCAATTCTTCATAAATTACAGGAGCAGCATCCAGAAAGCTGCATATATTTATGGATTAGTCCAGTATGTCTTTTTACCACTAACAGAATAATTGATATTGTCTTGGGAAGGAACAGGAATTTCAGTACGAGTTAATCCCCCATGCATATGGTGGCACATTATACCATGTGACTACAGAGAATTGGCTCATTATCTGGTATTCAACTGCCAAGAAATGAAGGCTTACATTTAATTCTATAAATAATTCCCACCTTCAGCAGGGAATATGATGAAGGAAATATACTATGGAGAGTTTAACTCCAAATTAACTCTATACATATGGATGTCTTGCAAGTTGAAGTACTCTTTGGGGACATGAGAGCTTGTGCCAGTGTGACTCTAGAAAAAGGGTAATGGATAATTCCAAATATATATTTTATGGAAATTTACTGTAATTATTATGCAACTTAGCCTTTAGGGCATGAAAATCCATACATGTAAGACTACACAACTCACTGAAGAATTCCCAGATTCTCATGATCTAATTGGGAATTTCCACATCCGAGATCTGGAGCCAAATCAGTTGCATATTAGGGGGGTAAGATCTCTAAGAATTCCCAGTATTCCCACTGACGTTATTTTGGTTCAGTTGGGGGCCCATTGGTAGAAAACATTGCATTCCTCTGATTCCCTTAATCTTATTGGAGTGACAGTGCGACGGTCTTCCCAAGACGATGCGTGCCCTCAGATGTAATGGAATGATTGTCTGATTTTTTTTCCACCACACACACACAATAGGAAATGTCAGACGGAGAATTCTCGAGCTCGAGGACCTTTTGCTTCCTGCCAAAAATACTCCCTGCTTATATTGGATAATTTCCGCAGGACATCATGCCACTGAATTCCCAGACCTCCTCACTATTATTGGGGGTTTTAATGCTGGACGGAATCGGAAGGAAACGCTCCATCAAGTGTGACCCACTTAGCTGCTGGAGAGGCACCAAAGGACCACCATGGCAATTATTTAAACCTCCGCTTTATTATTCATAATTAGCAGACGCTGTACAGAGTGTGTGTGTTTGAGTGTGTGTGTGTGTGTGTGTCTGATAAAGCTCCTTCAATAATATGCCATCTCTGCGCAGGGAAAGTAAGAGAAGAACAATGTGTGTGCATATCTTTGTGTAATAATGAGGTGTGTGTGTGTGTGTGTGTGTGTGTGTGTGTGTGCGTGTTTTAGGATTTCTACTGCTGTGCATATAAGATTGTGTGTGTGTGTGTGTGTGTGTGTGTGTGTGTGTGTGTGTTAGGGTTTCTACTGCTGTGCATATAAGATTGTGTGTGTCTCTGTGTGTGTGTCTCTGTGTGTGTGTGTACCCACACGTGTGCACGTGTACATGTTGTTTGTATTAGGGCATGTGGGTGCATTAATGTGTGTGAGCGTATGTAGGTGATGAGCATTACACACATTCATATGCTTGCTTGTATGTGCATGGGTGTGTGTGTATCTCATACCTCCATGTGTGTGCATACCCGTGTGGGTGTGTTCTTCATGGATACCATGAGTGAGGATTTGTATGAGCTACCACACCTCTATGCATGTTTGTGTGTTTGCATGCTTTGTGTGTTTTCATGTGTAGTACATGTACATGCACTGATGTGTGTAAGCTGCCATACCTCTGTGCATGTTTGTGTGTGTATTTGTGTGTTACAATGGTTCTTGTGAGTGCATATATATGTGTGTGTGGTCATGTGTGTTTTAGATGTATACCTTATGTGCACACACAAATATGTGTAAGCTACCATACACCTGTGCATGTGTGTGTGTGCCTAGGTGTGTGTGTGTGTGTGTGTGCGTGTGTGTGTGTAATGAGAGCCTCTTCACCAGCAGCCACTCCAGCGCAGAAAGCAGCAGCGGAGTCTCAGTGGAGTTCACATCCAGACTTCCTCTTATTATTATTTCCTCTGTTGTCTCTCAGGCCTCAGTAATTAGTGGCTGCTTTAATGAGACTAATATCAAAACTCCAACCCGCAGTACACCACTCTAAATGATAAGAGGCTGATAAGTGTGTGTATGTGTGGTATGTGATGATTAAGTTGTGCCAGTGTGTACGTGTGATGGAGAACGAGTGTCAAGGCGATGAGAGGGTGTTAGTTGCGAAGCCTTGATGATCAAGTGCTGCGTAATTGAGTGTACTGTGTGTGAGCAAGTGTGAAAGAGAGAGAACGGGAGAGGAAATGTGTGTGTGTGTGTGTGTGTGTGTGTGTGTGTGTGTGAGAGAGAGAGAGAGAGAGAGAGAGGGAGAGAGCATCGTCTACCACACGATGTACCGTGATTACAAAGAAAATAATCAGATATATTCTTATTTATTTATACTTTCCCCATGTCACCATCATATTGTTATCGGTTACTACCTGGTTGACTTCTGTTTGTGATTACCAGAGTTTCCCAGAATGCCTTGCAGATAAGAGTTTTATGTGTGGGTGGTAAGAGCAATAGCAACAACAACATGGTAAGTGGCAATATTTAGAGCAGCTGAGAAAAAGTGAGAGGTGTCCCCCATGCAAGCCAGCAGCCTCAGAGCTACAAGTGTTTATGTGTGCCTTTTAAATTTCATATAAACTGAATTATAAAATAATGACATACCTGATGTCACAATCAAGCTTTGCATATCAAAAAAAAGAGAAGAGGCTGATAAAAAAAGGCTGATTGAAATAGACTTTTAAATTTAAACCTTTTGGTTGCCATGGTAAACGCCGCATGATGTTGTGTCCATTTTCTGTAATCGTAATGTATCCTTATCAGGCGCACAGGGGGCTGGGGCCAATCACTGCTGACACTGGGTGAGAGGCGGGGTACAATTGCCCAACGCCACCCTGTGACACCCTTTGACACCCTTTGACATCACTCTAAACTAACAAGATTATATTCAGTTGACAACAACAAAAAATAATTACTTGCAAATGACTAAATGAGTTGAGGTCACTTACTCTGCAAACTCAAGACAATCTTGACAAGAGATGGTTCAAGACTACCTGAATGCCCTTATTCGGGCATATGTTGCCTCCCAAGCGTTGCGTTCCTCCAATGAACGATGCCTGGCTCTGCCCCCAGTAAACTCAGGGTAATCTGAACTTTTCTCGTCTGTTGTTCCCCGTTGGTGGAATGCGCTACCAGTTTATCAGTCTACCTTCAAAAACCTCCTGAAGACCCAGCTCTTCAGAGAGTACAAGCCTCAATGTCATACATTAAAATCATGGAACTTCTACAAATTCTTTTCTTCTTATTCCTTACTTTTTCTGTTAAAACTGTTAAACTTGGCTTGAGTGCCCAGAGTTCAGGTCACGTTAGAACTGGACCATTTTAGGGGGAATGCTGATTCACTCTGTAGGTTGTAAGTAAATGTTCTGGTTTTTCAGTTAACAAAGTGTGAGTTTGTATGACAGTCAGGCTGTGAGCACTCATTTCTGTGAGCTCACAGATATCATCTTAGGCAGGAATCAGCAATGAAATGCTGTTGTGCATCAGAGTAAGGGCCTTTGCACACCACAACTTCACGATGTGTCAATCACGTTCACGCACTGAGTCCAAAATTTTGTCTGTCATTAAAGTTTTCAGAACAGGTTCGATTTTCTGCGTTTTTCTGGTATTCGTTAAAAGAAAAGTAGGATGAGGATAGCACACAGACAGAGAGGGAGGACAGCTCTCCCTCTTGAGGTAGCACAACAGAGACTGTGTGACAGCCGAGGAAGGTACCTCCAGTGGAGAGCAGGAGCAGAAGTAGACAGCTCCTTCATCAGCAGGTGAAACTCACATCACCTCTCTCACACCTTCTCAGGATCAGATGGACCAAAAGTTTCTTTTTCTACTTTCAAGAAGTGAGAGGACCACAAAGATCATTATTATTGCTTGACGGTCTGTGAATTTCCACAATGAAAAGAGTAATACAATGCATCAGACTTAGCGCGCGTTCAGACAGGATCAGGGATTCCGGCAACTCGTAGCAGGGTTGTCCGGTGGTGGGGGGTGAGGTGGGTTGCTGTGGGCGTGTTTATACCTGCTGAATGTAACCGCTGTGAAACAATCAGGAAATAACTTTTTATTTCTCTGATTAACAGCTTTATCGAGGTTGGCGCTCGCTCACTGTAATTGTTACTCTATGTCTCTCTACCAAAGCCCTCTCTCTCTCTCTCTCATCATCGAACACAAATCAAATTTAACTTCTTTGTGTCTCTATTTTGCGGCGTTTTGAGTCAGACTCAGATTTAGAAGCTGGTACATGAAATAAACAAAGTGAGAACACACACACAGGTAGATTATCAGAGTTTAGTCCATGAATCCACATGGATAGTCTCTGCTTCAGAGACATTTCAGGCTGTCTGTGGAGGTTTGACCGATCTGAGTGTCTGATTGGCTTGCGGAGCGTGACGTGGGGCTCCGTTTTTCCCAAAGTTGGATCTGGCTCAACTTCTCTCCCGCACGCCGGTGCGGATTTTTGCGGCAACCCCTTGCATTGCGGACTGCCGGTGCAGGAACGCACGACCCCCACTGAAATGAACTGAAAGACCTCCGTTTTTGCTGCGGGGCCTGATCCTGTCTGAACCCCCGCTTAAAGTGCAAGGTGTCTATGAGCAAAGACTGGCCTACAAAGGTTTGATTTGTTATATAATCGTGTCACTTCATTTAGGGTTAGGGTTGATTGATGGAAACACTGATTCACATTTCATTTCAGAGATTTCTTTAAAACCTGCACACATGGAAATATTTTTTTAAGTTTTGAAGTGTAAATAAACCAAGGAAGATTGTGTGTTTTGTAGACCTCCTGATACAATAAAATGTTAGTTCCAGATGGGTTATAGTTGCAATAGTCAGAATACACATGTCAGCAGCGCCTCATCGACACCCTGCTGGGAGAAGGTCAGCGCCCCACTGTTCCCAAGTGCAGCAGTCATGTCTGGGGGGAGATATGTCACCATCAAACGTGCTTGATATTTGGGATGTAACAGCTCTGAGTCTGCCTGCTGAGAGTAACCACAATGAACAAGGAAAATTAATTTTTAGTTTCTACTTGGGTTCTCTTTTACTGTACAGGATTTTTTTTTTTAAAAGGGAGTGCACCTGCAAACAGCATCATGTAATGTGCTATGCTGTGTCAGAGACTTATTAGCCATTGTTCCAGCAACAACAAGTATATGGGATGTGGGTCATGTCCTCTAATGAGGAGACAGTCAATAGTGGTTCTGACGGACCCGAGTCAAAGCCCCTGTGGTGCACTTGAGTGTGATAATGTCTTTATATGTGGGTCTAAATTGTAGTTAGGACAGCGATGTTTGTGTTTCATAATACCAAAAAGACAATTAAGCTGCCAGATATTCTCTGTAAAGCTGAAACTGCAAAGTTGGGGATAAAACTCTGTTAGTACAAGCTACACTGTTCACCATATTGTTATTTCATTGTTGTTAATGTAAAAAGAACTGTTTTAAACACCATTTAACTCTTCACCACCTGCTCTTCTGCCACTAGAAAATCTACGTAACATGATTATATTTATCTAGATTTATTTACCGCGCATCATTCAACTGAACTCTTACAGATAAGGCATCTCAATACTAGCACAGGGGTCGGCAACCTATGGCTCGCGAGCCAGATGTGGCTCTTTTGATGACTGCATCTGGCTCGCAGACAGAGGTGAAAGTAAGCTGGTACGGTCCAGTACTGTGTACCACTAAAAGATTCAGTGGCGGTACGCAGTACCAGGAAGATGGGAGAGCGGCTGCCTGCTATAAAGCCCTCATTCTGAACCAGTCATGGCCACACTCTGGGTCAGAAAATAGATCCGCTAGCAATATGCAGTCTTGAAAACGACTTTGTCTGTTTAAAAATTCCTTTTAACTCATTCCGAATTGTTTCTGAACTGTCCGTGCTGTGTTTTAGTCCATGCTGGACGGAGCCTTGGCCAGGCATCTCCCTCTCTCCCCCTCCCCTTGGAGAGAGCCCGGTGGTCTCCTCTGCGCCCAGCCTTAGAAACGTGTACCACACGTTTAATGTCTTTACGTTCGTTGCAAAATGTCCCAATTAAAATCAGTAGGAGAGTAAGCAGTTGTGTTTCGTTTTATTTTGTTCAATTTTAACGATACAGAACAACTCGGAAAAGAAACTGCTTGTGAGCTAACGACCGGAGATTTCACTCAGCAGTACGTGAGTGCGCGTCTACTTCTGAAAACACAGCAGTTGCTATGGGGATCGGTGCATGATCGGGACCATGCAGCACCAGAAGTCACATTAATGGTAAGAAGTATTTTATTTATTATTGCTTAGCTTCAGTATAACAACATTATTAAAAAGAATAAATTCAGAGACTTATTATACTCAAAAATTGTTGGTCTTGCACGCATTTATTTGTATTCAGTGTTAAAAAATATTATATGGCTCTCATGGAAATACATTTTAAAATATGTGGCTTTCATGGCTCTCTCAGCCAAAAAGGTTCCCGACCCCTGTACTAGCAGTTCAACAGTGCCATAAATCCTTGAAAACTTAAGTTTGAAGTCATCACAAGAGTCTAGAGATAAATGATGTGGACTGTGGACGTTCCCTAACAGAGGTCAAAACAAAAATAAATTCTGGGGCCTTTCTGTGCGGGGTGGTCATGTGCCGCCTGTCTGTACAGGTTTTCTTCCTACATTCCAAAGACATACAGGTTAGGTGAACTGGACACTCTTGGTGCAAATGTATTTGTCTATCTATAAATGTGTTAGCCTCGTGGGGATCCAGGGTCTGTGTCGCCTCTCGTCTACTGACTCCTTGAATAAGATCCCATGTGACCCTGCAGAGGATAAGCAGGTCCCTGCATCTGTCCTTGCATGTTCCCTGCATTGAAGAAGCAGTTTACTCTGTGACACTGTGAAAAGGCATTTGTGTTCATCTAAAAAGTTAAAATAATGCAATATAATTCATTTTATAATGCTTATAATTGGTTACAACTATGAGAATTGTAATACAATCTCTATGAAATGTGGGCAGGTCATTATAAAATGCTTTATGTGTTGAGATTATTTTTGCAAAGCATTCTGAATATGTATGTGCTCATAACTATGATTATACATTGCTGTAAACAAAGCAGAATGCATTTCTACATATGTTGGTAATAAATTGTAATGGATTGTAGTAATTAATAACAATAATGAGTTTTATTGTAAAACATTATACATATTGAGTCCTAAATATAGTCATACACTGTTATAGGCACAGAGGTTATATACATTTATAATGTATCATCGACGTAGTTGTCATAAAAGGTTTTACCAAAAGAGTGAACGTGTGTTTTCCCCTTTCTTACTAGGACACAGGCTGCGTGTATGGGACAGTGGATAATTTGCTTCATTTTATATCAGTTAATTATTTTATATATTAGTATTGTTAAGAAGTTTGTTTAGAAGTTTTTCAAGTTTCCCAACCTGGTCACTTACACAACTTCCTCTATAGTTGTTGTGGCTGCTTTCACACACAGCTTGGTGGTGTTCAGATCTGCTGTAGTGTAAAATGCTCTACAGTAGTTGTAAATTCTTTTTCATAACTATTAAATATAAGGCGTTCCAGCCATGCAAATTAGAGCAAGCGTCACCTAGAATTTAGTATGACATCATTATATAAGCTGAGTTTTCAAATATAGACTCAAAAGCTTTGCTTTTTTGGGTCTTAAATGAGTTTTAAAGGAGCAATTTGCTGATTTTACACATAACTAACTAGTGCCTGAGTGTCAATCAGCCTTTCTGAAGTCTGAGGATGCCTTCAGGGCTATCTCTGTTTGGGATTTAGATTGAGAACATTTTAACGGAGAGCATTGGTTGCAGCGGGGGCATCAAGTTTGGAAGATAACTTGATAGTGTAATTTGTTAAAACGTGTGTGTTTGTGGAGCTTGACCCAAACAAGGGACTAAATTCCAGAATAGCTAACCTTTCTTTTCTTAAAATCTCTTTGTTGTAAGTCACCCAACTTTTTATGGAACTGTAACACCAAACTGCTGGAGTAGCCCTTTAAATGTATTACCCAGCAGTATTATAAATGATATCAGTGGACTCCACACTCTGGGACCTAAAAGATGTGGGTTGTCACAGTGAAGTTCAGCCATTTTTTTCTCCAGCTTTCTAGAGACAAAACTGCTTACTCACTGTTTCACAGTTTCATATATTACTGCACTTTTGATTCATTACAGCTTTTGCTTGGAGAAGCCGTACCCGTCATCTGAATTCATCGGACCACCTCGCGACTGACAATGCAGTCGTTATCAGAGGCGGTGAAAACAAAGCCTGAAAATACGAGGGATAAGGTTCAGCGTTATGTAAGCTGTTCGTTAATTTGTTTAAATGGGGTCAATCTGTTTTCATAAGCAGAGAGTGAAGCTATTTTCTTCTTCTCTGCCCCACTTTGTGTTTAAGGCTAAAATGGGTGCTATTGTTTTTTTTTTTTCTTTAGACATAAAACCTTGCCTAGTGCGACTTTAAAAGCATAATGACGCTGCCAGTTTCCCTCACCCTCTGTTCGCTTCTTTTTCTTTCTCTCCTCTTCCCTCCATCCCTCAGCACCATTGGCTGCTCTCAAAACAAATGCCCCTCTAACTCTCCTAAAGTTACGCGGAATAAATTGGAAAAATACTTTTTGACATGTTGAGTAATGCATCAAATCGTATTCTCTTTCCCCCAGCAGCCTGACTATTCTATTTCATCTGCAAGCCTTCTTCAGGCAAATGGATTGCTTCCATAATGCTCTCTTTATCAGGCTGACTGAGTAAGTGCTGCTGTTCGCTGTAAGCACGGGAAGACCAACACGCACACTCACATATTCTCTCTTTCTCTGTCGAGCACTCGCAGAGACTAATGTGCAGGCTCACTCTTATACAAACACACACGCTCATGCGTGCATTTTAGTGTGTGTTTTCATGTGTGTGTACAGTCACAACCCACTTACACTGTTTCAAATCACCCTGTTCCGTTGACACACACTGCTGGCTCCAGTGGCTCCCAACGCTTAATATTAAACTGGGACTGAGCCAGAGATCTGCTTTGAAGTCAGACCCAACACACACACACACACACACACACACATACATACACACTAAACAAAAAAAAATCAAGTCGGAGCTATGTCAGCACCAAAGCTCGCTCATGTTGACTCAGACAAGGACGACATGCTCATTCTCCTCACACACACCGCATGTACTATCATTCACACTCATGCGTGTACAGTAAGTACACACACCTCCCACATGGACACACACCGTCTCTCCTCTGTCAGACACCCTATGAACATTTAAAATGGGCTTAAAGGCTTTGCGTGTCATGTTATCCTCCGGCCCTGTGATCTAGGTCTAACAGCTGAGCCTGCTCACCAAGGACATATGGAGAGAGTAAAAATGTAGCTTGCTAGCAGTGTGTGTTTGTGTGTGTGTGTGTGTGTGTGTGTCAAAAGCACTGTGTGACATATCATTCGGCAGCTTAGCTGTCTGGTATAGCAGTCTATTCACCAAGGACACATGAGACAAATACTGTAATATGCAGTGTTTGTGGATGGATGTGTGTGTTTGTGTGTGTATGTGTGTGTGTTTCCTGGTGCCTTGGAAACAAAGAAGACCACTTGGAGATAAGCATGGAATCTTACTGTGCCAGTGAGAACAGGTCATAGCAAAGTATATATTTAAAATATGAATATCTTTCATGCAACATTGTGATTTTAATTAACAGTTTATTTGGATGGAAGTCATTATTGAATTGACATAAAATTACTGTCATTATTTCATCTTCGGATACATTCAGGCTGCGGTGAATCGCCGCAGGGTTGTGTGGCGGTGGGGGGGGGTGGGGGGTGGGAGGGTTGAGGGGCGGTTATTGGGGGTGTGTCTATTTGTGCTGAACGTAACCTCTGTGTAATGTTGTGAATTTCCGTGCCTGCCGAAGTCGGTCTGTGGATGCTTGAAAAGAAAAGAGCCGCCGGAAAACCCCCAACAAACATTCTGCATTGTCTTGTTACAACATACTGTACTGTGTCTGTTTAACTTAATCAGAAAGAGATGACAAAAGGTCCTGACACAGAGCCCCTCAAGGTGAGATAAGGTCCTGACACAGAGCCAATCAAGGAGAGGAAGATATAAACTTCAACAGAACTTCCTGCCATTTCCTTAAGAGAGGTCATCAATACTTTAGGATGTTTATTCTTCCTGAAGAGAGGAGCCAAATTCTATAGACTGATTAATCTTCACACAGAGAGGAATCATTACAAATTCTCACAGACACACACCTCCCATTCAACTGTTACCTTAGAAGAGACCATTGAAATACTATGAAATGTTTATAAGAAAATATACCACAGTAACAATCAATAACTTTTTATTTCACTGTATCTCATCCACTGTCTATGTCTTTAGAGCAACGCTCTCTCTCTCTCTCTCAAACCATCAGACACAAACCAAAGGAAAGTTCTTCATGTCACTATTTTGTACTGTGAAGATTTAGAAGCTGGTTCATGAAATAAACAAAGCCAGAACACAACAGGTCGAGTATCAAAGTCCATGAATCCACCTGGATAGACTGGATAGTCAGAGACATTTCAGGCTGACTGTGAAGGTTTGACCGGTCTGATCGTCTTTTTGGCGGTCGTAGTGTGACGTCGGGGTGCTTTTTCCAAAAAGGCACGCTCCTGTGGCAAGCAGGGTCACGGCCAAAACGTACTGCCCCCATGCAAATGAATGTAAAGAAAACTGTTTGTACTGTTTTTACTGACTGGACTACAGCCTTAGACGTTCCTCGTGTGCGCACTAATGTTGGCAGAACTGCAAACTTCCCTCAAACTTGAGTCTCGTACTCCCCTTGGATATTTATTTGAGGCTTTTTTTGTGATTCTTGAAACTGTTTTTATTAATAGCATGCTGTTATGTTTATGCCTGAATTGTTTTATGAATGTTTCTTGTTCTCTGGACTCTCTCGGAAAAGAGATTTTTATGTCAATGAGACCATCTGATTAAATAAATATTAAATTAATACAGATTAAATTATTTGTTTTATGCTTTTGTCAGGATTTTTGTTCAATATTTTTAAAGAGTTGTGTTTTGCTATGGTTTGAATTACATCCCCATTGTGTCAGCTCTTCATAAGCACTGTATTAAACTGTGGAGCATGCATTTTGTACATTTTGAATTAATTCCCTTATGCTTAGTTAAAATTACTGATGTATGAATATGCATGAGAACACACTTTAAAAGGATGCTTCTGTTTCTCCCACTGTGTTATTTATCTTTACCAGCATGTTTCACTACAGTACAGTGTTGCTAAATGTTAGTGTGAAAATGTATCTTTGTCTAAATATGTTGCTTTTACAAACTGAAGCTTTAAGCTCCCCCAGCGTGTTATTGTTGTTACTGATATGAACATTGTGTCCAGACCTACTTTTTTCTGTTTTACAGATATGCATAGTGTTAGTATGTCGCAGCAGTTAGTCATCTCTGTTTAATTGCCATGTTTTTTTGGTCCTGCGGCACTAATGTGGCTTAATTGAATTTAATGAAATGGTTTAAACAAAGATTATGAACCAAAGAGCCACAGCTTTTTCCTGGAGAGTCAACTGGACAAAATCCCAGAACAGACATCCACTCCTGGAAATGGTCCTCTGGTATTACTGGTCATTCTTTGGGTTCATTGAAACTTAACATTAAGAGCTGAAGTATTTCACAGTACCGAGTCCCACTGTCATCACTTTCATCTTTTCATATGGGTAAACAATTATGTTTGTGTGTCGATGGTAGAAACTAATATTATAGTGTAATCATGTAAAAACTGCAGCAAATAAGAAGAATGTCATCTACTGAGGTACATCTTTGAGTTAAATGTGCTAACATCAGTGATGTTTAACAGGCCCAACAAGGCATGCTAATTTTGCTAATTAGCAGTAAACACAAAGTACACCTGAGGTAGTTTTGCAGGCATTTGGTCATAATTCAAAGCAGTGGACAAACTGAAATTTGATCTGATGTCCGATGATCAATAAAGTCATTTCACGCAGAATGTCATGGTGTAGTGAGAGGAGGGGTCATTAAAGTAGTTTGCATACCAACAGTCTGAGCACTATAGATGTTTATAGTGGTAGGCCACCCCAACAATAGTTGTAATACCTGTATCAGTTAAACTTCAACCAATATGAGAAGAAGTTCACAAACCGTTCCAAGATTTTGGGAAAGAAGCCCACAAACTACAGTTTTTCTTGATTGTCCTGACACAGTGTTAGAATGCAGCTTTGAGAATATCACATCATATCAAATACGTTTCCATTCGCAAAACAACAAATGTACGCACCAAAAATGCGTGTTCCCAAAACTCCCCGTACAATATTCAAAATCATATCCTGGAGTCTTAAAGAAAAGCTGAAACAAACAACAACAACAAAAAAAACTGCAGTCTGACGGAACTTCACATTCTCTGTAAAAAAAAAAAAAAAAAAGATGTACCCACCTTTTATTCACACATCCAAGCATTTCCTACTCCCATTTCCCTAACAATCACAGAGAGACAAACCTATTGTGGCCTCTTACAAGTGACTTCAGAGTGATAGAGGTAAAAGTTGTGTGCCTCATCATTGGGAACAAGATTGAAAGTATTGTGAGCAGAGTTGTTTGACTTTGACTTTTGCAAACTTCATTTGAAATCTGCACTCAGTGATTGCACCTGTGTTCAATCTTTGTTTATGTGATAGTGTGTGAATAGAAAAAAAGAAAAGAACCAGAAATCAATAGGAGTAACTGAAGATATTTGAAGTTGTGATCACTGCACTTGCAGTCTTAGAACGCAGTTGACAGAAGGTGATCGAAACAACAGAGAAAAACTGTAAAACAAGATGAGGGATGGAAATTGTCACCACACTCACTCACAATAAACAAACAGACCCAGTCCAGATGAGACTATTGTGCAGTGCTGCATAAATATTACTTCATATAATCAGAATGAAATGTATATGTATACAGTATTCAGCCTGTTCTCACACCTAACTCACCAAATACTGCAGTTTGGTCAGTGGCCCTACGATTCAAAATAGGACCTTGTTGGTTCCCCTTGTCCCATTTCTGGATGTCATTGATGTGCTGTCAAAGTCAGGTGACGCATGTATGAGGAGATAAAATGCATGTGGATGAGCTTTGGGAATGGATGGATGAAACAAACACAGGACTTTCTGCTGTGTGAAACTAAAAGTAAAAGTTGACCTTTGAACTTTTTAACTCGTAGTAGTATATTTAACATTACTTACATTACGTGTACTGCCCTTATGTATGCTGTACATAATGTGACAGAGAAATGTCTTCCCAATGTCAAGAAGACAGCTGTCATGTTGTCTACAGGTTTATTGACATTCCAAGGTGAAACTAATACATGTAAAAAGCATAATCAGCATTATGCTTGCTTTTAACAAGTACAGATAAACAATGTAGTTATACCAACTGAATTATTAGTGTCAATTATGTCAAAATGCAGTGTTCTGATAGTACCCAAATGGTACACTTACAACTGTCAAAAAGTTGTGTGGAACACTGGACACTTCTTGCCCTCAGTGGTCACCATTTTGGCTATGCAGAGGATGAGCAGGGGCCACTGTCATTGTGAAAATGGTGCCCGAGGAAACTACTGGAGTGGAAGCAGTAGCAGAGAATACCGCAATATACAAGTTGTACATATGTTTTATATTTATATTTTGGCTGTCAAATGTCTGCGCAAAAGTGCCACCTGGTTGCAATTTGGTGAAGAAGAAAAGTGGTAAAATGTAAGTGCAGCCGTATTCGAATTGAGACAACACTACCCTGCTGAAAAGAGTGCACTATGACAGGAAGTACATAGTGTACACTACAGGAGTACCTACAGAGTCCTAGTGTGAAGTGTGGGGCCACTGACCAAGCTACTGCATTTGATGAGTTTGGACTGAGAATGTGTTGGCTTGTTCACAGTAATGAAAAATGTTATGTCTGACCAACTCCTTCTTCTGTTTGCTTCCAAAAGAAATCAACAAACATTCAGCATACTGAGTACAGATGATGAATGTTCTCAAAATATGAAGCCAGTGGATCGAATTAAAGGCATATCGAAATTGTCCATATTATAAAGAAACAATTATCATTACAGCAAAGACCATTCAGTCCTACCTGAGCAGCTAATCTAATTTCCTGAGTGATATTTGTGAATGAAACAGATTCCATCTGGGAGGTAACCTTGCTTAATGCTGCAGCGTTCCCCAGATGAGATTTCTGAGTACAACAAGCTTCCACCTCGAACACTTATTTCATCTTATCTTGAATTTTATGATTACGCAGTTCCCATTTATTTTTCTACCAGTATTATAGCATAACATTCCCTTTGCTGAATATTTTTAGACCCCTGTTGATTTCTTAATTTGGTTCTTGGGTTCACAGTCTCTGACACACTTAGTTTGCATCGTATGAAATTAATCGGCTAAAGCTCTCCTGAACAAAATGATTAGAAATGGGACTTGCAGCAAATGGGATACGCAGCTGTTTTATTTTTCTGGCTGGGATCCAGCAGTCTCTTTGACATCACATCTTTGTAATAATTCTCCTTTTGAAAGTGCATGCCTACAGAGAACTATCGTTCAGAGAATAAATCATTTTTTCTGACAAGGTTTCCTGCATGCTTTGCTGTAAAACAGCATGTTTCACTTCATGGATCTTGCACAAAGTCTCCAATCAACAATAGGAGAGTTTTCCTTCAATACAGAACAAGTGTGACAACAAGATGAAGGTTGAGCAGGCAGGAAAGACGCCTTTATCATTTTAATACTGAGCTCTAAAGTTTAACATCTCAGTATGTGTCATGTCATTAAACACTAAAGTGTTAGAACATTTGGTCCCTGTTTATCCAGACTGAACAAATTCTGATCTCTAATCCACACTTCCCTCTGCTTGACCTTCTCAGCGAGCCTGTTACCTCAGTCCAGGGCCGGCAGTGACTCAGTAATAAGCACTGATTTTGTGTGTGCAAGTGACAGATGGAGACATCGGTGTACTGTAATGCCTATACTCTGATACAATCTTTAAAATAATAATGTATCAAATGACAATGTGAAAATGTTGTTACAGTGTCATTGTGATGAACCTATAGAGACCTGAGCCTGAACCTCACCTAGATCTGCAGGTCTTCTCAGCTTTACAGGGGTGTTTAGTCAATTTCTACTCATTGATCATCTATTTATCTGAAACTTTACTGATTTCTTTCACTCCTACGACTCTCATAGTGTCACAGGTGGTGAAAAAGTTGTACCCCCCCCCCCCCCCCTCTGTACACAGCTTGCTCAACACCATGCAGTAGACAGTCACAGTTAGAGGCTATCTGGTAATAAAAGTGGAGCATTTAGAGATGTAAAGATATTTCTTAGAGGGGTGGTGGAGACCAAAAATGGAGCTAAAAGATCAGACTTAAATTCACCATGTGGCCAGAAAAACAACTATAAATGAACATTTATGCTGTTGCTCTGTGTCTGCAGGATGTGTTAAGGATTTGCATAATATACAAAGAAGCATTTTTTTACATCACAAAAATATGCACAAACGTAAAAGGCCCTAGCTGGTGTGTTTGGTTTGTCTGTTTCAGGTTACTGTAGAAACATGGCATTTTCAACACGGTGGATTCCATGGAAGAGGTGTAAGGTGACAAAAACATTGTGATTTGAATTCTGATTTTCAGGTAATTATACACTAATGAAGCAGTAGTTATGCATTTTAAATAGAACCCCCTAAATCCCACACACTATACCTATAAGGTCCAATTGAGTAATTGGAGTTTGACCAGTCGTCATCACATGACCTAGTATGAAATCCTTTGTAAGGCACTAACAACCAGGCTCTACCCTGTCAAAAAATAGCCAGTAAGTCGACCTTAAGTTAAAATTTGTTTTGTCAAACTACTTCCTCTGTCATGCTCCGCACAAAGTACACACAAGTCGGCATTCTCCTCCCATCTTGCTATCTTCCAATGGACGGCAACAGCAATGCAATGCATTGACAACATAATCTTCAGTCTCTGTGTCAAACTCCTAAAGGCTAAATTCCACCAGCCATGGATGCGATGCGTTCTGTGTGCTCCACGTCGTTAATCAGCGTCGTTTCGAGGCAATGCTTCAAACCCCACCGGAAGCGCCACAGTTTCAGAAGCGGGTCGCCGCTCTGCTCCAGTGAGAATACGCAGCTGTTCTATTGCACTGCACAGGTCGGCTCAAGCTGGACGGAAGTCAGACACGGAAATGGCATAGAGAATCTGGTCAATTTTCAAAATAAAACACCCTATGCAAACTTTGTTAAATCTATTGTTAAAACAGCCCAAAGGGAAACAGTTTGACTATGTATCATATTTACATGTTTAGAAAGCACATAAACCAGGAAAAATCACCAAATCTGAGCAAGTCTGGTGGGCAAAACTCTCCACTTCTGAAATGCTCCTAGTGGAGTTTGAAGTTGGGTGGAGAACGGACCAAAAGAGTTTTGCGGCCATAACTTGATGGAGACATGTCCGGTGGGGTTTCCCAATCCAGACAGCAATTACATTCCCTTCGGAATGAATTTGCAAAGCAAATTAGTCGTATTTTGTAGGAGACAGTTTTGGTCTTTGCACATGCTCAGGTGCTCATGAGTTTACAGCATGGGTGCACTCTTTAATTTCTGCAGTAGCGTCTGTGTTTGTGTCTGTGTCAGAGACTAATAAAGTCTCCTCTGATGCTTTGCTTTCTCTTCATTCATTTGTGCAACAAACAACCAGCTAAATGCCAGGCGCATTCATCTCCTAATAAGCCGACACTAACACAGGGATTTCACGAGGGGGGAAAATAATTGCCAGTTCAAGTGCTTTTTCATAACTTCCACGTCTAATTTGGCAACTCATGAAGTGTGTCATGGAGGGAGAGAGAGGAGAGAGGATCACAGCTTTTGCCTCCAGTCTATACTTCACCCAGAAAAGCCTCCTTCTTCTTCTGCATTTCCTACTTTTTTTTTCCTGTTTCCTTCCCTTTTTTTCTGCTTTGCTTTGTTTTTTCCGCCTTGAATCAGGTATTTGAAAACTTATTTTTTACCTCAGAGGCTTCTACCCCTCCTCTACCCCACACACCCCGTTTCCCTCCACTGACATCCCTTTCAACAGCTACACAAGTATTTCTTCTTTGACTTTCCAGTACGCCGGTACGGCGTTAGTGCCTCTTTTTTTTATGCTTAGTCGACAGCGTAACAAGCTTTGTATCGTAAGGACTTGGCGCCAGTGAGCGTCAGCGCATCTAAACTGTTGCGGATAAAGTATTATACAGCCGCAGCGGGTGAAGGGGGGGAGAAAAAAAAAAAAGCAGCAAAGCACATCATCTTCACTTGATCATCCCTCCAAATCCCCTTGGCGCAGTGGCAGCAGGCAAGCATGCTGGGAATTTTGAGAGGTCAGGACATGAAAAGGCAAAGAAAAAGAGAAATGTCAGAGGGAGGAGGAGAGGAAATGAAACCAAGGGAGAGGGAGAGAAGGAGACAAGAGCAGTGGTAGAGTGCTGGGATGATAACGTCAGGGGAAAACTGATGCGGAGAGTAACAATCCGGTTTATTTGTGCTTTGTCGACTATGATAGATGCCCAGAAAGCAGCAATCTGAAATCACCGTGAAGGCAGGCGCTGCATAAACACAACAGTAGGGGGCTGAACACATTACAAGTGGGGGAAGCTTCATATGCATGATGAACAGAAAAACTTGGAGAAGCCTTTGACAGCTGGCTGCGATACATATGAACCCGACATTAGCACTGACTGCAGTACTTAAGCCCTGATGGCTTTATCAAAGAACATATGCGATAGCTGTAATGATGCCACGGGTTGAATGTGGTACAGGGGGCGAGACAGCAATCGCATACAGAATAGCGTTGCATGGTGGAGCCTGACATGGCAGCCACACAGAGGCTGATGTATTGAAGTTAAAGCAGAAATGTGATTCATCAAGAGAAGCAGCAGCACTGCTTACAGAAGCTTAATATTGGTATTGTTAGGATTTTTGACATATGCTGATTCAATGAACCAGCAATGATCATTCCAACAAGGGTTAAACATGTTACTGACGCTATATTTTGAATGAAATTCCAGTTATAGTTATCATCATTATTGTTGCTATGCTACTGCATCTTTGTGCATCTCCCTCTCTAAACTCAGATGGCCATCCACCATGATCCGGGTTCTGCTCCAGGTTTTCTGCCTCTTAAAGGAAGTTTTTCCTTGCCACTGTCACCAAGTGCTTGCTAATAGCGGGAATTGTTGGTGTAGTGGCTCTCACAGCAAGAAGGTTCCTGGTTCGATGGGGCCCTTCGGTATCTGTAACTGGCGATTTGTTCAGGGTGAACCCCAACTCTTGTCCAATGCCAGCTGTGACCCTGATAAGGATAAACATTTATGAAAAATGGATGGATGAATTGACAGCAGTGGAGTGGAAACAAATAGCAAAACTTACAAGAGATATGTTCGAACAAAGATGTTCAAACTTTTTTAAAGGACAATTCCAGTTTATTATCTTCAGTCTTATTTTTTGTGGTTTTGTCTATCATGGTTATCAGTTATGGTGATACTGTACTGTCCAAAGTAAAAGCTGAGATCCGGGAAGCGATGACATCATTACAATAATGCCAGACAGGGCAAGAAACACAAGACTTCACACCATAGGACAGATTGCAAACAAGCCAACATCTTAGTCTTTATTTGGAGGTCGTAACTAAATTTCAGTAAAAAAAATCCCTCACTGGGCTGGATGTGTAACTATTTTAAGGGCAGGTAAAAGTTAAATGAAGCTGGTCTGTGAACTGTAATGGAGGTTTAAAACTTATCCATTTCCTTTTGGGTTCTCTTTCATTTACACTGCTGAAACTTATCAAGTCTGACTGGTTGGAAGGGTGTAGATTAACCTTTAGTTTCTTTTCAGTTCTAAATTATACACCAGTATTAAACTTTAAAAGAGCTTGGAAGGTACATATACTGCATCAGGTCAAAGAGACAGATCCGTGATAGTGTCTTGAAAAGAACAGGAAGTTTGGTTATTATCATCTGGCTGCTGATTTGGCCGCCTGGTCAACCAAGTTACAAACACAGTCAGTAGCATTATCTTATCTTGATCTGCTTTAGAGCTCAATTTTAAAAATGCTCCTCATGACTCAAGAACTTGGCTGAGAATTCCCACATTTTTAACTTTTCTTCAGTATCAAAGTGATGCAGTCGTATTTGCCCTTACATTCATGAGTGCATTGCCAACAGGAACTGCTAATAGCTAATTCAGCATATTTTGAACGGTGGCAGTTTGCCAAAGTGAAAAACAAATATGGGGCCTGAATCTCTCTGACTCCACAGTAACATTACAAATCCTGTTTACATCCCCCAACACTCTCGATGGGGGTGTAAGGTAGTTGGATCAATTTTGTTTGACTTTGAAAATCCCTGGTGTAACCAGTCAAATAAAATAAACAGCTTCTTAGTGGGAGAGTGAGCTGATTTGATTTTGAACATATTTGATATTTGGGGGATGGGGTGCAGTCAGAGAGTTCCTGTTTAAACATTCAAAAACTGATCAAACAATAATTTGGCCCCTTTGCAGTAACTCTGAGGATTCCTTCGGGGTCACAGACTGTCTGTTAAAGACCCGGGGCTAAGATAATACCATGTAGCAAAGTGCAAAGTTTCTCTGTTCTTAAATTTTAAGTGCAGTGAGATGTTTATTTTTTTAAACGTGTGGCACAGCCTTGTGAAACACACTGCTCCCGTTCAGCTGTTCCACCTTTCACACCATGTGGTTCAAAGCCTCTGCGTGATCCATTTCAATCATGGCTCCAAACTGAACACATTTAAGCAGAGACCTGGATTTAAAGTAGAAACCAAATTGAGCCTTTTCCGCTCTGATTTGAGTAATCCCAAGAGTCTGTGTCACGCTCCTCTTAAATGCCTTTTTTCTTTCTTTTTTTCTTTTCCTGATTATTTTTTGTCATCTATTTTTAACCAGGAAATCTTACAATGGAACATCTGATGGTGGTTTTCCAAAAATGGCTTTTTCCCTATTTCAGTGTCCTATTTCCCCATTTCTCTTCATTGAAATACAGCAAAACATAAATGTATGAGCTGGAGATAGATGCATGTTTTTCATTGTGTGTGGAAGTCTCCAAATGTATTTATTTCTAGGTTATGCATTGTGCTGTTTTGCATAACTTGCTGTACAACAGTAGTGACATTTTTTGATTGACAGTCATGTAATAACCTGTTTGTGAAGACCACAAGTCCTCTTATATTCCTTTCCTTTCCTATAATGTTTAGTGTTAAATACAGAACTTGTGACTTGTGGGTGCTGAAGGTCTGAAATTGTTCAATATATTGATGGAGCTTGGCTACATAACACAGGTATATTATTGAGTAATGTGTAATAATGGTACTGTAGTTTTTTTTTTAGCAATAGGTAATGATGCATTTATTTCATTACACATATGTTTCCACCAAGTACCTTGTAAGTTCATCTGTACGAACAGATATCTGCTTATGAATGCAGATATGCAGATATGAATGCATCTGTTCTGTTTGTAGTCCAAGTAGTCCTATCCAATCATGTTTGAGTGGGCATATTTTCAACAGCTAGCATAGAGAGGAAAAGAATTAGCCGAAATGCAATCTTGGAAGCCATCGTCTTTGATGCCATCTTTTCATTAGATTTTCTGCATTCATATGCTCAGATCAGCAGAAATGTGTCTGGTTAATCATTCTCATGTATAAAGCTGCTAATCAGACTGCAGAGGAAGTCTTGGCCCGGATATCTGTTATCCACATGTCTGTTGGCTATGCCAGAAGTCCTAAAACATAGGCATTTGATAGCCTATGTGTTCTAAGACTGCTTGTCAATAAAGATTAGGTAAATTTGTTTGGTATTACATTATGTTATATTATACAACAAGGAGTTCAGACTAAGCAATATGACTGGTCAACTAGACATTTAGAGTATGCTCAACCTGACACCTGACTCATCACTAAAAATATTACTGCCATCTCCACATTGTCACATCCTGGAAATATTTAACATGTAAATAAATATGAATAAGTACACTGGAATCCAGCTTTACGTCTGAATTTCAGCTTTCTTTAGTGAATATTCTGTGTGTTATGGCGCCGTTAGACCGCCTCATTAATACAGGTGTGTACCTCGTTTGTGTGCAGCACGTCGGAGATCAAACAGTTCAGTGAGCACAGAGACAAATATTTTTAAAGACTAAAGGTCGACTAATATGGACTGAAGAGGAATATTTTATTAGATAAAAACATGTTGGAAATGATTACATCAATCTTTGTTCAATACATTTTGACTTTTGGACTTTAAAACGCTGTGGAGTTACTGGAAATGTTTGGATCATCCTCCATCAGCTGTGCAGGTGAGTTGCAAATACAGTGCTACTAGCTTAAAAATAAATGTGAAGTTCAGACTGAAGACTGAACTAGCAAAGCAGTTTAGTGTTTAGTTCAGTGTTTTTATGTGCAGTATTTATTCAGTTTGGCAAATTCCATGAACGTTAGTTGGCTGGGATTAGAAAGCGTCTCTGTTGCTAGGTTGTTACGAAGGCTTGGAGTGGAGTGGCTCGGAGGAGTGAACTGCTGTGACTGATTGTTTTCCAGGTATTAGTCAGACCCCGTGTAGCTCCATGGAAATAGAGATCTAAACAGAAACAACAACAAAAAAAAAATATTTTGAGAGCAAATTGTCCCAAAACATGAAACACTTTGATTATATATTTTTTTTAGGTTGGTTATTATTGTATAATCACAATATTACATTCGAGGGTGAGCTTATTATTATAATTTATTATTGGCATTTCAGTGATGCTTAGTTACATAGCGCAAGAGCCACAGTCCTGACACCCTCTCATGTAATATTGCTTAATTACACACTGAGAGAATGTAACTTAAAACACAGGGAAAATAGGAGACATTCACCAGACGACACAGGAAATCAACTTGGACATGCTAGTTACTGTCCATAGCTCATGCTGTTTATTCATACCACGCCTTAAACAGAAATGTCATTCATCGTCATGAATGGCGTTAAGATATAAAATAAACACAAGAGAATATAAAAATGAAAATAAAAGCAAAAATGTAGATATGCACTTTAAATTTTATTGAATAAAGATCACAGAACAGAAAAGAAAGATGTCCATGTCGCTGCCATGTGGCCGCAGTAGAATATCAATCCTGTGAGGAAGGAAGGAAACTTCACTCAGCTCATTTTCAAAATTGCCAAAGCACTTTCAGCTGTTTTCCAATGAGACTCCACACTTCACTGGGCTGATCATATGTAGCCTGTGTCATTAGGTGTTCGACAAAAGCATTTCTACCGCCATTTATTACATCAATTCTCCATCAACTGAAACCTTTTCTGCCTCAGACGAGCACGGAAACTACTTTGTGATATTGAGCAAACTGTATTGGCTTTCACTTTGTCCGACTATTTTCAATTTTGACTTGTGACACTTTGAATAAAACACTTGAATAGAAGGCCCGCTAGAGAGAGGAAGAGAGAGGAAGGAGGGAAAAAAGAGCACAGAGTGGTGTGACAGAGGTGGTGTGAGGACACTGGATAATGCTACTTCTATACACACTCAAACACGTGAGCAAACACACACACACACACAGCAGATGACAGAGCTATCCATTTGGACCAGAACAAGGTCATGTACTGACCGCTGGCCCTATTCCATCTAACTCATTTTTTCACCCCCTGTTCTCTGTGCTTCTTAAAGAAATACACCAAGCTTTTGGTAAAGACACTGTTTGATCTGCTGCTGAGTGACAACACACCAGCTTGGAATAATATTAGACATCCACAGTCGTGCCATTCATTTTTGATTTTTTTTGCCATAGCCTCTAGTCATTCATTTGGAACTACAAAGTAAAGCTACTGACCTGCTAAAACAGCCTGTTGTAGCTGTGTTCTTTCAGTATATATGGATGTTATGCTGCAAAATGTGGCATAAAATGTATTTTCTCTCCCATTTCTCATCCATGCAGCACTGAGCTGAGTTTAGCTGGCAGTGTGATGCGATTATGTAAAGGTACGCACACATTAGCTTCAATTTCAAGGAGAGTGAACATTTCTGTGGAGGGGGGGCGTGGTGCATCAGCTGCAGGAGAGAGGTGTGGAGACGGCTCAGGAGAGCAGCGCCAGGGGAGGTGATTAACACACCTGTATCTAGTTGTCTAATCACTCTCCCCTTTTTAACACAGTAGCGTGCTCGACCTGGAAGAGGAGTCGGTGTCGAATCAGACTGGAAGACAGACACACAGCAGACGGCAGCAAGACAAGGAAAAGGCCTGCAAACGGCTGTTGTGTGTGAAGTTTGTGGCGTGGCGCCCGGACAAATAAAAGTTCTTTCATGAACGGACATCAGTCTGAGACTATTTTGTGCTGAGAGAACCCCGGTGACAGGGAGTTTGTCACAATTTCATTTTCCCTACATGATACAGATGTGTGCACTTCTCTGTGGATATTCTTTCCTGTACCGAAGTAAAATACGAAAAGACAGATTACTTCTTTTCCCCACAAAGAGAGCCTTGTCTGATGGTTGGTTTGAAACTGGTTTCAGAGGGTTTTTTGTGAGTTTTGGAAAGGTCTTTAGAGTTTTAGAGTTCAGAGTTTTGTGTAGCGCACTAAAACAACAATTTCCTGTGAATTTCAAATTTCCGGCATCGTGTAGGCCCTACGTCACCTTTGACCTCACAGTGCTGTCAGTACAGAGGAAGAAGATTTGGGCACATTCTGAGAGCACAAAATGATAAATAGTAAAAGAAAAGGTTACAAAAGGTTTAACAATATCATGGTTAAAATTTGGTGACATTTTGGGTGAAAAATTAGGTGGTGGAAATTACAGAGAAATAATTTATTAAACACTGATCTTGCTCTAATGTTTTATTCCTGCAACTTTAGCATTCTTGGACTAGTCTGACGTAATCAACATGTGCTATCATATGTAAAGACATTAAATGCTTCTAGTGGGGAAGGTCATCTTAAATGGTGGCTTCATGCTACACAAGTATGTGGTAACAATTGAATAAAGCTGGAGTGGCCAATAATGGAGCCACCATTGTTGTCAATGTCACCCCATCACTGGTATTAAAGTGCAAAGGAAAGCTATTATTATAAAACTACCCTGATAATCAATTAGAAAATTGGGCTACTCAGTCAAAGTCCTCAGCACCGGGACATAATGACCTATTGTGCTCACACATAGTGAAAACCACCACTCTGTGTGAAAGGGCTTCGTTATATCAGCACTTCACATCCGTTCAACTGTCAATGAGCTGCTTAGAGTAAAATTTTGGTGAACTCGATGTCTTTGCCGAAGCGAGAATTCAGGCCATTGACCATTTTTACAGCACTGACCTCTAAGGGAGAAATCCATCATCTTAGCTGTGTTGCATGATGACACACAAAAGCAGTCACTACACTACCAAACTTCCACCTTCACCTATTTTGTGAGGTTGAGCGAAAGACTGTCACTGGGCCACTTTGTGTGGTGTGACCAGGCACTCAGGCTAACTTCTTCATGCTTGTGTTCAACTTCATACCAGTTGAACACAAGCATGCTAACACCCTCACACATTAAGTAACCAGCACTGCTATCTTCAAGCAAAATGTCAACAACTTAAAAGTGCAAACCATTTAAATGTCTTTGCCAGGGGCCCGTGGCAGCACAAGAGTCCTCACTCTTCCGAACACTGAGACAAGAAAGAGAATAAACAGAAATACATACAGACCCCATTTACACATGTCCATATTCAATCTGTACCTGGAAACCTTATCTGGACAAGGAAACACAAAATGCACACATCATGCACTGGGATCAGAATATGATTAGATCGGTCAGACCACATTTGGAGGTGGACATCTGTTCTGTTTGGTGCCATTCTTAAGAAACAAATATGCCTAACATGTCCAAACTCTACCTCTTTCTCCTATCTCAAACTGCACATCCAGACGAGCCTTTCCTCAGCAAAAGTTTTAAAAAGTTGTGCACATACAGCTGCATCTCTTCAGGAGACTTGCACGGGACTTCCATGACATGCAGGACAAGGGTCACATAACTAATATAGGTTGCTGAGCTAGCTCTAGTGCCGGTAAGCTTCTTTCTCTGATTGCCTTCTTTCAGTATAAGTACAGTTAGTCTAGTTAGCAATGCCACCCAAGAGTAGTGTATAGATGCTTTCAGTTGTCACCATTGCCACTGCATGTCCAGTCCCCCATGAGTGTCCTTTATCATTTGCTTGACCTGCTATGCACCATGTTGGATGACAGGTCTGCCAGATCCAGCAAACTAAATTACATGTTGAGAAACAAACATAACACAAGCTGAATCAACACAACGCAAGGCACAATCTAGGTGTAAATGGGATCACTGGTTTTGGCCGTCCACAGGAAGCAAGACCGTCCCCGAATAACTAACCTCCTCCTCATTGTCTTCTGCTGTCTTCAACACCTCTTCCATCAGTCTGTGTACAATTAGTCCAATAAAATAAAACTGCCTTTCACTCAGTAACAGAATTACCATTTAACATGTGCTCAGTCTTAATACAAAGCCAATTTTCACCACACATTATTAATGTAAATGAATAAGATTTTAAATGTAATGTTTTTATTGTTGATCGTGTGTGTGAAGAAACTGCTCGAAAACAACAATTTAGCATCTGCTGAATAGGTTAGTGTAGATACTGTTAGCATCAGAACTGTATTTCTTCATTGGATGAAGAACAAAGAACGACACTGAACGTTTTTTTGATGGAAAATATGTTTTCACTCTTCTGGCTTCGATGAGAGTTTGACGATATTATACGGTTCACAGATCGGATTGGTTGCCGTTTGCCCGTGACAGGCGGTGATAGACAGATGGTTCATCCAGCATGCTCTTTCCAAAGAACTTCCTAGAGGGTTCTGTGTAACAAACCATCCAACGCTGTTAGGATGGCTTCACCTCAATGTCATTGACTTTATTGGCATTTGTGAAGCCTATAAAATTGGTTTTGCGTTCAGTCTGAATGGCGCCTCACTGTGGATCCATTTTGAATTGAGCTGTCAAAAGCTGGAACACTTGAGACAAAGTAGAGTTCTGATATCAATCCCACCTGAAAGTGTTTAGCATCAGACAGAGACGAGACGAGTGGCCAGGTAGACCTCATCTATAAGCTCCAACCTGTCATCGCAATAGATCTTTCTAACAGCTGTAAAGGGTTTTAAACTAGGCTACGGGAACTAGACACCACACCTGCAGACAGTTTTTAGCTCTGGATGTGTGCTGTGGACCGGCATTATGCTGAATACTCTGAGAATCACCAATCTGCCATCTGCCTCTGAGCGTAACAGTCACGTTTTCACTTTCTACTTTTCCTCCATCCTCCTTCCCCCTTATTTACTTCTCACTTCTTTCTCATATCCTTCATCCTCTCTTTCCAGACAAATATTTTCTCTCTCCTTCTTCCTCATTTATCTTTCTTCTCCCTTACCATCCATCACCTCTTTTTCTGTGCCTCTGCTCCCTCGCCTCCCCCTCCCTCCTCCTTCCTCCTCAGGTAAACCATCAGCTTCCTGACTCCTCTTTCTTTTTGCTGTGGGGGTTACGACAGCCCTTTGAACCTTTCTTTTTCCCTCTCCCTCCCATTCTCTCAGTCTTTCTCCATTTCTCTATCTCTCTCACTTTTCCGCTTTGACCTGGTTCTGTTGGATCCTGCTGGAAGGCCTGATGCTGGCACAGCTCAGCACACACACACACACACACACACACACACAGATTTGGAAACAAAAGAGAACAACACACAAAGCTCATCCAAAAGGCTTTTCAGGTGCGCACGTATGCATACAAATCTAAATACACATGCAAACACATGTGCACCCACACATTCATAAGCTCATAGGATTACATTTTCTCTCTTTGGTTTTATTTTGGATGTCCACAGTGAAGCTGCAGGTAAAATAAATTTGCTTTGTTACAAGTAAAAGATATATTTGCCCTGTCATTTAAGCTAAATTGTACTCACAGGAACAGTGCTGCGCTGTACATCCCTAGATGCAACCCTTTGTATTATCACTCTTTCAGCAATGAGGTCAAATAAAAATAAAAAACATTTTCTAGAAGAAGACTTTATTATCTTTGTACCAGCCATGACTGTAAAGACTGTAAGGAATCATTTTAACACCCCCAGGCAACTTCCATTAGAATGAATGGGGTTCCATCTTTGCACATGATATTCAGTCTTCAATCTTTAAACACTCATATTGTACCCTTACTGTCACTGTTACGTCCCAGCACATGAGCGGAAAGGAAGAAACATAAAACCAGCTGTATTTGGTGAAAAAGAGTTGGAGAGTGGAATGTGGATTAATTAAAATATAAGAAAAAGAGGTGAGGTAAAAACAAGTGGAACAAAGAGCAAGTGGATGCTGATCAAAGCAACAAAATGCATATTATATTTACATTTAGTCATTTAACTGACACTTATTGAAAGAGACATTGTAAGAGGGACATGTTAGTGCACCAATAAGTGCTACTCACATAGAATCAAGTGACAGTTGTAGAGGGGGATAGATTTATCATGTCCATTTGTTGGTAGTGTTGGAGAGGGGGTACTCTGAAGAGCTGGGTCAGGAGGTTTTTGAAGGTAGAGATGGCCCACGCCCCTCACGCCCCTGATCTGGTAGGAACTGGTAGGATGTTCCACCAACGGGGAACAAAGGATGAGAAAAGTTTGGATTGCCCTGAGTGTACGGATGGCAAAGACAGGCGTTGTTCACTGGAGGAGCGCAACGGTCGGGAGGTAATATATGCCTGTATAAGCACATTCAAGTAGGTTGGTCCAGAACCGGAGACTACTTTGTAGTCAGCATTAGCAATTTGAATTCAAAGCTGACTGCTACAGGTGGAGGTCGATGAGCAGCGGGATAATGTGTTGAATGAAAACCAGGCACATAATTGTGTTCTAGAATTCTAAAAATCTGAGTCTATTCTATCTAAACGAAATCAAAACAAGAAAGATAAACCTCACCTCATCTAAACTATCATTTAATTACCAAAAAAAGAAACAAGACCCATAAATCTTGTGATAAACAAAAATATCTCTGTGCAAATAAAATTGAATCAACTAAACCAGCTCAGTCCCGAGGTAGTAAACAGAATACCTTTACAAAAATCCAAGTTAATAGTGGTTCAGTCAGTTCTCGAGCATAATACAAAGCCGAGGTCCCCACAAAACACAAGCCGCCCCCACTGTTGGGCGGTTCTAGCTTACAAAAGATTGGAGACTAGGGATTGGTTGGTTGGGCCGAGTGCCACTCCATTCGTGGCGTTCCAGGTCTCCAAGATGCAATGGTGGTAATGGTGAATGGTAAATGGACCTATATAGCACTTTTCTAGTCTTCTGAACACTAAAGGCACTTTTACACTACATATCTCATATACCCATTCACACACATTCATACACTGGCTGCCATGTAAGGTGCAAACTGCTCATCACTTTTTAGGAGCTAACCATTCATACACAGTGGCAGCTCCTGACAAATTTCTCAGGGGGGGCAACTGTTGCAATGATGGCTAAGATGACCTGTTCAATGGGTAAAATAATAATAAATAAAAGTCAGATAGCTAACTTTACAGTGTTACATTGCATTGTATAATTTGGTTTTCCTGTTCAACCACTAGATGGCAACACCAGACATGAATTGAACATGCAGTATTTTTGTATAGCTATATCAAGTTAAATACAATAATACAATAAATTTGGTTCCACAATAAAACACTTCCACTGTGGCCATCAACAGATACATTGTCATCTACTAGTTTGCCCATGAAATCACTGTTAGCACAGTGTACAATTTATAGCCATCATGGATGCCATGGTAATAATCAAATCAAATCAAATCAAATCAAATCAAATTCACTATCATCAAAACTGTAATTAATCATTTTTTTCCAGAACATATTCAGTTTATATTTGGCTCGCAATATGCAATCAATACAACTATTTACAGTTCAACATTTGGAGAGTACAACATAACACAACTCACCATTTAATAACACACTCACTCATCACTTGTATTGAAATTTTGCTCACCTCTCTTTCAAGCAGGCAAAGTGATCAATTACCCTCTCATTGAAATCAGGCATGTTCCTGACAAGTTCTCTCTCCATGTAAAGCATGGCCAGTGCATTCAGACGTTCCTGTCCCATTATATTTCTCAGAAACGTCTTGATTCTCTTTAAGATGGAGAAACACCTCTCAGCTTCAGCTGTTGTCATCGGAGTGGTTATGAGGATGTTCAACAGCACCACAGTCTGAGAGAAGGTTTCCTGGAGGTTGTAGCTCTGTAGAACCTGGTACAGAGCCAGTGCACCACAGCAGCCCCTGAAGTCTGGACTTTCGTAGATGAGATGTGTAGCATGAGGTATGCCCTCATGGTGGTATTCAGAGCCTCTTCAGGGAATGTTTTCAGATGCCGGTCAAACAGTTCTCCCTCTAGCAGCACGGCACTCACAAGGTGGCTGGTGAAGGAGAACCTGTCTTTGGCATGGCCCAGGATTGTGTCACAGATCTGTTAAAATTATAAAAATGTATAGTCAGTAACACACAATTGTAAAAAATATATATGTTCTACTAGTGTTGGCATGAATGTGGTCATGATCTACTGTATCTACTGTCTCAAAGTTCCAAAGTATGCATTTTGTTATTCATGCAGACTTATACTGTATCTTTGTGAGTATAATGGATAAGTAATGGGTGAGTAAAAAAAAAAAAAGACTACCATCCATTATTGAATCTAACTCTGTAAACAGAGGTTGTGATTTTATATTACTTGGTTCCAACACTTGAGTATGCCTACATCATTGGTCAGTAGTGAATGCAGATACCTCTTTCTCTGCTTCTCATGTTCTCCTAACTCCTAAAATCCACCGGGCCCGTCCGCGGCGCATTGCGTGAGCGTCGCGTATTTGGTCCGTCCTCCACACGGCGTCAACACCCACCGGGAGCGTTTAAAAAGCGGCGCGTCTTGCGAACGTCACTGTTTACCTCTTGTCCAACAGTGTTTACTTGCTGATTTGATCGTTTTCGTCGATATTTGCTCTTCTACCATAGTAGGCTTCGTAGTTAAATGTCTTTTGTGTTTTTTGTGTGATTTAACTTAACTGTATGTTTATTGTTGTTTCATACCTTTTATGCTATAGTCTGTGTACTTCTATTTACTGCTTAAATTACAGTTATAACCTACATGCTTTCTGTCTGTGTACTGACTGTTTAAAGTACAGTTATAAGCCACGTGAATGAAATACGACCCGGAGTCTGCTCATGGTGTTTTATTTTGAAAAACGACCGGATTCGCTCTGCAATTTCTGTCTGACTTCCTGTCAGAACAATCCGCTCTTTGTCCAGCTAGACGTGTGTGACTCGCGTCGAGCGTCAAAAATAATAATAATAATAATAATTCATTCAATTTGTATAGCGCTTTTCAAGAACCCAAAGACGCTTACAGAGAAACGGGGTAGAGACATACGGGGGGGGGGGGGACGAGGGAGAGACAACAAAATAACGAGCAGAGTGGTGGAGTGCAATACAGGGGGGATAGGTACTAACGAAAAGGACAAGACACCTGTTATGGGTAAGGGAGGTCATAAGCTTGGGAGAAGAGGTATGTTTTCAAACGGGACTTGAATGTGGGAAGTGAGGGTGAGTCGCGGACAGATTGGGGAAGGGAGTTCCAGAGTCGGGGTGCTGTTCGGGAGAAGGCTCTGTCGCCGAAGGATTTGAGTTTGGATGTTGGTGCTGTCAGTAAGAGAGTGGAAGAGGATCGGAGGGCACGGGTGGGGCGGTGGGGGATAAGGAGTTCAGACAGGTAAGGGGGTGGAGGGCTTTGAAGGTGAGGAGGAGTATCTTGAAATTGATGCGCTGTTTAATGGGGAGCCAGTGGAGAGAGTGGAGAACGGGAGTGATGTGTTGGCGGGACCGGGTGTGGGTAAGGAGGCGGGCAGCAGAGTTTTGGACCAGATGGAGTCTGTGGAGGGAACGTGAAGTGATGCCAGTGAGGAGGGAGTTACAGTAGTCGAGGCAGGAGGAGATGAAGGCATGGATGAGGGATTCGGCAGCAACTGGGGGAGAGAGGCAGTGACTGATTTTGGCGATGCGGTGGAGGTGGAAGTAGGAGGTCTTGGCGACGGAGCTGACATAAGGATCAAAGGAGAGGGTGGGGTCCAGGATAACACCGAGATTGCGTACCAGGGGGAGGGAGTGATGGTCGAGGTGTCGATGGTGAGTGAGATGGGTCCAGTATTGTTGAGGGTGGATTTGGTGCCTATGAGGAGGAGCTCAGTTTTGTCACTGTTGAGTTTGAGGAAGTTGTGGGTCAGCCATGATTTTATTGTAGAGATGCAGGTTTCGATGTGGGTGAGGGGAGGGTTTTGGGTGGGTTTGGTACTGATGTAGATTTGAGTGTCATCGGCGTAACAGTGGAAGTCCAGGTTGAGTTTGCGGATGATGTGACCAAGGGGGAAGAGGTAGCAGATGAAGAGGAGGGGTCCGAGAACTGAGCCTTGAGGGACCCCCCGCTTGACTGGAGAGAGGGAGGAAGTGTGGCCAGAGAGGGAGACGAACTGTTGCCTGTTGGTGAGGTAGGAGGTGAGCCAGTCGAGTGCAGTGCCCTCAACACCCAGATGGCGCAGCCTTTGAAGGAGGATGGAATGGTTCACAGTGTCAAAGGCTGCGCTAAGGTCTAGAAGTAACAGGATGTTGAGGGCACCGGAGTCTGCAGAGGTGAGGAGATCGTTGATGACTTTGACAAGGGTGGTTTCGGTGCTGTGAAGTGGGCGGAATCCAGACTGGAGGGGTTCGTAGAGGTTGTTGGACTGGAGATGGGTGTGTAATTGGGCAGCGACGATGCGTTCCAGGGTTTTGGAGAGGAACGGGAAGTTGGAGATAGGGCGGTAGTTAGAGAGGTTGGCTGGGTCCAGGGTGGGCTTTTTGAGGAAAGGGGTGATGGAGGCGAGTTTGTAGACAGTGGGAAAATGACCAAGGGACAAAGACTGGTTGAAGAGGGTGGTGAGGTGAGGGAGGAGGACAGGGAGGCAGGCCTTGGTTAGGGTCGTTGGGAGGGGGTCGAGGGAGCAGGTGGTTGTCTTGGATGCGGTTATGACGTCCAGGATGTAAGAGGAGTCGACAGGGGAGGAAGCAGTGTGAGGAGGGAAGGAGGGAAGGGCGGGAGGCCAGGGAGGGGGGGCGGGAGTGGTAGGGGAGGAGAGGTGGTGGAGGGGGAGTTACTGATGGTGGCAATCAGGGAGCTGTTGATTTGGGAGATTTTGTTGTTGAAGGCAAGGAGGAAAGAGTTACAGAGGTCAGGGGAGGAGGGTGGGTTGATGGCCAGTGGCTGGAGCAGTTTGTTGACGGTGGAGAACAGGATGCGGGGGTTCCGGTTGGTGCTGTTGATGAGGGATGAGAAGCGGGCGGATTTGGCAGCATGGAGAGCGTCACGGTAGGAGGAAATGTGTTGTTTGAGGGCTTCGGCGTGGACGGTGAGGCGGGTTCGTTTGTAGAGTCGTTCAAGTTGGCGGCCGGTTTGTTTCATGGTGCGGAGTTCCGGGGTGTACCAGGGGGCAGAGTTGGTGAATGAGACAGAGGAAGTTTTCCAGGGGGCTATGGAGTCAAGGGAGTCAGAAAGGATGGTGTTGAGCATGATGGCATAGTCGTCAGGGGAAGAGGGTGCAGAGTCAGGGGGAAAGGCAGAGGATATGAGCTGGGAGAGCGTGAGTGGGTTTACTGCCTTGATGTTGCGGTAGGAGATGGTGCGTTTTTTGGGGTTATGGGGCGATGGTAGAGGGGCGGAGAAGAGGATACAGAGATGATCAGAAAGTGGGAAGGGGAGAGGATGGGGGTTGGTTATGAGTAGAAAGGAGGAGCAGACTATGTCCAGGTTGTGGCCTTTGGTGTGGGTGGGGAAATTGGTGTGTTGGGTAAGATGGAAACAGTCCAGAAGAGAGAGGAAGTCAGATGTCAATGGGGCGTTGGGCTGGTCGATGTGGATCTTGAAGTCACCGGTGAGTAGGAGGCGGGAGGAAAGAATGGATATAATGGTGAGGAGTTCCGAGAGTTCAGAGAGAAAAGAAGGGTGTGGCCTTGGGGGACGGTAAATGAGAACAGAGGCAATAGAATTGGGGAGGGAGAAGGCGAGGTATTCAAAGGATAAAATAGATGGGAGGTTGAGGTTCAGTTCAGTGATGGGTAGGGATTGTTTATGAAGAACGGCAACACCTCCCCCACGCCCAGAGAGGCGGGGTTTGGCGATGTAAGTGTAGTTGGAGGGAGTGGCTTGATTGAGAGCGTAGAATTCCAGGGGCTGTTGCCATGTTTCACAGAGGAAAAGCAGGTCAATGTTGTTGTCCAGTAGCAGGTCAGATATGACAGGTGATTTATTGGAGAGGGAGCGACAGTTCAGCAGTGCAAGGGGGGGGGGACAGAGGTTGTTGAGGTTGACAGTACGGGAGGTGGGGTGACGGGGGGACGAAAAGTGGTCTAGAGTGAGGGGATGGGTGAGCCATCGGGGAAGTGTCGGTTGAGGGAGAGACCAGAGCCACGGCGGTGGCGGAGGATCCCAGCTTTGCTAGCTGCAGTGGCAGCAACAGCAGGGAGACGGTGGTTGTTGTTGAGACGGTGAAGGTCAGCAGCAGTGTAGATGAGTGGGTGAGAAGTTGGTAGAGAAGGAGCCTGGAGTAGCAGAAGTGATATTCCAAAGAGATGAGACGTGACAGCAGCTGAGAGTAGTCCGGGTAATATATTAGCAGTGGCTAGTAGCTGATTAGCTAAAAGCTGGTAGGCAGTGAGATGTGTGGAAGGAGCGGTGGGCCGGGTGTAGACGTTGGTGAAGTGAGTGGTGTTGGCTGCCCTAGACCGTACCCACGCGCCCGGCAAGCCCCACTGTGCCATGACGGCACACAGCTAGGCCACGGCTGACGAGCTGGCAGGGATTGGAGACTCCCCCCGAAAACGCCGGCCGGATAGCCAGACAGCTGGGCTAAAGTTCTCGGTGAGGGACGCAGCGGGTCAGTCCGGGTTGACACAATCACCACCACAAACACACAAACGTACTCACCCGATTCCAGAGCGAGCGGTCACACACTCAAAGCCAGGAGGCAGATGGATCCAGTGGTGGTGGGGTTTAGCCAGCTGTTAGCTAGCTGGCTAACGTAGCTAGTAGTCCGTGGATGAGGAAACAGATGAGTGCAAGCTGAGCTGCAGAGATGCACGAAGGACTGGAGAGGCACAGAAACAACAAAACAACACGAACACGGACACGGTCCGGGACAGAAGCGGCAGTCAACAGACCAGACGCCGGCGTTGCTCTGACTCGGAAATGGTGACACAAACAAGAGGCATACTGAAGACGATAGAATAGATTAGACACATAATGCCTGCGTGGCCGAGCGTCGAGCCGCGTCTGGGATGCGTCTGAAACAGAGCACTACGGAGCCGGTGGAGGTTGATACATTGGCTTTAATGCCCGCGTATTATTCGCGATGACGGACCCGGTGGATTTTGGGGGTAAGGCTCTCCTTGACCTTGTGGTACCTGGTGCTTCTTGCTGCTGCTGTTGAGAGGAGCTTTGGTCCCTGACGGGAGACAGATCAAAAGTGATAGAATATGAATGAGGCAGTATGTCATTGTCATTATCAACAATTCCTGTCTTTAAAAAAACTAGTAAGTAATAAAAACTGTTTTTTTTGGGGTTTTTTTTTGCATAACTTGCATAACTAAACTGGTTCATTACTTATGAGTTCCTATACATTATTGCCATCACAACATGCAGACATTTAGTAATGAACATGTGCATGATTATTATTATAATTACTATATTGTATTATTTTTCCGGATGGCCTGAACACTGCTGGTGAAGTTCTGCAGGGCACGTTTGATGAACACCATGTCAATGTCCCTCTTCTGCAGCTGTTGGTACATCATGTCAACATGAGGTATGATTTGATGAAACAGCTGCAGGAAAAAACGGAAATCTTCATCCTGCAGCATCCTCAGGAAGCCAGATGCCTCCCTCATCGTGGTGCTGTCAAATGACCTGTCTGACCTGATGGTCTCAAAACACTCTATGAGGTCGCCCAGGTTCTCAAAGACAGTACTCATGATCCTACTGTTGAGGTTCCATCTTGTGGATGATGCTCGAGGCAGCCTTTGTGCAACAATCTGGTCGAGAAGGGCCGTGCGTTTGGGTGACCGGGTAAGAAAAACTGGAAATCCCACCCAAGTCAGAGAAAAAAACTCTCACTGCTGGGATGTGCCAAGTGGCCTGCTGCATGATTAAATTCAGTTGGTGTGCATAACAATTCAAATAATGGGCATTTTTGTACTCTTCGTGTACCTTTTGCTGCACACCAGCCCTGTTTCCTCTCATCACACTGGCACCGTTGTAAGCTTGCGCAATGAGTTTACACTTGTCATCATCAGTGAAAACGTTGTTCAGTCTCTCCAAAATTGCATCGGCCTTGCAGCCGGCCGCTGTTGACAAGATGGGGAAATTCAAATAACCGTTCTTGCACAGCATGTTTTCCGTTGATGTATCTCAGCATCTCAGCACCAACTGAGTCTGTGTAGAGACGTGTGTGGTTTCATCTGCTTGGATTGCCACGAATCTAGCCGATTTAACCTCCTCCGCGATACGTTCTCTGATGACAGATGCCATGTAATCCAGCAGCTCATTCTGCACCATCTTGGTGCCATCTTGGTGTGCCCTTAAAGACTGTGGCCATTCTTAGGTGCTCCTCAAACACCTCGTCCAGCGACGCCACTAAGTCGACCAGTCCACGAAAAATCCCAGGGTTGCTGGACCCCTCGCTTTCATCCTTGCCTCACAAAGGTAACTCAAACACGCCACTGAATTTTACACAGTCAATAAGGCGGCCTAGGATATGCCAGTTCTTGCTCACCTCATCGTTGTGACGACGCACAGCTATCCTGTAGTTCTCATCCAACTGTGTTGCAATGTTTGTTCTCCCAAAGGCCGAAAGTTTTAGGCAGCTGTCCATATGCATCTTTGATGCTTCGTGTTTCTTCACCTTTTCCAAGAGATGATGCATTTCAGTGACACCGGTCTTTGTCCAGGCGGTGTCCGTGTTGGCATCAGGGTGAATTAGCACACAGGGGTAGCAGAACAGAGCGTTAGCCACTTCACACCTTGCTAGCCATGTTTCCACGACTGTATATTTTCCCCGCTTTTGTTGAACCTGCTTGATTTTGAAATTTGGTCTGGGTGGTCCCAATTCTTTAATAACCAATTTATCAACATTACTTTGACGACTGAACGGTAATTCCCTCAATTAAATGATGGAGTTGCAGTTGCTAGCCATGGCTGCCATGTTAGTCTCCTGACGCGTGCACGCGCGCTGTACGTATCTTTTTTTTTTTATTTATTTTTTTATTAGAACTGCGCTGTACGTATCGTCCGAGCACGCATCAGTGCGTATGACGAAATCACGTTGGGGCAAGCCCTCCCAGAGCCCATAGAAATGAATTGTAGGGTCCAAAATTTGAAAAAAAAAAATCTCAACATGTAAGTCTATGAGAGCGCCTGGGGCAATTTTCAGTCTGACTGAAATCGCCCCAAGGGGGCGGGGCTGCTGGTTGGGAAGTGACATTCAGGCTGCTGAACCTCACAGCGATATTCAGGCTGCTGATTGGACAATAATATTAAGACTTAGACCGGCAAAATAAACTCTTTTCTCTCTTTTTTCATGTGGCTTAAGGAGGGCAGTGCACTATCGCCCACTATGAGCCAGCCGCCCTTGTTCATACACATTCATACACCAATGAAGCAGCATCAGAAGCAATTTGGGCTTCAGCATCTTGCTCAAGGGCACTTTGACATGCAGACTGGAGGACACAGAGGTAAAACCAACTATCATCTGATCAGTGGAGAACCTGCTCTTCCTCCTGAGCCACACACCACCTCACCTGGGACCAACTAGAGCAGGGCAACCACACACCTAGATTTGCATACACCAAAAACACTTCACATAAAGTTAGACAAAAGGTGCATTGGTGGCAGTCACTATTTTCTGTGTGTACACTGTTTAATAGAACATTTGTATGTAGATGAATTTAATTAACTGCACTAATAAAAGTGCCTATGAAGGTCATTTAAGTTTTAATTTGTTCTGTACTGGGTTAAACCCCTTAAGGTAAACCAATAACATCAGCAACAAAATACAATATACAATCACCATAAACCAATCAAATCAAATCAAATATATATAATCAGAGTACACAAGCTGGGTAGCCTCAGAACGACATGTAAAGATCTGGCAATAATTGATAATCATTTGTCAACACAATTTGTTTTCATATAAGAAAACAATGCTGATTAGATATCAACAAAAAACACACTCATTACATTTTGATAATAATGATCTCTCAAACTCTCACTTGGTGTCGATCTTGTAAATTGAGTATGTTTCACATTCCAAACATTCCATTTCTATATAAAGTAAATGAGGACACAGATTCATGTACAGCTAAATGAATTAAATTAAATTATAAGGATCCCTGAACACAGAGGCTCTTTTTTCCCATTCACTAAGAACTATGTGAAGCTTGAACATGCTTTTAGAACACCTATGCACATAATTTGAAGTAGATGCTATTTGGGTGAATAAAGCATCATGGAAGATGACTATAAAACATACAATAGTTAACCAGTCTTGTCCATCATTAGTAATATAAACTGCAAAGAAAGTTTTATTTAACATAATTCAATGAAGCCTCTGGATTCATTCATCAACTTGAATAGTTTTTGAAATAATGCTGTATTATTGAAACATATGCATTGAGCTGTAGAAATGAAAAATAAAAAATAAAGATTGCCGCAAAGCAGCTTTCCAACACATTGCACATCACTTTCCATAACAGTTAGTAAGATGCCTTTCTGACCCAGATCTGCAGCCCTGTTTACCCTCTCTCTCACTTCATTTGGAACGCCCCATTTAATGAATAATACTGCATGACTCCAGTAATCAACATTCATTTAATTTCTGTCCAAACCACCCAACAAGGTCACACAAGAGTGTATTATGTATTTCCATGCGTGTGTGGATGTCCTTGTGTGTTTGAAAGAGAGAAAGAGAAATTATGTGCGCACAAATAATCTATTACAGGTTACGAAGGGTTAATTAAATATTTAATATAACAGACTATGGCAAGATTAGATTTCTGGGGTTATTGCAAATGTGTGTGTGTGTGTGTGTGTGTGTGTGTGTCTGTGTCTGTGTGTGAAAGAGAGTGTTGAACTGTAGAGAAGTCCCTCTTTACAAGTGGTGACCGCAATAAAGTAAAGCCATTTTAAATTGATATTCAGTCCAGAGAGAATTTAAACTGTTTGTCATGAAGAAACCTGTTGTTCCACTTTACACTGCTAGTATCCTTGTGTGTGTGTGTTGACTTTGGCACTATATGTGCCATATATATATATATATATATATATATATATATATATATATATATATATATATATATATATATATATAGACACACACACACACACACACACACACACACATACATATATATATATATATATATATATATATATATATATATATATATATATATATTGTAGCTAATGCTGGTGCTAAAAATGTGTTCATTCACAACTAGCTAATTGAAGTGTGAGGCAGCAAAGTATGATTCTATGCACCTTCTCAAATTAGTTATTTTAGTAGTTTGCTATTCAAATATTGCATACTCGCACTAGTAAACGATGCTGCAGACTAACACTGACTAATACTGGTGGTAAATTTGTCTTGTTTTCACAACTAGTGTATTTTGAGTGTGTTTAGCTCCAGAAGAGACACATGCACAACATTAGGTTTTTAATGTGTGTGTGTTGTTAGCCCTTTGTTAAACCTGTAAAAGAAATGTGACTGAAAAGAACAAGAGACTTTTATTCAATTAGAAAAGTTGCTGGTGAAATGGAAAGAAAATGTATACCATTTTTTGAATATTGTAAATTCAAAGGGTATTTGTATCTATGTTATTGTTCTGAACACCATTCCGAAGGAAGTTGCAAGAAGGGAAGCATCGTGTCCAAGCATCTTCATTCATTCATTTCCATACATATTATTTTAGTATTAGCAAGTGTTGCTAAAAAGGGGAAATGATTATCAGTTATGGCAACTTTTCGCCAAAAAAAAAAAAACATAAGTGGAGGTTGTTCAGTGACAGTTTTTATTGTCTTTTGTGAGTTGGTAATGAAAAATGTCAACAGGTGAAAGACATGTTTCTTAGATGTGCAATAGGTATATCTTCTGTCATTGTTTTTGGTTTCTTGTTCAGCATTTCCTGTTTTATTTTGTATTTTCCCCCTATCTTTATGTCTGTTTACTTCTACTTCCTGCCTTTGTTGAGTTTCCTGCCAGTTTTGATTAGTTTTACCTGTGTCTTGTTATCCTGTCTTACCCTGTGTATTGAATCCCTGTGTTCAGTGGTGTCAGTATCAGGTCGTCTGTGTTTGTTTCATCTTATCCCTGTGTTCCTGTTTCTAGTCTTTCTCAGTTCTGGATATTTGTTTGTTTGGACTTTTAATTTATCTTGAGTTTTTGGACTTGGTTTTGTCCGGACTCTCTAAGCTGCCTTTTTGTTATTTTGTGTTTAGTATCCTTGTTAAACCAGGTTCTTGTTAGCTCTTAGTTAGTTCTAACCCTGTTATGATTGAATGAATTGTAAAAAAATAATTTCATGAACAACCACAGAAGCAGTGCTTATTGTCTTCGTGAAATGGTGAGTATCCATACTTGCAACAATACAGAGACACTATTACATTACACTGTGTCATTTGTTGGCTATAACCTCACTTCTGTATTGGTCGCAGTCTTTTCCCAGAAATGAAATATGGCCAAAGCAAGTCAACGGATGAGTCTGATTGCATAGAGTACAGCAATCCTGATTATATTCCTGACAGCAATGATGATACCTCATATGAATCCAGCCAGAGCATTCCTCTCTTGCTCATTCGCAGTCTTGCAGGATTTTCTCAGCTACCTCTAGCACAGCAAAAGACAAAGTCAGCAAGTCTTAGAAAAGAAACCTCCAGAGACTGTCCAATTAAAAAGAAGCATATAGGTCATCAGAAGGCAGTGTTCTTCACTCAAGTATTGCCATATTTTGCTGCTAATCAGATGGAGGCACCCACAATTCAATCACTGTCAAACTGCCAAATTTGCAAGTTATCTGGAAAGGTCCATAAATGCAAACCTGAAGCGGTGTTAGTATCCCCAAAAATTCAAGACACAGGCAAAACATGCTGACTAAGCTAAAAAACTAAGGAATCTTTGCTCATAATCAACCTGTTGTTGTAGAAAGACCTGGACATCGGGCTGTCGGATACAGACCCAAGTATCATCACAAGATGTTATGAAAACAATTTCTACAAGTGTTGCAATCAGAAATCCCACTGTGATCACCAATGAATGGATGGAGTCAGACACGGTATCTCTTGGTGAAACTTCTACTAAGAACTCAGATCTCTATTCTTTTGACGAAATACAACAATTTCAAGGTCTTTCAGAATAAATGACTACTCCAGAGACACTGACAAGTTCATCAGATCTGTTGGTGTACTAAATAGATATAGTAAATAGACTAAATAGTCAGTTTTTACCTCTTAGATGAAAAGGAACACTTCTGCCTCAAAAAGCACATCACAACTCTTTGAAAAGTAACAAAGTAAAATTGCTAAAAAGACTAGAAAGTACTATGATCATGTATCACAAGGTGCTTTCCCCTTTTTTACTGTTCTCTGCTTGTTTCATCTTGTCTCTTTCTGTCTGAGTGTAGTCTCAAAGTAGGGTCTTTGAACATTAATCGTGGGAGAAATATATATCTCTTAGAGACATGGAGGGTCAAGCATCTGCAGACAGTCAGCTAGACTGGACAGGATCTACATTTCACAAAGTCTCAGCTCCAGATTAATGTGCAGTAGCATAAGTCCAGTTGGCTAGACCACCACTTTGTCAGCATTGACTTTGTGTCAACCAAGTCATTGTGTTGCCATGTGAAAGGTTTAAGACTGACTGTATTTTCAACAACAAAAAAAAACCTACAAGAAAATACTCTGTCAGAGCTTTGAGCTTTTGGCAGCAGTGGGAATTCAAAAAAGTTTATTTTAGAATCTATAGTGGGAGGTGATAAAACACAAATATGTCAGCAGTACACCTCCCATTCCAGCTAAGATCTAGGCACAAGTTCAGGAACTTGAAGCCAACATTAGAACGATTAAATAGAGACTTGGATCCCAGTATGGGTCAACTGCTGTAAGAGAAGAGGTTAGCGTTGAGCTCCTTACTGTGGGAGAGAATGAACAGATCTCTTGTTTTTTGCTCTGGAAAGATCAGTTGCACAGAGGACGCTGATAACCTTCCTTGAGCTTCCAAGAGGTAGAGTGACTACAAGTCTGGAAAAGATGAGAAGCCATATGCTGACCTCTTTGGTGTAAAACAATGCAGTATGGAGTGCCTGGATGAGTTCTTGAAAGAGCTTTCTCAATTAAAAGATAGTTACCCTGGACTGTGTGGCGACTATGGAGGAGTTGAAAGTTGCTGTCAACCAGATGACATCAGGACTGGAACCAGGGTCTGATGGTCTATCCCCTTACTTTTATAAGACGTTCTGTAAACAACATTGTGAAATAAAGCTCAAAATGTTCACATTTTATAGAATGCAACTTATATGTTCGTCAATAATGATTATTCAAGGTTATCATTGTTTCACCCACCTGCATCCCATACCATTAATTAAAAAGTTGATTTTTGTCGGTTGTTGTGTCCCTACCAATGTTGAGACCAAACCTATACCACTGGATAACGTGGTAACATGGTAATGTCTGCAAAGTGTGAACCAGCCCACAGAGGTAATCGGCTCATCGGCTACTAGTACACACAGATAATTGGTTCCTTCTGGATGCCACTCAAATAGGTGAATGAATCCCAGCAATGCATCCCCCTCAATCTCCCAACTTGTCACACTCGTTCTTGTTGTAGTTAGTAGACTTTTTTGAAGATCTTGCTGCAACTGTTGAGCTTCTTTTCTTCAGTTTATTTTAGTTAGGAAAGCATCTTGTTTTTTTTTAATTTTGTTATACCTTTTCCTTTTGGCCTTTACCTCGCTGAAGTCAATGCTTCACCCCATTCATTTTAAAACACATTGTAAATAAACATGTCAGGCAGTCCGTGGCTGCTTGGGACTTTGGGAAAATTGGTCTTTTTTTATGTTGCATCTCGGACAACCCTAGACGGGGTGTAATATTGTTACAACCTTATTACATTACTTATTACATTACTCAATATGGCCACAAAAATATTGCAAGCTTTGCGAACTACTTTTGGAATGTAACTTCTCAGAGATGCAGCTTTTTTTCTAAATTGTAAAAAAAAAAAAAAATGGTGCATTGCAACATGTCTGATGGGGGCAAATGAGACCCAGTAAACATTTTGAAAGTGGTCAGCACTCTTATCTAAATGGCAACAACAAGAAGTGTCTGCGTGAGCCGGGTTTGACAAAGTCAGAGGGTTTGATGCCTCTGACTTTTTATCCAGTTTTTAAGTAAGTTCTTAGCCCTTGTTTAAATTATGTCGTTTTATCCGCTCTGTTTTTATTGACACTTCTTAACGGGCTAAAGATCTTAACCCTTCCACCTTCTGAGCTCATTTATGGACATTGTCTGGTGATCGATCAGACCACGGACTCCCACGCCACTACTCGGCCAAGTGAAACCTGTTTTTAGCGCTATTCTTTTACCAATCGCTGGATTTACCGGTATGTTGGCGGTGTGCGAGTCCTGCCTCCCCACCCTCTCTAAACTGAGGGAGAGCGTCTCGGGTCTGCGGGCGGACCTCATGGAGAGGGACAAGATCCTCATGGATTTCTCCACTGTCACCACGACCCAGGCGAAGCTCATCGCCCGCCTAAAAACATCCGGCGCTGACGACCGGAGCATGACAGCCATGGACAACACCACCCTGCCGTGGACTGGCTCCATCACCACCGGGACACCGGCACTAGCCGAGTCCCACTGGCACCGCCAGGGAGCCAAGCCCAGGTCATCGGCACCCTCCACCTCCTGCTTTCGTCCCGCAGAGTCACAGTGGACCGGGAGGATAGAGTGGAAACTCCGGCGAGCTCAACTCCTCTCAAGCCAAGGGAGCCCTGGTCGGGGGTGTGCAGGGGCGCTGGGGCTTGTCCCTCTCCTCCTCCTCCGCTTCCGGGTCTGCCACTGGACAACAGGTTTGAGGTCCTAAGCCTGCAGGATTTCCCTCCCGTGGGTGCTTTGCCCGGCTCACCCCCGGGACCTGTCCATCCAGCTGATCGTGGCTCTCACCTGTCCAGGAGCCGGGGTAGACCCGTCCAGCCTGACGCCCCCCCCCTCCATCCCGGCCAGGAGAAACCGCGGCCCAGCGCCTCCAACCCCAGCCTCAGGCTCCATCCCGCCCCAGCTGCACCTCCAGGCAGCCAGTGGAGCGGCACACCCCCTCTGTGCTGGTTGTCGGGACCTCCATGGTCAGGCACGTGGCGGTGGACGGCGGCCGGACCTTCTGCCACCCTGGAGCCCGTGTCAACAAGGTCGCATCCGCTGCCCTCAAGCTGTGTGCGCAGCACAGCTCGGCCTACACGCTGGTCCTGGAGGCCGGCATCAACGACCTCAAAAACCAGCAGTCGGAGGTCCTCAAACAGGATTTCATCTCCCTGGTGGATCGCCTGCTGGACACAGGGAAGCAGCTGATTATCTCCAGCCCGCTTCCCCCACCTCACTACGGTGACGTCACCACCAGCCGCCTTCGTCAGCTGCACCTGTGGCTGAAGGGATACTGCCTGGACAAAAGTATCCCTTTTGTGGACAATTTCGCAGCCTTTTTAAACAGGCCCAGCCTTTTTAAACGGGACGGCCTCCACCCAAATCAGGAGGGTTCACGGCTTTTATCAGTTAACTTCAACCTGACTGTCCGGTCCTGCACCACAGCCACCTCCTGACTCACCGTTAAAACGCATGCACATAGTCACTTTGCCCCTCACGCACCCCCTCATTCACCCCCACCCTTCCCCACTACACATTTCACCCGCACCATACACTCCTCTCCATTAGTAGGCCCTTCTCTGCCACCAGAATCTCAGGACATTCACACCATCAAAACCATCATTTCACATAGACAGTTGAAACCCAGGGATGTTTTTAGACCCAAGAGTGTTTTTATTCCCATAGAATGTCATGATGAGCGCATGTTCAGCACTGACATCAAAATGGCTGTGCTGAATGTGCACTCTCTTTTAAACAAATCTTTTATCATAAACGATTTAATTTTAGATAAACACTTAGACAGTATTCTCCTTACAGAGACATGGCTTGGCACCGATGCACCTGTTGTTCTCACTGAGGCTTCCCCACCAAATTTTAACATTCTATTTTCTACTAGGGGGGGGCAAGAAAGGGGGACGAACTGCATCAATAACACAAACCACAATGTCCTCAAATGAAGTTCCTTTTAACAGTTACTCATCATTTGAGCATCATGCCTTTGTTCTTAGCAGCCCTCCTATTCTTTGCATAACGGTCTACGGACCACCCCAGTACTCCACTTCTTTTATCAGTGAGTTCTCTGAACTCTTATCATTCACACCACAACAGGATTTTAATAACTGGTGATTTTAATCTACACATTGACAACACCTCGGACCCAGTGTCCAGACAATTTTTAAACCTTTTAAATTGTTTGGATTTTAAACAGCATGTCACGCAGCCGACCCACATCAGAGGACACACCTTGGACCTGGTCATAACTTATGGCCTGTCCGTGGGTGTGTCCTCTGTTGTGGACCTGGCTGTGTCTGACCACTACTGTGTGTTTTTTAACATCACCAGTTTTAATCAACGGGAGGCCCCAGTGAGAACGGTGAGGAAATGCTACCTAACTTCTGCAAATTTTATCCAGATTTTACAGAGCACTCCTGCAGAGATTTTATCAGCACCTTGTGATTTTATCGTTGACAATTTTAACAACAAACTGAAGTCAACGCTGGACTCAGTGGCTCCTCTTTTAACCAAAACCATCAAGATAAAACCTACACCCCCGTGGAGAAATGAGGAAATGAAGAAACTGAAAAGAAACTGCAGGAGTGCTGAAAGGAGATGGAGAAAATCAAAACTAACAGTTCACCACGAAATTTTACGTCAACAACTCAAAACCTACAATAATGCAATCAAACAGGCAAGAATTACCCATTTCAAAAAACTAATCTCTGACCATAAAAACAATCACAAATTCCTCTTCTCCACCACTGAGCTTTTAACAAACATTAATTTTAAAGGATCCCATAAAACAACAACAGATACTCTCTGTAGGGACTTTGCAGACCACTTCAGAAGTAAAATCGATGACATCAGATTCAGTCTTTTATCTCAACAGACTTTAGCTGTCACCACGCCTGGATCATTGCTTTTACCTGAGGAAACACTGGAGAGTTTTGCCCTGGCTGATGCGAGGACACTTGGTCGAGTTTTCTCCCAGGTTAACCATACAACCTGCCTTTTAGACCCAATTCCCACACCGTTTTTTAAAACATTTTATGGATTCTTTGAGGAACAGCTTTTAAACATTGTGAATTGCTCTCTCCAGACGGGTGTCTTCCCCACCTCCTTTAAAGTAGCGGTGGTGAAGCCCCTTCTGAAGAAGAGCAATTTAGACCCAGATATTCTTAGCAATTACCGGCCTGTATCCAACTTACCATTTTTAAGTAAAATTTTAGAAAAACTGGTTTTTAACCAAGTAAATTTTTTTTTAAAACACAAACAACGTCTTAGAGAAGCATCAGTCTGGTTTTAGGATGAACCACAGTACCGAGACAGCCCTTTTAAAGATTGTTACGTCCACTTGGTAAAACCAGGTGACAGACAATAACACGACAACCAGTAAAACAAACAAGTCTCAGTGGAAGTGAACAAGCGTGATTTACTGTAACAAAGAAAAACACGCCAAGGTGGGGGAGGATGGGACAAAGTGGTTGTGCCAAATAAAATGAAAGTAATATAACAAAAGAAGGCCTGTCTGAGCTACCTCTGAAGAAAGAAAGTCAACAAAAATGCCTAACTGGCTTGTCTACCAACAAACTATCCCCAAAACAATACAGCAGTGGCACAACCAATAAACCTAGTGGGATAACAATGATCATCTACGTGAGTGCAAAAATGTAAAGGGTACCCCATCTTACCTAGTCCCAAAAACCTCCCACACATACCTGAACAAACATGTCTCTGAAAGAGCACCAAAAGAGACAAGGATAGCAAGAACCATGAGCAGCAAAATCAAGAGTCAAGAGAAAAAAGACCCGAAGGCCTGAGACGTCCTCCATCTTAAGGTGTCTCCTCTGCTGTGATAGGCCAACTGAAGTGGTAATCATCTAATAAGCCGCACAGCCTGTCTGCACAGGTGAGCAGCATCCCTGCAGCCATTACCTGAAAAAACACAACACACAGGGAAGGGGGAGGGGAGACACAAACACACAGAATACCTGGCTGCCTAGCACGTAACAAAGATTTTAAATGATGCCAGGTGCAACTTAGATAACCATAAACTCACAGTCCTGGTACTACTGGATCTTACCGCCGCCTTTGATACAGTAGACAATCACATTTTATTAAACAGACTGGGGAACCCGGTCGGCCTCTCTGGTACTGTTCTTAACTGGTTTGTTTCCTACCTCACAGATCGACACTTCTTTCTAAGTATGGATACATGTTCCTCAGGAACCCATGAGATCAAGTGTGGGGTTCCCCAGGGGTCAATTTTAGGTCCAATTCTTTTTAATCTTTACATGATTCCCCTTGGGGATGTCATCAGTAGGCACGGCATCAGCTTTCATAGTTATGCTGACGATACGCAACTGTACATCGCCGTGTCTCCTGATGACACAGGGCCACTTGATGCCCTTTTAAACTGCATTTTAGATATCAAGTCATGGATAGCAGCGAATTTCCTACAGCTCAACCAGGACAAAACTGAGGTTTTAGTCATTGGTCCTGAAGGCCAGAGAGAGAAACTTTTAACAAAATTACAAGATCTTAAACCATCCAAAACTGTAAAAAATCTGGGTATGATTTTTGACTCTGAGCTTAGTTTCATTCCTCATATCAAAAACATAACAAAGATAGGCTTTTACCATCTTAAGAATATAGCCAGAGTCCGCCCGTTTCTCTCTCAGGCCAGCACGGAGGTGCTGATGCATGCTTTTATCTCTTGTCGTTTAGATTATTGTAATGCACTGCTCTCTGGTCTTCCAAAAAAAAAGTATCTCTAATCTCCAATTACTGCAGAATTCAGCTGCACGAGTGCTGACGAGGACCAGAGGGCGGGAGCACATTACACCAGTTTTAAAATCGCTGCACTGGCTCCCCGTACGCTTCAGGATCAATTTTAAGGTTCTCTTACTCGTTTTTAGATGTCTTAACGGTCTTGGGCCTCCTTATTTATCGGACTTACTTTTACCATATCAACCCTCACGGACCCTGAGGTCTTCCGGCTCTGGCCTTTTAACCATACCACAAGTTAGAACGAAAACACACGGGGAGGCGGCTTTTAGTTATTATGGCCCCCGATTGTGGAACAGCCTGCCGGAGAACCTCAGGGCCGCAGAGACTGTTGATGTTTTTAAAAAGAGGCTGAAGACTCACCTTTTTACTCAGGCTTTTATTTGATTTTATTGATTTCCTTTATTCCTTTTTATCAAACTTCCTATCATAATTCTATACTATGTTAGTTATATGTCTTAACTACATGTTTTAGTTATGTGTTTTAATTACGTTTTAGTTATGTGTTTTAGCTACATGTCTTAGTTATATATTTTAACTACATGTTTTAGCTAGATTTTATCTATTTTGTTCATTTTATACCATTTTATCTTATCTTTACTGTTTTAGTCTCTCTCTCTCTCTCTCTGGACTGCTCTGGCCTGGGTGGCTGGAGAGCTCTGCACCTTAGGTGTGGGGCCTCTTGTCTGCCCGGGTCGGGGCTGTCTTTGTGGCGGCGCTCCCTGTAGTCGTGGGCCAGGCCCTCTTGACGTGGTCGGCCCCCCAAAGGTGGCTTTTTTTTCCCTTGCCGTAGGTCTCGGTGACTGGCCATGTCTCTCTCAAGTGTGTGCAGCGGGTGTGTGTGTGTGTGTGTGAGTGGGTGCGCGTGTGTGCGTGGGTGTGTGTGTCTGTATGTCTATGTGTCTCTCTGGGTATCTATGGAGGTGGGAGGGTTGTTTTTTTGTTGTCATTGTTGTTTTTAGCCTCTGTGAGGCACTTTGTGTTGCTTTTAAGTATGAAAAGTGCCATATAAATAAAGTTTGATTTGATTTTTGATTTGAACAAGAAGTACAGTTTCTATATGTATCATAAGTACCATAAGAATTTGCTTGGTTGTTTGCAAGTGTAAGTGAAGAGAGTCATCCTTGTTCAGTGCAAAAAATATGTTCCAAAGTTTATCTGAAGTCAGAATCCTGTGGATATCTTGCAAAGTTAAAAACTTTTTAGCGACAAGTTCTCTCTTTGTGTTACAATCTATCCACCACAGCTCGGCAGTGGAAAACACTGTGCAGGGAAACAAACAGTGGATTTTACAATAAAGAGACACCTTAGAAAACAGATATACAGGCATGTCATTATTCTTTTAAGGCAGACCAGAAATAATGTGAACCTTCCTTTTAATGAGCTGTGTTGTCAGAAAATGTAAATCACAAGATAAACTAAGAGCAATAACAAGCAACTATTGCAAGGATAACGTGAATTCTGCAGTTTCATAAACTGAAAAGCCGTGTTAGATGTTTTGGTGGAATGCAGAAGGAAAGGACCTCAGGTGGTAGAGCAGTAACAGTAAGAATTTATAAAACTGTCATTGCCAGACAATAATAACTCCGACAGGCATGCGATTCAATGTTCACTGTGATGAATTAGCTGTTTGCAACACTTTTCAAATGGAGTGTTATAAAGAACTTCAAGGTAGAAAATGATTGGAGTCTTCTTCTGTTGCCAAAACTCTGGAAACTTGTGGGGTCCTATCAATTGCCCATGATTGCAAAAGCACTCCATTCAAACCTTTAGTAATATCTCTGCAAAGGATGTGTTTAGCAACATACTTTAGAGGAGATCTATGCTGTGTCCTGAGCATTTAGAGATCCACTACAACACAGAAGTGCGTCAGAGAGCAAGTTCATATTATGTCAACTTAGTTATCTTAAGTATACTGTAACCTAAAGACATTATTATATTATTTATTTCCATGCACACTTTGTAATGGCTGCATCATGAGCACTATAGATTTTATATCTACAACCCTTATTCCAAAACAGGTCGCCAGAAGTGAAGATTCTTTTCTATTTCCAAGTGAGAAATATTATGTTTAAATTGTTGCATTATTTGCCAGCACAGTCTTTCACAGAGTGATGACCCCTTCCCCAGTTTTACTTCACAAAGACTCATTTATTGTGTTCCACCAGGTGTTTGTCATAATTTTTTTGAAAAGTGTTGTTGGCATCAAATTAAAATCATTTTCCAAAAACAATGAAATTTCTCAGTTTCAGCATTCAATAAGTTGTCCTTGTGTGAACATTTTTTTGGGATTGGGTGGTAGATATATTTATGAAAATGTAAACAGTTCTGTTTGTCTCTGTAATAGATGCTGTATTTATTTGGGCTCCAAATGTAAAGACAAACTTTTTCACATAGCTCACATAGTTTGATGTTGAAACATTCAAATTACATTTTACTTTCTCTTTTGACTTCTTTATAACTTTTTACAGTATCATGTGAAATCACTGCAGCATATATAATCAGACCATGTGGTGCTGAACAAAAATTATACCAATTACTTGCTTGTGTTACACCTTGTGCCTGTGTACTTAAGAGAGTTGAGGCCTTAGTGATAGGAAAGAAATGGCTCAGACCCATAACCTGTGAACAAACACACAATTTACATATGAAATAAACCGATTGAAAAAAGCTGTCATCTTAAAAATGTGACAGACTCTGAGCCTTTCTCTTCCTGCACAAAGGTCTTTTTGTGTCAGCGATTTTGATGAAGTGCACTTCACTTGAGGTCTGTCGGTGGGTGTCATTTTATCAGGACCTTGGATTGCACATGCACATTTCACTCTTTGTCCAGAAAAAGTTGAATAAGACTCTCACAGGGTCAACTGTTATTGCCATGTCCAGAGCTAAAAGCCACTGATGACAGGAAAAAAGGGAAAATGTTTCCAGCCAAATCACAGATTTTCTTTTTCCCTGTCTATTTACGTTGCATTCATTTCGTACCCATACCCTTCTTTCTCTCTTTTGTGCATGCTTTGAGGACTGAAGAGAACTCAACAGAACTTTCTGTCCCCCCAGATGAAAAGCCCAAATAATGAGAGATTTTTTTTTTCTTAATAAAAAGCCACCGCCATTCACGTCAACAAAAAGATAAAGAGAAGTAAAATATTTAAATGTGAAAAGATTTTTGTCAGGTCCTCTTGATATGTCATCCACAACTAAACAGTCAGAGGAGAAAGAGGTCAAAAAAAGCCTTGCACACCATGTTGCCACCATTTCAGGTCAAACACACAAGGCAGCTTTCACATGCTGCTTTTACCCAGGATGCTCTTTTATGTCCTTTAAATGTGTCCCTAGATGTCAAAAACTGGATGTTCCCAATCATTATGTGTTGTCTAATACCACTTTTAAAGAACAAGACGACCTTTTTATGTTCAGCAGTGATTCATTCTGACTCTTTACATTCGATCGGCTGCAGAGCAAGCCTGCATTGACTTTAAAAAGCTTTTTATATCGAAGTTTATGTGTACTGTTGAACTGCATGTGGATAAATGTGCATGTTTGCAAATACATGCACGCGTGTTGGCATGATCTGGAGAATGTGCTGTATGAAATACTCAAATGTGTGTGTGAGGCTGTATGTGCATGTGTGTGTGTTGTACTTTAAAGACCGGGCGCTGATTTATGCAGCCACATTCATATTCAAAGTGCTGCTCTTTGGTCTGTGTAACCACTCAACCATTCTGCTATCTTCCAACTGCAGCTACACTATAAAGTTTAGGACTTTACTATTGAATCTCTTTCCCGTAACAGGCTTAGGCCAGCTGCAGTCACAAAAAAAAAAAGCGCCTTGTTGAAGAAATGGAATTAGTGTGCTTTCATGTCTTTTCTTCACGTTTTCCAAGATTTTTCTAATTTTCTGACCCTTGTTTTCCACTTTCCTTCTTGTGTCTGTCTTCATATTTCCTATAATCTCGGTTTATCCCTAGTATTTTTGACCCCCCCCCCCCCGCTTTTTTCCCTCTTTCTTCACTTTGTTACTCTTGAAATGGAGTCTCCGGCCCTCCTTCAATAAAAGCAGGAATGTTTCTTCGTCAGACTGAAGTGGACCTCGGGTCTTTTCAGCACCAGCTCCTTTTCAAGTGGAGAGGACTTTTTCTGTGATGACCTGTGTGGGAAAGACAGACACAGGACATTCACAAAGCTTTTCACAGGGCTCTATTAAAGAGAGCCTCTCCTTTCTCTCTTTCTCCTCTTTCTCTCTTTTCCATTTTCTTTCTCTCCTGCTTTCTTCACTGCTGCTCATTCATTCAGTGCTCCCTTTTTTATAGGGCCCGCCGCTCGCCTTTTCCCCAGCTCCCTCACTTTCTCTCTCTGAATAAGGGGCCAGCTTCCTCTCTTCCTTTTCTTAGTCAATGACCTGTTTTTGTACTTGAGACTTTTCTTATGCCTCCAATAAAACTGACCATGTAGGAGGGGGCGAAAAAAAATCTAGTTTAGTTTATATGGAGACTAGAATCTTTACTTTGTAAAGGCAGTTTGGTGACATGAATCCTGAGTTGCTGCTTAAGAAATTTTATAATCAAACATATATTCTTTATATAAATGATGGGATAATATGATGTCTTTTTAAAATTATTCCTTTTGTATCAAAACACAGAATATAAAGTTCTGAACTTTGTATTTTAGATTATTTGTCATCAGTAACCAGAACCGGAAATATTCATATTTAATATGTAATATAAATCATAATGTTGATACATGTAATTTTCTTTCAGTAGGTTTCATCTTGTAAACCATAGAAATATCAAAGCATTCCTGTCTTTATAATTTTATAGATTCTATAAGACTGTGTTGATCCTGACCTGACTGTGAATCGTGAAAAGTGACAAAGGCAATGTAAAAGTTTTTTTTTAGCTCAAATTCATATATTGACTCACCCAGCTCTTACAGCTGGAGGCCGAAGCTGATTTCTGGGGTGAGTGCACCAAAGAATCAGCCAGGTCATGGTTACTTTACCCCATAAGTTCCTCAATTTTTTTGTCCCGATAAGTTTCCAAAGACACTACTTACAGTGCCACTGTGGAAAAGTACAAAGTCATTTTGAGTTTGTTCCTCAAACACATAATCACTGTCAGTACACAGCAGAACCTGATCTGTTTTCACTGCCAGAAACAGATGCTGTTTTCCCAGGGGAAGTGCGGCAAAGAGTCAGTAGGATCATGGCAACTTTTCCACTTGGGCTCTAAATTAGAGTTTTGTTTTGTTTTTTCTCATAAGTTACCAGAAACACTACCTACTACCAAATTAATGTTGTGTTGACTCCAGAACCAAATAGAAGTGTTGTGGATCACACATTTGTTATAAAACTGTTATAAAGTTACTTTCCTGTCTTGTAGGCAGACTAAAATAAATTTTATCATAACTATTTACAACACTTTAAGTACAAGTTTAGTTTTGCCTGGTGTGCTTTTAAATGTGTTCAATCAAACTTATGATTGTCAGTTTCTTGGTTCTTTGGGTCTAGAGCTAAGTGAGATCTAGGGCTAGGGTCTAGGTTAAGTGAGGTAGTTGAACTGCATCAGGCAAAAAGGACTAATGTCTTGGCCTGAACTAATAATCACATCCATACAATCATGAATACAGATCAGCACTGATGCCAGTGCAGTAAAATGTGCTTTACATACAATTATTTCAACTTTGAACATAAAACGTTACTCCTATTATCATAATTTATATTCACTGTGGCAGTCCATTCACAATTCTGATGGCCAAATGAGTTATTGAACGAGCCCAGTACTCACCAGAACAGAAAATCAAGCGCTTCAGATTTTTGTCCACATTAGAACTGAAACTTCTTATTGAGGTTGTGCTTGGAATGTGATTATCCCAACATCACAAGCTAAGTATCCCATTATCTTGAGATAACGAAGCATGTTTTCTTCTGGCAAAAACTAAAATTCAGGTCTGCAAATATGTAATGCTACCTACTCTTCTGTATGGATCAGAGACCTGGACCACATACAGCATAAAGCACTAGAGGCATATAATCTATGTTCCACATTGACCTTAAGACTTGGGAAGACATGTCAAAAAATAGGGCGACATTGACAAACCTTGTCTGTGAGGGTGCTATACTGTATAGTGATGACCTCCACCATGCTGTAGAATACAAGCACAGACTCAGAAAGTAGAGAGCATCCACCAAACAGGCCTAACTCAAACCCACCACCACCACCACCACCACCACTTTCACCTGCCCACACTGCGCAAGAATAATCAGGCCCAATGACCAAGGTGGACAGTCATACTTGATTAGGAGTGACCTCCAATGATAATGGTCCTGCCTGATGTTCACTACACATACTATTATCATTATCATTATTGCTACTATTAGTAATTTCTCCATTTAAATGTATACATATCTATCGGTTGCGGCAGATGGCCGCCCACTATTACTGTAGGTGGATTCTGCTTGAGGTTTCTGCCTCTTAAGAGGAAGTTCTTCATTGGCACTTGTAGGGCCATAATATTTAAAACCATTTCACACACAATTATCACTTAATCACTTCCAGACCTGACTCCAATGCATGGCCTGTGATTACACAGCTGCAGGGTGCCAGGGTACTGCAGGATCAAATAACAGCCACTGGATATAGATAAAAGCAGTTAGCGGTGATATGTGCAAATTGCAGAACCAAAAACACTTCATGTTTTAATGGATTATATTCACTTGTGTTTCTGCCTCCAAACTCTTTACACACAGTTCTTTATTTAAATCTTTACACAACACTGAGATTTAATAGTAATTAACCATCTCTGCACTGGTGAGCTGTTCCAAATACAGACTCAAATAGTGCATAAATGTTTTTTTTCTTACTTTAACTGAATCACAAATTTGCCCAAGCAACAGCCCATTTTGAAAAAATTAAATAAATAAATAAAAATAATAATAATAATAATAATAATAATAATAATATATATATATATATATATATATATATATATATATATATATATATATATATATATATATTCTATCATGGTTTTTGGTTTCAGTTCAGTTTTCCTGTTTTATTTGGATTGGTTGATGGTTTCATTCAGCCTGTGTGTCTTCTTTTGTTTTCGTTGCTGTCTTTATCCTCTTTCCCGCCAGTTTTGATAAAAGCAATATCGTGTGAGAGGGTGTGCTTTACCATCATTATTGGCACAACGGTAATGTGGTCAGGACGGAGGTGCTCGTAAAGCTCACCCTCAAATGTAATATTGTCATTATACAACAGTTAAAATATGTAATCAAAATGTATTCATATTTTGTGGCAATTGTATTTTGTAGCTAGTAATGCTGTGTCAGCCGCTCACCAACACACCTGTCCAAAAGTTTAAATGCATTGAATACAGATAGATAAAATCATGTTTTGAATTCTGGAAATGATTATGTCTAACAAAACAGTCTGCTTCACTCCATATTATTATTCAGTCCATTAGTTTTTCAAAATTTTTCTCTGCGGTCACTAAGCTGTTTGCTCTGGAACATGCTGCACACAAACGAGGCATCGCATGTATTAACAAGGCGGTCTAACAGCACCATGAAATTAAAAATAGCTGATTTAATTATCATTACAAGAGGTCATACTTTTTATAGGTGCACTGTGGTTCATGATTTATTTTCATGAATCAAAACATTTCAAAAACACCTCACTCTGACAGTCTGCGTGTAACAGTGTATATTATGATATTTGCATGAGCAATTCTTGGATAATTTGCTGCTTTATAAGCTATAACAACATCTTAATTTTAACATTGAAACAAAGAACAAAATGCAATTCAGATTTATTTGTTTATTGTAGCCTGGTTTTGTTCCAGTTATGATGTTACCATGGAAATAAAGTAGTAAAATGTTTAGTGATGACCACAGTGTGATGTCATGCTGATTTAAGTAAGTCATAAATGACTAGCTGACGAATCTGATTGCTTGGTCGGAACTACTTAGTTTCACCTGTGTCTCGTTGTCTTGTCCTGTGTTTTCTTGTTTCAGTGTCAGTTCATCTGTGTGATGGGTTCAAGTGCTTAGATATTCTTTCTGTTTCTGTTTTGCTTGTGTTTTTAGATTTTTGACTGCTTTCATGAACATTGCCTGCCATTTGGACTTTTGATTTTCTGTCCGCTCCCAGTCGGGTTTCTCCTCTTGTTTGGACTGCCCTCTCTGTTTTTGACCTTTGCCTGCCTCACAAGCCTGTGAGTCTTTTGAGTTTGGCATTAATAAATCAGTGGACTACTTCAACTCTGCCTCTCGTTGTCTGTGTTTTCAATCCAATCCCTTGTTTTCCCCATTACCCTGCTTGACAACTGTGACAGTTGTGGCTGCATAAATACGAGTAGCTCATACTGCTAAATTGCCAAACTTGAGATTTGAGATGGGGCGGCCCAGAGCTGAAAACAAACAAACAGACAAACATAAAGCTCAAAGCTCAAATGCCTGATGCCCCCATGTATGTTGTTGCTATTGTATGAGGGCTCTGGAGCCTCCAGGTGAGGTTGCGGACACGATAAAGATGAATGGTATATCCAATGAAACTAACTGTGAATAAAAACCTTGTGCAATATTGTGCAATATTGCTTTTTATTAATCTATCACATGAACCTAACACATAGGCAGCATGCTACATGCAAGATACGACCATTACATTAATTGTTCAGATTATCAGCAGCTGCAGCATTATGATAGAAATCACAAGCAACCATAATTGATGGCCTACTTCTCTGAAGCATTCTCTTTTTATGTGGAAGGTTAATAACTGTAACTGAAACAAATATTTTAATCATTTAATAATAAATACACATTATATTAGATCTGTGCATCGTGTTGTGAATGAGTTTCATATTTAACACTTTTCTGTGTCTAGCCTTAAAAGCTCCAGTCCAGACAGCCTGGTGATCGTGTAAAATGTTTCTGTAGCTTTAGCAAAATATTCAGCGGTAAGGCCAGAAAATGCTGTTAAGATCATGTAATTGTTCTGTATTCTATACGTTGTTTACGTACAAAACTCAATCTAATTTTTGGCTTCACCACGAATCTTTGAGTCGAGCCACTGTCAGCATCACATACATGAAAATACATGGCTACACACGGCCATGTTCAAACCAAATCAGGTGTTGTGCAGCAGTCTGTCTGTGACGGGAGGGGGGGCTGCATGATATTAGGTTGCATCAAGCCTGCACTGTCGTACCAAAATGCATTACACCAATTGAAATGAATGGGAAAACTGCAGCAGCCCCAGATTTGGTCTGAATTAGACCTAACGATCTGTGTTAGTACATTTTTGTTTGCAGCTAGAGATGAAGGGTTACATTCAGAATTGAAATTATTAGAATTATTGAACACAGTCAGGTATTGTGTATTTGGTAGTAGTCCTACTGTGCCTCAAGCAATTTTGAATGGAATGTCCTTTTGTCTAATAATTGATTTTCCAATGAGATAAGCCCTTTTTCAAGTTAGAAACCCTCAAATTGTATGTGCATGACTCCGCTCCCCTCTATCTTTGTTTGAGCTGCAGTCAGTGTTGTACCGCATGTCACAGCCTTTTGGATTCTGAGATAACTCATAACTCATATTTAGGACAATATTTAGAAATCACCCAATGTTCCGATTCAGATCGGTATTTCTCTGATACTTGGCTTTAACTGTAGTGTTTAAATACAAAGTAAAATCAGAATGCTACTTGAAAAAAGGGAAGGTGTTTGAGCTGTGGATTTAAAGACAAATTATCTTCATCTATTGCTATGGACTTAAACAAGTTTGTTTTTGAAAGGCATGCAGACAAATCTCTGTTTTAATCCCACCCAGGTGGCTCTGGAGAACAGACACACATTCATGTAGATACAAAGATTTACAGTCAAACAAACCCCCCCAAAAAATCCTTAAAAAACTCACACTTCATTCTCCAGGGCTGAGCAGCGCTAACTTTGGAGCAAATATTGTTTAATTCTTAATTCTGTCCACCCTCGCCTGGGCTCTCAGCCTTGGTACTCACACAAGTGGGAGATATTTGGTTGTTCAATGTCCGTAGGGGGAGAAAACGGGGACATATTCCACTGATCAAATGATCTTCTGATTGAAAATCAAAAGAGAATAATTTAACAACTGCTTCACTCACTGTGTGTTGTACTGCACAATCACAGTTCATTCTTTTTCTCTCTGGCTTTGTCTTTCTTCTGTCTCCCTCCTACCTTCCTTTGATTTCACCAAATTAAAGAACCCAGCCCCATAAAAAGTGTATGGTATCAGACCTTGCTGTCACATACAGATGAGTGTATGAGGATTTTAATGACGGAGTTTTTCAAAGATAACTTGCCAGTGAACTGCACAGGGGGTCATTGTTGCAGTGCTTTGGAAGTTTGGATGGGCATCTGTCACGGCCATCGCCTCTTGCCCTGGCATATCACTGTGTGTAGTGTCTTGTTTATGTAAATCCAGGTGTGTAGTTGCCATTCCCTGATTGGCCCCCAGCTGAGGAGGTGTGGCCCCGATGTCGAACCTTGCTAAAAGCCAAGCATCAAGCAAGTGCAACAACACAAGACAGAGCAGCCAGCTAATACTATTTATATAGCCTCCAACAGCAAGAAGCCCAGCTTGGCCTTTGTCTTTCAGACTTTTATTTCACTAAGCTCTCACCAACAACAAAAAGTCAGTCCCAGATTTACTCTTGTCTGGCAGCTTCTTGTTCAGTCACTCTCGCCTTTTCTCTTCTTAACTTTCTCTGTCAACATCACCTTTGGTCTTTTCACCTCTTACAATGCTCTATATGTTTCCAAAAAATATGTTTCCAGTGTAATTTGTTGCAGGTACTGTGATACCCTAAAAATTAATAACACTGAGCAGACAAGCAAGCAAGAATAAAAGTAAAACTTCTTGGCCGAAGTAATAAGTGTTGCAGTCAACCAAGAAAAATGTTCAACTGTGTAGAAAGTTGTACTTAACGCCCTTCAAAAAGAACCACTTTATTCTGTCATCATCCACTTGACTGCACAGACTCTTATAGGGTGTTGGGAAAGTAATGCAATAAGACTTCTCTTTGACAATTCCAAAGTTGAAGAACAGGAAATACTTTTGCAACACTGTGAATTAGACTTAAGATGCATTGTCTGCATTTTTTAGTGGATCATTACAAAAATAAAGAATCTCCATCAGCCCAACCCTCACCCAACATTAACTGTGTTAACGTAACATTAATTTCTTAAAACCTATTTATTTAAGATGTTGATCTCATGAGATTCAAGCCAGTGTGGTAATGTGGCCTAATGTTCTAGTGAATCCCCAATTTAAGTCTCCACAGCGACAGTCATAAATACTTAAATGATCCTGCTTGATGAAATATGTGGCCGACAGAGGCCTCCATAGATGACAATTGAATATGTATAAATATGAAATGTAGCCAGCATCCAGATATGAGTCATAGAACTTAAGGGGATATATTTTTTTTAAAGCTACAAAAACAGTCATTTTAAAGTTAGCAATCCATTCTTCAGTTTCCAGCAGAACTGGTGGCCCTCAAGGGAAGCTTCTGTCAAACTCAGTCATCTGATGTCTTTATTTTTATAAAGTATGAAAAACACACTAACACCCACAAGGAGGAGAGGGTCCCAACAGAGATGTTGGAATTCCACAAAGGAGGCTGAAACTCAGACTGAGAAGCATTGACATCGAAAACCAGACAGACACAGACTACCATCTCCATGTGGGAGAAAAAAGAGAAACAGAGTGAACAAACAGATACAAGAAAAGAAGACAAAAAAAATAGATCAAGTCCCTCTGGAAAAAAGCTTCCCCTAAGCTGGGAACTCTTAAAAAGCTAAATTTACAATACAACTCACTTGCTGTATTGTGGCCTAGACAGACAGACATTTTATTATTATAGTTAATTAGTTATTGATCATTTCAGTTGTAATTATTTTTGCCATGCATTTTCTTTTATCTTCCACTGCCATTTCAAATTTGTGTAATAGAGGTATGAAAAATGAAGTGCAATCTATAACATTTTTTTTCATTTGTGGCAGAAATGAAATCAGAGTGACAAATTACAAGCTCCCACCCCTTAAAGCAGGTCACTGAGAACTAGCACTCTGGGGTTTTAGTTATGAACTGAGAATGTCTTTCACAATCATGAAGTTCACAGATAATCACAGTCATGATGTGCAGATAGTAAAAAGTCTGTCAGTGTTATGATTACAAGGTTTTCTATGGTCTGGTATTTATGAATATCACGCTAACAGACCATTGCTATGAACAAAGTATCATCGTCACTCATCATCACTCTGGACGATCACGGAGGAGACAATAATTTTTAAATCATCATGTTGTGCAGTGAAATAAACCTCTTCGGGATGATTCAATACCTGCATCACCCTGTTGAGGTTCATTTTGCATCAGCTTGCTGTAAATGATCCTGTAAATGAATAGAAAAACAGAAGACATGATGAAGTAAGAAAAGATGAACATTTAGAACATCTGGATCAGGCTATATTTATTCTGTAGCCACAGTTGTGTTGTAATATTTTCATTATGTACAGATGCTGCTGCTGTGAATTGTCGGCTGCTCTATGACAGGAATGAATGGCAGCCGGCTGTGGGCGGCAGTTCTTAGTGGCTGGTCTTTGATATAATTTATTGCTGCCATTTTTCATCAATACCAAGTCAATTTATTTGCATTCTGTAAATGGTCGTTCACTCAACCATGAGTCTTAGCTTAGCAACCACACACACAGTCTGTTGAGCTTCGGATATGCCCACATGTTGAAGCTATGTACTCTCTTTGGTTTTTGATGCACCTGTAGGGGAAGGAAAAGGAAAAGCACAGGTGAAACAAATTTTTATTAACAGTGGCTCAGTCCCATCAAGTATCCCAGTCAACCATGGCAGTGACCCAGCATGCACAAAGATTGTTAAAAGATTTAACTCAGTGAAAGCGTAACCTCGTGTTAATATATAATATTCTGTTGGCAGTATACTTTTTTGTCCTCTAATGACACCAGGGGAATTGTTTTTTAAAGTGAGTTAATGATGATAATGATCATTAATGAAGCCAATCAAACACATTTATTTAATATTTCTGTACAAACATTCTGGACCAACATCCCTGTCTTTACACAGAGCTGCATGAGTATGAACTGTGTGTCTTTAAGTTACATGGGCTAATGAGTTTTTGCTCATTAATATTGAAATGAATGCAGCAGGGGGAATCTAATCAAATCACCTGCTATGTAGGGGAACCTGTGGTGTAAATGTGAAGTTAGTTATTATGTATTATTCCAGAGTCATGTTGACAAGAATGTTTGCATACTGACTGAGAGAAAGTCTGGTAATGTCTGACTTGTCTAAAGAGCAAATTTAGTTGGCATTAAAGCAGCGTTCAGTGTGGTAATCTGATCATTGACGCCCTTTATGTCATACTTGTGTTGTCCGTGGAGCATATTGTTATCCACAGTACTTTTGATCCACATTGATCCGGTCACGTCAATCCCTGTCCCCTGCTGAAGACAATATTGCTCCTATAAATCAACTTTCTAGGGCTTTGGCCATCAGGGTATATGGTGTGGAGACTGTTGGAGCGCACATTGAGGGATTTGTGGGAAAACCTTGAAACTCTGTCAGGTCGATGAGAGAAGCAGCAGCAGCCATCATTCAACTCAGAGGGCCCTTGAAAAAAAGTGGAAGAGAGAGGAAAAAAAAAAAAAAACCTCGTCAATCAATAAAGGAGCCATCAGAGTCGGCCAGAGACACATGGAGGGAGAAGTCATCTATTATCACCTCTAGGCAGGGGACACTGCAGAGGACTTTGAGAGTACAAACACGTTTAGAAAATGCATTACGTAACAACATAAAGTCTGTTTTTTGTATGTTCAAATCGCATGTTTGTGTCTGTGAGGTCAAATGTCCTTACACAACGTGATTATTTTCAGTTTCTTGGATGATTCTTGGCTGACCTCACTGCTGAGTCATTGCTGAGAGCTACACTAAATGTTGATGCTACCTGCTCTGTCTACAAGGACTGAATAAACTAAACAGGCTTATTTTAGTTTAAAGTGCTAATGGTACAATCATGCACGATGCACTTTATTTCTACGCTATGCTATTATGTCTTCATCTGTTCATGTCCCAGAAATATCTGTTTTTAAATCTGAGACAACACTGTAAAGAGTGAATTCTGCTGATTATAAGGTGAGTGTGTGTGATGTGTGTTTAGATCTCACAGAGTTATGACTCTGAGAAGAAGCTGTGTGACGCTTTTGGTATTACTTCAAAAATTCAGATGTTCATTGTATTGTTAAGAGTGCATATCCAAATAATGTATCCATATTCAGTCGCACATGTAAGCTCCACCCAACTTTAGCCTACCAATATAATGAATAATGAGTGAAAACACCTGCACAGCCTTATGTTTTTTTACTGCATGACATTTTGTCATATCAGGAAAACACGGTGTTATTGATAACATTAGAAACAAATGTATTCTATATTGGTGAGCTGGTTCCAGGGCCCTGCTGGCTCACCATCATGGCTGACTGTGGTCTTGTTTACACATACAGTATAAGGACATTTTTGATAACTCGTATTATCTACATTTTGGCTTCTCGTCCACATGCAAACAGAGTTATAGGTCACTAAAACACATTCTAAGGTGCAAATATTTCAAATGACCAGCATGCTGTAAATGATCCCTTTCATGAATAGAAGAAGAAAAAAAAAGAAAAGAGGAAGTTCATTTGAGAGTTAAACTACACTAAAACCCCTTCTTGGGTGCATATCTTTATTAACTCTGGTGTGTGTGTATCCATATAAAACGGAGCATTCACATTAAACAACAACAACAACAACAATGGTGGGCTACTGGTTTCTTTACATTTGGTTAGCACTGCTAGGCTGTGTGCCAAAATGGTGTTAAATAAATAAAGGTGAAGAAATGTGTGTCTGGGAAACCTGTTGATACCTGTTGATTGCTAGTTTTTTGTCATATTTTTAAAATGCCATTTCTGGAAAACTGCATACACTTCCTACATGTCAAGCTTTTCTTTCAGATGCAACTGTTTGACAAAGTGCTCCTTAGCAGAGTCCATTCCTCTAGCAGCCTTTCAGGTCTTCACTATATGTGTATGTTTTTGTTTTCCCCTTTTTGTCATTGAACTTTCATGACCTGATGCCATCTGCTGTCAAGTGCTTTGAAATGTCAGTGGCAAAAATTGAATTGAGAGGACAATATTGACTTGAACTGAAAGTTAAATTGAACAATTTTTTTTTAAATAATTATAAAGGGTCTGTTTCCCCAAATTATTCTCTAATGTTTTGCAAACTAATTCTTTGTGAATCCTGTCCAACCTTGCTCTCGCTGTGCTTCAGGAAATCCTTTCGGTCATTCTCCTGCCACGTCCAGCTCAGTCTTGTCTCAGCACCTGCTCCTGGAGTTTTTTGCCACCACCAGCCCTGCACCGTTCTGGAACCGCTCACTGTCACTCACCGTCATTCTGCTCCTAAGAGTTGCATCTCCTCTGGTTCCAATAAACTGTTTAAACTATTTGTGTTCTCAGGCATATGTTTGCATGTTAGGTCCACTCCCACAAGGGACATTTCTTTGGTAGAATGTTTAACAAAACCGTCCATCACACATCCTTCATCCATTTTTTCAAAAATGTGGCCAAACCAAGTGTCAACCTCCGTGGCTGAGAAGTAAAGCCACTCTGTGAACGACCTCTTGAGGTTGGCTACAGAACAATTTAGTCCCCATAAGCCCCTATGAAATAAACATGTTTACAGCCTGGTGCAAAAAACAGTTTTGGTCTCTAGTTTGGTCCCCGTTCATGACAACTGTACTGAGGGTGAATTTTTAAACAACTCACCTGTACAAATTTTATTAAGACTTAAAGTTATGCAGAATTAACAGTATGGTTGCCTTGATTGACAGCTGGGTGTCGTTACAGATGGCTTATTAACACTCAGGCTTCATTCAGCCCACCTCAGTTCCACTGATAATCCTCGTCTTTATCTATATTTAGATTAGCTGGGAGGCTGAAGAGGCAACACTGCAAAGATGGCAGTGGCCAGAGCCACCACACTGAGTTTCACAATGGCTTATCAGAAACCTGAGGATGATGTCATGCAGACTACATCCATGTTTTATACAATCTATGAGCCAAACCGAGATTCAGCCCTGTGAAGAAATGTTTTCTGCTGTTCTGAAACACTGACTGTGCCCAAAACTGGCCCATGTTTGCCAACTGGTGCAGTATTATTTAGATTTTATTTGAGCATCGTTCTTAATACCAACTGTCCTCAGTAGGGCAGTGATGTTTATGGTAAAAGATCCAATTTTTGTCCACAGGAAATGCCAAAATTCAACAAATCCAAAAGCCCTCCCAGTGTGATGGATCCCTCTTAAAATGTCAGACACATCACAGCATGCAATCCCTAATTGTAAACTGTGCTCTCATTACCAGCTGGAGAGCTGAGTGTCCAGATGTGTGTCATAAATATCAAACATGCTTGATATTAGCAGGGTAGCTTAAATCAGTCTATTCAGAGGGACAGTCCACAACAACAGAAGCAACCAATAAGCTAGTTTATATTTTATCTCATCGCAGTAAACTCTGCTCTGTTGCCAACTTTAAACTCATATTTTGTAGTTTTTGGCTCAAATCAAAAGAAGCCATGGGGTCATGATGAAGTCACACTCAGAGATGGGCTGATTTTATGTGAAAAAAAAAAAGAGAGAGAGAAATATGCATCCCAAACCAAGGCCGGGTGACTCCACATACACTCATCGCTCTGGATGTTTTGGCTCTGGGCGTTCTGCTGCCACCCCTTTTCATCTGTGCTGCAACCAGGGCAGGGAAATAAAAAGAAGCATGCATGAACTGAAGTGACAGTCTGTAAAAGAATTCACATGTTCACAGCTCAGAAATAGAAATCTAATATGTTTTCAAGAGACAAGTCACTTCTGAATTGTTTAAAGCAGCTTTTGGTGGTTCTGAGGTGGCGAAGTTCAGTTCATGTATGGGTCAACCTTCAGTGACACTGAGATTATGTAAGCATTAAATCTGGGGCAAGATCTCTGTGTCTCCTACAAAAATCCTTCAACACTAGATATACAAGAATTCTGAAACTACTAGTCATACTCAACAGTCATATTTACATTCAAAGCTTCAGTTGAGGTTTATTTATCTGAACCCTAAAACAATGTAAAAATCCTCATTTTAATTATTTAATTGCTGAGCATAAATGTTGGTTTTGGTGAAACAACAACAAATATGGATTAAATTATTTTCAACAAATTTGTGCTTTACTTACTATGTTGCTATCTGCACCTCCTGCTTTAGATTCAGTATCATCAGCCTGTGAAGCCTCTGATGCTCTCCTTTATGCTGATTTCTTGTTTTGATATTCTTTACAGCATTCCTTCCTTCTTGGTTTTAACGCAAAGCCAAAGCTAGGTGTTAGCGTTAATGAACAAAAAAAAGAGAAAAATGTTGCCAGGCAACAGTGATATGAATCTTCAATCATCATCATCTCAATGTTGTCAAAGTCTCTGAATTAAAATGATTTAGAGGTCTTAACAATGATCGTTGTTTTGAGGTCTGGCTCATATTAAAGAGCTGTTTAACTATTTAAAAACATTGTACAAGTTGCTAAAGTTGCTTACGATGAGAGGAAAAATCCTAATATTTTTTTTTAATTAACGTAAAATAAAATTGCCTGTGAATTGCTAAAAAATATATAGAAATTGGCACTTTTGTTACTGTCAAACAGAAATGAAAAAGACAATTCAGATGTAGTGTGTTACCCCCTCACTGAATGTGAGTTTGGATTGGCTCTGTGACCCTGATAAGGATCAGCGATTATGGAAAATGGATAGACGGATTGGATGGAACTTTAATGCTTCAAAAGCACACACTGTAAACAAGCAGTATTGTGCCAACTTGTGCAGCTTTTACACTTAGACCCGCAGCTCTGAAGTTTATCACTGGACAGAGATGCACCGGCCCTAATTGGATGTTGAGACGCGCTTGATGACCTGTTTGAGTATCAGTAGTTCTGCCTGCTCCACTTGTGTTTAGAGTAAGATGGAATGCTATCACTGAATGTGTGTGAAGTCTTCTATCAGTACTATTTACACCTGTGTTACTTCTATAACTAAACTAGGTGGCCCTGTTCAGAGTTTAGTCTGAAGGGATACTGTGACCTTGTACTGTACCAATTGGTACTAATCATAGAGAACCTACGAGGTCGCACACACACACACACAGGCAGGACAGAAGCCCATCCCTGCAGATCATCACACAAGGCGCTTCTAACTTTTTTTTTTTTTTTTTTCAAAATTCATGAAGTTATTATGATGAGCTTTTGGTGTGAGCAGCCAGGATACTATTCGCACCAACTGATTAAAGTGTAACTTTACTGATTAAACATTTAAAATGATTCAATTTATGAACAATTGTCTGTCAAAATCAGCACAGTAAGGCACGTAGAAGCAGTTGCATCTCTTTCTCTGTGATTCACTTTCATACTTTCAACATTTCATACATTGCAGTGATACATCGCACTGCAGGGACAGTGTTAAATCATAGATTGTTTTCATCTTTAGAAACCTGATGTTTGTGTTTAGGAAGCAGGTGCCATTTTGATTAGTACTATGGTCAGAGGATAGACTCTGAGTCCTCTACAGAGTTAGATAAAATGTCAGACCACTAAGGGTGAACATATCTCCTTATTTGTGGAACTGTTTGGGAATGTACTGTCCATATGCAAACGCATACCTGTGCACCTATGAGGCTATAACATTTTCAGTGGTGAGAAAAGCGTTAAACATTTACACAACATAAATCCATGACATGTAACATGTAATCTTACATAATCCTCAAAGTTTCAAAGAAACGCTACTCTATCAATGAATTTTTAATAGATAACGTATGATAAGTGTACAGACAAGGCCGATCACCACCGACAGAATCTCCACAGAAACAGATTATCAGACAAAACACATCGTTTTGTTTCACCAGTGTTAAATGCTCACTGCTTTAGGTTAGTGCTGTTAAGACAAGAAAAAACCCTAAATGGAAAAACAAAATACAGGAACCTTGAACCTAATGATGAATAAGAATGTGTTTAATAAAATCAGATTGTTAGAAAACAGAAGTCATTAATATAATACTGTACCAGGGTATAACTTTTTTCATGCACTCTTTATGACTCCCATCCTATCTTTATTTGCCAATGTAGTAATTAGCTTTCATACAGTTGGCCTTTTCACTTTGTACCTGCTGTATCTGTACTAAAATAATTTTAACTTGACTTTTGTTTCTTTCATTCCCTGTCCTCTTTTCATTTTTTTCTCATTATTCTTTAGTTCTTCCTTTACCTCAGTTTTACTTCTTTTTATGGTCTTCTCTGTTATATGCACGAAAATAAAAAAGTCCAGAAAACGAGTCCAGATGTCCAGAGGAGGACCAGAATCGACTGCCAACACTATCTACACTTTCTGGCTGGATCATAAAGACATATTTGACAGCCGAGACATGGCTTTTGCCAAATGAACTTTTGACGATGAGAGCAATTGAATTGATTGGCTGGAGTCGTAACTTGTAGCTCTCAGACTGACTTTCTCACAGTTATAATAAAAAATGATCTCCACCCACTATCAAAGAGATAATCATTAATATGGTTCATTGGCTCTGTTAGCCAAAGAGCCTTACAGTAAGATCAGTGCAACGATATTCAATCAAACGCTGCACTCTGACATCGACACTGTACACTTAATCATTTCCATATCGATGACATTGTATGTGACAATGTTGATGAAAGTCAGTTGGGGGGTTAGGGAGGTAGGAGGATGATAGTCAGACCCTGTTCTTGTACTTTTGTTGCTACTCAACTTTGGGGTGATTTTTATGTTTGGTATGGTTTGTTGTTTATGGCTGGTTGAATCTTCCCAATATAACAGGAAGGGAATTAAATATTTGAATTGAAAGTAAAAGAAAAAGACTGACCAGAAAAGACACTTCATCTTTAACCCAAAGAAACCAAATTAAAACATTTTTTTTTTTAATTGTTTGAATTGATATTCATATCCAGCACTGTATATCTTCCCTAAAGCAGTCGTTGGAAAGAAGTTGGGGGGAAAAAATCCTTATTCCATCTGACAGTGTCATGGATATTCTGTATCAAACCCAATGTACTTTTCTCAGACTTCCCATATTTCAGTCAGACAGAAATATTCTAGACGTCTTGTGTATCTTTTCATGCACATTTCCCAAACATTCAGACATATTTTGACACTTTGGATCTTCCCGTAGAACTTTAAAATAAAGGTCAGTGGATTTGAACAGCATTTGGCTGCAAAGCATGAGTACTGACAAGAAGCACCAGTGGGGTGGTGAGGTTGAAAAGGTTATGGGTAGGTTAGAGTTTTTGAAAATGATGGATGGCTGTGGATGGCTAACCATAAATGAGGACAACCTGAGTGCAGAGATACAGAAACTCTGGACGTTAAGATGTGTCAAGTAATCAATAATCTGGCGAGGAGGATTAAATACAGAGGACTGAAGAATAGAGCCGAGAGGTTCGATTGTTGCCTGTGTTTACTCAGTATACCTGATTCTGGACTTCAAAATGCATTGAGTATGTTGAGTAATGCTTTACTATCCTCCGATAATATGAATCTGGGATGTGAAGCTGATAACATTTTACTTTACTGTGATCATTGATTGTTGTATGCATGGCAGGAGCAACAATACAAATACAACATCACCTGAAAATGAGAAAAGCATTCACATTAAAATAAAAACTGGCAATAAAAGTTGGCAAACTATCAATCAAACTGCAACAATGAGTCTATCCAAAATCCACAGGCTAACAGCTAACTCTGGTAGATGAATGTTTCTGGCAAAACCCAAAGCCCCCAAGCAGCATCTTTGGTATTGTTCGTCATATGAACAGCAGCTCGATATGTACAAGAAGTGTTGAGGCCAGCAGGCATGTAAGAGAGCTGGTATCAGAGTCAGGTCGAGTATTCAGGCTAGCTGGACACTCTCAGCAGCAAAAATGTACAGATATGGTAAGCCTTGAGGTGAAAAACATGCATCAGTGTGCTGTATGGGACTTTCACCCAGGTCCTCTGTTTGTGTGTAAGAAATCAGTATGCAGACTATGTAAGTTAATTATGTAATATATTTAAGTTACCCATATGTCAGGTAAGCAATGTAACTTATTTGCCTAGCCAAAGTGCGAAGGTCTAAATGGAAGTCAAATATTTAACCTGCCATTGCATCTGGCAACACACTGCGGGGGCCAAACGAATACGTGAAAAAGAGTATAAAGCATGGACGTCATATCCAGGACATCACACGCAGGTTTCTGAAGAAATCAGTCAGGGCTCAGTGTGCTCACAGTGTTTTGTCTCTGGTCACCACCATCTTGGGGGTCCTGGCGCTTCTGGCTTCCAGCTAATCCAAAAATGGGCAAAGAGGTGGAGCGTGGGATGAGCTAAGGCATGCTGAATGAAGTCTGGTTGCTCAAACAAGTCAGGGAATGTCATGGAATCCACCTGTCAATCAAACAGGCCACACTGTTAATTCTGCATAACTTTAAGCCTTCATATCATTTGAACAGGTGAGTTCTCTAAAAATTCACCCTCAGTACACTTGTCATGGGGGTGTCGATTAGCTCAGTTGGTAGAGCATCCGCTCCATGTACGAAGGCTCAGCAGCAGCCCAGGGTTCAAATCCAACCTGTGGCCCTTTGCTGCATGTCATTCCCCATCTCTCTCTCCCCACATTCCTGTCACTCTTCAGCTGTCTCTATGAAAAATAAAGCTTGAAACAGCCAAAAATCTGCCGGTCATTGAGATGGAGGATGAAATAATATTCTTCCAGAGTTGTCAAATCCTGGACTGTATATCATCAGCTCAGCAGCACCTGAGGCTACTTGCCCCCATGTATCCCCTTGTGTTTCATTAAGACAGTGCTGCCTGTGTCTGAAGGGGGAGCCTGTGTCCTTAGGAGAATCAGCACCATTGACATTGTTTGTATAATTTACAATATAGAAATAGCTGCTAAAAATCTTGTAAGCCTATTTTGAGACATTTAAGACACTGACAACGTGACAACACCACTTTAGAGAGGAATTTTACATGTGATGTAAAAGTCGGAGTTTGAAGGTCATGAGTGACAATTAAAATCTTTAGTTGATCTTAAGACCATTACAGTGACATTAACGGCAATGACTTGAAGGGACATGCAGATGAATGAGAGGGTCATAATTCCCATCAAATCTGATCCCTGCCCTTTTAAACACGAGCAATAAAACATCCCACCTTGAAAAGATTAAAACCATTTGTCTCTCTATCTAGGAATGAGCTCCAGTTTTGTTTGGGCAGCAGAAAGTTTGAGGGGAAATAAAATCAATTAACACCAATTAATTGTACATTGATAGAATACACAAAAACAGTTAGGAAAACTAACTATGACAGTTTTTTGTGAACTAGTTTTAGTCTGTTGATAATGAAGAATAATTAATCTTTATTCATGTGTCACTGGATTAACTGATTGGCTATGATAAATTGCATGTGTACACACATAATGTACATGAATGAACAAACTCTTCCAACTTAAACGTGCTTTCCTTTTTGGTTCCTTTAGTTTAATGTATCACCACTGCAGCGTGTCACTTTAATTGATCGGGGTCCACTTAATTACATACAGCGCACAAAAGTGTCCCAAAATATAGGGCAGAGATGACCTTCTCGCCCCTATTAGCCTTACCTTAAAATCAATACTTGAAGTTAAGGGAATAAGGGGTTTACTGCTATTGTTATTGGGCCTGTGAGGAGCTGCACCTGGAGATGAGTTGAGCTAAAGTCCCTGTAAATTGCTTTGGGATTATTAAAAGGTTCTGGTGGCAGAGCCTTTGGAGAATAATATCTTTGAGGAGGAGAAACTAAAGAGAAAGAGAGTGGGGGAGGAAAGCAGAGAAGAATAAGTAAAATAGTGAAGGAAAGAAAGATAAGTTATCTTTGGATCTGCTGATAAGAGCCACCGTCCCTTACTTCCTCTATTCCACCTCGACACCTAATTAAAAGACCCTGAAATAGAGGTGACCACACCTGGCCTGATTATAAAGTGAGGTTATTAATCTAGATTCCACATCTGGTAAAGAGCTGAGAGAGTTGGGAAGTCTCAGCCAGGCCAACTTTCTTCTTTAACTGGATACTCAAGATGAATTTCTTTTAGCTGAAGTTTCTCATTTACCACAAAAGTCAATAGCTATTCGAGCCTATTCGTTTGATAGAACACAATACTGATTCTGTAATTGCACACCGGGAAAAAAAAGAGCAACGCCAGCCATTTCATAATATACAATATTCTTAAAATATCACTACAACTAATGGCTGCCACAAGCTTTCGACGGGAATTAGCATTCTAAAAACGCATCCTCATTAAAATTCCCTCACAGGTAACCTTCACCCCCTGAACTGTGCTCCTGTTGCCATTTTCATGCAGCATACAGTATACAGTGGCATCCATCACAGAAAGCCTCAGCTGCATTCATCCTGCATTAACAATGTTCCAAGCCAGTTGCATTACTCACATGTTGTACAGATCGGCTGAACAAGCAAATTATATGACTAAATTAAAGTGCGATCAGTGCCAGCGAGGTCGGGGTCAGTTCACTGAGAGCTGAGTAAACCAGGAGAGTTGATATTTTTCATATATAATGTTGAATTAAGCATCAGAGGAACAACTCCAGCTTGTACGTGCTGATATTAACAGTATAGTGTGAATCTGAAGTCTGCAGGAGTAAATCATGGTTGTGTAAAAATTTCATTCATTTATTTATTTTTTTCTAGTTGTTATTTTTTTCATTACTTTATTTGACTGGGACAGTGCGTATTAACAACATTCATTAAAATATGCCCGTTAGTTAGAAAGGGTAATATTAATCTGGAGGACAAAAAAAGGCATGAAATAGTTGAAAGCACTGATATAATAAAAACAACTAATAAAAGCATTGAATAAAAAGCAGTTTAAAAAAATGCATATGCGTATATTTAACAGTCAGCATTTAATTGCACATCACATAGTTGTGTAAAATAAAAATTTGCACGAAAAACAGACAATTTTGATTTCCATATGCTTTCACATCCATGGGAAATCAATTGAAACTTTTTTTTTTTTTACTTTTGAAGTATATAATTACTTCAAAATTGTGTTTATAAGCTGTTTTTTTAATTAAATAAGACAATAAATTGACATTAGGTATGTTTTTGAGCACCTAAAGAGGATCCGGGTCTCAGCTTGACAGAGCCGCAAAGGCACAGGTGCAGTCAAAAGCATTAATAGCTGCAGGTGCACTTCCCGTCACTATGCATGCTGAATCAGTAGCACAGTTTACTAGATGAAATGGAGACGTCATTATTGGTATAAGTTTACACCTGTACTTCCTGTAATAACAAGTCAAAATGTCAGCTGTGACAAAGGCCTGTTAATCCTGTAAATTACATACATCACTTTTTTCCTATTGTTTTTTACATTTCAGAACACCACCAGCAAAGAGATGTCTTCTGTACAGTGTTCAAGATTTGATTGGTGCCATCCTAAAGAGAGAGTGATTATGAGATTAAATCACAAGACAATCATGTGATTGATGAACAGGCAGATGAAGATGAAGGAGCCTCTTGAATGCTCAGAAGTGACCATCCTCCAGTGATGGGAGTCCTCAGCCAAGAGCTCATCTGTAAAGGCGTCAGCTAAGGCAGCCCAACAATGTCCAAAGCCTTCAGCATCTCAGGGAGGATCTCATCCACATCTGGCACCTTGCCATAGAGCTTCTTGACTACCCTGACGACCACTGCCAGAGATATGAGCGAGGCTTCCCAAGAGTCTTCAGACTCTGTGTGTTTGTCAGGTTCAGGAGGAGGTTTTTGGACGTCTGATTTGAATGCTTCCTCAGCGCCTTCCTTTGGAGATGTTCTGGGCACGTCCAACTGGAGAGACTATATAGACCATCTGGCCTGGGAGTGACTTAGGATACTCCAGAAGGAGCTGGAATGTGTTGTTGGGATGAGGGACGTCTGGAATGCCCTGCTAAATCTGCTGCCACCATAACCTGACCCCAGATAAGTGTAAGGAAATCAATGCATGGATGACAATCTATGTAGTATTGCAATCCTGGCCCTAGTTGGGCTCAGAACTAAAAACATTTACAACCCTTTCATTTCAGCATCAGAGAGCTCCTACAATAACATTGAATTGGTGAAAATAATAATATTCTTTATCTATAAACAATAATTGCCTTTACAGATACAAATACATTTGAAATAATTTCCATCATGATAGAAGCTGTGATGATTGTGCTTGAACAGCTTGAATTTGTCATACTATAGTCCACCCAGGCAAACATCTGTTTCACAGACCTTCTTTGCTGCTGCTAAACCAGCCACCTGTTCTAAACTAAACTTTATTCAGAGAGATTTTATTAGTCCATTAAGACTAAGAAAAACAGGAAATACTGCAGCAAGCCCTCGAGGGGATACAATAGTCAAAACAGTTTGTCTTCCTGTAGAATAGCTTGGCACGGCGAATCCACGTGACATATATAATGTGTTTATCTATTCTATTATCCCACCTAACTATTAAAGTTAAATAAAAACTGAGGGGCTTTTTTTTTTTTTTTTTTGTTTGTTTGTTTTTTGTTTTTCTGTCAGGGAAGTGTGTGTACTGTAGTTTTCAAGATCCATGCATACAGGCAGAAAACAAATCTTAAAAATGAAGAAAAAACAATCACAACCTCATCCCTAAACTCTACTTTCCAGAAGGCAGCCATTTGAGGATTAGAATATAGGATCTTGGCAAGACATTGTGTGTGTGTGTGTGTCTGTGTGTGTGTGTGTGTGTGTGTTGTAAAACATTCTGGTGGAGAAACACAAAGCTTCCTCTAAACTGTTTTGACCTCCTTAAGGCAGGGATTGTCACTTTATATAGGATTGCAAGTATGTAGGCTTCTTGGCAGTGCTGGGCGGATTAAGACAGCAGAGGAGAACATTTGATAGGAGGAGAAAGATGATGTGAGTGCATTAACAGCTCTGATCGACAAACAAAACAGATTAGCCTGCCGTCTCTGCAGCTCTTTTCTGGGAAATCTGCAGGATTGTCCAAGATGTCCTCACCACTCCTCACACTATTACGTTGTTTGTGTCCTACATCCTTTCCTCTTCTTCTTTTCCACCTCCAAAGTTTTCCTACCTTCTTTCTTCCACCTTCCTTTGCTGTCATTTCTCTCGGGGATTAGGTGAACCCAAGCATCCTGTACAGCTGCTGTAGTGCCTCGGCTTCAAAGTCTGGATGGATGCATGGGAGAACAGATTCGTCCTCTTTCTCCATGCCAAGGCCTTCACTATTTTCTTCTCCACCTCTCAACAGGAAAGGAATGTAATGTCATTTGATCTCTGTTCTCTGTCCACATCTCTTTTCCCTCTCTCTCTCTCTAAACACAGATTACAGTGTTATGTGGAAAAGGAAAGTTTGCCCTTCATCCTCCCTATGTCTCCTCTAAAACCCTCCCTCACTCCCATGTGATCTCTTTATCCATCACCTCTTCTCCTATTGTGCTTTTTACTCCTTTCCTTCATCATTCCATACGGATGTGCCACATAGCCACAAATTGGGAATAGGTTTTTAAAAGATGAGACCTTTTTTTCAAGCTATTTATGGCCCATTTTTCTCTACTGGTGTTACATCCACTAATGGTTCTAACCTTTGGTCTTGTAAAGGTCATCGCCCATAAATCGAGTTCTTCTGCCAGTCATTAGTGGAGGACTCCTGGTGCTGTGGTGGCTGTGTATCAGTGTGTGCAAACTTCCAGATCAGACATAATCCTCGATGTTTGTGTTGCTCCAAGCAGAGCTCTGTACAAGGCTCTTGTGGCTCAAATGTGCTGACATGAAACTGATCAGACACAGCGGAGGCGAGGCTTTAAACTGACATACCATCCACTTCACACTAAAGTAAGTAAGTGAGCTACAGCAAAGTTGGCATCAAATTACACTTTAATGTCAGCGCAAACTGTGACCACAGCATTACTCACTTCCTATACTGCTATATGCACACACTGATAGCCCAGAGAGCTGATACAAAGTTGATATCTATTAAATTATTTGCCTGTGCATTGCATATTAATCAGAAATGGTAGATAACAGAGCCCTTAGAGGGGTAAAATCAAATAACTCATACATGTGGGTTCTGCCTCAGAGGATCTACATCAGGAGTGCTACTAGCAAGAGCATATGGGGTGTAATACAACTGGGAAACTGTAAATTGTGAGGAAAGCCTAGATATTTGATTGATTTGTTGTAATATGCCCTGATACAATATGTTTTTGAAAAAGTTATCCTACAGGATAAGTGCATGTTCAGGCTGAAAAAAAGCACTGTGCCAATGGCTGCATTGGTGTGGCCTGAAGAAGCGTATGAAGTTGTATTGGATGTCAGAACAGTGCGTAGTGCTACACACCACTTTATACAACCATGCAGTTACAACCTTTCAGAGGCAGTAATTTGTCTGTCTAGACACGTTTTCCTTTTGTCTACATCTATAATTAAAAACCAGTTATGCCATATAGTGCCCCTGTGGTAGGTTGATCTTGGTCTGTTAAAGTACTAAAATAAGTTTGTTTTGGTTGGTAAATGTGCATTTGCTTTACTCTAGGAACCACCGATTACCACAGGGATGCTTTTTAGGTGCAGGTTTATCAATTATGTGTGATTCTCCTTCATTTGTCTGTGCCTTTCATCATACAAAGCAATACAAACCACCATTTATTTGCATCAATTATCCATCCTTGTACAAACAGTGACGTTAAGGCAACTGAATTTAATTATGGTTAGAGAAACACTGTGTCTCAATCCGTGTACTTCCATACTTACGCTTGCACTCATAATGGTCAAAAAGTTGGATGTGGAACGCTTGGCACTTCTTGCCCTCAGTGGTCGCCATTTTGGCTACATAGAGAAAAGGGAGGGACCACCGGTAATGGGAAAATGGCTGCAGAGGAAGCTGCTAGAGCTGAAGAGGTTGTGGTGACGCATCCTTGAAATTCGGCGAAAGAGAAGAAAAAGCAGAAAAATGTTGCGATTGTCATTTTCGATAAGTGCACAATGACCGTATTTGAATTGAGACAACACTATCCTGCCGAAATTAGTGCACTCCGCCAAGAAATACACTATACACACTGTCAAGCTGTCAGTACTATGTCGATGAGCTGTCACCCTACTCCCTTTTCTTATGCAGCATTTATTTTGATTCACTGATAGGGTGGATGATGGTGTTGTACTGCTGATGCTGAGCTGAAGTCCACAAACAGGATGCTTGCGTATGTCCTTTTCTTGCGGATGTCTTTTGGGAGTCAGGGTGTCATAGGAGGTAGTGCAGTCCCATGCTGACTGCATCATCGACTGACCTGTTTTCCTAGTAGGCAAGCTGCAGGGGTCCATCAGGGGTCAACGGCAGTCTCTTAACGGATTTGATGCTCACAGACATCAGTGAGTCCTTTGATAAAGGTATTCAGGTTTAGGTCTGATTTAGATCTCATTCAGGTTGAGTGAATGGAAATATTAATATATAATAGTATTTAAAAGAGCAGAGAGATGGCGATAATGATATTTCAAAGAGCCAAAAGGACTGAGTGGTGGCAAAAGGAAAAGGGAACAAAACCTTAATCAACAAATATAATTTCTTTAACCTCCATCCTTTCAATGTCTGTTATGAAGAAAAAGGCTTCTTGGGACACATTCAGATTTTCTGGGCTATGTCAAAACTCACACTGTTCCGAAATAGTCTCCAAAGTCCATCAAGAAAAGCCCATCAAGAAAAAAGTGGAAAAAGCCCATTATCATTCTTACGGCACATTGGAAGACTTTCGTCCCCTGCTACGGCCAATAGTGGGGAGGGATAGCTTTCCTAAACTAAAACTCTGCAGGGAGCCACAGATTCAGAGTTCCCTGAAATACTCTTTAGGGAAAACTATTCAACAAAGAGGATATTGGAAAACAACAATACCAGAAACTATCCGTTCTTTATGGAAATGAAGGCCCGAAGTATTCATTAAAAAGTGATTCACAGCATTGAAGTACTCAGAAGGGAAATGATATCCTGAAATACAATCTACCTGTAGTTCATATAATCCTGGACAGAAATCCAAATGCAGGCAGTTTGTTATGTAAGGAGAAAGAAAGAAAGAAAGAAAGAAAGAAAGAAAGAAAGAAAGAAAGAAAGAAAACAGTGGTTCACATTGATGCTGTTTAGCTGAATGTGAATTGAGGTATGACCTGATTTCTACCAGCACCAAATAACAGAGAGATAATTTTCTCAGCTCATCTTCCCGGCCCACATTAATCAACAAGGCCTTTGCTAAATGTATATTAGCTTCTCTGTTTGTCTCTGATAAGTCACATATACTGTATTTAATGTTTGCAGCGCATTTGTATGTGTGTGTTTTCAGCAATGGTGTAAGCAAAATAACCAACAGCATGTAGCATTTGTTTTTTCAATTTAATTTCCAAATATATCTTCATATATTGCAATATCTCTTTATGTTTTTTGCAATCCTGTCTCTTAGAAAATTGTTTGTATATGTTTGTATACTGCAAAATTGTTTGTTGTTGTCACAGTGTAATTCCTGCCTGAGTTATGTTCTGCATTTGTAGTAAAAAAAGTAAAAAACCTTTCGCTTACTTGAAGTACTTTATTTTATTTATTTTTTAGCTCTTTGTGTACACTGAGCAGACACGTTTTACGCTCCAACAATATTTTTAGAGTGGATCATTCAAGAATAGTCTCATGTCCAAATGACTCTCAGCCTGAGGTAAGAAGCTAACCTAGTCTGATGGTACTTCTGTATCGCTTGTCAGACAGCGACGGGGGAACAGGCTATGGCTAAACATTCAATACAGGGGTATTTTTATGCTGTGAGAATACTCCACTTGACAACAAAAACATACAAATATGTCTGACAAGAGAAGGTCTGAGTTTGAGTGTCCCTGTGTATACTTGCAGACATTTTTATTTTACTTGGTTCTTTTTTTTCCTTCTGATCTACTTATGTGAAGAAACATTGTTCATCTTGACTTCTCACCTTCAGTGAAATCACAAACCCCTTCATAAGCAATTTTCTACACCTCCTGGCAGCAGTTTCAAGTTTGGAGCCTTCTACATTTCTACAGCTATTCTGCATTTTGCTGCATCATGTCCCAACATGCCCTGAGAAAAACAAACAGGAAGACCTAACCATCCACACACGCTGATGTATTCCATTGATTTGACTGCTCCCCTTGTAAATATACATAGGTGCAGCATGCTGATGTCTACCTCTTTGTACTTTGTGTTGTACAGAGGCGTTGTTTTGGCCAAAAAACATCAGATTTATCAAAGGTCTATTCTGCATCCATATGAAAAATCTACTACTTCTGTGCGTCTTGTGGGAGCTGGTTAGACAACTTTGAAAGAAAAGAAAACTTTTGGACCTGTACACATACAGTGACCACAGTTGCAGATGCAAATATTCAAAAGAGCTTCAGGGTTTTGATGGTTGAACTTCACCAGAAAAACTAATTCCTGAAGACTGATCTGATATTAACACTTATACAGTTATATCTGAATGGTTTCCAGATACAGTCAAAAAAGGGTTCAATGTGTCTAATAGCTGTCAAACATGAACAACATTGATTACAAAGACTCTAAAGTCACTTTTTGAATAACTAAATATTCATATTTACTTCATCATGTTTTGACCACTGGAAGAGCACCTATATGTGACAGACTACTTAGTCTGAAGTATCCTGAACCCTTGAAGCTCTGAAACTCTGTTCAATCTCCAAATTCCCAACCCTCACAGGTCAGGTAACATCAGCACACCACAAACAATAAATCACAGACAAACAATAATTACCACTTCCTCACAATTCAGCATGGATAGATAACCCTAAATCTTGGCTCATTACTCCTTATCTCAACTGCCAACCTCCTGGATTAGCAGCAAACACTTTGAAGTGCATTTGCAGAGAAAATCATTAGTTTAACAATTAGTTTTATTGATACTAACAGGTCTGTCTGCGTGCTGGCTCCTTATGTCCAATGCCCACATTTCTTAAGTTCACTTTGTACCAAATTGGGTAGCAGGAAGGAAGGAAGGAAGTGGGGGAGATAAGAGCAGCTTGTGTATGTGTGTGTGATGAAAAATAACATCACCAACAGTGTGTGTTAAAAATACCCATTCATTAAATGGCATTATGAGACTAGCTTTTGAGTATGGGTGGCCGCGCGTGACTCAACCATGAACATATCTTTGCAGTGTCAGTGTCATGCTTTACCCATAAATTAACAACAAACAAAATGCTTTCCTTTGCCCACGTGAAACGCTGCCAACTTTTGAATAAAATGTCACCCTAAATTCCAGTCTCTGCTTTGAAAAGTGCAGTATTTGCATTAAAACCAGAGCTTGGGCTTGTTCATTGAAAACCCCTTTAAATAAAAATGTCTTATAGCATCTCTGTGATCGCTCATTTATATACCAAAAACAGAAGCATGAAGCATAGCTATTGAGTTGTTGCAGCATTTATCTCTGAAAGAAGAAGAAAATTACCACAAACAAGTCCAGGAATATAATGCTGTCCAAAAGAGTAAATAGCCTCATTTAGAGAGGTAAAACAATGAACATCATCACCATGCTTATGATTACTTCCCCAATGTGACTGTCGCCTTCTCTTTGCTCTAATACAACCAGACATTTTATAGAGCAGTGGCTCTGCATATGCTTGCCAATAGCTTAGTCTTTATGAGGTTGATGTAGAGGATTCATTTTTGTGCCATTTAGTCTCAATGCATTGAGCTATCCGGTTTTTGGCCAGCAGTGGCCCCAATGACAAGCAAAAAAAAAAAAAAAAAAAGAGAAAGAGAGAAAATAAAAAACAATCAATATTAAGTCACTAGCAAGTACGTAGCTAGTAATTCACTGTCGTCACATTTAAGAAACTTGTCGGCGTTACCGACCATTCACCACCATTCACCTGCAAACAATTTGGTTTCCATCGATTCAAACAAAATCACAGCACAGGAGAACTCAGCTCTACATTTCCTGGGTAGTCTCTGCCAGAAGCAGCAGCAGCAGCACTGACCATATGTGATGAATGGCCTGGGAAAGCAAGAACTTTTTTTTATTCTGTTACCTTTGCCTCTAAGGATAATGTTGGTGATTGCTTTGGTTAGCACTACAGCAAAATCATCAATATTATGTTGTTGTTGATGCTGCTGTTATACAGTTGTGGTTGTAACGTGTTTTCTCTAAAAAAAAATTTGCTCACATTCTACAAGGTTGCAACCTGGGCAGCTCACAGTCAACTATAACCACTCAAATCTGCAAGCTTGTGATGTTTCATTTGCTCCGGCACATACAACTTCCATTCAAATAGAATTCCACCAACCTTGGATCTGGTCAGGTCTTTTATTTGCTTGGTCACACATGACACCTTTTGCTGCTCTGATCGGTTGTTGCATAGAGTCTACCGCTCTAACACTACGTAGCATGCTCTCACGCCTCATATCAAGTCATTGCTTTTCCACCTTAAATGTTACACATTTTTGTGTACTGTACTGTCCAGTGTACCACCTGTCTGAAAACAAGCCAAGTTCTGCCCCAACTTGCATGTGTCGCTCAACACTACAGCATGTTTCATTGCTCTGATTAGCTGTAGGTCTATCTAATTATGTTCAGAGGTATAACGGTCTGCACATGTTGATAATACCACTTGTAAATTGAGGTTTCCAACTAATTTACATTTGTGAAATAGTCAGAATGATGTCAGACTAAGGCTCCAAAAAGTTACAGTGGCTATAATTATTTTCATATTCATTTGTTTTTGCTGAACATGTACATAACCAACTATTTGCTAGCTAACTATATTAACTTATAAGGTGGTGTCAGTTGTGTTTGCAACTTCTCTCTGCCGGCCCCAAGTGGCCAAAAAATCATTTACTGCATGTTTAACAAAGTAAACCGAGCACCATGTGACAGTGTTTTGTTGTCTGCACAGTCAGAACTGAATTATTACTCTGACAAGTGGGTGTGTGACTTTTCAAACAGTGTTCCTGTTGGGTTCAAAAGAGTCTTTGATCCAGATGTCAAATAAATAACATGAGGAAGTCACTGATGCTCCTGTTCTTTCCCACCCTAACAACATGAGAACAATGTTTTATGCAGGTGAATTATAGAAACACACAATGTTCATTTTCACCAGCCAGCTGATGAGCGCTGAAACTCAGATTAAGGCACCCGGACAATGTGTTACATCGAGAAAGAGAACTGCTGCTATCTCAGTGTTCTCTATTTCTTCAGACTGTGAAGCACTCTTGAAACTTGTGCTGGTTAATGATGTCTGCTTGCTTCTTGCTTGCCAACTTAAGTACATATTTTACATACTGACACCCACTTGCTGTTTGGGGTGTCAGACTTCAGAAATAGCTTTCTTAGCACAGGATTTCTAGCCAAACAGTGAACGGAAAATCCCATCTTTGGTTTGCATCCGACTAACTAGAGTCCAACTTTAGCTTTTGCTATAAGCTAATCTTTGCACAAGGCCCAGTATGTTTTAAATACATCAATCAGCCATAACATTATGACCACTGACAAGATAATCAGTGTTATTCACTTCACCTGTTATCATGGCATCTTTCAGTGGGTGAGACATATTAGACACAAAGATAACATTTTGTCTTCGAAGTTAAAGTGTCGGAAGCTGGAAAAATGGGCAAGCAGAAAGATTTGAGCAACTTTGACAATGACCAAATTGTGATGGTTAAATGACTGACCTGGGCTGCAATGGTCAGTACCTATCACAAGTGGTCCAAGGAAGGAAAAACGCTGAACTGGCATCAGGGTTCACTGATGCACGTGGGGAATGAAGGCCTGCTTGTGTGGTCCGATCAAGCTGACGGACTACTCTAGCTTCAGTTGTTGAAAAAGTTAATGCTGGTTCTGATAGAAAAGTGTCAGAACACACAGTGCAATTGCAGTTTCCTGCGTATTGGACTCCATAACCGAAGACCAGTCAGAGTGAACATGCTGACCATGGAGCAATGAAAGAAGAGGCCTGGTCTGATGAGTCATGTTTTCTTTCACATCACATGGCTGGCTAGATGCATGTGTCTTTCTTAGCTGAGGAACACATGGCACCAGGATGCACTATGGGAAGAAGTGCACTTGGTGCATAATACCACAGCACACCTTCAGAGGTCTAGTGGAGTCCTTGCCTCTATGGATCAGAGCTGTTTGGTGACAAAAGTGTGACCTACACAATATCAGGCAGGTAGTCGGTCATGTTATGGCTGATCGGTGTACATTCACGTCATCTGCCAGAAACCTAGGCATTCTGTTTGACTCTCACCTCACTTTTCAACCTCATGTTAATAAACTTGTCCAGGCCTGCTTTTTTTTCATTTGCGAACCATATCCAGAGTCAAACTCATGCTCCCTAAATCCAATCTAGAAAAAATAATCCATACCTTCATTTTCTCAAAACTGGACTATTGCAATTCACTCCTCTCTGGTATCAATAAAAAATCTCTCTCACGCCTCCAACTTGTACAGAATGCAGCAGCTAGGCTTCTAACCGGTTTTAACAGACGGCATCACATCTCACCAATCTTAGCTTCACTCCGCTGGCTTCCTGTGCGTTTTAGGATTGATTTTAAGATTTCACTGATCACTTTTAAAGCCTGCAAGGGTCTGGCTCCTAAATACATTGCAGACATGTTAACCCCCTATGAGCCATCTCGCAGCCTTAGGTCCTCGGGCGGGTCACTTCTGGTTGTTCCAGGGACAAGGTTAAAAACAAGAGGTGATCGCGCCTTCTCGATCAGGGCCCCTGGACTCTGGAACGACCTGCCAGAAGGCTTGCCGAGTCAGTGAATTCTTTTAAATCACTTCTTAAAACTATTTTTTACAGATTGGCCTTCTTGTGATGTCGTCTATTTTTATTTGTATTTCTATTTTTTTTTAAATCTATTTTATTTTATGTGATTTTTATTTATATTCTACTTATTTTTATTTTTACTTTTTATTCTCTTTTCTCTATCTTTAAATTGTACCTATACATTTTTCTATGTTTAGTAATTGTCCTTATCATTTGTTTTTTTCATTGTTTATGTCAATCACTGCTGCTCTGTAAAGCACTTTGTAAACTCTGTTTTTTAAAGGTGCTATATAAATAAAGTTATTATTATTAGTATTATTTATTCTGATGCCAGGTAAAGGCATGTGGGTACATCAGGGATCAGGTGGATCTGTGTCTAAATTCAGATAATCCGAGCTTGCAGTGTAATTTAGAGGAATAACGACAGGCCTAAAATTCATGCAGTACATGTACAACTGCATGCATAATGTCTCTTCTCAGACCAAATTATTATCTGCCATATGGGAAAAAAACAACAATTTCATGCTGTGAGAGTAAACAGGATAAGCTATACTGGTACTGAATGAATATTAAACATGTTTATTGAAATTATACAAAGAGCCTCTCAAGAAAGTTGGCCTCTGTGGATTTTTACTCTTTCTAGTCAGTGGATCGGCCCATTTGCCAACTACATTTTCATCCAAAGCTTCTAAAATTCTCTCGCACACACGCCCACACACACATATATACACTGGTGTGATTTACATTTCAAAGGCTCTTGTGTTGCGAAACTACCTGACTACATGCTGCACAGCTGGGGACAGTGAAACAGAGACAGAAAGAGCAAAGACTTTAAACACCAGATCAAAGAGGAAGACACAGCACACTACAGACCTGAAGGCCATGACGGCGACACTGCTGCCTGCACGCACACTCAATCTGATAACTGGGACAAACACCTCCAGAGATTTAAAATGCACGTCTGTCTGCTTTAAAGCTGTGTTGACTGAACATTTTTTAAAGGATTAAGCCATGACATTTTCACATAAAATAGAAGTTTTGACATTGTCTGTTTTCCAGACTGATATTGCAAACATTGATTTTTCTAAACATGCAGCATGTGGTATGACTTTATTAGGAGAAACGTCCTAGCACATGAAGTGATGACATTTCCAGAAGAAGCAACAGCAAGGCAGAAGGTCAATGCTAAATAAGTTTTCATTTGCACAGTGTATGATGAAAATGTTGTCCCTGAGGATCCACACAGACATCTTGTGGACATATGACAGTATGTATACAGACCAAAATTTAGGAACACAAACTGTTCACAGAGACAATACTGTATGTGTGGACTAGAAAATTTTCAGACACTTACAGGCAAGTGATTATTTCATGAAAGAAATGGAGTACAAAAATTGAGGTTATAACATGCAAGAATTAAGGTGATATCTGTGTTATACCAAAACCTGAGAAAACATTGGCACTGCCTCAGTTACATTCGATGTAACAGAATGTGTCACTTGAAATGATAGATATATAATGAAGATACTACTAATTTAAGTCAATAACAAGAAATTGGTACGAAACTGAACCCCCCCACCGCAGAACAATGGCTCAAAATTGTAAGAGAGATTTCTAGTTTGGAAAAACCTACCAACTTCAACTGAATGTCTCTACTAAATGCGAAAAATGGGTGATATATGACATGATGGAAAACATGTATGACATGAATACTGTATAAAGCCAAGAAACCAGATTTGTATTCAATTGTTTTAACTATAGATACCTGTAGCCATGATTGTATTTGAACTTATTTTTTATTACTTTTTTCTACTGTTTCTTTGTTGTCTTTTTTTTCATTGTATGAGAACAAAAACTTTATAAACATTAAAGTTTAAAAAAAAAGATTCGATTTCAATTATATTTATTCAAAATAAAGAATCTTTTAGATGAATGGAAAACACAACATAACAATTTAAAGATTTTTTTTACAAAAAAAAAAACAAACAAAAAAACAGCATTATTAGTTTTTTATTCATTTGACTTTATTATTCTGTTTAATCATTATTTGTTTCTCTTCATCGTCTCTTCGTCTGCTATGTGACTCTTGCCTTTTTCACATGTTCAACTAAAATACCCTTATGAAGTAATGATATGCATAATGTGTTTTATATTTTCTCGAAAGGTGACAGAATGAGTTCCAAAATGAAAGATGACATCAATTTCATATCTCATGTTTAAAGTGCAAAGAGAGAGCTTGAGTCAGATCAAGTTTAGCATAGTTCGGCATAAAAATATAAAAATGCATAAAGTTTTAATGCATTCAAAACCAGATGTAAAAATGACATTTTGTACTTTGACGTTTTTTGTGTAGTAACTAAAATGCCAGAATTTTTTTTTCAGTTTATGCATCTACACAGCACTTTTGTTCAATAGTTCCAGCAGTTCCAGGTTGCTATAAATAGATTTTATCTCGGTCCCTCAGTGTTCTCAGCGGTTCCTCCCACCCTTGCGTTCCTCTCCTGTCTGTGTGTGTTTTGTCTGGCCGTGGCGCTCCATCTATCCCCTGCAATCAACCTGCCTGCTCGCCCACAGCTCATCCACTCATCAAGCTACTGCAGCATAACTACCCCCATCTTCACTACAGTCAGCCAAATCGTTCAGTTTGCCAACGCAGTACTGCCAAGACTCTTTTGTATTTTTGCCGTGTGTTTGCCTGACTCTTGCCTGACTCTGTTTTTTTTTTTTTCCTGTGCCTCAGGTTCACCCCCTGCTGGTGATCTCAGTCTGCTGACTTCGTCCACTGTCTCGTCTGTTTTCCCAGCACGCCGCCTGCCCAGCTCACTCTGGCTGCTTTGCTCCACAGTGAAACTCTGACCAAGATTTCTAACTCGGATCTCTGATGATGTGAATAAATCCACTTTTGAACTTCTTTTTGTTCATAATCCCTTCTCTGTGTTCTGCTTTCGGGTCCAAAAGGATTAGAACAGATTTGGTCTAGGTCTCTGTAGAGAAACGAAACCTACAAACTCACTATGACAAAAAAGTTTGCCAAGAAATAGTTCCAGCATATCACTCGCCTTAAAACCATTTCAATTTCTGTTTTATGAATGCTTTTTTTGTACTTTGGACAGAGCCAGGTTGTCTGCCCCTGCTTCCAATCTTTATGCTAAGCATATCATGAGACTGATAATGATAGTCTTTTCTTCATCTCAGGAAGAAAGCAAACAGAAATTAAAATAAACTTAAATGCTGTTTTTTTCTTTTATATTTTGTTGTTAGAGTGAGCCTCAGTTTACCTCCAACTTACCACTGTCTTATAGTCTCCATGCTCTCTATAGAGAGTAGATCTATAGTAGATATTCACAGAAGGAAGAACATAATAAGACATTGACACAGTGATGAATTTATCTTGCTGCAGTCTCTCCACAGTGCTATCAGAGTTACTTTCAGAATGATATATTCAATGAACATTCTCAATCTAAAGCTGTTAAATAATAAATGTCAGCTTTCATAGTGTATTGTCATTCTAATCAATTGCCTGAATTATCCTATATGAATAATGCACACTACATTTGGGTTAATAACAGCTTACTCTGCTGTGTTGACAGAGCCACTGGAGGAGAATCAGAAGTGACAGCAAGAGACTGAGTGCTCTTATTGGTGACAATTAAGTTTCAATTGAACAAAAAGACAGTGGGGAGAAGGGGGGTTAGCCAATGCTTGATTGTACTAATGAAATATGTTTTAAATGCCCTTGTTAATCTCACAGTGGAGAGCAAGAAAGGACATGGCCCTCATTGGATGGCAGAGTGAGAGCCATAATGAAGAGAATAACAGATATCACACAGAGAAGGGCCATCTTTAGTTAAATGGAGGCTAAAAGAGTCTGAGTCCCACAGCAATGGCTCTTATTATGACACATTGAGGGTGGGTTAGTGATCAGAGCATGGGGAGAAGAAAAACAGACTCAGATTGTGATTTAAAACCCTGGTGAGTGTAATGTCAGACTGTGAGACCGCATCATGCTGCAGATTCAAACATGACAGACAAAAAGAGGTTCAGTTCTTCCATTCATTTGAGTGTGGCTGGTCTGTTCATGCTGTGGCAACATGAACTGCAGGGGATAAAAAGGGGGGAAAAAAGTGGGAGAGGGAGTGGTGGTAGCTGGTGAACAACCTTGTGATATTTGCTAATTAACATTACGGTTAGCTGTTTTATGGAGGGTTATGTGCTGGGCTGTTTCTTGACCATTCCTGGAGTCTCTGCTGGTTGACTGGCAATTGGTCTTGGATAATTTGGACAATGTCCAACACATAACCTCATATAATTACTTTTGTTATCGACCCCCTGGCGTTTTCAATTACGTGTAACTCTTTCAAAATAAAACGTTTGTCAGTTCATGACTTTTCCTAAATGGCTTTATTAATCATCTAGTGAATTATAAAAAATATATTATCATTTATACCTAGAACCTCCAAAGGGGTCATTTTGACCCCACATAGAAATCAACAGTCATGACATGCCCTTTTGCCTAGCAACGCGCATTGTTTAGCCGTCTTTTGATAAGCACACTGTCGTATCACAAGCTACAGCCAGTTTATATGTGATATATATTCGGTTGGATAGATGGATTTGGAAACATGAACCGGAGCAGAAGAAGAACGAACTCCCAAGAAGTTCTAACAGCGCTGAGTGAGGGAGAACCGGGTCAGGGAGAGCTAACACTGACATGAGGGAGAATCAGATACAGCCACGTGACAACGTGAGTGTGTGAGTTTGTATCTATGAACGTGTGCATGTGTCTGTGTATATGGGTGTGTGTCTGTGTGCGAGTCACTCTTTGTATATGTGTGTCTGTGTGTGTGTGTGTGTGTGTGTGTGTGTGTGTGTGTGTCTGTGCACACATGTGCACGTGTGATAGCAATAGAAAGAGCTCTCCGTTTCTTTATTTCCAGCGTCGTAAATAAAACAACTTTATTATCCAAAAGTCATTTTGAATTTTTACTGAATGTTTTCATTCTACAATAATTAAGTGACGTGTTCATTATTTACTTTAGTTTGTTTATTGTACCCTACAGTTTGTAATGATGAATTTTAAAACATATCTGACCTGTTCGATCCGTGATGGATTAAAACAAGTTTGAAAATAATACTGAATTTGAAACTGAATTTTAAATAGTTATTTTGTGAAATCTTACTTATTATTTGAAAAGAAATAGATTAAAAATAACAACTAAACTGCTTCTAGAAATGGTTCCAGCTCAGCAGTCAGACCATCCATGACAATAAAGCATATAACAATATCAACAATCTTGTTGCTGCTGTGATTCAGCTTTGTGATGTGTTTATGTGGAGAAAGTTTCTTTGTAACTTTTTCAGAAACCAATGGTTGCCTTGAGGGTACAAAAATCACATCCTTCAAACTAAAATCTGTGGTGTGCTTTGGAAAAATAGCTGACAGTAATGTATGCATAATTTGTTGTAAATGGGTTTAAACACTATGGTCTGTTAATGGCCTTAAGCAAAGGCACATGAAGGTGGTAGCATCACTAAGCCGGGAGCTATTGCTGGCTGACACAAAAGCTCTTGTGCGCTCTCGTTGGCTGTGAGTGACATTAAGCTTTGGCATCAACACTTGACAAGTTAGAGAATCTACTCGTTGTGAAGGTTAACAGAACTACAGGACAATGACCCCATCAAGGTTAAGTGGTGTGCAGTGAAGCTCAACTTAAAGCTCCTTAGAGCTGACTCAAACTTCTGTGTTTGTAGCATTCCAGCCAGCACGCACACTCACAGCAAATGTCAGGGAGTTCATTGGATTGTGAAAAAATCAGCTCAAAGAACTGAGTGTTCAGTCTACTACAACAAATGATTCAAACATTGCATCATTGCATTGCAGCCTCTACAACCCCGCCCACAGTGTTGGTCATCAAGGATGAATGACACTGAAACAACTAGGCAGGTTGTTGTACAGACTTAGATAAATAACTCTTATATTGACACCTTTTTCTCAATCGATCGATGCCCAAGCCCTTGCTCCTTGCAACTACTAAAGCTGACTGCTTCTCCGTTGACTAAAAATTGATTTGAAGACACAGATAAATCATCATTGATTGCTTATTTTGCAAAATAACTTTCCATTGACTGCCATTTATTTTCTGAAAAAAAAATTGGTATGGTTAGGGTTTGGCAAGTTAAACACTTGGTTAAAATTAGGGAAGGCAAACAATAAAAGCAGATCTATGAAGGGATGCAAACTGCAGCATTCTGCATAAAACTTTTAAACCTATGAAGTACAATAAATGGATAAATAAAAGTGTTGGTCAGTGCCACCACACTCTGAGCTTCAGAAACTTGTGGGTGACATCACGGATACACTGTTCATGTTTTACGCCATCTATGCTTCCAATATGGCAGCTTGGTCAATGGCGCTACCCTTTAAACTATGACACTGTAGTTACCCTATAGCATAATTTCTGGGGGTATTGATGTGTCATCAAATGTGTGATATTTGCATATGGAGGAGGTGGATGGATGGATTCCAGGTTCTGAAATTTGTGCCCTGGGTGAAACCAAGTCAGCGTTGACTTACTTGGTCCTTTCCTGCAGAAGGACACTGCATATTTATTTTTAGTAACTTTGAACACTAAGGGTACTGACAGTGTCATTGTTTAAAGTGTAGGACCACTGACAAAATTAATGAATCAAGATGTTTTGTAATGTCTGATCTAAAGCTCCTATTAGCAGGACAGCATCGGTAAATGCCTTTCAGAACTGTTTTAGATGACCCAACAGTTGTTATTCATGCGTTATTTTTCTGATTTGATCTGGTTTGTGGTTCAATTTAATCCTGGTTAAAAAAAAAAATCAGTGCAGAACAGTGGTCCCTGCTGTCCAACTCAGACACTCCTTTGCTTCGTCCCTTATGAGGTTTGGTGGCACGTTAATGACATCAAGTCTGTCTTTGCTGCTGCTGAGGGACAACAATCATTATTCATAGCAGTACATGTCAGAGAAATTTAGGAAAATTTCTGCTTACAACCAATGGTACTGTTTTTCTGGAGAGAGCAGAACATTTCAGTATTACAGAATCCGTCTGCATATAACATATATGTTACTAAAGTTAGCAGTATATGCTTTGTCTAAACTGGAGGCATCTGAAATGGTAGTGAGCATCATCAACAATCAGTGCTTTGGTGTGAAGAAATGTGATCGAAATCTCATATTCTTGTGCAATATAAGAATTAATGCACATTGTTTAAAAGACCTTTGAGTGTCCCTGTGACAATAATGTCCTCTTTACTCTTTCATCTCGAAGACTGCCATCAGACATGACTAAGTGTTGACTGAGCGTGCGGCGGTATCGTCTTAGGGACGTAAATTAACAAAAAGACATGCAGTGCAGTCAGATGAGAGTGGGAGAAAGGGAAATAAAGGGAAGGGAGAGGGAGATGTCACCCTTCACTGAAAGGAGAGAGGAGATTAGAAGGAAGAGAGGGAGTGAGAGAAAGGCATTGCCCCCAGCCAGAATGAGAGAGAAAACTGAAGTGACACACAGAGAAAATGTAACCCCACGGCCAAAGTAAGAAAGAGGGGACTCAAAGAAAGTAGCCGAGAGAGAGAGAGAGAGAGAGAGAGAGAGAGAGACGGGAAGTTCCCCACAGCTAGAGGGGAAGTGGGGCTTTGAAAAACCAACGGAGGGTCAAAGTGACTTCATCAATCACTGCAGACAGCTCAGTAAGAGGCAGGAGGGGAAATGCAGAGTTAGGACCTGGCGCACTCTCTGATCACTCGTGTTAAAGCACAGTGTTGTTTTGCCGTTGTGCTGCACCCTGGGAAGCTTCCGTTCAAAGGCTGCCCGTAGGTTCAGCCGGTTTTACACAGCAGACCCTCTGTTTAAGGGTTTTGGTGACTGTTCGAAGTCAAAAGAAAGATATTTATTTACTGCTGGGCTTCATCTAAATGAAGTAAAATGGGTAAGGTTCACCTTGGACGAGAAGATAGCACTACCATTAACATTATTAAATGATATAGAATATATGAGATAATTGATAGGTAAAAATATAGTATTAATAATAAGTTACTGAGTGTCTCATACAGTGAGAAAACCCTGCAAAAGATGGACACTGAATAACAAACCTGAGATACCAGATGGAGTATAATAAATGAAAGTGTGGGTGGTACTGTATGGTCTTGAGCTGTTTTCAGTAAAGCTGTTAGAGATCTGAAAGAATAAGGAACATGAAAGTGTACAGAGACTCTTATTAAACTGTTCTGTGAGCAATCTGTTTGGTCTATAATTCCATATATGCTTTTCAGTGAAGAACATTTTGTGAAAAGATTCGAGTTGAAATCAATTTGTTTGAAGTCAAAGTGTTTGAGCTTTAAATATATTTATGAGAAAGAAACAACAATTAAAGTTCAAGTTTTGGGGAGACGGTGTAGAACAGAGTAAAACATTTATCTAAACAGAAACAGTGGTACGTTGAACCCTTTTGTGTGCATGAATGCACTGCCCTTTAAATATAATGGGGAAAATACAAAACCGGCCAATCAGAATTGCTTCCCCAAGCCAATCATTCAAATTATGTGAATGAGGGCCTGTCGTGGACCAGCTGCCAATTATACGTACCTGCATCTGCATCTGTATATGACGCTGCTGATTGGGTAACATCTCTGACACACTCACCGAACAAGAGAAAACATAAAGCTTGTTGCACATCAATTGGAGGAAATGTGTCATTTAACCCAGAAACTGTAGCAAAAAACAGAACGCACTGTTTTTAGATTGAACATGCCCCAGAGTTTGATTCTTGCATTTACAGTTAGTCAAGCGACTTACAAAAAAATAAGGAAAACAATAAATGTACAGTGCGACAAAGACATGTTAGTGCAGCAAAGTACTCCTCAGATAGAATCAAGTGACAGTTGTAGAGGAGGGATAGATTTAGCATGTCCAGTTGTTGGTAGTGCTAGGAGAGGAGGTATGATCTGGGTCTTCAGAAGTTTTTGAGAACTCGTAGCTTGTTCCACCAATGGTGAACAACAGATGAGAAAAGTCTGGATTGCCCGGAGTGTACGGGTGGCAGAGCCAGGCATTGTTCATTGGCTGAGTGCAGCGTTGGGAGGTAACATATGTCTGTATAAGGGCAAGTAGGTGGGTGCAAAACCGGAGATGGCTTTGTAGGCAGGCATTAAAAATATGAATTTAATGCGGGCTGCTACAGTCCTATAACATCATATTTTCCCCATGCCCAGCCCACGATACCACACCATACCATACTATTGTAAGAAACTCAAATGTGTTTTTATGTCTGATCCATTCCGTCTCTTTTGTTTTTTGTTTTGCTGGTGTCAGATATGGTGAAGGGTTTCAGGAACAGCTCCAAAGCTTAAATGTTGTGATGAGGAACAAAACAAACCAAATATTTTGTTTGTTTATTTCGAGGAAAAAAACAAACGTGTTTCAGCTATAAAATAGCATCAGCCTGATGAAGACCTGAGACAACAATTCGCACTGTTCGCTGACACACACTGAAACGTGTTAATAAAGCCATAATAAACAAGAAAAGGTTTGTCTGTGAGTGCCTGTTTGTTCTTTACCAGATGTCAAACATTCCAAAATGTGCTGCATTGAAATTCAAATGCTGCAGTTGAACAAGAATGTGAATAGATGAACTGCATAAAATGAACAGCAGACAGCAAATGTAATGTGAACTGTTGCTTTAGCCTAATTGTAAAATAATTACATATTATTGTAATTCTTACAAGCATTGAGGCCATAATGTCTTAAATGTACTAGTTGGAAAAGCTGGAAATGTTTAAATGCACATTCTGATGCACAGTCAGGCTTAAGAGATTTTTGTCTGTCACTTACCTAAGTGTACTGTGTGAAGTGACAAAATTAATACCACCAACTGTTTTCACACAGTCTGAAACCTTCTAACAACTAAAAAAAACTCAAAGCAAAAAAAAAAAACAGCTAGTCGGAGCCCAGTTTAATCAATCAGTCATTCAGATTTTAATTATAAAGCACCTGCCATAGAGGTTAGAGTTGTTTAAAGTACTTTACATGTGAGTGACAAGACATTTGCATTTTACCTGAAATTTTGCATGCAATACTCTTTAGCCTTGATTTCAGACCTTAATATCCAAAAATATACAGAGATCTGATATATTATCTCTATATGACAAAATAGATTTTAAAAATGGGGGTTTACACAGATAAAGAATCACCATGCTCTGTCATCCAACATACAGCTGGTGGAGAAAAAGAATATATATATATATATATATATATATATATATATATATATATATATATATATATATATATATATATATATATATATAATAATATTATTATTATTATTAAATATTATTATTATAGTATTAATGTGTTAATGGACTAAATCAACAAGGTGGGCATATAGAAACAACTGTTTTGAGCTTGCATAGTGGCTGAATATGCACCACCACCTGTATGACACACACGCCTGGCTAGTTAGGTAAGCAGACTATGATAATCGTCAAACAACAAAGCCTCCTTTAGATAATTAATAAATGTATTTATACAGTGATCACAGTTCTTCACAGCAGTAAAGTATATCATGAAGTCTGTATCATTCCCTTCACTGTGCAGTTACACTACGCTCGACTCTGTGTGTTGATATAGATATGTGGTGACTGTGGTGTCTATGACCGCGACGATTGTCAGAGGTATAAATGCTCGGAAATCTTTTCTGTTTCATTTTAGAACCTTCTAATCTTCAGAAAACATCAAAGACATTGTTGCGGACTAAAAGGTCAAACAAATGTATTTGTATTATAAAAATAGAAAGGTTTGTCAGACCATCATGGCAGAGATTTCAGACAGTAGCCTGATGTAGAAACATGTGGAGTAATCTTTAAAAATGAACGCCAAAATAAGATGTGATGCCTCCTATGCTTTTTGCAGCAGAGTTCTAAATCAATTGTAAGTGATTTATGATTATTATTACCATCATCATTATTATTACCTAGCTTTAAGTGACACCTTGTTTGTGTTGAGAGTGTGTGCTCTCTTTGACCTGGCCTTCTGTAATCCCTCACTGGCTGACAGTTGGGTTCAGACAGGCTGATTCTGGGGCAGACCTCTTGGGCTGTCTCCTTCACAGCTAAAAGCCATCGTCTCTTCAATCCTTACCTCAAAGCAATCTATCCAGCCTTCAAAAGCTTGCTCCCTCTCTCTTTGTGTGTGTGTGTGTGTGTGTGTGTGTGTGTGTGTGTGTGTGGGTGTGTGTGTGTGTGTGTGTGGCTCTCAATCTCTCCACATGCCTGCTTCTTTCTCTTTCATCTTGCTGTCTTCTTACTTCTTTCTCTATTTGTGTCTCTCACTTTCTTTACCTCAGGGTGACTCTTAGTTTGGCTCAGGATGATCTCCCTCCCTCTCCTTCTCTTTTCTTTCTCTCTTTCATTTATCTTTCCCCTAAAGACTGCAGTAGTGTACTTTGTGTACTTCTTTGTGGCTCATCAAGACATGCGACCAAGCCAAATGCTGAAATATGACTGGTGAGCTCAGCATCTCAGCCCATCATCTTGAATAAAATCTAAATGCTCAAATATGGTTTTATCTGTATAACCTAATAGTGTGTGTGTATATATATACAGATAGATTATTAATTAGTAGACCACAGATGCGGCAGCCCAACACCAGCGACTGAGAGCAGAGTGGCTCAGCAACTGTTGTGGAGAAATTGCTGAAGTGATAGGTCAATGGTGAGGTCAGGAGGGAAGAAAGTGTTCAGGAGCCTCTGATGTCTTATGCTGTAGTTTTTATGGAAGCTTGGCCAAGGAGAATTAGAGACACGGTGGTCAAACTTTAAACCCCTACAGATAACACCACAAACACTATACGCCCAGAATTAGTCAAAGAGAATGTATTCACCCATCTTTGTGTTACTGTCAGCACATTCTACTCTGGAGCCACTGTTGTCTGTTTATGTTAACGGAACTTCAACGGCAAGCTATCTATTATGTCTAGGAAGGGAACATTCAGTTTCTTCGACCCTGGTCACCACAGTGTTGAGACAAGCTGGCACCTACTGTCCCCAAACCCAAACAACTACTACTGCCGAGGACCTCAAGGCACATGTGTGACCCCATGTAACCAAAGGATAGAAAATTCCATAACAGAAACCATCCTCTATTTCTAAGTACTCTTCATCAGTAAAGCAAGGTGCAGTGCTGTTTCTATCCAGACGCTGTCATGTTCTCAGAGACTCTAGTCTGCGCAGTTGTGTCTTTGGTGGCATGGCATGAAGTTGACTGCAAACTCAAGCAAATACTTCAGTCTGGAGAGTCTGGATCTTTTTTTCTTTTTTTTTTCAAGTTAAATGTATTCTGTTTTTGGTGCTTAAGAAAAGCGAGTGGCAGTATGGTTCTCCAGGTCTTGACCTGTCAGATCGAAAAGTTGATCCACAGTACGTGGAGTGCAGATTTTCGCTAACCGTCTGTCCAACAGAAGAGATGAAAGGAAAGCATTGTGGAGAATGCGGGCATTGATCCCACTACCTCTCGCATGCTAAGCGAGCGCTCTACCATTTGAGCTAATTCCCCTGTCTTCACCATTTCATCGCATTGCCATGAGCATTGCGGGACAAGCATGATGCCCCAGCTGCTGTTCTTTGAAGACACATGCTTCTCCCCAAGCTTCTCACAATGGAGCCTGCACAACTAGATTTCGGAGGAGCGGAAGCGTGCGGGGCCCATAACCCAGAGGTTGATGGATGGAAACCATCCTCTGCTCTTTCTAAGTGCTCTTCATCAGCAATGCAAGGCGCAGTGCTTTTTCTATCCAGATGCTATTATGTTGTCAGAGATGCTAGTCTGTGCAGTTGTGTCTTTGGTGCCATTCTAGACAGCATGAAATCATCTCCAGCAAATGTTGCCTTCCCTTTTGACCTAACTTTTTTGGGTTTCTTTAATCTGCCACATCAATAAGCTGCCATGGTCTTGCTAGCACGCTAGTTGGTCATATAAGACCCTTGTGCATCCCTTCTGCAATGTCTGTTCACCGCCTTTTTTGATGCCCTGGCTGCTGTTCTTCGAAGACACACCGACACCCCAAGCTTCTCACAATAAAGCCTGCAAGGAAGTTAAAGAACTGCTGTTAATGGCCCTGAATGGATGGATGGGTCGTTTGACTTTATTCTCATAGTTTAGAAAAGACCAATGGCCAACTCAGAGCAAAGTCTGGAATGCTTTGCTACTTGTCCAGGTGTATATTCACTCTTCATCATTTTCCATGAGACCACTGAAACACTTCAATACACTATGGTTTTCAGAGCAAACTGTACATTCATGCAAAAAGTGAATTCCCTTTCTTGAATGGCTACAAAACCTACGTAAGCTGCCGTTGGCGATTATAGAGTTTGGACCTCTTGACTTAAGGTTTATATAGTGGTGGGCAAGGTGAACGTCCACTGAGATTTTTGCTGAAACACAAATGTCCAAATGAAGGACCTTAATTGGGAGTTTTATGAAAAGGTCAGCAGTGGGTAAAACAAAAGGGTCAGACCATCTGAAACTGAATGCTCTGGTACAACACTATATGATTAGTTAAGGCTTTTCCTCCTCTGCTGTAGGATTATCTCCAGAGTAGATTGTGGGCAGCTTGATTTAAATTCTGCACCGCTAAAGTCATGGAAGGAATTAGCTGTAAAAGGTCACGTCAATCTTTGGGTTCTTAAAAACAGTGATTGATGACACCCTGTTTTCCAGGAGTGCTGTGATCATAAACATGAGAAGAAACACAAACAGTTTTCACTTACAACATCCATCAGTCATTTTGTAAAATATATACTAACATATAATGAAATGTTGAATGTACACATCACTATATAAACATGTGCTCCATTCACAAGTCACAAACATCTCAAACTGAAAGGGCGAGGCTACCATATTGTGTCCAATACTGTCAATTATTTATTGTGTATTTATTTAAGCAACAAACTACTTGGTTGAGGTTTGGCAAAGATCATGGTTTGGGCTCAAATAAATTAATAATTTCACATGGGACATGAACAGAAGCTTTCTGGCAGAAAGCAAACTTCTCCCAGCAGAAAAATGGGTACAAATTTTACAAGAGTTTCACAAATCTAGGATGATATCTAGACATGACTGGAAAATACAGCCAGATCACCAGACTTATTACCAGACTTATCTGCGAAACCCTTATACCAATCCACTGACTAACTGGATCTCTAGGCTCTGTGAGTCTTATCTTCTTGTGTTTCTTGATTTGGAAATGTCACTTAATGCCATTGTACCTGAGGTGAATTCCCTTCAATGTTTCACTGTCAGACATTTTATTGTCCTTTTGGGCCAACAAACTCTGCACTGTGGCATGACATAAAAATCAACATTGTTCTCAAGAGAAGAATATGAATAGAATGAGAGTACGAGGCGAATAGAAAACCTCCTCAGAGGTTAATAAATCATGTTTGAGGTGCAAGATAGCGGGGAATGCGCAGCGCATACCACCTGCTATCCTTGAGTTCCCATCACAGATATAATTTAATGCAAGCCACTACAACACTCAAAAAGTTATTTACTAAATACACCACCTGAAATGTTCTCAATGACAAAACAAACATTACATGGTTATTGTTAAGTAATTGAGTAACTTTTTCATCTGCATCACACTGTAACACAACTTAGCAGAGCCTGCCAACATGCCCTGGTGTTCAGTCACTACCAATCAGAAAGTTACTGAGTAACTGTAATGGAGGTAGGGAGGTGCAATCAGTGACCCAGTGGGATGTCAAGGATTAGAGTATAATAGGGTACAGAATCATGTTGTAAAACCCAGGGCTTATTTATGGACAAAACACTCACATTGTAAACTAGATTTTAAAAAAAAGTTTGTCCTTCGTCACACTTTGGAATTATGTTAGGGATGTGTTTATGGACAGGATGGACATGAGAAACAATTACATCAATACCTGTCTGGCACCACACCCAGCCCTATGCTACTAGAAGGTCTGGCTGTCCACCCACAATCTTTCTGAGTTGGTAGCATGCACTTTGAATCTTGCAAACTGATGTGGGACATTCTTTGCCCTGGCAAAGACAGGCAGCAGGACTCCCCTGAAAAAGAGATTTTTCATCTCAATGGGACCTTTCAGAATTCAATCAATAAAAAATGTGCAATGTGATTTTATTAGCCTGTTGATTTTAACTGGGATGTTTTGAGTATATGTATGGCTGTTACTGTATTTTGAAATACTGTAATTTTGATATATTAGCAGCCGACTCATAATACAGTTTTTCATTTTTTCTTTCAGAGTAATTTATTTCTAAAATATGTCACCGCTTCAGACTTGCACTATTTGGGTGTAACACTATCACTTCAGTTTGAAGGCCCCCCTCCTGATCTCCAAAAGAAGTAGAATTAGAATATAAGTGCAGAATTAACGATCAAATTACACAACTGCCAAGGTGCCAGAAAAAACAAATAAAAAATGATAATAAATAATGAGAACAAATTCTTATTGTTAAACTGTCGCATCAAATCAGTTAATACAGAAATGGTTGAAAAACTAGTATTCATACATTATCAACAGTTACATTAACTGTAAGAATGATCCTCCAAGACTACTTTGGACATGGAGAAAAATGAGAATCTTGTGAGTAGTTCTTACAATGATATCTTGCTATATTGGTTCCTTGATAAATTACTGCTGTTAAATAGCAGGATGGGTAGCTGTTTCATTCCACAGCACATCACATTATGTTACAAGTGAGTTCTGCATCAACTCAAAACCACAGATGTACAGTGAATCACGAGCCGCCCGAGATGTCATTGCTGTAATTCTCTTCGGCCAACAGTAACTTGATCAAAGAGCTCATTTGCCGAAGAGTCATCTGCTGAAATTACTTGGTGCTTCTGGGCCGTTTGTTCAAGCATGCAGAGGGGAGTCATATGTTTTGATCCTTGTTGCAATGAGACCTATTAATGGACTTAATAATCAGCTCTCATCAAGTGTTAGTGTCAAACGATTCAGCAGAGGTTCTGGCAGGAAAGGAGCATTGTTGTGGCTGTTTGCACAGTTCCCTAGAAGGCTCTCAACTTAACCTTAGTCCCTCACTGCTATAATGCATTATAGTGTATATACTGTTTATAGAATAAGCCATCGTGCAGATGCATCAGAGTTAAAAGGATGTTTTGTTGAGTAAGAGCTCAGGTGCTCAGTTACTGCATCTTTGGTAAATAAAGGCATATAGGTTAGAGTCCCAGATGGGACTCGACCAAATATTAGGTAACCTGACTGTACATTCTTTTTCTGGGTGGAAGTCCCTTGACGAGGACAGCTCAGCAAGAATAAAGTGTAACCTATGTTGTCAAGCCGCATGGGATAGGACGTAATTATGACTTTCAGTGTAGACTCATTATCAAATTAGCCAGAGGTGTTTAGAAGCAGAAAAAACGTATTCCTACAAGGGTATCTCAAAATACAAACAGACAAAAATACCTTGAACTATATATTTGTATTGTATGAGCTTCAAGTGAATTGAATTCTACATTTAAGGCCTGGATATAGTCCAAAGAATGACCGTGAACAGCAGACAAATGGACTTTACTTGGCAAAATGCCTTTACTGTTGCCTCTACTATTAATCTATTGATTCTATGCTTCATTTCCATGTCTACATGAAAATATTGACCTAAATCTTTACATTTTCAAAAAGCAGCCTGCAAGTTAGCTCAACTAACTTACTCTCCACTAAAACTTATAACACTAAAACTTTTGCCCTAAAACAGCTATAATGTGGATTTGTGTCCGGCTTAAGTCATAAATCTGATGGCTTTAAACTTCACTTGAGGCTTGCCTCTCTTGACTTGGGACTTCATAGCAAAGCCTGAGACTGACTTGTGCCACGTAAAACAATTAATAAAAAGGATAATACAGAATTTCCATTCCAAATTCTTATCGCCCACTGAGAAGTTAAGAAAATAAGTAAGAAATTGCTGAATAGAAATTAAAGAAGACACATCGAAATACAACTTGCCTGCATGGGTCAAAGCCTTTGAATCCACCCAATCCACAAATCTTATAAATTCTGGTCTGGATTCTGGCATCATCACATGAAACCATGATTTCTCCATTTTAAAATACTAATGATCCTATTGACTATTGCGTTTGTCAACCTGTGTGTTGGAACAAAGTTGGTCAATATCATCCCACATCATGGTTGTTTTTACTTTGCCCTGCTCCACCCTGGCAAAACCAGCATGTTGGCATTGTGATACATCATTGTAGACTTAGTTAGCTTCAGCCAGATACTTGGTGTCTAGTGATTGATCAGGGAAAACCAAATCCCCCTCCCCTATGAAAATCAGTGGAGGCAACATCAGACTAAAGATGGAATATGAGTTGAGACTTTAGCTAATGCAATAATTTTGAACTGTATATTTCATCATTATTGTCAACATGCCAATAGGTTATATGGTATTGATATAACCTTATATTTTAACATTAGCCCCAACTCCATGAAGCATAAATAAATCAGTAAACATATCTGAACTCATTACTATGTAAATGTATTCATCTACCCTTAATGGGAAGCTTAGGTTTTGAGAGTTTTGAAATTATTAGTGTGTATGCACATACAGCACTTACTGAGGCCACGCTGATAACATGATGCTCTGTCTACCAAGAACCATTTCCAAGTGACACTTAAACACACCAGTCCAGATTCTCTTGTGTACGCGGTGTTCTTTTCTGTTAACATTGTCAGAGTCCCTGAAAGCTGTTCCTCTTTCAACATCTGTCGCTGCGGAGAAATCAAAATGAGCCATTAGTGAGCTATTAATGGTTGTCCATCATCCTGAAGAGTCCTGGGAAAAGCTTTATCCTTTAGTTTTTAATGATGTCAGGACCCACAGAAAGAATCAATGTTGCTCTCTGGGACATAAATCCCTCTTGGCATTTCCACAAATGTTAGTGTACTTTAAGACAGGACCTTGTAATGGGCCATTTACTGACTCATCTGACTTCTGTGAAGAAAAATGATATTCACAACTTTATTTATTATTTTCAAAATCATGTGTCTCTTTTTTGTCCCTTTAAATTTATAGTGGCATAGAGGGAAAAGTTAAAATTGCAGAATGAGAGAGGTTATCATGATGCCCCAAGCACATTGTGAACATAGGTCACTGAGGCACCAGAGCAGGTAATATCTTTTGATAATGTGAAACATCCCCTATTCAAGCTGAAATAAGCAGGTATTACACTGCGTGTAGATAATTGTTCATTGTCATTTCATCCCAGTTGCGTCGACTTTCATCCATTAAAATGAGCTACAAGAGTTACGGCACAAGTGTGGTCTCAATGATTTTGTGTAATGTTCATCTCGGTTGTGATTTGGGAGAATCATTATCCTGTGACGGTCGAGAACGCCAGAGCTTAAAGAAAGCAGACAAATATCCCAACTGACCATCTCAGTTAGAAATGGGGGATGCGGTTCGCTCAACCCGTAGCTCAAAGGCTCAAAGCTCAAATCCTGCATCATCAGAACCCATGTGGGCAAATCAGATTCCAGTGATTGGCAGCACTTGAATGCTTCTAATGTGCATTGTTATGTTCTTTATGAAGAAATATCTAATTAGTATTATTAAACATGTTATGAAAAATGACTAACAGGTAGAGATGGGAAGAAAATGAGGCGTCATGAACAGTTATGATTCACAGCTTATTACTGTGGGATCACTGTCACACACTTTTTAATGGACTTAATGAACTGTCAAAGTGCAGGGAGTGGGATACAAGCACACCAGTTTTAACAGCTTTTATCCTATTAATAATGTAAATTACCTGCCCTGATGTGCATGTGTTACAAAATGATTTGCATAAATATACAGATCAATTATAAGATCTCTTCTTGGACATATTTTACTATTACATTACATGTTTATTAGTAGTTTAGCTTTGGAAATCATGCTAAAATCAAATACTTGCCATCATGAAATCCTGTTGTTGGTTTGTTTGCGTTCATATTACAAACGCGCTGTCCACTTAGAAGTAGATTAAGACCACCCTTTACAGGCAATCTTACCAGGGTTCATTTTAACTGACCCAAGGTTAGGTGTGAAAGCAACCTCAAACTAACAAACTCTGGCAGTGAATGATTTTTACTACTTTTAACTGGCATGCAGCAACTTTGCAAATTGCAACTTCCCAAGGACTAAACCAAGACGTGTTCTTGTTTTAGGTAAATGAAAACTCCCAGCAACAGAAACACATCAGATGAAGATAATTTTCTTATAATGCTTAATCGTTTTCAGTTAGGAATGTAACCTTGTAGACGAGTATTTCAGTAAAAATACTTATTTCCACCCTTGAGGTGTACCTCATCTCTTTCTCCCTTAGAAGCCCTAAGCATGGTCTTTATGAAGTCAGGACCTGATGATTTGAATTGATTCACTGTGACACTTTTGACATTTCCAGGCTGCTGATCCTCTCTGAGCCATGCTGATCTGCTGTCAATGAAGAGGCAGTCAGGAGAGCTGTGAGTCTGGCACCTCTCTCCCTGAAAATACCAGTCTCTCTTTGAAGGCGGACCGTGGCACAGTCGATCTGTTTCTCAGTATGGATGGTACAAAAACAGCGTGTTCTCTAATGTCTGTGTCATTACTCTATTTAACTTATTAACAGAAAAAAAAACTTAACATTTTGATTTGACCTGTGTTATTTTCTGTTGTTTGTACATGCTGATAGAAATGTGAGGTCACAAATATAAAACTATATCGAAACAGATCATCCCACAGATTAAACACATAAACAATATATAATCGATTGTAAATAAAATAAAGAATTGTGCCTCACCACTGGGGAAATACAGTATGACTTTACAGATTTTACTCAAGGTTATAATTTATGAGATGATACATTTTATCATTGCCCTCAAGATTTGAAGATACCAGTCTAATTTCCTGTGTCACTGCTGCCTAATTACATTATATAATTATAGCCTACATTTGTATCTCCATCAAGGGAAATTAAAGCAGTTATGTACATAAAGTTACTCTTGTCCATACAAGCTCTAATTAGCTATGGCAAAGTTTAACTTTTTAGACCCCTTTGTCACATTTGATGTAGCCCACAGTGGAGGGTAAACACATTTAACTACATCTCAAACTCTGAAGTAGCACTTATGCAACCCTCTCTGGGTGTTCCTTTGCTACCATTTGGTACCTCATTTTGAATTTTGAGAATATGGAATGACATCATCGACCCACAACTTCCTTCATGGGAGCTGAGACAAACATACCTTCTGTGTTGGAGCTAGCGTAAACAGTGTGTGGAGCTGATTCTATGTGGGAGAAAAAGTAGCAGGAGCAGAAAAGAAGCAGGCTGACATGACATCTGAAAACAACAAGTAATATTATGAATAAAAGACCAAGATGGTAGTTATGAGAACTTAAGTTAGGCTTTGTGGAGTTAGAGGTTAAAACAGTTTTTCAGCAGTTTTCAGTGCAGGATTTAGAAGTTAGTCATGTCATTTTCTAAACTCATCTGTGTAAGAGGATTATGGCCACGTGATTTTATTCTAAAGGAAAATGTTTTTTCTAAAGAAATTATAAAAGATTTTTTTTTTTTTTTTTTTTTTTTTTTTAGAATTCTAAAAAATATATATTCTATTATTTCTTAAGAAAATGGTCAGATTTCTGAGAATAAAGTCAGAATTTTTCATCTTCTTCCGTACATCTGACACATTTAAGTCACTTCAAAATTACTGCTTGGCTTCTCCCATGAGTGTATGTAACTTCAGCGCATTCAGTGGACACTTCCCCACAGTCCTGGAGCTGTTCTCATTTTTACCCGGCTTTGACGCCTAATTTCATAAACTTGTCAATATTTTTAATCTTTCAAATTTGGTTGGGTGGTTTAAATAATACTTTCTTCTTTGGTCTGACAAACTCGAACACTTATTTATTCTTAAACAGACTTTAAGCTTTTTACATTAGTGTTGAAAGCTTGTTGCAGCTTTAATACAGCTTGACAGTTTATGTTAGTTTAACCATAACCTTCAGAGCACATATTCTCGCATGACATTATGTTGACCATCCATATTTGCTGATATTAATATGTTTACGTACTGCTTCATGTACTCATGTTTCAAATGGCATGAGGAATACAAGAAACAGGATGCAGGGTACGGTCTAGACCTGCTCTGTATGGAAAGTGTCATGAGATAACTTTTGTCATGAATTGGCGCTATATAAATCAAATTGAATTGAATTGAATTGAATTGAATCGAATTGAATTAGAGACCAAAAAACGCAAATAAAGGCAAATAACTCGATTTAAAAAGAAAGTTAAAGAAGTTAAAGAAATAAAGGAGAGATAGAAACTGCAGCCGTGGAGTCAGGTAATGGAGAGACAAAGCTCTAATTCAAAGTTGTATGGAGATTAAATGTTCTAGTAAATGTTTTCAAAGGCACAATCTGTAATATAAATGTTAACAAAAGGGTGGCCTCACCAACAGGATTCAAAACACAAGAAATAAATCAGCTATACCTACTGTATATGATAAATCCTTTAAAACTAGGACTAAGAAGCTTTAGAAAAACTAGAAAAGACTTCTGAACATTAGGCTCAAAATAAGTGTGGGTATGTGATTACTGTAAGTAAAGGTGGCAATCTGCACAATCTGGAACGTAACACAGTTAGGCAGCCAATGCAGCAAACTGTAGGTGCCTCCTTAAATAAGGCACATTACATAATATATTGTGTTTCTGTCACAAAACATGTAAAAGCTGCACGCCGTCATAGACAATCTGGTGTTTTATCGCTGCTGTCCTACTTTAAATGGGTTTGTTGTCACCTGGCCACATGTGCCTGGAGTTGCTGCCTCTGTAAGCAAGAGATCAGCCCCTGTCCTGCTGGGAAACAGGAGAGAAATTGAATGATGCTCTCTCACTCTCCTCAACAGCCACTGCTGAAGAGTCCTTGATCATAGTAATAACCCTCCCGTGAAGCTGCTCAGCAGCCAGCAGGGCAGCTCTGAGCTGCTACTAAACCACTGCAACACAGCCAGCATAGCTTAAATGTTCTTCATTTAAAAGCCTTATGAGCATTTTGCAGAATATATGGTTTATGCTGAATAAAAATAAAATGTCATGCATCATCCAGGAAATGTCTAATGTACATCTCATGGGACACAGTGATTGCTTTGCATTGAGTCATCCTTCTCACTCAGGCATGTCAAAGTCAAAATGAAACAATGGAGTGGCTGGAGTGTTTTGAAGTTGAAGACATCTTGCTTTTTATCTGAATGACTTTCTAATGGCAGGCAGGAAATCCTCAGTGTGTATCCAGTGGAGATTCCACACCACCTGGTGGAGGAGGATGTAATTAAGGGCAGCGGAACAGAAAGGACCAAACTGATGTGACCGTGATGTTTCTGCCACCTGCCTTCCCTGGACTGGACTCATTGTGGGTATTTAAAATCATTACCGGGGCAGAGATGCTGAGCACATGTTGTAGGGAGCACACAATTGGTGTGATGGAACATATCATTCCTTCTTCAGTCTTTTCTGTCTCAAATCAAGTAGTAAAATATTCCACGAAGGCTCAAATGAAAAATGTGTGCAGTGTTGGTGTTTAGTATCCCGTTTGTGCATGCCTTACATTTAACAGTCCTTTAATAGAATCAAGCAGATGATTTAGCCTCCACACTGCAGTTGCATTTAAAATAATAGAGCTCTGTAGCTCATTCTCATTCTGCTCGTTCTCAGGCTTCTAATATCTCTTCTATTTCTAAGGCTTTGTCTCAATAACAGCACAATAGAATGTTTAACTCGACGGCATTTTAGAAGAGACAGGTTGCTGCGCGCAGTCAGAATCATCGCCATAGAGCTGTCACAGTATGTTCATATTCTCCATGCCTGCCTTTTTCCCCTTCATTAACCCCTCTCGTTCCTGGTCCTGCCACTCCCACCTGCCCTGCAGTAACCTCAGCCTTTCCTGCTGTTCCCCATCACCTGATGCCCATACCCACCTGTTCACCCGTTCCTCATTCCCTCATCAGTTCTGCTAGATTGTCTATTGTGCCATTGCTGCTGTAGCCTTCTGTCCCTTTTTCCTGAAATTACTGTGGTCTGTTTGAACTCTTTTTACCTTTTCCCTTTTTGGACTTTGCCACCTTGCCTTATCCTTTAAGTTAGTCACTTTTTCCTGCTTCCTCCTCCTACTGTATATTTGTCTCAAAAGTGTGGATTTTAGTCTTATCTGTTTGGAGGATTGCGATGGTGATGTTCCATATTTTTCTACCTGTCAACAAATCCCCTGGGAAAACCCAAACCATCTATGTCTTAGATGAATCTGTAAATACTTGACAGATTCTCAGCCTGTTTTTGACACTTAGCTACTTTAAACAACTGTTTCAAATGAAGATGCGATAAGTCTTTAGAAACTGGTCACAAATATATACCTTGATTTTTTTTATTTTTTTTAACCCTTGCGTTGTCTTAACTTATCTGTATACACCACTTGTCCTAAAGCTCAAAAATGACCCTCCTTCACTAAATCACCAAAATAAAGTGGCTTGATTTAATTTTAAACCCCAAATCTATTGTGCATGAAGAAACAACCTGTCACTCATCACAACCTGTAAAATATAGAGGTTTTTCCTCTTCACAGTACAGAAAGACTGTTTCATCAGTAGAATCCAGTCATTTCTATTACAACACACTTGTCACAATTGTTTTCTTTCTCTCTCTTTTCTTTACTAAAGTATTGTTTTATTATTAATATTATTATTATTGTTATACTGCATAGGTGCAAACATTGGCCTCCACTGGTCAGCTTGCATCTTCCAAGTGTAGCTGGATTGACCACCCATATCCTCATTGCATATGTGATAGGGTCATTTTTTGGGACTATGCATGCTCTTAACTTTCTGTTTTTATTTGAGTGTCTTTTAGTGGTTTTAGTTTTGTTTGCATGCAGTGATGAGATTTCCCATCACATTCCCCAACATGTGCAGGAACGTTTTTGTTTTCCCTGAGTTCAATCAGTACCACACATAATCTCAATTTCAGCACTAAATATTTGCAAAACTACTGAGATACCCATCAGCCTCAGCTATATTTTGTCTGTCCCAATACCCATACCATAGAGAAAAAAGTAGGTCATACAGTAATACACACAGTAGAATGTCAAATGCAGTGAGCCAAACATACGAGGATATGCTACTGCATCCGGTCACATGTTGCAGTAAGCAAGCTAGCATGCTTTGAGGGCTGTTAAGACCCACAATCCTCTGCACTGTGGAAGATGTCACAGCGTATATTTGAAAGAAAACTACCTCCATCTGTTTTAGTATTCTAGCTAACTACCTTATCTTCAACTCAGTGTAAATGTATTTGTATGATGTAGTTTACTCAGGTTACCTTCATGCCCTTCTGGAGAACTTCTGGAGTGTTCATTTTCATATTAGGGTCTGATGTACAAACTTGAAACTTGTTAAGGTAGAGTACTGCGAAGCAAGACCTCCTCACTGCTGTTGAAGGTTTTGAGGGCAGTGGAACGCTCAACACTTGAGTCTACCTCCTGAAATGTGAAATAAACAGAGCATTTGTCATTGCTGAGAATGTCAGCAAATTGTCGGGTTCCCTGTCCCTTTAGGAAGTTGACTGGCAAAGTGAAATGGAAATTCAAGGTCAGTTTTGGAGGAGTTTTGTGTTGCCTTTTGATCAGCCATTTAATATTCTTTAGTAACATAAACTTTTTTTGTTATCTTATTTGCAGGATCTGAAGTGTCCTAGACCAGTGGTCAGCACAAAGAGTGGAGAGGCAACAGCAGCTTCCTGCAAATGGTATGGGGTGATGGATGCAGCATTGAGCCGTAAACCATCCATCACCTCACCATGCTTATCTCTTCGTCAATCCAGAAGACTGCTGTTCCCTGTTGCTGATTAAGTCGTTTAGGATGAATGGACACCATTAATAAAGAGAAGGGGAGAGGAGGGCCTGGTAGGAAAACTGATTTTTGCCATTGCTGGATCACAAGTTAAAAATGAAAAACTTTTATTGTTTTATTTAGCAGTTAATGTATGTGTGTTTGCTTCAATAAAGTTGCCAATAATCAACTAATCTATTCTTACATACTTTATTCTAGTGTTAAATACTTAAAATGGTCTGACTTTTACTTACGTACTTACTTTTACTTGTCCAGCCATCTGTACACCTGTGTATGTGTCTCCTCTTTGATTGTTTGGACATTACCATTTGATGGCAAGATCCAGCACAGCAATCGCCCCAGACCCACAGGCTTCTTACAACTGTAAAAGTGTCATGTTGTGAAGTTAAAGGTGAACGGTGATGGTAACTTGGGGAAAATGGCATTGTACAAAATAAATAACAAGCTTGGTTTTGGTAAAGAAATTATGTGATGTGGTACTGCGTATCCTAATGTTGTAATCATGGTCTTGAAGAGCTGGTCAACAGTCAATAGGGGCAGACACTGCTGCAGCCAGGAGATCCCTGGCACCCTCAAATAGTTTCACATTGATATTTGTAGGTTCTGAGTCATCATTGCTGTCATTCCTTGTCTCAACATCTTTCTGTTCAGATTCAACAATGTCTCCATTGTTTGGGCAGAGGTTGGGAAGAATAATGGAATTGGTAAAGACAAAAAGTGCAGAAGTGTGGCTAACATCTAGGGACTTTAAGGAGGTGAAGTAGTAGAGTTGGTAGGTAGGTAGGTAGAGTTGATGGGCATAGACAGGTATCTTGGACAGACTTAGGAAAACCACTATACGCATCTATGGCCCTACTGCAACAGTCGCACTGTGGCTTAAGCTGGATGGATGTGGATAGCATCCTATTAAATGAACAGTTAGCATGCTCCATGGGCTTAATCCATCCATGGGGCAGGTTTTAATGGCTGGCATGCTGGAGTGCCTGCTAACCAGGCAAAGCCAGTTCCCACATCCTCAGTCCAATCTGGTTAAGGAAACTGGACCGTCCCCTTCCAAAGCTCAAGTCCAGCCTGGGTAACCTTGTTTATTATCCGGTGGACCACAGTCTTATACTGACTTGAATGTCAATAGCCTAAGATCAAGGGTAATAAGCCAGGTATCAGTCTATACAATCTTCTCCCCATCCTAATCAGCTTCATGTTCACCTGTAAGCACTACTATGGACTCTCTTATCAGGTGAAGGTCAGGGTGGAGGTTGGACACACCATCAGAATAAAACTGCAGGATGGGCTCATACATGTGGAAGACTGTTGTGTGGACATGCTATGAATTTGAAAATTAAAAGATTCAATGTTATGCAAAAGCCTCATTTGAATTCCTGTAAAATCCTATTTTGCCCGTTGGCTGTTTTATATTGGTACAACAGTTTTATATTTCATAGCTAACAGCTTTGCTCAATTTAATACATGGTTTATTTACAGTTTGAGATAAGACACTATGTATGTACACAAGATACATCAGGCTTTGGATACACAACACTTCAATTTTGGAATTTGTTTTTTCATGGGATTTCTTGAGAAAAATAAAAGAAGTATATCATCAGACCTTTCAAAAAAACAACAACAAAAAATGTTTCTTTTCTTCTGCTCCTCAAATGCGAGGAGTTGCTCCTGTTCATTGTCTCTGTATGATTTGAATATTTTTGGGTTTTGGACTGTTGATACAGATAAAGAGAGTAAGGTGAAGATGTCATTTTAGGATTTAGGTGACGACCATTTTTCACTTATTATAGGACCAGTGTGTACGGTTAAGGAGGATCTATTACAAGTATACACAAGTATGTCTCCATTAGTGTTTTATGAAATATAAACTATATATATATATATATATATATATATATATATATATATATATATATACACAGAGTTCTCAGAGTCTATCATGTTGCATCACTTCTACAGTAGCTGAGAACTGTCATGGCCCCAGCTGTGCCTCCAGTTGTTTCCTTTGTGTTTTCATCTGTTTCTTTCTTACCCTGTGCCTGCTGTGTTCCCGTCTGTGTGTGTGTGTGTGTGTGTGTTTGTTGTTGTGGGTGTAGTTTCCCTCCTGGTTACCAGATCTGTGCACCTGTCTGCAATCGGATCATTGCCACTCCCTGTCTGCACACCTGTTGGTCATTAGTTTATCACCTCAGCAGTATTTCCCCCTGTTCTTCACCCAACCAGTGCCAGATTGTAGTCTCTGCTGTTAGTGTTGTGGTCCATGTGGTCCTATGTGGTTCCTATTATTTCTATTTTACATTCTGCAGTACTCATCCTGCTCTCAGTTTCCCTTGTAGTCCTGTCTCGTCTGACTCTGGTCCCTATTTTTTACCCCTCGGCTGGTCAAACCCTGCTGTTTGGCCCTGCAATTCTCAGTCCCTTCATGAGTGAGGCGAGAGGTATTCAGTTAGTTGCAAACTGCAAACCCAACACAAGATGCGACTAAAGCCTACACACTGAACCACCCACAACTGCATGGCCTCCCAGACCAACACCTGCATTATTAAGTTTGCGGACAACACCACGGTCATTGGACCGATGAGTGGTGGGGAGGAGACAGCAAGGCCTGGTTGGTTAGTGTCAGGAAAATAATCTCTCACACAAATAAGCCTGAGGAGATGATTACTGATCCTAGGAGGGGAAGGACCAATTAAACTGCATCAATGAGGATCTCACCTGGTCTTAACACACCCACCAGCTCCTGAAGAAAGAATTTCTTAAGAAGGCTGAGGAAATTTGGGATGTCAACCAAAATCCTCTTCTACAGATGTACAGTGGAGAGCATCATCAACAGCTCAGTTACAGTGTGGCATGGCAGCTGCACTGCTCAGGACAGGAAGGCTCTCCAGCGTATGATAAAAACTGCACAATTCATCTCTGGAGCAGCCTCCCGATCACTACAGGACATCTACACCACCAGGGTCCTCGGGAGGGCCCATAAGATCATAAAGGACAATACACACCCACAACACAGTCTGTTCACACCTCTGCCATCAGGGAGGTGCTACAGGAGTGTGAAATCAAGGACAACAAGATTCTCAAACACTTTTTAACCACAGGCCATCACGCTCATGAACTCTCACCCTCGCCCACGCCCAATCAATCCCCAGGTTTTTAACTTGTCACTGTTCTGCGCTTTAAGCTATATTTATTTATTTATTTATATTTATATTTATTCTAACTTTATTTTTCTATTATTGTGTTTTTTTTTTCATTGTTGTACTGTTGTGTAAAGGGAGTCAGGCAAAATAGGAATTCATTGCTGTATAAACCATGTGTTTTTACTTGCATATGGCAATTCATTTATTTACTATTAGTATTATATTTTATTATAATTATTTGTTCCACTGGCACACATCCCCATTATCATTTCTTGTTTTACAAACGTTCATGTGCTGTACCATTTTGTATTAACACCAAAAATATGACACATGTTGTATATCTCACCCCCCTCCCGCTGACAGAATGAGCTGTATTCCACTTACAGTAAACACCAAAGTGTGTGTGTGTGTTGTGTACAGTATGTTACCGCAGCATGTCCGAGGTGCAGCAGAGCCTCTGGGCTGGTTTTGAGTGGCATATGAAAAGGGAGCGCCATCATTCCTCTGTTACCTGCCTTTTCTATGAAAGAGGGACTCCTGTGAGATTAAAACACTGGTGGTGCACATATACACACTCTCACACATACACACTCACACACACAAACTACGCTTGAACACACATAATACAGACAGCCACACAAGGTTATGCTCAGATTCTCTAACACGTGCACAAACTGCAGTAAAGAGCATGCTGATGCAGATATTGTCAACACACACTGCACACAAGTACAGAAACCCACATACACACTGATGCTGATACAGATCTACACACCTTAACACGTGCACAAAACATAGTTTCTGGTACAATTCAAGCACAGAGATAAACACACAATATGCTACACTAACTGTGAACCCAATTACAAATATGTACTGAGGCACAAACACACACACACATTTTGTTTTGTACCTGAGCAAAGCATCTGTTTAGTCGCCAGGGTGGGGACATTCATAAATAAATTAAGGGCCTGGCGTTTGTATTTTCATCTCCATCCTGATTGCAGTGAGATGAAGCATACAGTATGCTCATTCAGTCTGCGCGAAGGGACACTGACGCCTCACGTGAAGCTACCGGAGCACATCACAGAGCTCCTTATAAGCTCAGCTTCCTGAAGGGAACAGATTGACAGAAAAAATATGCCGTTTTATTTTCCTCTGTATAAAGTGTTGGCTGCAGCATGGACAGTGTACCTGAGTATACCCATCTTTAGATTTCTTTATGACAGTGATGGTGAGAGTTTCAACACATTCAGACATGTGAAGCAGCTTTATGTTTCATGTCATCTTCTCAAAAGTAGAGTCAAAGCATTGACTTACCTTAAATTACTGATAATTAATCACAAAATGTCTAAATTACTGTTGTAAAGAAGCTGTTTTAAAGTTGCTTGGATCAAATCCAAGTCATTACAAGTCTTAGTCAAGTCTTAAGCCCAACATAAGTCCCAAGTCTCTGGAGGTTAGTCCAAGTTAATTCCAAAGTCTTTTAGAGCAGGACCAAGCCAAGTCCCAAGTCTCTGTTCCAAGTCAAGTCTCAAGTCTTTAGAGGAAAAGCCTGAGAAAAAGTCTGGTCAAGTCCAAGTTAAGTCACAAGTCTAGGTCAAGTCTTAAGTTTTTAGAGAGTGACTCCAAGTCAAGTTCCAAGTCTCTGAGGGCAAAAAGACCAACGTCCAAATTGACTCCTAAATCTTTGAGGACAACTCCAAGTCAAGTGACAAGTCTTTAAGACATGACTTGCAAGTCAAAAAATATTTTTATCTGGTCTATGAATTATGTTTTTAATGGAAACAGTGCATTAACATCCAGTTCCAAGTAGTCAATCACAGCATATATTAAGCTATTCATTTATGTGTGGGCTAATTAATTTATGATAAAAGGCTAATTTCTCTAATCTGATCAAAATGAGTCTTTTTTAACAATGTCATTCTGGTGCCAGCTGCTATAACTCCATAAAGTTATGGAGATGTTGTGCACATCCTGGTTATGTTATTAATTATTCATGACAGTTTGGCAGAGCTCCAAGAGGCAAAAACTGTGCACACCACAGTATCTTCTCAATATTTAAATATCACCAAATCAAATCCTCCCAGCTTTCTGCCTTCAAGTCTCAAGTAAGTCTAGTCTCACAGAGAGTGAAGTCACAAGTCCTCACTTCTGGGACTCCAAGTCTCGAGATCCAAGTCAACAGCTCTAAAAGGAAATATACAATCTGACTATAAGGAGAACATGCCAAACTATGAAACTATCTTCTTCATATACTATGATTAGTGTGGTCTGCCCTTCTTGTTTACTGACTGGGTGATTACAGATCAAATGTATTGGCTGTGCCCTCAAAAGCCACCAGGCGTTTATACATGGCTAGTGTTACCCATGGTTTAACAATTGTGGGACACATAACAAATATCTTCTTCAGTATCGTTACCATTAGGTTTCTCCATAAAAGCTGATAAGCCTGGTTATATTGCCCAGTCACTGAGCTCAGATTCTGTTATGACACTGGCTCTGCTCCACATCTGCTAAAGTTGCACAGTGCAGCAACAGACGTATGGGGTGCAGAGCTGGATTGACAGTAACACCATTCACCTGATTACAAGTCAATGCAGCATCAGAATATGTACTGTATGTTAGGGAACTGTCTTAAATATGGATTCATGAATTTGTGTTTTTGGGGATTGCTGCAAAATTGGTTGTGTTTGAACATTTATAATCAGAGACATTTGGGGTGAAACTGAAGTTTCAGTTGGTTAAGGATAAAAGAGATATGGACTACAGTCTATATCTCCATATCTCAAACAATTATATGATGTTTATGTTAATTTGTATGTGTATGATTTAACTTTATATGAAAATACTGAGGTTTTATATGTGGATTTGTCTTTTGTCTTTAGGATTAAAGGGCCTTTGTTGATGGAGTAGGTGAATATCTATCATGATTGTGTATATATTAGGGAATCTAATTTAAAAAGCTTCACTGCATTCATATATTATATATGAGGCTGAACTGCTTGTAAATCTAATCAAATAAATATCTTGTACAAGGTGAAGAATGTTACATATTTATTTATATGAAACACAGTCAGCTCCTTACAGAGAGAGCTGAATAGAAACAGGGGATCTGCTAAACACATAGAGGTATGTTGGTGCCACCTGTTTAACTACTGTAGCACATCATGGTATTTATTATTCCAGTAGGTTCTTATTCAACCATCTCTTGTCATAATGAGAGATGTAACAGAAGCAGCTTGAGGAATAAACTTAGTGCTAGCTTCTCTGGAACTCTAACTTCGAAAATCAATGTGTTTATCCATGTTTTTGCTTTTCAGTCATTTTGAATTTATATATAAAAAAATAAATAATAATTCTTTCAAGTTGGAGGGTGCTGAGTACAAGACTGTTTTAGACCTTGGTCAAGCAGATTAAAGTTACCACCAGACTAGTAGCCAGAGTTAGCCTTGAGTAATACTGCAAACAGCCATCCTGCTTGCTTTATATAAACAACCTGATACAGTCAAGGATAGAAAACTCAGGATCTGTGTTGCTATAAATTATCATTAATACATGCTATAAATGTTGCAATAGTACATCAAGTGTAACCAGCTGTCAGTACAGTTTGAAGAAGTCTTGTATACATCACATCTATCTCATGCTGCAATAAACAAGTACTCATTCTTGTCAGGGGTTCGGCACATCAGTGTCTAATATAAAGGATCATGATGATGTGTAAAGTTGTCAGATTTTAGAAAAGCCAACACTGTGTTTAGTTGGAGTGCAGACAAGTTTTGCTCAAAATTCTTAATTCTTCAACTCGTATCTTGAATTTTGAATGTTTGAGGCTTTATTTTCAATATCACTGTTGCCTAAGGCAACCACACTGTAGACAATGTGTCATAATAAAATCACCTCAGTTGCCTCTGTGTGATAAAAAAATGTACATAGGCTCTGATTTTGTGGCTGCTTTGGAGCTCTGCAGGCCCCGGGCGATATGAGTACCCATGAGGAAATCATACTGTGTGGTGAATTTATGTTTTGAGAAGAGTTACTTCCACTGAAGTTGCTGAACTTAACCTGTGTCCATAACTCTGTCTAACTTTATTAGTGTCAAACATCCTCCTTAGAGTTTTGATCACTGTTTCATACAGCGAAAAACCAAACGTGTCATGTTGCTTCACTTTGTGACAGCAGCTGAGTGATGCAGTTTAACACGTTAACTTTCAAACTGTGGCCATTACAACACATCTAATTCACAACATTAATGACCAAACCCACTGAAAACCCACTCAAGGTCACAAATAGCAGCTGTAATGATGCCCATAATGGTAGCTTTATTGTTTTTATGTTAACAGGACTGAGTCTATACCTTAACTTCACTTCCACTGCTTGGTGGTAGTTTGGTTTTATGTATGTGTGTGTTGCTTAGGTAGTTATTTTGACTGATGACAAATATAATATTCATAACTATGGTTTCATTAGTGTATACCACCTTAAAATAACTATTATGTATGTTTTTGGTACCTTAGAATGAGCTTTTTATAGTTACAGACACTGCAGGTCCATATCCATGGAGTCATTGACTTTAGATAGGACCTTGCATGTTTTTCATGGCCACCATAGTTTGCACTTACAGCATATAGAATGGAAAGCACATGTATGACGTCACCCGCTGGTTTCTGAAGAGCCACTTTGAAGCTCAAAATATGTGGCCCTGGCCGCTGCCAGTTTGAGAATTGGGCGCATAACTTTGAGTCTTAATATAATTTGAATAGGCGAGTTCTATAAAAATTCACCCTCAGTTCAGTTGTCATGAACGGGGAAATTAGCTATACCAAAACCTTTTCATAAATGTGATTTTGTGATTGCACAGTTTCAAGCTTCATACGTGCAGTAGCTGTGATAAAACTTTCACCTTGCAATAAGAATGCTGCATCTTTGTTGAGTGCTCTGCACCCCAACAACATGTATCAGTGTGAGGCACACAGCTTCACACTGTACTATGGTTTGGAAATTTATATTTGTTGGTTTTCAGCACAAATTATTTTCCCATGAGCCCACACGGTGAAAAATGATCTTCATGTAAATACTTCACAGAGCAGATTATGTTAAATGAATTCTCTGGGGTAATTAGTTAAATGTTTACCATGTTACTGAAGGAGGATTTATTGTAAATCTTTCTACAAAATAACCCTCGATGAGTTTGTAATGATGTTCTAAGTTAAAAGAAGAAAATTACGCTAAAGCCACAGGTATGTCCGGTTTAATCAGAGTGAATATTGGGTTGGCAGGCTCTTAGCTACACTGAGAGGCAGATTTACCCAATTAAACTAAAGTTAAAAAGAAGGATTTATGAAACCTCAATGCTGCCACATGTAGAGTTTTTGAGGATTTCTACTTAGCCACTGGTTTTAATGATAACACTCTAATCAGATGGATTTGTTTGTGTACACGTTTGTTTGTGTATACATAAGGGAGTGTGAAATCAATATATTGTGTGTGTTTGTGTGTGTGTACCAGGTCTGGTGCAAATCTCAAATGTGTTTGAGGTGTGCCTGCAGGTTCAAATCTAATAACTGTATATCAAAGGAAACCAGGCAGATAAATAATAAATGTACTCTGACTGTACAGCCAGGCCCCTTTCCTCTAGAAGATGTAGGTTTAACATGAAAACACTTAAGATGGAGTGGCCCTGTAGAAAATTTAAGCCTCAACATGACAACACACCATCAAACCTTTGACATGCTTGAGCGTTTTTTTGCTGTAGTTGCTTTAAATAAAATATAAAACTCAGCTAATCTTTTTTTTTCTTTTCTAAATGTGATTATACTTGTCTTTGTAAGGCTGTTAAAGTTAAAAAAGAGAGGGTTAGAATGATGATAATGACCGCTCTGTTGTGCTGGTGAAGCCAGGTATTGTCCGCATTCATTGCTTTCAGTGTCAAGCCTTCCCTAGGCGGCCATTTTGTGACGTCATATTAAGTCACCTGAAGCCTGGCTCCCCATCAGTCACTTAGCATGGGTCACTTTGCCATCTCTCTCCTCTGGGACCCAAATGCATGCTGTCCTAAATGTCACGCCCCTCAAATGATCTAGAATATGGTTTCACACTCATCAAACACCAACACAACACTTACATAACTGTCTTTGTGAGAACCTCTATTGATAACATTCATTTCCTATCATTTATTTTCCCTTCCCACCACAGACTTTAACCATTACCTCAGTGTCGCCTAAATGTAATAAGAAATCTCATTCCAGCTTTAATACAAACACAAGTGTAACTAACAGATATCACCATCACTGTTGATGATAATTCATTATCAAACTGATTCATATCATTCATAGGTTAAAGATGCTTGTTTAATTTTGTTGACACATTAGAGTCAAAGGTTTTCATTTCATAGATCAGAAGACACTTGCACACTTTTTTACACTTTCTTTTTAGGGATAAAATGTTCTATTATTCTATCAGGCTCTGAATGATACATGAACACAACCCTCTCTGCAAACCTTAGATAGGTGACAAACTGGAAGCTTTGATGTATGTGGGTTCTACTGTAGTGAAGATTTGTGGCTTGGTGAGATGAGGAGATCGATGACAATCTCATGTTTGTGTGTTAAGCACAGAGCAAGAGTTGAAATGTGATTATCTTAGTTAAGCGCAAAGTCTGCGAGCAGGGCAAAAAAGTTACGGTTAAGGAATTAAAGTAACATTGTAGCTATTTTTCTTTTTTTTTTTTTTTTTTTTGTAATCCAGTGATTTCTTAACCATTGTGCTAAGAAATCACAAGCTAAATTTGTTTATTACATGACTGACAAGATGTGAAATCGTCATATTTCAATTGCACAAATTGTTTATTTCATTTTTATTTGCTTTCTTTCCAGAAGAATATCTCTAGGTCTCTAGTGGTGTATCAAATTTAATTTTTGATATAAAAAACACACAAAAAAACAAGTCTGATAGTTATTTAGGATTAGAACCTATGAAGTACTATGAAACTGTTGGTGGTGGTTGCCAGGTTTGGTAAAAACATTTAGAAAGAACAAAACCAAAGCCTCTGCTCACTTTTGTTTTCACCAACGTGTTTTTTAATGAGTTAAACAAAATGGAAGCTTTAGATATGTTGTTTTTTTTTTTGTTTGTTTGTTTGTTTGTTTGTTTTTGACAGAGCAACGCTAACTGTTTCCCCCTGGTTTCAGTCTTTATGCTAAGCTAGGCTAATCATGTCCTGACAATTCAGATCAATCTTTTTATTTTACTCTCAAAAAGAAAATAAATGCACATATTTCACAAGCTAGAAGCAAAGAGTAGAGTGAGTATGGTGCATCAAAATCACCTTGCTTTACATCTTTGGTCCTCATGAATATAGAAATTCCTGAGCAAACACACCCTCCCTCAGTAGGGAACCACCCTCTGTACCCCGTGGACGTGCTCACTGTTAAACTATTGCAGTGTTTCCGTGTGGCACTTGGCCACTGTCCAACGCAATGAAATGAGGATTGGCTCCAAATGTTCTAAAGCTCAATGTCATATCGATGCCCATTGTCTCATATGTTGCCACGGTGATTAACGAGGCAGCCTCGTTTAGACCTGGAGCCAGAAAGTGTCTCACTCACGTCGGGAAGATGAGCCATTAATCTAAAGCAGAACTTTGTCTCTTGTTTCACGCTCCCTCATTCTTTCCTTGTGTTCCATTGTTCATCACTCCTCTATTCTATTCTACCCCCCTCCCCTCTCTCTCCATTCATGCATGCCTCTTTTTTCATCCCTCCATCTCCTAATGTATCGAGGGGATAATGCTATATAATTAATAGTCCTGGGCAGCGTTGTGTCTAATGTAAGTATCTCTCGCTGCAGGGCTCGGAGCCAGAAGCACACAGTAAAAACTAAACAAACTGAATTAATTTGAGGCTTTTAGAAACATGCATGTTAAAATTAGGCAGAGGGCTTTAAATTTTTATGCTTTTATTGTTTTCAGCACATTTAGGATCATTTCAACGTAAAGCCTTTGATAAGTGGGCTCACCGATGTTACTGTAATAAAATCTTGTCTTTTGTCGACTTTTTGCAGTGTCCCATGGAGACTACTGTACAGAACATCTTGTTGCGGATCCATCAGGCCCACTCTACGTTAAATCAGTTCAAATTAAAACTGAGGAGCATCATTTCATGCTTATTTACTCTTGTTTCTAACAGTGTGGCATCTGAGACAGAAGCCTAAGCTTACAGATAAATTAACCATGTAGTCAGAGTACCACGTTTACAGAAAATCGAATACTTATTGAATGCCCCTCGGATTTTTCAGAGGATGCCTTACGTCCAGGGACCCCTTCGGCTGTTCACAAATAATACCCACTTAAGTGTTTCATCGAGAACACACAGTTATCGTATCCTGAATTGGCTTAGAAAACAACCCTTGTGTTCAAGCCATTGTACACTGTCCAGAATAATTCAAAATCATCTTCTTGTCCCCACAGTTTTACCCTCTCAGTGAGATGACACTGTAGAGAGATTTTTATTGAGAATCATGTCATACTCATCATACTTATTTCCCCCGACTAACATTCAGTAGTGTGCTGTGAGGGATGGCAAAGGCATTACATGACTACTCTGTCTCTGTAGTACTTGTTGCCTTCATTGGTTGGGTGGGTGGAGCCATATGGTCATATATGAGATGGGAACAGCAGTCAGGTAAAGTTGTGTTCTCGCGTCCAAGTCTGATGTCAGTAAATAACAGGAACGTCAGTCAAAGTGCTGCTTGCAGTGGATCTTTTGATCGGTTTGTGTGAGCTGTGTTCTGTGACTTTGTGCCGGACAAATGTCAGAGTGAAATTCAACTAGTTTGATAAATGCCAGTGGGACAACAGCTTTTGAAAACTGCAGTTTGGAAAGGATGATGTTAAGCCAATGCAGAAGTGCCAGAACTTCCTTGAACGTCCACTTGAGGATGGCTACAGAAGAAGTCAATCTCCCTAAGCCCCTATGCCCCTAAATTTTTGCTAAATTCTGGGATTACCACTGGCTCCTTTCTGGGTAAACTACGTATATATGTAGACACCACTACACCACTTGTCAGCAAATTCAAATACAGCAATTTGACGAACTGAGAGACTTATATACACTAATTAGCCATAACATTATGGCCACTGACAGGTGTGAATGGGTGGGATATATTAGGCAGCAAGAACATTTTGTCCTCAAAGTTGATGTTTTAGAAGCTGGACAGGACTTTGGTCCAAGGTCCAAATTGTGATGGCAAGACGACTGGATCAGAGCTTATACAAAATTGCAGCTCTTGTGGGGTGTTCTTGGTCTGCAGTGGTCAGTACCTATGAAAAGTGGTCCAAGGAAGGAAAACTAGCGACAAGGCCTTTGGCATCCAAGGCTAACTGACACACACAGGGAGCAAAGGCTGGCCTGTGTGGTCTGAACCATCAGACGAGCTATACTGCTGAAAAAGTTAATGCTGGTTCTCAGAGAAAGGTGTCAAAACACACAGTGCATTACAATTTGTTGCGTATGGGGCTGCATAAACCCAGACCAGTCAGGGTGCACGTCTTGGCTGATCGGTGTAGTTGCAGGGAATAGGGTTGACTCATTACATTTGTAAGTTTAAACATGAATGTTAATTTAATTTTGAGGTGATGTGAAAATCTTCTAGTTCATCTGGTACAATCTGTGTCTATCAGCAGCATATGATCTATAAATATTTTGCATCTGTTAACCCAGAAACACACATCTCCATAAAACTGCTGAGATTAAACTTCAGAGAGGCTTTCAGATGTATTATAGACATGGCTTGTGTTATTTAGTCAAAACCATCAAGTATTCAGACATGGGAGAAAAGGCAGGTTTTCTCTCTCTAAGTGAGTTTTGTTTGGTTTGACTTTTTAGTTGAATAGAACACTTTCACAGCCAAGAGAGGCTTCTTAAGAGGCTTACTGAAACCCTGCTTCATATTGTAATTGACATAAAGTAAATTTCAAATAATAAATGTAATATACTTTTTGAAATATTGTTTTCAGTGTAAAACACAACCAAACCTTGTCAACACACACACACACACACACACATTATTTCCATACATCACATTGTAGTTCATTGTAGTAGAATGAAATGGTGGATCATCATAAGATGGACAAAAAAGACACATGCTATGTCTCAGTATATATACTTACATACTAATACTTGTTTGAGTACATATGTGTGTTCACACTGTCAATTATGTCAAAATGCAGCATACTGTGTGTAGCCTAATAGTGCTCATAATGGTCAAAAAGTTGAGTGTGGAACGCTGGACACGTCATGCTTGCAATGGTTGCCATTTTGGCTATGATGCTGAAGGGGAGGCATTGGGAAAATGGCAGCCGTGGAAGCTGCTGGAGCTGCAGTGAATGCTGCATTATATAAATGTATGTTTTATGCCTGGTTCACAGTTTGGCAAAGAAGAAGCGGTAACATGTTGCAATCGAACACTACTCTGCCGGACGTAGCCCACTACAGCAGGAAGTACATAGGTTACACAGTGTACTTCATATAATGGAAGTATCCCAATTGAGACTACAGTCATGTAAAGAGAGTGTAACTAAAGTGGGGGTTGAAGAGTTGGAGAAAGGATGGGGAAAGAGTTGTGCAGCAACAGCAGTAAATGAATGGTTGCGGAGAGATGAAGAGGCATAAAAACTATAAGAGGAAGATGCACTGACAGACAAGACAGGACAAAGAATGAAGAGAGGGATGAGGATGAGGTCAAGTAGAAGAAATTTAAGTTACAGAATTAATTAAAGAAGGAAAAAACAGAGATCAACAATGAAGCCGTGGCAAACAGAAGGGAGAGTTGAAGCAGGGTCACTAAGGTTGTCTGACAGTATGGAGATTGGTTTTAACATGAAAACTCTGGACACTGCACCCTAATCTATCACTGCTAACACTTCCTGACACGCACATAGATACACACACACACACACACACATAGAATGTTAGGCACCTTTCTAAGCATGAAACCCACTGATGTCATAGAATGCATCAAAAGATTTGCAGATTTATGATTAGAGAATCTTTCAAAACAAATCAGATCTTGAACCAGACTTGATGAGAAAAGATCCTCCATTTTTGGCACTTCTGTGTTGACTCCACAAAGGTTGCCACTTGGTAGCAGTATTGTTTTTTTTCCCCTCTTACAATACCCCCACGAAAGGATCTGAACCTAAGTTGGAAACCATTGGATCAAACTACCTTAGCAAAGTAATTAAAGCTAGCTGCACCTTGAGCAGCTATGTAGGAAGATGATGTCGCCATTCTTAACCCCACTTGCAAATGTTTGGTTAGATTACTTCAAATAAAGGTAAGAGCCATCAGACTTATATGAATTAATAAGCAACACTGAGATGAGATTGGCTACACCAATGCCTTTAACTGATATTTTTAAGTCATCATGCACTTCCTTAACTTAAACAAATTAGTTATCAGGTTATTATCACCTATTGAACTAAAGGAATAGCCAGTAGTCAGCCTTACTTTTCTCATATTCAGTATAGAGAAACAATGGCAGATGTCCATGATTAGAAAAGGATGACTTTAGCCATCATCCTATGAATTATGAATACAGCTTTCACTGCACTGCTCTGCAATCCTTCATCTTGGAGCATTTGATCTTTGATACATACAGTGAATGGAGAAGTGTGACATCCAGTTCTCATGTAAGACTTGGGAGCTTTCATTCAAAAAACCCTTTTTGTATTCAAGATCAGTGTGTGCCTTTGTTGTTTCCAGAGGTTTCCATGAACAGGATTTTTAAAGCTATGAAAAGTGTTTATTTACTCCAGGGCTGCCATTCATGAACTGCTACTGTTCAAGGCCAAAACACAATGATGCACATAAAAAAAAAAAAAAAACAGTACCCTGCAGTGAAATGGGTTTTGCAGAAGGACAAGATCTTCATTTCACAATGTCTCTTTTAAACAAACTGCACTGATCCAATATCTGATGCACCTGATGGGCAAGAAGATAATAACCTACTAACCTCGTCCCTAAACTTACCCATGAAAAGATGAATAATGAGTCAGTTGCTATGAGCTGATACAGCATAACAAGGTCAGATATTATAGTAAAAACTAATGAAAATAAATATTCTCTGTATGTTGGATTTTTTTGCAGATATATTCAGTATCATCATTGCCATTTGTCAGATTTTCTTATAACTGAAGTAAAATTTCCTTCAAACTGTATTTGTTGATGAAAATTAATAGGTTATAAATGTTTCTAGGAGACAGAGTTGCCATTTTGTATCTCTTTAGCCACCAAAGCCAATCTTTAGGTCAATCTTTCACCTACAATGCTGACTTTGGCAAACCTACTACAGCTCTGTTTGTAGGCCTTAAGGTAACACACTTAATGCAGAACTAAGTTATGACTATAAGTATTAAATTGAATGACTACTGTGACCAAGGTCTTTCTGTCCTGTCCTCCTATAAGTTATGACTGACCTTAGGAGGCTTGGCTCACCGTCTATAAATACATCTGGGTGTACGTGCCTTTTCCTCTTTGCCTTATTGGTCTCATCCAACATCAGAAGAATGATTATTGTGTTTGGGATTCTATGATATCCAGTCTGTCACTTTTGTGCAGATGCCCTGTGTCAATGTGACAAAAGTGGGTATGTTGTTGTCAATCCCTTCCCCTTTCTGATAGGTGGCAAAGCTGGTTTAGCAGGTAACATTAGCCTCACCTATTCCACTTGGTAAGTACTGGCCATCTATAAATACAATCAGGTAAACATGCTTGTTCCTCATGCCTGGAATGCCTAAGCTCTTTCCAGGCAACAAGAAATGGTGACGACCATCACTTAGTTTCATAGATCTTAGTTATTGTCATAATTAGCAATTTTGACTTCACGGTGTTCAGGGTTGGCAGCCTTCCTTGTAGCAGCCAACAAAACAGCCAAAACATTGATTGGAGCATTGCTGTATTTGCGGCTTCATTGTCAGGGAGAGACCAAGCAGTTGGTTTTATCTGACTCTCTGGCTGGACAGTTTGGATTAGCCACCACACAGGGCCAACAATGTCTGCGCCACCATTTATCTTTTAATCTGTGGCATATTGGCCAGCCTAGTCTCAATTCTATATTAAGATCATAACCAGCATTAAATTGTGGAGCACTAGAAGAGTTGCTTCATGCTTTCATCAACATCTGCAAATAATGTGCCGCTGCATGAGCTGAAATAAATGGTTACAACTGGGAAATGTCAACTCAGACTCCCTCTGCAGGAGCTGGAGGCCCTGCTGGCACACTCCTGGCTTTAAAATGTTGATATGATATCTGTAGCAGCGTCTCCTTCTTTAATGCTACTTTGGGCCAATTCTGTCTCACACAGTTAAAATTTGAGACTCTTTTCCTCTCCTGCATGTCTCCCAAAAACGGATTAATTTGCATATAATGACAGGACATCTTGTGGCCCATGGTAGGAGCTGGCTTATTGTGCTGTTTAGGAGCTGGAACCTCCCTGATCATGAGCAGGGATACACTCACGTCTGCGCTTCCTAGAATGTGCTCTAAAACTATGTCTGGCATCACTTGATTGTGTAGGTGGAGACTGAGCAGCTTAGCCTGTGCAGACTGCTCCACCCTCCTGGCTCTACGAATGTTCTCCTCTAGAGGGTGATCATTGAAAGCATCCTGAGGATTTTCAATGTCTGCCACTCCAATACAATGGGGGCATTCCTAATGGCAGTTGTGGGGGTCCATGACAGCCTGACAAATGCAGCATAACCATCTTCACCACAGGAATGACATTACTGTAGCTGTCTATACTATGTGCTTGATGGGTAGTAACTCACTCATCCAATGAAATATACACAATAAAGCAAAATAAACCCCACCTGCTGCGAACAGACCGTGCTCTGCTGGGGCTCTTCTTCTTCTTTTTTTTTTTTTTTTTTTTTTTTTTTACTTTTAACTTTATCTTTTCTTCCCAGAACACAAAAAACAAACAGCAACAACAACACAAAAAAGAAATTCTGACTCACTGTGCACAGAGACTTGAGGGGAGGTCAAAACAAAAGAAAACTCCCACTCAATGAAGGAAGACATTGGGAAAAAACACCACCAACAAAACAAGATTTCTTTCAACTCTCTGCTGTTTAGGGAGAAAACAAATGAAAATGGAAGTTGTAAAATACGTGAAGCTAACATTAGCTGCTTAACCAGCTTTGCCAAACAATCAGCCACCTGTTAAAATGGAGAAGTGAATGACATGACAGACCCATCTTCATCAATCCATGCTGACAACATACCAAACATAAAGCAGTGAAAAAAACGTACAATCCTCAGGGACACAGGGCATCTGCACAAAAGTGACAAATTGGCTATAGTTGAGTCCCGAACACAGTTATCATGCTTACTGCCTCGGAGGAGGCGAGTAAGGCAAAGAGTAAGAGGCATGCTCACTGAGTGCATTTATAGATGGTGAGCAAAGCCTCTTAGGGTCAGTCACATGACTTTCTTGATATAAGATCTTCAGGATAGAAGATTGGCATTATCCAAGGTGAAAGACGGTACAGAGGTCAAAACAGACCTATGAATCCAGTTCATTCCCAACTAATAATTTCAATTGCTCATGTCTTCAAATGTTCATTTCAAAATTTCTGTCAAATGTCTAACAAACTTTACATTATCTCTGCCAGGCATAAGCCAGGAGAGGATCATGTGTGCATGTGCAAACTACTGGACCCATAAGCCTAATTTTGCGTAAATGTGATCAGATCATTCCTGAAAAGTGAAATTCCCCTTAAGCGATTTACAACAGCTTTAGTTTGAGGTCTTGTAGAAATTTTATTTATATACGGCTAATTTGAAACAGAAAATTGGTTCTAAGGGAAAATACTGACTGAATTATGTTTTGTATGAACATAACAAGGAAATGTTCTTTAGTAATGTACCTGGCAAGGTTCAAAATTATATAACAGGAAAATGTATTTCATTTATTTTTCATCAAAAATAGATCTTTCATCAATCTTTCAATACATTATCCACTTATACTGACTACAGCATTATCAATTCATTATTGAATAGATAGAGAAAAATCATCATCAGAAAGTCAGCAATGAATTTAGACATAATATCAGAACATTTAATTGAAATCACAATCTTTTGTTAACCTTTAACCAAAAGCGCTTTTGTTGCTGAAACCTGATCAGCGGCTGAAGTCTGGACGTAAACCTGGTAAGCTGGTGTCGCAATCCTTAACTTTATATGTCCTGCATGGTACAGCTAGTGAGTACATTGTGAGCACAGTCTTTTTGTTCTGGCTTTTATTGTTCAAGCCAGCTTGTTGAGTTGTTTTTGATATGAAAGTAGGTTTAACTTTGCAGGTAAACAAAGCTGATGAGATCTGATTTGAAGACACAGATAAAACATACAAACAGAGAAAGGAGGAGGAGGTAGACGAATAAAGACAGGAGAAGAAAAAGGACGGTTTAAAGGAAAAGGAAAACATAGAAGCTTTGAATGAGTTCTCACCTCTTTCTCACTCCGTAGTTCAGTCCTACTCTCTGAATCTGCAATTGGCCTCTGAAGGAGGGCAGGAAAAGGAGATGGCAGAGATCTGCTGAAAGTGACTGGCTGTAAATGAGAAGAGACAGAAACAACAATGTAGTCGAACAAGCAAGTGTAGAGACAGTGATGAACAGTGGCCGGGAAAGATAGGATAAAAGGTGTAAAAAATTAAAAAAGAAACTGGATCAAAGGTGTGAAACTATAGATGTATGCTTAATTTGTGTGCAGAAACATGGATCTCTATCTAATTTACACACACATACAGTTTCAACTGATTTCATGAACAGTGTTTGGTCTGTCCCTGCAGTCCACTGTGCGATCTCTCTGACCATTAGCAAAACTCACATAGAGACAAAATGATCACAGAAGATTGGCTCCCTATTGCTTCTGATCTACACTAAATTTATTTCTCTGCCATCTGGAAGACAGTTAACTAGACCCAGCATTACAAGAACACTCAGTACCTTACTGTACACACACACACAAAAAGCCCTGGAATCAGCAAGAAGGACAAACTTGCATGAAATATTTATAGTGAAAATTTTGGCAAACAAAAACTGTTCTTAACAAGTCGATTCCTGGAGTTCACTAAGCCCTGCCAGCAAGCCAAAGCTTAATTTTAGACATGATGCACTCACACGGTAATGCCAGAATGACGCATGAATATGGTTACATAACACATATCCATCAAATATATTATGTGCGTCTGGCTTAAACAGGAAATCGATACTGACTCACTGAATCATTATAATTTCATTTGAAATTCCTAATTGAAAAATATTCACTGAAGCACAGTGTACTCTCCAAGACATTTTGTATGTTTTATATGATATGAAAAGAAAATAAATACAAAGAAAATAGATTAAAATCAGCATTGTTTCTGGATGCTTTCAATGCGGTTAGTGTTATTTTGCATTTAGATAACGCAGCTGTGTCAGGAATGCGATGAGAGTTATATCCAACACCATATGGAAACCAAATGTACATTATTTATCTTGGAAAGGCATTAATAAATCAAAGCCTCCTATCTTTGAAAGCATGCATCCAGCAAAAGTGGGCTTATTTGTTTGTGTGTGTGTGCCTGCGTATGTGTGTGTGACTACAAAAAAGAAATGAGCACAGGGGAACGAAACGTAAAGTGGCCAACTGCTGTGAGAACTGTATACATATACTGTATCTACACCAACACACACAGTGTATGTGTGTGTGTGTGCATGCTATGCATGGAATCTCTCAAACTCAGCATCCAGTGGAGTATAAAGTGGTATCCTGCTATGAACAGATGTGTGCGCAGACATGAGTCTATGTATGCTGGTATGACGGTACGCTGCTATACAACCTCTGCACTGTGTTCAGTGTTTGTGTGTGGCTGTCGTATGTACTGTGTGCACTTTCGGTGCCAGCACAGTTATGTCATCAACGTATATGGCATCTTAATGGAGTTTTTAATTGTTGAACTACAAAGTAGGCCTCCATTGGCTGCTTCAGTGGCCTAATGGAGACGATGAACAGCGGAGTGCCGCAGTAGATGCGTTCTGGGTCCATAACACAGATGTCAAGGGATCAAAACCATTCTCTTCTAATGCATGTGGATTTTCCTTGATTTACAATATACTTTCAATCTACTGTAAGTACAGGCGAAAAAAAATTAAAGGCAAAACCAACAAGAAATGTCTTAGTGAGGTGTTAGTGTCTGAGTGAGAACACCTTCGGTGCACCTTGGTATTGATTCTTAAGAGTCCCTGAAACTCAACGGTAGGGATAGAACGCCATTATGTGCCCTGACACGGCAAGTCGATCCGGCCTTTTTCCCTTTTATAAACTGTTGCCCGAGTTGTCAAAGAAAAAAAAGGCAAGCTGTCTCTGGGAGGTCAGTCAGATACACATTTTCAGCACAGTAGAGAGGAAGATGGAGGAGTGGACACCTCTGAAGACTTCAAAGGTGGAAGGTGAACCCTTTTTTTCCTACACACCAGTCGCTAATATACAGTGAACGAGGACCACAGTACACGATGCAACTGATTTGATTAGCCTGAACACCATCCCTCCAAAAGATATTCTCATGTATGTTGTTTTGATGATGGTGGTGGAGAGCACCAACAGGATGGTCCAAAATCTCTCAGATGGGTTGAGATGTCGCAACTGCGAAGGCTGTAGCATATGATTCCCATTATTTTTCTATTCATTAAAACATTTGGTGAATCTCCGTGCCCCATTATCAAACCATGTCGATGAACCTTCTTTCACATCCACTCAGAACTTTTCATCTTGTCATTTTGGCAAGCAAATTTGTCCAGCTTGGGGGGTCCTGGGCCCATAACCCAGATGTCTATGGACCAAAATTACCCTAAATACCATCTCACACAGTGAGCAGAGTGGCACAGCGGAAGTGTGCTGGGCCCATAACCCAGAGGTTGATGGATTGAAGCCATCCTCTGCTAAAGGGTGTGTTTTGCAGAGGCTTGTTAATGATAACTCAGATCGAGCTTGGATAATGATAAGGAGCATACAGTAGCAAGCTAATGGCTAATAAAATGGGCCCTTAAGACAACTGTTACTGTCCCATCTAGAGAGGTGCAGCTGAAGAGTGTTTAAGCCTTAGTTGATGATCAAAACCATCCTCTGCTAAAGCAGATGTCACACAAACATGGATGTACACTTCCAGAGACCAAACAAACCCCAGAGAGAGATGTTTATTGTTGATGTCATCAAGTTACTAACAGAATGACCAGTGAAAATTGACAGCAGATATCAAAACAGTTGCAATGTTTGTCATTTAACTGGCAAATGCAGCCAGTCTTTTGGTCAGTGACAAAAAGCTCATCATAACCTCTGCAAGCCTGCTTCAATGTGAAGTAAGTAGCATACATAATGTATCAACATAAAACAGCATTTTTTTTGTATGAATCAGAAAGTCATATTGTGTAAGGTACACATGCATAACATTATGGACACCACATCACCAGTGGTTCTGGTGTAAACAGTGCAAAACACACACACACACACACACACACACACACACACACAATGCAGTGGGTTTTAGCTGACAGTAAATATGGTGGTCGTGTGCTTCTGCAGTGTAAACCTGACTGAGTCCCTCTCGAACTAAATAAATAATAAGAAAACACACAAATAAGTAACACAAAACAGAATGTTACATATTTTTTGAAGGTTTAACTTTCTTATACTGTACTTATCTTAAAATACTGCCATGGCTATCATAATGGAGAGGCTAACAATATACTGAAATCCACCACAGTAGTCCTGCAAAGGGTCTGTTGTTTTGTTGATGGTGTGTCAGTGTGAGTTCATTTAATGCTTTGGCTGTTTTGAAGCCAAGGTGTGCAGTACTGCTGCACTTTGGTTACATATTTCCTGATGTAAAAGGTGGACAAAATTTTAGGACTACTTTACAGTCTAATGTAAACTAACCATGTGTCTCACTTTTTTGCACTTTTCTATACACATCATATTAAAGGAATTCTCAAGGACTTTTGAGGTCCACATTTGTTTTATATTTTTTATATTGTTTATATAAATTATATTCATCAAAACACTCTGTGACTCTCACTTAGACCCACTTAGAGCTTTTTATTTTGTCATCTTAGGAAGTAACTTTGTGCAGCTCTGGGTGCTGGGCATATAGTACAGATATTTATGGACCAAAACCTTTTAAATACAATCTCTATTCATGTACGTCATGTTTTTGTACTTGAAAACACCTGTAATATAAACAAATATGATTATCCAGAGAGCAGAGTGGCACAGCGGAAGCGTGCTGGGCCCATAACCCAGAGGTCAGTGGACTGAAACCATCCTCTGCTAAAGTCTATCTTTTCATTAATTTAAGAGACACTTCTTAATCTTAGCTCAGATTTAGCTTATGTAATGATAAGATGCAAACAACAGTAAGCAACAACAATTCCCTCAAATTCAAGGACCAAGGACCAAGGACCAAGCACAGCAATATTTGAGCTTTTCAGGCTTTACAGAGGCTCACAGACAAAAATTAAAAAGAATGAATTTGGGAACTCCTCTCAATTGTGCTATGCTACAGTCATTTATTTTTATTCCTAACACATTTTTATCATATGTAACTAAAAAAAACGAAAGCAGTTTCTATGCATTTTTATATACTTTAGCTTTTAAATGCGCATATATTATAACTCTATTTTATTTAAATAATTTTGAGACCTTGCAACTAACAAATGCAATCTAGGAATATATTTCAATCAGGAGGGACAAGTTGAATGAGGCAAAGATGATTGTTTATAATCACAGATGATATGTGATGATTAAGTCATGACAAAGGTGTAAGTGGCATCAGCAAGATAAATCCCTGCATGGAGTCCAGATACTGGTGGTGGTGGCTGATGACTCTGCTGAGGCTGATGAATCTGCGACTCGGAGGCGGAGCAGCATGAACTTACCGAAGGCAGAGAGAGGATCGTATCTAAAAAGAGGCATATAGGTGAACAGATAGATAGATGCGACCAGCTGATGAGAACAGCTGATATCATGATTGACAGCCCCAGGTAACGACAACAAGGAAATTGGTGTGAGCATGCGTGAGAGGAGTGAAGGATGGAAAAAGAAATTGACGACAGGCCTAAGCATGCAAAAGAATTGCCTTCCTGACTAAACCTTTTTTACTGGAGCTTCATTTGTACTTTATTCAATTTCTTGCCAGACACCTGGCAGCGATTCTGCCCACACAACTAAGCCACTTTTGCCCTGATGGAGGTCATAATTGAAGCCCTGAGCGGAGCTTCAAGGTGGGCATCACTAAGCTTGGACCTGCACTTGCATTAAAGCTCATAGTCGAGAAAAGTTTCTCACAAAGATTTGTGCTTTCACGAAAGGCACATTGTCTGGCTGAACACTTTGGCACCTCTTGCAAGGATGGAGGTAATTCTCTCAGAAATTGTCCAGTCATGTCTGCTTTTTTTCTATACATCCCTGGATTTAGTTCATAGATCACTGCTCCACTGCAAGTCAGTAAGTCCTATGTGCAACACACTTGGATTACTGTCCACATCAGCTGAGATGGGACCTGCAAACAGCTGGGAAAGTGTCAAAGCTCAATAAATACCGGTCATATTCCTGAAAGTTCAAATGTTGTGTCACCCTTCCGAGACATCTGTATGCTGTAAAATGACTGGGGTATATTTGCAGAAGGCTGAGTTTTCCACAGTTTTGTACAGAAGATTTTCACACTTGATACTGTGATGAGTTGACCCAGGCCCCTAGAGCTTCAGGTTAAGGATATTCAGCTCCTGTGTCATGTCCACTAGGAATGCAAGGTCCATGATCGATCATCAAATTCAAGAACATCCACTCAGTCGTCTTTAATGAATGTCTTAACCTTTGCTCTTTACTCAGAAAATCTCTTCAGAACATTTCTCCTGCTGAGCCAGAGCACCTCAAGTAAAGTAAATCATCATATGTTGACTCAATTTCTTCGAAAGAGGGTTGGAACTAGGGTGGTGCTGTAAACTCCTGGATCTGAGGTGATTGATATGTTTCAGGAAAACAGATGACATGTTCATATTTCAAGCATTTGCTGCACAGTGCTTGCTGGTATATAGTTTAGTGCAGAACAACTGCTCAATATATATTTTCTTCCTCTAGCCACTAAATTCAACCAGGCATGGCTCTGTGACTTTGCGTATGTGCTGCTGTTTCAATCTGTTCTCGATGTGGCTTCATATTCCAGCTGATGTACAACACCTGGCAGACTTTGTCCTTGTACATAATTTTGATGATTTACGAGAACGTAACATTACAAAGTTTATCTTACAACTTTTTTCTTCCTCTGCTGTGACTAAAGTGATGTGCATGTTAACCTGGAGAGAACAGTCCATTAACTCTTCTTGTTGCTCCTGTAACCCTCAGACGTGTGTGTGTGTGCTCATGTGCAGTCCTCTGGTGTGAGGGTCTTGAGGAGTGTTTCATTACCTGAAACAACAGCGAAGTAAATCTTCACTTCAACACCATCAAACCAACCTACTAGAGGGGATTAAGAAAAGGCGCTATTTAGGGAAACACAAGCCATTCATAGCTAGACAGGTAATATATTATTATTAAACTTTTTCTGTGGAGCATGTGCATACATCCAAATTAGATATTAGACAAGAATTTGTCTCATTTGTGAAAATCCTGAGCAGATTTGATTAATGCAGAATTCTACAAATGTCTGTAAATGATCAGAGAACTCCAGGGTCCTGTTTGAAAAGGGGACCAGAGAGAGGAGACAAAAAAATGTAATTATATAACAAGTAGGTCCGACCGAGCAATGTGATTGGTCAGCTAGACATTTAGAATGTGCTCAAATCAGCATGACAGCGCACCTGACTCATCACTAAACACATTACTCCGCCATCTCCACATTGTCACATCCTGAAAATATATAACATGTAAACAAATACGAATAAGTCCACTGGAAGCCAACATTAATAAAGTAATAAATCTGAATTTACAATTTCAGCTTTCTTTAATGAATATTCTGTGTGTTATGGCGCTGTTAGAACGCCTCGTTAATACAGGTGTGTACCTCGTTAGTACAGGTGTGTACCTCGTTAATACAGGTGTGTACCTCGTTAATACAGGTGTGTACCTCGTTAATACAGGTGTGTACCTCGTTTGTGTGCAGCACGTCAGAGATCAAACAGTTCAGTGAGTGCAGAAAAAATATTTTTAAAGACTAAAGGTCGACTAATATGGACTAAAGAGAAATATTTTATTAGATAAAAACATGTTGTTCATTTTGATTACATCGATCTTTGTTCAATACATTTTGACTTTTGGACTTTACAACGCTGTGGAGTTACTGGAAATGTTTGGATCATCCTCCATCAGCTGTGCCGGTGAGTCACTGATACGGCGCTAGCTTCAAAATAAATGTGAAGTTAGGAGGCCAATCTGTCCATGGAAAAATCTCTTTTTCAGCAAATATCTTAGTCACTGCAAGACTGAACTGGCAAAGCAGTTTAGTGTTTATATGTGTGATATTTATTCAGTTTGGGAAACTCCACGATCTCCATAAGCTTTGACGGGACTAGAAAGTTTCTCCGTTGCTAGGTCGTTACTAAGGCTCGGGCTACTTGCTGGAGTAGTGAACTGGGTTCCATTACATGTAGTCTACTGCTGTGACTGATTGTTTTCCAGGTATTAGTCATACCCCATGTATCTCCATAGAAACGGAGATCAGAACAGAAATGGCGAGCAAAGAAATGTTTATTTTGAGAGCAAATTGCCCCAAAACATGAATATCTTCTGATTATATATTTTATTGAAGTTGGTAATTGTTGTATAATCGCAATATTACACTCGAGGGTGAGCTTTTACTTATTATTGGCACTTCAGTGATGCGGTCAGGACCTCGGCGCAAGCTGATTTTATGGAGCTGTTAGACAACAACAAGAAGAAAAACAACAATGGCGTGAGAAGTGTGTGAGAGCAATCTGTGTGCCACAGCTTGGTGTAAAGCGGTTAGCGCATATTGGACAACATGTATCTGATAATGTTGCCATGTACCTAAAATGTGATAATACATCAAGTGATCATAGTGTGTGTGCGGGCCATGGAGAAAATCAACGAATGAGCAAGGGTGAGAAATGGTGAGAAGACATGACTTGAGAGAGGAGGACAAGAAATGTCAGGCAAGGTCAGGTGAAGGTTATTTGGAGGGTGGTAAAGCGACGACAGGTTGCTCTTATTGTCCCGCCAGGTGAGAAAAGGATGTAGAAAGGAGCACAGGAGGTGAGAACAGGTTGCTGTGTTTCATATTTGCACCAGATGACACAAGATGACACAAGACTAGGAGCAAAGGGGACAACATCCTGCATCCTGCTTTAACGATTTTGAAGATGGGTTTCCATCTGGCCGACACAATTATGGAACACAAAAAAAGAAGCTTAGACTTCAGTTCGCTTCACTTGTAAACAATCTGTCTACCATGTCCTTGCACGTGTCACAGTCACCGTTAGCCAAAGCAAAAGAAACAATAACTTTTTCTAGCACTTTCCAAAGACTTATCATGTCTATGTGGATGCATTGTATTGTTTTCTTTATTTTTTCCAAGGTTTTATGAAGACAAAGACAAGCTTAGGAGTAAGATCAAAACACAGACAGGGCCAAACCAGAGTGAATGACAGAGGATAAAGCGAAAACAAGAGGATACAGGAAAGAGAAACAAAAAAAAAAATAAACATGGAAGTGGTGTCAGAATGAAGAAAGTTGAGGAAGTAGCAGGACAACAAAAGCAGAAGTTAAGGACAGATTTTTTGTTCTTTTATTCTCTGATCTGGAGACAGAAAATAATAGAAAAACACAAAATAAAATACAAAACACAGGAGAGGAGACGACAAAGCTCATTTGTCTGTGTTATCTTAATACCAAAGGAGAAGAACAAGAGTTGATGAGAACAAACCAGAAAGGGTGAGACAGCCAGCACAGTACAGTCAGAAACAAAATGGCTCTTGCGGGGATCTGGGTTGGTTTGTAAAGTAAATGCTTCAGTGTGCAACAAACTGAATGTAACATGCTGAACGTCTACTTAAACAAAGTAGGGGTGAAGTCACAGTCATTTGGGACAGTCTTTAGAAGATTAACCACACACAATTCTGCAGACATTAGGTTTACTTTTAGAACTCTTCATGGAGAAAAAAAAAAAAAGAATTTGAATTTACAGACCTAAGTAGCCTACAAGTTTCAACCCATTTTCACATCTCCCTATTTGAAAACAACCTATGAATTAACTAGATATGAACCTAAACACATTACACAACAACATTAGCCTAAATCTATAAACTCTCTGCAAACGTAACCCACATCATGCAGGATCCCAATGTCTTCACCACCATGGCCCACATTCTACAGAGGAGATGCAGTCCTCTGTGGCCCCTAAATGTCTTCCAGGATTTGCTGGGATGCTCATTTGTTTGTTTTCCAGTGAGCTTGATTTTTTTCTTTTTCAGTGTATGTAATAAGCTGGTGAGGTAGTTGGTGGATTCCTGATCCCGCCCTGTCTCTTTGGTATTTGAATGAGATGCTTGAAAGACATTAGTGACTGTTGACTTAATGAAGAGAACAAAGAAAGGGAATTTGGGGGAAAACAGGATTGAGAGAGAAGCTTGATCAGGCCTGGAATTCACATCAAATTAATAACAATTCATATTGTTGACAAAAGACAAACTCAATACCTCCCTTCCCCACCAGGATGTGTTTGTGTGTGTATCCCCCTATAAACTGCTAAGGGTGCAAATCCCCACTTGAAATGAAATAAAACAAATCACATCTGCAATAATATTATGGAAAAAGACCATGAAAGTAATTTTTCTATTCTTGTTTTTACCAAGTCCACACTTGGTCAGTGTAGCTTGGCAGTCCACTGTTGGTAGTGTAGGAATGTTTGTATGTATGTATGTATGTATGTATGTATGTGTGTGTGTGTGTGTGTGTGTGTGTGGATACATGCACAAGTACTTACACTGCACTGTACTAACACTGTACGAATTTCATCGAATAAATAACTTAACCTTCTGGTTTATGTTACTTCCTTTTACCTCTTGAGCTGGGACGTGACACCATCATATTGATCGACTTCAGTCAAGACGGTTGATATTTTCTACAGTGTAAAAGTTTTGGTTTCATTCACATCACCCCCACAAACATTATAGCAATTCAATGGAAGTTCATGCTGCTCTATGCACACAACATCCACCTCCTCATCCCCACCCAGTCTTTGCAGATTTCACCACCAGACCACCACCAGCGCCTGGACTCCATGTGGGGATTAATCTTACAGCTGCTCAGAGCAGACGCCCCCTGATCACAAATCTCCCTCTAGAGTCTATGCGCCAAAGACCTTATGTCAAGACTCATCATATATCATCCGTTATATAATAAACATTATCTTTACTACATTCACTTGTCTCTACTGATTGAAATGATATTGTCCTGATTTGTTGTTTGCTGTCTGGCTTAGAGGCCAGACTTATTGCTTATAGCAGGAAGCAGCTGGTCAGTAACTGCACTTAAACTTATTACACATGGTGAGAAGAGGGAGAGGTCACACACAACTACAGAAATGTTCATGATCCAAGACATGTTTTCATTGTGGACTGTTATATAAAAGCAGCAGTCCAGGTGCCAGTCATGGTACTAACAATCCAACACAATAAATACCTGTACTATACAAGAGCATTCCAAGACAAATAAGAAAATATGGAGGATGACAAGATAAGAATGTTCGACTTTTTTTTTTTTCATTGTGGTAGTTACTTTGAATCTGCAATAGTGGACAATGGGAGTATCCATACGTATCCATGTTGGTATAAATCTTGGAAGTGGTAGCCTTAAAGTGGTGGGCACGAGTTCTTTAAAATTGTGTTTGTCAAAAATGTTGTTTTTGAGACACTCGCGCTGTTATTCTTTTTTTAATCATTGACCAAATATAAAATATATGCAAATGTAGCATTGACCCACCAATAACAAATGATTTTAAAAATAAAATACCCACAGCATATAGAGAAACAACCAGTTTTTATTTTGAAGATGATTTCAAATCCTCACACGTTGATGACACCCTATAGAGCAGATGTTGGCAAATAAGTTTGGCTTGAGGAGATTTTTTCTCTGAAGCAGACCTGAACGTAATTCAAATATAAGAAAATCATTGACGAAAAATGCAACTGGAATTTTCGACAGACTGTTAAAGATTGTTTTTTTCTGACTGCTTGGTCAACTGATACAAAAAAACAAAAAGGGAGCTGCAGCTGTGTGCTGATGTCTGGGTTTTGCACTGCAGTTAGGAATAGAATAGTCGTGGCACATAATCTTCATGCTTATTTGTAAAACATCTATAAACCACTTTGTTAATGGTTAATAATTAGACATAGACATTATTTGGGAGGCTGTTGTAAAGTTGCATCCGATGATTGTTGATGGTTAATGAATACTTTGTAAATCATCAATAAAGTTTGTATTGTAAAGTTTCAACTGATATTTACAATACTTTGTGTAAAGTAACAAACGTAAGTTAACTGACAAAACAAATTATGGTCTTTTCTTAAACTTAACCAAGTAGTTTTGTTGTCTAAATTTAACCAAACTACAACAGTTTCACAACATTATTCAAATGTTTGGTTTTGTAGTAACCTGGTGGGTCTCATACAGATACGTAAGGGTGCCCTGTGTGTCTGTGTGAGACACCAAGGGTCCTGACAAAGTGCATCTCTGTTTATATGCGAAAGTGTTCATAAACATTATTTGGATGGATATTATAGCGTTCCAACTGATGTTTATAATTGCATGTAAATAGATAATAACTGCTTTGTAAAGCATACATTAAGTAAAATATTTGAGTTGTGTTATAAAGTTGCAGCTGATGTTAATATAGTTACGGTAACTAACTGTGAATGAAATGTTGACTTTGTTTAAGATGTATTTATTACAAAATCATGACTTTAACCAAGACAACATAAACATCCTGTAGTAGGCCTGATCATCAAACTTAAAGAAACTATTCAGCTTTATGTGTTAAGCTTACATTAAACTGTCATGTGTTTGGTTTTTGAATTGGTCAAATAACATAAATTATAGTATAACTGATAATTTGTGAACTATGTAATTTCATTGATTGTTTACAGTAAAATAGCAGTAAAATTTACAGTAAATTCACTTTTATGTACTTAACTATCAATTATCCATTTATTAATGATGGTTATTATAAGTGTTACCTAATTTACAATGACAAAAAAGTGACTTTGGTGAGACGTTTGTCCTTAAGCGAAGACTGTTTACAAATGAAAGTCCAACAAATTATAAAGAAAGCCTTCTCTTATATTTTGTAAGCAGTGCAGGAGTGAAGAGAAGAGAAGGAAAGGAGGGCAGCAGGGCAGGAGAGAAGAGAAAATGGAAAGATGACAAAAACATAAAGAAGAGAGGATGGTAAAGAAGGAGAGACAGCAGAAAACTTGAGAGGCATCCGCTGTCTTTCTCAGCAGCAGCAGATGACAGAGGACACCGTCGGAGCAGACAGGTTCATAACACCTGACAGCTGAACATCTGGTACATTTCACTGGGGGAGAGGTGAATCATACTCCCGTCTTCTTCCCCACCCTGCATCTACTCATCTTCTCTTGTCTCACCCTCCCTTCTTCAGCAGGAAATTCCCTTGTCTTCTTTTGTTTGGTACCTTGTCTTCTCATTTGTTGCCTGTCGGCACTGCTGAGTGCTTTCCTCTCACTATAATACGTCGTCTTCTCTCTCCAACTACTGCCCTCCTCTGGCATCCCGCCTCCTCCACCTCTTCCTATGCAGTTTATCAGCAAGTATAGGTGTGTGTGTATGTGTGTGTGTCCCCTGTGATTAAAGAAGGTGTCATTCTTGTCACAGTTTGCCACCACTGCCTGCTGTCACCTGTCTGCCTCTAATGGATGGCACCTTGGCATGTGTGTGTGTGCATGTGAACACACACACGCTCTTAGAGCGACCTCTGAGCTAATATTTGTGTGCGTGTTATAATGAGAGTTGCAGAGACGATTTGACAGTTAGTGACCTGTACTGTGTACAAACACGGATGCGTTTGGTGGCACACTAAATGTATAAAAGGATACCTGAACAGTTGTTAGCACCACCAGTACGTTGAGCTTAAAGAAAAGAAGCTCAACAGAAAGTAGGGTGAACAATAAAAATGGAATATTCAGAAGCAGAAGAAAAATGTGCAAAATCGTTTTTTTTAATCATACCTGCAACTGAAAAGGTAAAAAAAGGGTTGAGTGTGAAAATTCCTCATTATCAAGAGATGGTCTTGCTCTTTAATTCAAAGTAGTGCAGCCACAAAAAAGCATGACACTGATCTGACTCTAATGAACTTTAATCCTCTGACATAAGTACTCCTTATACTTCATTTCAGTCTTTTCTCTGTATTATCAGTTCACCATCTCTGAGCCTGCATGTTTCATCAAAGCCAAAAGCATTTATCATAGTCTTATGATGCATCAGTCCTTTATGGCTGTGACTGTGACTCTTTTCATCTTACTGACATCTGTCACTGCAAACCTGTGTTATCTAGAATCAGTGGTGCAATGTAACTGTATGTATCAAGTACTGTACTTAGGCACAGATTTAAGGTACTTGTCCTTTACTCTAGTGCTTTCTTCACATGATACTTCTACTCTACTACATCTTACAGAGAAGTATTGCACTTTTTACTTCACTACATTTACCTGAGAAGCTTTAGTTAGTAGCATAGATGGTATGCAGCACCCAATAATGTAATAACATCTAATAATGTAATACCTGCCAATAACGTAATAATTTGGGCCATTTTAAATGTAATAAAGCCAATAACGTACTAACATGCCAATAATGTAATAAAGTTTTTGAGCCAATAACGTAATAATATTTTGCCGTAGCATTAAAAAAAAACGTTATCCAATAATGTAATAATTCATAAATAGGACTGCATTTATTGGAAATAAAAGATTATTTTGCAGTTTTTGTGCAGTTTGCTCATCAAAAATAGATATAGTGGATGGCATAGTCGTCATATTCTTTTTTATTATCATATTATTAGAATATTGTTTATTTGCTTAGATATTTAAATTCATAATTTCATGTATGGAGGAATATTATTTAATTCATTACTATGAAGTGTATATGGTAGTTGGATCACTTAGTGGAATGTGCTAGAATTCAGGAAGAGAACAGTGGTCATGCGACCTACATGTGTTTGCTCAGTGTTAGATGAAAAAGTCTAATCAGTCTAGTTATTACTAAGTTATTACATTATTGGCTTTATTACATTCAAAATAGCCAAAATGATTACGTTATTGGCAGGTATTACATTATCGGCTGTATTAAATTATTGGTTGCTACACGGTATAAAACAGGAATGGTTGTACAGTTGTCATGAACGGGGAAATTAGCTACAGAGACCAAAACTGTTTTTTGTACCAGGCTGTGAAGTTGGACATTTGAACATGGAGACTTATAGAGATTGACTTGTTCTGTAGCCAGCCTCGAGTGGACGTTTGAGGAACTGCAGTTTTTGGCACTACCATGCTGACCTCACTTCACCACCTCTTAGGTTGCTGCTTACTATATTTCCAATTTCTATATACAAAACACACAAAAAACTTATAAAATGTGGACATTTTCTTATAAATTTAACTTCTTTGTGAATTGTTTATGTCATTTTTCATGTCAAAGTAAAAAACATTTCATGGTTCATTGTTCAAGCTCCTCACAGCTGCTTTTCCTTAGTTATTGTAATGATCATTTTGATGATTGCACATTTTTAAAACTTGCTTTTAGACTGTAGGGTTACTATAGTTTGGCTACTTTTAGTCCAATGAAAACATGATTATCAGTGTTATTTTCCCCTCCCTTGGACTTTTTCCAAATTCCTCTCCAGTGAACGACTATTCAGCTCATATAATCCTCGATGGGTCATAGGGTTGCTCAGTAGTTTCAGAAGCTTGTTTTAGTCTTGGGCCGTTTTTCATGTTATGGGCCAATCGATGCCAGGATCAGTGTACAAAGTATCAGCCTGATAATGACACAACAGCTGCTCATTTTATCACAACCAACGCAGCATCTGGGGCGCCTGGCAATGCCCTGACAAAACAGTGTGCCAGAACTTTCTTTTGCCTTTTCTCGCCTAGTTCGAAACTTTAATGGCGCGTCCGTGGCATTGAAGAGCGCAGAGCACATAAACATTTACATTGACAGTGCAAGCACTGATGGTTGGGTTAATCACTGCCAGCAGATACTCTCTCCAACAGATGAAGGCAATATGGAAGTTATTTGTTTTCTCAAAGCTCCAGGCTGAAATTGATTATGTCACAGAAAGATTCCGAAAGGACCCAGCCCCACGTGCCTCCATCTCCCCCTGTGACTCCCCAGTTGAGACTGTGGAGTCCTCTCCACTTCTTGGGTCCCATCATCACCTAGGACCTCAAGTGTCCAGTTCCATCATCAACAAAGCCCAGCACAGAATGTACCTCCTGCAGCAGCTGAAGAAGTTGGTCGATGGTTCACTTCGACACCTCCATCATTGAGTCCATCCTCACCTCCTCCATCACCATCTGGTACATTGCTGCCACTGCCAAGGACAAGGGCAGACTGCAGCGTATCATTCGCTCCGCCGAGAAGGTGATCGGCTGCAATCTGCCATCTCTACAGGACCGCTGTGCCTCCAGGACCCTGAGGTGTGTGGGTAAGATCATGACCGACCCCTCCCACCCCAGAAAGCAGGATGCTAAGGGTCCATCAGGACCAAAACCTGCACAGTATTTTCTAGTCTTTCCAATTGACTTAATACTGTAAACATTTTCACATTCTTGCAAAAACTGTACACCTCTTTTATTGCCTTTATCATAATTGTTCATGTTATTGACACTTTTTATGTTTATTGTTATGCACGAATGTAGCATGCTAAACTCCTTGTATGTGAAAACCTACTTGACCATCAACACTGATTCCGGTGCAGGATTTGGGAAAGAAAACTAACTGATATAACTGATGTACCACCTCAGTGTTACAGTGCTGTGAAATAAATGAACGCCCTTCAACTCACAACCCAAGTGCTCTAACTGCTGCAGACACTGTTTATAACACCTGCCTAAAGCAATTATTATTTTAACTTTGGCTTCTCCAAACATTTCTGAATCTTTTCATCATGTTCTTATTTCCCACTCATTACAAACTTTTTGTGTTAAAAAAAAAAATCCTTTCATCATGGAACATCTGTCACTGAAGCTCGAGTAGTTAATCCCCAGTAGACAAGAGGCCAACCTAAATCCATTTGGGGAGAAACCTTTTCATCACTTTGCAGGCTTTATTTTTGTCTATTTCATCATTTGATGGCTGTCATCAAAGCTCTTAATAGCCGTGTTTTAATGTATTCCCATGGCCTCTTGACGGTGGAGCGGCACTGACTATCCACTGTAGTTCTTTGGAACTCTCTCTGTAGTCCTCTAATGCGATGGTCGAGCTGTTGCGTCGACCTTCATTAACTCCACAGTTTGATCACAGCCTCGTTCTACTTTGTACATGAATGCTTATATAACTATCCTATGTTAATGTGTGTGTATGTGTGTGTTTAATGTTCACACAGATGTAGTTAGCTTGTGAAGTCTGTGCAGAATTATAATCCTTCCTAAACTCTAATATAACATTTCACTAACCTGAACTCTGTCCTTTTAACCCTGTCCTGTAATGAAGATGGATGGAATGGCTTGAATACATACATAGGCTTGAATATCAACAACAAATGTAATGGCATCCTTCTAAATATTTGTTCAGACATTTCACATAAAGGATTGTCCAACGCTTTACAAAACTAAGTCCCACCAACTATTTCAATGATTCTGGTCAATCTGGATCATATTTTGTGGAGAAAATGTTTTCTGGTTTTCCCTCTGATGTCCTTTGACATCCGGCTTCAGGCCCAGGGCTTGGGGGAATGCTAATGCTGAGCGGAGCCGGTGTCATGCCAGAACTGGAGCTGGGCAAGCGGACAATTTTAACCAGGCTCATTGGTTTCTATGGACTTAATGTCAGAGTTGAAGAGACTGAAGAGGACGTTGACAGAGGAAGCTAAAAAAAGATAACGAGAGTGACTAAACAAGAAACTGCTGGACAAGAGTAAATCTGGGACTGACTTTTAGTCATTGGAGAGAGCTTTGTGAAATAAAAGACTGAAAGACAGACGCTGAGCTGGGCTTCTTGCTGTTGGACTAATAAGTTACATTAGCTGGCTGCTATGTCTTTTGTTGTTACACTTGTTTGATGTTTGGCTGTGGTTGCACAATGGTATCGCACTCTGAAATTGCAACAAATCTTGCATAATGTTGCTTTAAAATGTTTATTATTTACTGGAAATGACCACAGAAAGACTTTATGCTGAAGCATCAACAGGAAATGCTATGGTCCTTGCCAAAACGATTAATAAATCTGATTACACAAAGAGACGTTGACAGGATTTTTTGATAGCAGATCAAGAGGAATTCCAAAAGACGAAACAGCCACAGAGAATTGGTTCGATTCAGTACTGCAGACAACAGGTGGTCTCCACAGAGCATGATCAAATGACTCCAACACTTCATCAAGGTAAACAACGCCTTGGTACTCTGCTGTACAGAATTACATGTTGTGCACACATTGCATGCTCTGATGGTGGTTGATCGCAGCAAAGCTCAGTATGTGACTGTATAGAAAAGAAGGAATAAATATGTGATGACAGATAACAATACCTCGCCGAATGCACCACCGTGCCACGTAGAATCACTTTGATGAAATATATATCTGGTCTGGCTTTATCGCAAAGAGATTCACACACACACACACACCAAATCCTCTGTACAAGTCTCCAGGGTGGATGCACTGAAAGGCTAGTAGATGAGAAACACTGAGGGGCAGTGCAATCCCCCCTCCTGGGATACTGCCTTCCTTCCTGTCTTTTCATTCCCTCTTTGTTTTAACACACTGTTGCTCTCAGCTATTTTCCCACTCTGAAATGGAACAAACAAGCTGGAAATCACACGTCCTCATCTCACTTATACAGTTTAAGCCTTATTCTTTATGCAAAATGGAAAATGTCCATAGGCTAATGGTGCATTTTTTACATGTTACATTACCTGTTTCAGGTACCATAAAGAGTAGCCTGTATAAAGGAGAATGTGTCACCACTGCCACCCACCCCTTATGAAAAAGGACAAAATATTGTGAAAACTATTGCTTTGGTGACAGGTTTTGGGAGTTGAGTGCAGGAGAACTGCAACATCTAAACTACTGTTATGAGTCCAGGTTCAACTAACTAGCAACCACCCTTTTGCTGTGTCTCATTTTTGTGTAGTAAATTGTGTACACTATGTACTACTTAATTTTGGCAGGGTACTGTTCAAATATAGCCATTGCACACTTACTGGAAATGACAACAACACTTTACTGCTTTTTCTTGGATTGTAACTACAATTGAAAGCGGAGCATTGGCACCAACTTTGACTGTCAAAATATAAATATAAAACATATGTACTTACTCTTAGTTACATTTGTATATTGCAGTATTCACCACAGCCACTTCAGCTCAAGCAGCTTCCTTTGCAGCCATTTCACTTCCGCTACGTAGCCAAAATGTCGAGCACCGAGGGACAAAAATGTCCAGCATTCTGCACCTTCTTGACTGTTATGAGTGCACCATCCGGGTACTCACAGTACACCTTATTTTGACATATCTGACAATGTGAACGCATTTATGTACTCAAAATAGCAAGTCTAAGCATGAAGTACATGAATTTAGACACAGTGTCAGTCATTTTTACATCTAGCTTTAACTAGCTACCACACGGGTTGATTATTTTAATGTATATGAGAAAAAATAATACCGACTCAAATTCAAAGATCCCTTTGTATCTGTAAGAACACTGAGCTGCAGGTTAATGAATACTGATAGTTAAACACAAGTAAAAATGTAAATTAGGTCTTGCTCTTGTCAATAATGCCAGGTCACACACCCCTTTAAAACCATATGACTAATTAAAAATGAAAGCTGAACACTCAAACTCGTGACAAGAGCTATGATGACCATGACCAAACCATTTTGGCGAAAAATGTTGACCTATAGTTTGAATTTTTAGTTTGCCAGTCTGTGTCAAGCCGCTAGAGGGTGTGACTGAGATATTTTGGCTTTGCGCCATATCTGAGGAGCTTTTTGTTAACGAAAATTGGATAAATTAATGCACAATTACTCTGAAATAATCTCTATTACGCCTCTTTCATATCTTGTTGAAAATGTTACTTTCGAGTTCACTTACACAACATTATCTCTCTGTTTACTTTCTTTGATATAGGGAAGGAGCACATTAATCTAAATGAGCAAAACAATCTGCTTTATTACTCCAAACTGGAAATGACGTTCAGTTGCTTTATAACCCAATTATCCATGGAGCCGTGCTGCAGTCTGTGTCTCTCTCCGCTGACTTTTATTTCTTTCCTGTGATGCATAAACAACGAGTCTTAGAGCCTGTTATACAGTTGCCTTTGGTGGGGAAATCATCCGATTGCATACATTTCCTTCTTCTTCTGTCCTTAATTGGATTTCTTTCTCTCTTTTTAGATTGCCATGTGTTTGATCTCCCTCTTCTTCCTCCTCCTCCTCCTCCTCCTCATTTTTTTCAATCTGTCTGTGGATCAGAGGAGCAGAGGAGGAAGGGAAGGAGGAAACAGAGGAGAATAGAGTTCAGGCCGATGGATGGGCTATAAAAGATGGCCTCTGGGGTGCGTCGCATTCGTAGGTGGTTGCATGCACTCGAAAGAAGCTCCTAATTGACTCACTAGTGCATAAAAGGTAAAAAGGCAGATCTCTCAAGGTATTTACAGCATATAAACATGTTATAAGATGCAATTAAGTATGTGACATTTTATTAGACCTCATAAATAGTTGTCTCAATTAGATACTGCCTTTAAAAATTACATAAAGGTTTGCTGATAATATTGTAACTAAACTCAAACACTCAAAGGAGGCAGTGTTTAAGGCTCGTTGGTCAGGGATGATGTCAGGCAGGGATTTGCCTGCTGCCTATCAGAGCATGTGAGGTTGATTGACATGACAAGTGTAAGTACAGCAGTGCCCTGCAAAGAGGCTCTTTGCCAAGCTGAATGATAATCAGAAAGAGGCTGAGATCAGCAATCCAGAAAGCTTTTCCGTCGTCAGGGGTAAACTGACAGACAAAATGATGCTAACAACGAAAATGTTGCAACATGATGCATAACACAACATGTACAGTAGGAAAGAGACAAACATCGAGTGTTGTCATTAATACAGAATGAGAGCAGAGATTTGAAGGTGATTGTTAGCATGCACACTGACATTTGACGTTCATTTCAGCGTCTGGATGTTTCATTGCTCTTTATTGCCTCATGATGATTGACAGTCTGACCGGCTCTGTGTTTGACTGACTCGTCTGCTCCAACAGACTCTGTGAAGGTGCAGCTGTGGATAACTATATAAATGCATTAAGGGGCCCTACACCATTCAAACCAATGTATATTGTCTATCTTTGTCTTCTTCTCAAGTTGGAATGGCTTGTACCTTTTCAATCGACGAATTGGAGCTTTGACTGAGATTAGGAACTTCATATTTGGTAGCCAGGGATGGAGGAGGAGATACAGCAGGTCGTCCACTAATCAGATGACTGTGGTTCGATCCCTGGCTCCTCCAGACTCCATGTTGAAATGCCATCAGTGTGCAATTGTGTGTGTAAATGGGTATAAAAGCACCTTGAGTGGTCAGAACACGAGAAAGGTGGTACATACTTATTACCATATTCTTTCACAGCTTCATGACTGTCAAGCTACAGTCATGAAAAATTGTCAAATGTTGTTGTGTTTTCTTCAGTTATCAAAATGTTGTTTTCTTAAATGTTATTGCCCATCCATCCATTTTCCATAACAGCAAGGTCTGAAGCTGATCCCAGTTGGCATTGGGCGAGAGGCGGGTTACACCCTGGACAGGTCACAAGTACATAACAGGGCTGATACATAAGCATTAATGCTCACATTCACACCTAGGGGCAATTTAGAGTCAACAATTAACCTGCATGTCTTTGGACTGTGGGAGGAAGCCTGAGTACAGAGAACCCACACAGACGAAGGGAGAACTCCACACGAAAAGACCCCAGCTGGGGTTCGAACCAGGAACCACCATGCTGTGAGGCGGCACTGCAACACTGTGCCGCCCGCAAAATGTTGTTTTCTCAAAAGTTGTTATAAAAAAAAAGTTGTTGTTTTTTTGTTCAAATCAAATGATTTGTTTTGACCATCAGGGCCACCATAGTAAAAGGACAGAACTTCCAATGTCAGCTTTCTTGTCTGGCAATAGGATTGTCATTCACAGGTGAAGACAACTTGCGTTGCTCTGCTGTATAAAATGCTGTGCTGCCCTCAGACAAATAATCCAACATTTTCCAAAGTCAGTGGATCTTTTGTACTTTAATGTGACAGCGCAGTCAGAGGAGTCATCTCACTGAAAAGACTCTATACACTGTAGTGCATACACCATTTTCTGACAGGTTTGGTGTTCATTTTCAAGGAGTTCTGGTGTTTCATTAATTTGTCTGCCTTTCTCTTTTCCCCGTGTCTAATAAAACAGAATACTGAAAGCTTCTGACAGATTTGTCAATGAAAAGATATCCAGACGCTCACATAGTCACACAGCATATTGTCAGTTCAGTGCAGCAGCAGCTGGAAAATTAATAAATTACTTCAATTAATAAAAAATATAGACAGTGTGGATACTATAAACAGCAGGATTTGAACAGATTTGGGTATATTGTGATCCCATTTTCCTATTAAAGAGTGCTGTGAACTTGCATTTAGAATATTATTTTGGGAAAATCAAGAGTTACTGTTGTGCAAATTAAAAATCCAAATTAAACAAACTGTCAGAGTTTAACACACAAAAGACAAAATTGTCTCCTGCTACATTTGCAGGCTTTACCATATTTTACTTTTAACTGGCGTTTGCTTGATGAGCATCATCTGATTTTCTCTCATTCACTATCCAAACATCTGGGCATCATTCATTTATTTTGGCCCAGGAAGCAAATTTTATTGTTCAAAAGTAAAGTCAAGTCTAATCTGAACTAGTATTTAATGTGGACTAGATCACTAAGTCCAGACAAGTAAGTCTCGAGGAAAATCTGGCTGCATCGCATTCTGGATAAGACTCAGTCACAGTTCAGTCAAGGTGTCAATATCTTTTTTTTTTTTTTTTTTCACCATTTTTGTCATGTTTTAAAAGCAGAAATATGACAGGTTTTCCATCCCACTGGACTACTTTTTATTTAAAAACAGATTTTGGCTACTTTTCATCCCAGTGGTAGGTTTCCACCAACAAGAAAGTTGTGCTATATTTCAATAAATCACTGATTTCAGCTCAGCATGCAATGACCATGTGTCCTTCCATGTGTCCTATTTTAATTATTATTCTTTCATAGCTCTGCGATAAAAAACCTGCTCGTATGTGTGAAAACTTTTTACACATAATGTGGAATCATAGTGATAAAACAAAAGACTGGAGGCAGTAAGAGATTGTTGTTCTTCTTCTGAGCTACCTCCCTCTGTCTCGGAGGTTGTCTTGGCCAACCTCAGCAGGCAGCTGGCTTACAGGGAAGGCTGGTACAGCCTACAGCTTACATCCACCATGCATTGTCCTGTTCATTGTAATTGGTTTTCCTTTTGGGGTTTGTTGACTTTAGTTATAATAAATTACCCTTACTGTTATTCTTACATAGACTTCCTACTTGTTACATTGCTTGAACCTTTTTGTGATAAACAGGTCTGCATGTACACAAAACAAAAGAGTGTTGGCTTTTGTTGGATATAGTGAACTTTGTATCATTCACAAACTGTGATGATTTTTGTTTGAGTTACCATACGATGTGCATTACAGTATATTTTTGGAATGGTTTATGATGACTGGGTGTCACAGGCTCTGATTGGGCAACTTTTTGTCAGTCCAAACTGGCAGCACTGCATCTCATTTGGCAGCAGATGCTTTTTGGCTGTACTTGAATGTGACAACCTTTGGCTGTTTCAAATCTTCTCGCTCATTTAAAATGTCAATAAAGCCGATCTCACAGCAGTGGCTGTCATTAACCTGCGTTTGTGTTTACTTTGTCTGACAATGTCATGGTCATGAAATAATTACTTTATCTGCAGCTTAGCAGCTCCTTAGTGACTGCTGCTTAATCTAGTATTTATGAGCCATAAGCTGCCCCAGCAGATATGGACTTGGTCATGGAGATGGCTATAATGGATACTGTACACTGGCTGTTTTAAAATGTGCACTGTCACATCTGGAATCCCCTCTCGCTCGAACTCCTCCAGAGTAGCGTTGGATAAAATGGTAGCTCAGTCAGTTGTTCAATGCTGCTGGTTGTTAATGTTAATTTCTGCTTTACTGTTTTTTTGACCATCTTGTAAGATTTAAGGTGTCTCATTAGGTGGGTCCGAACCCCCAGGTTGGGAATCACTGCTCTAAAGGACTCATACCCAACTTCCATTCTTAAGTTGGTATGTATCAGTGAAGTGCCGTTAAATCAGTGTTTTATAGTCACTTAATATTTGTATTGACTCAACCAGCAAGGTACAGTTGTGCAGTTTAGCCTCACAGCAAGAAAGTTCCTGGTTGGAACCTCGGCTGGGACCTTTCTGTGTGGAGTTTGTATGTTCTCTCCGTGTCTGTGTGGGTTCTCTCTGGGTACTCCAGCTTCTTCCCACAGTCCAAAGACATGAAGGTTAATTGGTGACTCTAAATTGTCCATATGTATGAGCGTGAGTGTCAATGGTTGTTTTTCTCTATGTGCCCTGTGATGAGCTGGCGACTTGTCCAGGGTGTACCCTGCCTCTCGCCCAAAGTTAGCTGGGATAGGCTCCAGCCCCCTGCAACCCTAATGAGGATAAGCAGTTACAGAAAACTGATGGATGGAGGAATCAGCAAGATTTCTTGTCCATCTTTACTTTAAAATCACTTTAAGAGCCAAAACTGAACATTCATTGCCAGAACTCTGGTCACCAAATGTAACACAGTCCATTTCGCTGCTCTATGACTACTGAGCCATAGACTGTGTTTGTAGAGAGGGATACATTGACTGTCACTGGAACTTCTCCCTCTCCATCTCCACATTTCTCTCTTAAACTCACTGCCGTTACTGCTTTGACTTTTCATGGATTTTCTCATCACTTTTATCCAGGTCATCTCTGATGAGCGCGATATCTTTAGATTAAGTTCTCCGTTATTTCAAGAGGCAAACACACACACCTACACACACACAGAGGCACCTACACAAACACAGATACATGAACACAACCTATATGCACACAAACTATTAGAAAATGTATGCAAATCCCAACAGCACAAACACAGTCTTCAAACTTTTTTAGCATTTCTAAACTCACAAATACACAAACTAAAAGTGAACACACACTCACACGTACACAGAGTACATACGTACATGCACACAAATGAGGAAAACACACACTTAAATCCCTGTCTGCACACACACAAACACACACTCTGATATAAACTTTGTTTATGGGTGCTAGCTAGACTGTTGGTAATAAATAATAAAAAATATAATAATAAAACAGTGAATCCCACTGGTGTTGATCTGTGCTATAGCCAGGAGGATAAAAACAGAGGAACACAGGGGCGTGAGTGTGTGTGTGTGTCTGTGCATTGCCATAACCCTGTCAGTTCAGACTCAGGAGGCTTGACACAATAATAAGCCCATCCTTCTCCCAAAGGCCCCAAGTCATATTATTATTCACTGGTCCAAATATGGAAATACAGCCGGTACCTCGGAGATAACAGGGGGTGGGGGGGTGGGATAGACAGAAGGCACAGAGTGTGTGTGTTCATACTAAGTGATGCTCTGCCAATCAAACGTTCAAGAGAGGATGGAGAGACAGAGAGAGAGGAAAAAAGTTTATTTGGCCCCTCTTTTTATGGACTTTCTTGGCTTTTCTGCCAGCGTGAACAAACATACAAAGAGTTTCATCTATTCCCACATCCAGTATGGAGACTGACGTTCAGTCCTTTTGTGGATCATCACCTGTACCTCCACCAGATGAGTTTCCATCATTTGCTAGTCACCTTATCCACCTGACACCTCTTCTATGCATGTACTCAAGTGCTCTAATGTACTTGCATGTCATTATCAGGTACATAATTATCATGTTTTTACATTATATAAACATTACATATCATGCTGCTTGCAGAAGACAAACATCCTGAAATGACTCATTCCACCCTGCCCATCACCTGTTTGAACTGTTACCCTCCATGAAACCCTATAGGTCCATAAAAACACGCACCACAAGATTCATGAACAGTTTGTATCCCAAACCCATCACCATAATGAACGCTGTGCTGAAAGCAAACTGGAACACATCACAACATGATAAATTGCAATTATATGCAATAATTATCTCTTTAACTGTATACGTTGACATGAATGAGTGTAAGATACAATGTATGTGTGATGTGTAATGGGAGGATGAGTGAATGGGGGGAGAGTATTTATTAATTGTTTCTTACTTATTTTATTATCTATTTTAATCTATACGGAGTCCAGTTCTTAAGTGCACCTGCATTTTGTTGTATGTTTGTACAATGACTAAAGAAATCTTAAATCTTAAATATGCCACTTAATGCTTCTAACACTACATGTCTACAAGGACTTTTGTACTTGTGTACATATTTTACAGACACATGTTTAGCACAGGATATGGTTAGCTTAGCTTCACTAAGTTAAGCAACTCTGCTTCTAAAGCTCTCTAATTATACAGTATATTTAATTCCAGCTTGCTTGGTGAATCCATTAAAATCTTATTTTAATTGTAGTTTTAGAGACTAGAAACAGTCCAAGCTCGCTATCTTCCCTGCTTTCAGTATGTGATGCTTCTACTAATGTCTCCTCTAACTGACAGCGATGAAGGAAAACAAGTGTATGTCTCAAATGTACAGCAGAAGCTTTCCCTTTCCTGCAAAATGGTACAGTCATATAGTACATTGTGTCTCTTTTTATCATCTTTATAATGTTTTTTTCACGTCATCATTAATTCATACTTTCTGACTGCAGTACATTCTTTCATCCCTGTGTTATTTGGCCAATTCCTGTGAAAACCTGCAAATTATGATTCTGAAGTGGAGGAAACAAATTGAGACCATACCGACTAGTGGTGACTCATCATTCCCTCTGTGCTGCTTAACCCACCAATCCAACAGGAAATTGTGAGATTTGGGAAAGTGGGAAAAAAAATGACAGTGTACAGCACATAATCTTGGCAGCTGTTTATGATGACACCAGTTGTGTTTTTTGCTGACATTTCAATGTGTCTACTAATTTCAGTGAAATAAATATAACTCCTCCTTGTACTTTAAAGAAGAGATGGATATTATGGTGATTGCAGTATGATTGATGACTTTCAATCATACTGCAACTACTACTTTCAACTTTCAGCAGCTTTTATAATTTTCAAATTCACCACAGATTTGTGAGCTGCTGATCTGTTTTGTCTGCATGATCATGTGTGCATGCTTGTCCGCACACATGGCATCATCCCCTTTGTTTATGACTTGTTTATGTGTGCACACATCCCTGCCTCCGTGTCTGTGTGTGTGTGTGTGTGTGTGTGTGTGACTGCTCCAGCATTTTTCAAAAAGGCTTGATTTGCTGTTTGACATGCAATGAACTCACGTACTTTCTTCGTTTAAGTATGAAAAATGAATGTGTCTCTGGCGGTGATATTCAGATGAGGATTCTCTGTGTGTGGATGAGTGCACGGTACTTATGCATCTGCTTATGCATGCGTGTCTCTGTATGTGTGTACACAACAGACTGTTTGTCAGCTTCACAAATGACCATCCTATTAATTAGGAATGATGCCGAAACCAATGGAGACAGCCGGGAGAAAGTCAGAAGCCAGAAGTTCAAAAAGGTAATGCTTCAATTAAAATATTCATTAGGACTACCCTGTTTACTCAGTCATGCGTGACAAATGACTCGCTGCTACTGTTGGTCCAACTTCAATTTGTCCCAACACACACCATCTGAGTCACCGTGACTCAGAATAAAGGCAGATTTGCCTTTTATGACAGAGCAATCTGTCAAAAACGAGATGTGACTGAAATCAGCGAGGCTCCAATATGCATCTAAAGTGCACATGTCAGATAGTAAACTGTCCTAAAGGAGGTAAATGAATGCAGTTGTTGCATCTTTGTGCATCCTCTGTGTTTTATTGGGTACTTTGTAACTGTCATTTGTTGGGGTGAAATCAGTTTGTTTGCTCTCTGGCGTGCTCCCGACACAAATGATGCCTTCACAGCATCTCTGTTTGCATTTCCCCGAGACGGAGACCTTGAAATGAGGTTCTAAGAAGTGTACAAAGCAGTTTCCAATTAAAGACTACATTCATGTAAAAGACGCAAGGTTCATCACACGTTTGGTAAGGCTGAGACAACATGTGAAGATTTTAAATTGAAAACTGTGCCCTTAACATGCACAGCACTGAGCCGTCTGTGCTCTCTGTGATTTGATTGAATGACATCTCATAAATGATACATTTTGTTTTCAATGTGATGATTAGAAAACATGATATTCTGTATCACATTTGCTCAGAATATTGACTTAATTGACAATTGAGTACTTGTAATGTTACAGAAATAGGTATCTATTTCAGAAGTATGTTTATGTTAATAAGAATCAATGTGTTTTCATGAACTTACGATGAGTCAACCATGTTTAAACAGTAGCCCAGAAGTGTTTTTTTGTGAGTTTCATCAGCAAAGAAGATTCTACAGGGGTGAATCAAGGGCTAGACAGCTAGTTTCATCCCCAGTGTTAGGTGTCAATAACAGCTACACACCGGAGCATTTAATAGAATCAGGTGTCCATAAATCTGTTGCCCTGGTACACATACAACCCCTCTGGGACACAATATACTGAAACATCTACATAAAGTAAGGGCAGTGGCAAAAATTAGGTACATTTTTTGTTAGAAATGTTATATTTATTTGCATATATCAAATATTGTATATCAAATTCTGGTTTGGACCAAACAGCCAGGCTGGGACAACTTGAGACTGGTTCTAATCAAAGTATTCAGTGTTCAAGTGCACTTTAATGTGAGCTCGGATTCATTCCCACATGCTGCAGAATGAACAAAAACTAAGTTCCTTACGACTCCTTATATAGGAAGTTTATGCTGTATCAGATGTAAGCACCTGTTGGGGCTCCCTTCATCCTTCATCAATACCCGTCAACATGTTGTCTTCTATCTACGCGCTGTTCTAGACATGGTGGCTCCTAACTATTAATACATATATCCCAGGTCATAGATTACATGGTACCAAGAAACACAGTCATACATCAAATAAGAACACATTCTAACAATAGAATATACAAGAATAAGAACTATTACAAAATTAGAGAAGTGAAAAAGGTATGTAGTTTGTCCACTACACAGAAGTGGAATTATTCATCATTTATAAGAAATAACATTATTTATTTATTGTCGCAGTTCATAACTCAGAGCTACTTGTGGAAAAGGGGTACTCCTGATCCGCACTTCTCTTCCTTATAGTTTCCATTTGGTTTCTCTATTGCAGTGTTCCTGAACCATTCATATTACTTCCACTTAGTATCTTGTTGTTGTCACATTTTAGCACGTAACTAATCATGGATGTAAGCATGCTACAGTACACGCTACCTCCATGAATGTGGTGCTTCAGGCATTCCTCCAAGTGCCACTCAAGGGAGCCCGCGTCCCACCAGTGGTACTTGTTCCACAGTTTGAGAATCAGTGCTTTAAGACATATCTGATAATGCATAATTATTATTTTTATTTTATTTTTATTTTTTATTGCAGTATTTGTAACTCCAGAGAAGATAAATAAACAGATTAAGGTGCAGTAGGGTCCAGGTACAGTAGCATTAATCATGCAGAACACATCACTTAATGTTTACTTCTCTTGGATTGTTTGTACTGTAACAGTCAGTGTGAACTCCAACCACTCCAGAGGGCATGTAAATGATAGTTCAAAACAGATAAATAATACATAATTAGATAACCATCCCTTTTATAAATTAGTATTAATTAGGAATGAGGGTTTAAAACAGAATGAACCAAGGACAAACAATTATGGCCCAGACCCAGAAAGATGATATCTTAATTATAATTAACATGAGTTGTTCTTACTAATTAATGTTTCTTTTTTTCTCTCCTTAAAAGTGGTGAAAATGAAAAAAAGCTCAAATATTTTCGCAGTTCAGATTTCCACCTCAGCTGAACCATGAGGTTGCAGAAGTCATCCATCTTGAAAGAGGTGCATACAAAAGGTAAATTTCCCATTAAAATATTAATTAAGTTTAACCCATCTACTCAGTCATCTGTGACAAATTGCTTGGTTAGCGCTGGAATTGCTTCAACTTATTCTCCTGCAGTTCTCTGACTCATCACTGTAATGTGCAAAGCAGACTGAGATGAAGTCCCATTCCTAAGGAAACACTGATGTCTGCTTTTTAATCATCTCTGCGCGTACATATCTTTAAATACACACAGAGGAAACATCTTTGGATCACAGTAAAAACAGCTTGGATGCCGTGTGTGTGTTTGATGCTGCTTTCTAAACTGGGATGAACCTGGCTACATAAAAGTAATATGAACACCATCATATTGTAATTGGAAATATTATTAAAGTTAGAATCCTGAATAATTTAGTCCTGCTTGATTGATGGTAACGCCAACTGCAGTTTAATACTACAGGTCCCAGAATTCTACCAGCTCTTCATCTTACAGCTCACTGCAGCTTCTTGTGACTGTTCTGTTACTCTTAAACTATTTTAAATGGATCTACCACTGCAAGAAATGACTGCCATCTTGTTGACACACTTTTGATGAAAGAATGCAGTCAGCACTAACATATATATTGCATTTTCTATGGCTGCTTCACAATTAAAACCCAGAAACATATTTCATAGATGTGAGATGATAGCTTCTTTATTGTGACATCTTTTAAGAATCTTTGACTGAACCTGCTCAATGTTACAGCTCAGTCCCACCAGGCATGGCAACATGCTCCGGCTGTGCCAAAGCTGCGCTGTTTTGTGACCATTCGAGACAATGTTTGTGATTCCACCAGAACTGGTTTAGTGAGCCCTGGACTCCTTTGGACCCAGAACCTGTGCTCACTCGGCCCATTCAGTATTCCATGCATCATTCCCTGTAAATTCCTCGTGTGTAGTTAATTTGAATCCAGTGAAGTAATGCAAAAATACAGTACCAGTCAAAAGTTTGGACACACCTTTTCATTCAATGGTTTACTTTTATTTTCTTTACTTTCTACATTGTAGATGAACACTGAAGATATCAAACTATGAAATAATATGTGGAACTATGTGGTAAACAAAAAAAGTGTTAACAAACCTGAATATGTTTTATATTTTAGATTCTTGAATGTGGACACCTTTTGCTGTGATGACAGTTTTGCACACTCTAGGCATTCGCTCAATTAACTTCATGAGGTCGTCATTTTTAATGTGTTTGAGACCGTAAGTTTGTGTGTGTAGGTATGGTTTGTGCACAGTTCTACAGTAAATAGCTCTATTCAATTACTGTTCTTATCCATAATATGGCAAGAACTAAACAACTAGCTAAAGAGAAACAACAGTCCATCATTACTTTAAGACATGAAGGTCATTCAGTCCACAAAAATGTAAGCACTTTGAATGTATCAAGTGCAGTTGTGAAAACTATCAAACGCTGTGATGAAAGTGGCTCTCATGAGGACCCCCCAGGAAATACCTAGACCAAGAGCAAGACCAAGAGTTACATCTGAGAGATTGGCATGGTGTGAGGATTTAAATTCAGTAATTTCCACTGAGGACTGGCAGAAGATTTGTTTAAAATCTCAAACACAAACAATAAATACCCATTTTAAACTACTTCAGTACAAGTGGATAATGAGAATGTATGTAACACCAACTCAGCTAAATAAATTCAACCCCAATAACCCTGACTCATGTTATAAATGTGGTAGAGAGGGCACTCTATACCATTGCCTATGGGACTGCCCACTGATTCAGGCCTTTTGGAGTGAGGTGATGGATATGATTTTGCAGGTTACAGGTATAAAACTAATAATAGACCCCCAATTATGTATCCTAGGTATCTTTCCAATAAACCATAACCTTAGCAAGGCGAATAAATCTATGATTATTTTTTGCATGCTACAAGCCAAATACACCATAGCCAAATCATGGAAATCCACGACTAAACCGAGTATTAGTGTCTGGCTTGCAGGGCTGTCAGATTCACTGGCACTGGAAAAACTCACCTTCACATTAAAGGGTAAATACCACATTTTTAACAGTATGTGGAAGTCCTTTATGGTGTTCTTGGAGGGGAGTTAAGCTTTGGAGGCATGTTAACCCTATATGTATAACATCGACAAATAAAACGTCTGTTTGTTTGTTTTTTGCTTTTCTCTTTTTTTTAATTTGAAATGCTTTCCTTTAAAGGAGTAGACAGATTGTTTTTGTTTTGGACTGTGTAAAATTACACCTGTTACTGCCATGTGATACTCACATTGACGAGGAGCCTTATTGTGATTGTTTTGTTTTGCACCTGTATTATTTTGTTGTAGTGTGATTATTTTGAAAATTAATAAACACACTTGTTTAAAAAAAAAAAAAAGAGTTACATCTGCAGAGGGTTCATTATAGTAAACAGCCTCGGAAACTGCAAATTAACAGCACCTCAGCTTCACACAGTTCAAGTAGCAGACACATCTCAACATCAACTGTTCAGAGGAGACTGTGTGAATCAGACCTTCATGGTTGAACTACTGCAAAAAAAAACACTACTAAGGAAGGACAGGAAGAAGAAGAAGATAACTGCTTCCAAGAAACACAAAGAATGGATAATAGACCAGTAGAAATCTGCATTTTGGTGATTTTTTTTAGTCAAAACTTGAGATTTGAGCAGAAAAGGTGAGAAGATGGTTTCTACATATGTGGTTCCCACAATGAAGCAAGGAGGAGGAGGTGTGATGGTGTGGGGGGTGCTTTGCTGATGACACTGTTGGTGATTTATTCAAAAGTCAGGGCACACTTAACCAGCATGGCCAGCAAAGCATTCTGCAACAACATGCCATCCTAAACACACCTCCAGGCTATGTAAGGGCTGTTTGACCGAGAAGGAGAGTGATGGAGTGCTGCGTCAGATGACCTGGCCACCACAAGATGGTTTTGGATTAGCTGCACCACAGAGTGAAGCCAAAGCAGCCAACAAGTGCTCAGCACCTCTGGGAACTCCTTCAAAACTGTTGGAAAACTATTTCAGGTCAAAAGGTTCATATTGTTTTGTTTCCTGCATAATTCTATATGTGTTCCTTCATAGTTTTGATGTCTTCAGTATTAATCTACAATGTATAAATAATAAAAATAAAGAAACAACACTGAACAAGAAAGTGTGTCCAAACTTTTGACTGGGAATGTACAGTATATAGTTTCTGTGCAAAGTCTCTACAAACACAACAAACCATTCTCACTAAAACAAAAAATGAAGACAACTGGCCAACAGGAGGAAGAGATCTTCATTATGGTGAGTTTTGCCCTGAAGCCTCTTATTGTTTTCAATTTTGATATCACTGTTTTTTGAGTTGTTTTTTTTTTTTTTACTGCAACTGTACCAGTACTGCTGTTCCTTTGAGGCTGTCACAACAGCTGGAGATTAATTATATCCTGTCAAATATAAATTCCTTTAAAAAAACAATAACTATACAAACTGAAACATCCAGAAAGGCAACATGAGTGTGAGTAACGAAGTGCAAGGTGTGTTTAAGTGTGTGCTTCTTTAAGTGAGTACATACCTGTGTTTTTGTGTCTGTTCACTATAGGAATGTAATATGGAATATTAATGTCTAATTGAAAGCAAATAGAACACATAAAAAAGTGTAATGCAATACACATTGTTATTTGTATTTGCTTTGAAATTGACTTTTTTTGTGTGTTGTGATTTAATTTAGCCATTTAAAATTTAAAATATTAACGTGTGTGTGAGAGAGAGTGTGTGTAGGTTTGTGTGTGTCTGCTGGCTAGGCTGAATGAGGTGAAGGTAAGTTCTAATTAGGGACCGGCGGGAGGATGGATTGAGAAAAAGAGGTATTTTAGGCTGAAGCAAAGCAGCAGCAGCAGCCAGAGTGGGAGGCAAATTGTTTTTGACAGGTGATAAGTATTTCTGATTCCCAGACACAAAATAATTATTTTAAGGTGGTTGTCTGCTCTTAAAGTGTTCATTTTTAGTGCAACCTGTAGTCGTAAACAAGATGAAAAAAAGGTTTATTTGTGAGACTGAAATGGGATGTCTTGACAAGAACTAAATATCTCTGAAGAGAAGTGGGTCAGAGAGAAAGAGAAGTAGCCAAGACAATTAAAATTATTTCTGACTGCTGCTGTCAAAAGTGGGTGTTTTATAACTTCTTATACTTTCAGATCTGTAATTGTCATGATGGAAACTGTATCAGGCAAGACTGATGCCGACTTGAGCCAGGTATTAATGAGACATGGATAAAGTTCTGAAATAGTCCAGAGTGAAAGAGTGATAAATACAAAATGAAAGTCTCAAAATTTTAAATATCGTCATCAGAAAATTATTTCCTAAATGCAAAATTAAATTCATATCTTCTTGCACAAAGATCACTGTTTTACTGCAAAAACTACAAACAGGAACATGAAATATCTCGAACCAACATTTAGCTCTAGTGAGACAAACACCAGTACTGGAGAATGTTAAAGTCTGCAACAATTCCTCTGAAATAGGTTTCTGTCTAAATGTAGTGCAACTTTTAACTGGCTGTAGTTTGTAGTTGTAGTTTCATTTCATTCTCGAGAAGGCAGACATCTCTACGGCTGATCTCCAAAACTCACACCAACTCAATCTAAATTTGGATAAAGAGCACTGCAGGTAACAAGAAAAACATGTATCTTGGATTTTGGGGTGAACTGTCTTTTTAATGTCATAAAAAAAAGAACAAAAAAAAATGTCCCTGCAGTTCAACATACTGACATTCAATGTGGGGTGTTTAATAAAACAATGCATGAATGTTTTACAATGTGTGACTGTACAGCATGTCAGACAGAGGATGCAGTGTTAGCGGTGCTTATAATTTCCCTATTAGAGATTAATAGTCTCAATCACTCAGCTAATTAATTGTGATAACAAACAGTAAACAGCAGGATATTGAAAAATGGAAAAGGCCTGATTGCGAGCAATTAATTCAAGTCATTTAAAGTTTGAAACTCATCCTGTCTTTGCAGCTCCATATCTGGAGGCGTCTGTGTTTTATTAATGGTGGGTGGCTGTAGAGTCAGTTTATTTGGTCATTAATAATAATAAGAACGTTCTATAATAAGATCGTCCACACTTCACATCATGTTATTGTGTCAGGCACTGTTAGTTTCAAACTATTTTAATGTATTTTCCTATATCCATTTATTCATTCAAATCCAGGAGAGTTTTGAGTGTGGTATTGTCAAGCAGCAGATGCCTGCAGACTTTTTATGTTATGGGGTACCACACTTTTGATCTTCCACAAGCTTGTGGGTGTGTGTGTGTGTGTGTGTGTGTGTGTGTGTGTGTGTGTGTATGTGTCACTCAGTCAGCAGAAAAGACACCCATGTGAACAACTTCTGTTCTGATCTTCCACTTCCCTCCAATATGATACCCAAAACTGACACACACTTTTTATAAGAGGCATGCAGCCTTGCAAACACACACGGACATATATGTGTAACTGAATGCACATGGATCTCTTCAGGGTCACAGGTAGAAGGGCCATGATTGGCCTGCCAAACTATAAAAATACAATTATAAACTGTTATGTTTATGTCTTACAATGATTACGGTTACACTAATTGACAACTGTACTTGGCTGATCCATGCAGACATACTGACTGGCTTCATAATAACTGCAACTGACAGAACAGAGTGAGATCATGAGTAAACTACTTGCACTTTAATATTTTATGTGCAGGGATTCAGAAGAGGAACTAAAATCCAAGTTTGCTAACAAATGAATGAGGTCAAGAACACTCACAGGGAGAGGTTTAAGGTCAAAATCGGACAGAACCGTATAGGAGGTGTGGAATGGGATGATATGGATGATATGCCGCAGTAGCACAGAAGACTTTGCTAATGAGCTGAACCAATTTTTCAATAGGTTTGACACAACCACCACCCTGTGTGCTCAGTGTGTCAGGGTGTCCAGCCATCACCTCCATCGCCAGCATTACAACCTCAGCTGTGCTCCTTCTCTCAGTGGAAGACACCAAGAACATGGTTAGCTCTCATTCTGTCAGTAAATTCGTAACTTCAGAGGACAGCGAGCCCCCCTCACCCTCCCCAGCTCTCTCCTATCCAACACCTACATGACATTGGATGGTATTGCATTGCAACGTGCACCCCCTCTTCATGTCACTGCTACTGCACTGTACTCAGCCAGGTTTCAGGGTGCTCTCCAGACTCTCAATAAGCAATAAAGCGAGTGAGCCACTCATCAGTGCAAGGTTCACTCAAAATGCATGCTGGGCAGCTTGCAGGAGTGTTCCAACACCTCTTCAATCTTTTCCTGAGGTGGAGGAAGGAGCCTAATTTATGGAATACCTCCTGCATCAATCTAGTAAGAAAGAATGTCCCATTGTTCTCAACCTTTGAGAGGATGGTACTGCTTCACTGAAGTCCTGCTAACTGTAACTTCCTGGACCCACTGCAGTTTGTATATCAACCAAACATCTGAGTGGAGGATGCCATCATCTTTCTGACCCACAAGGCCCTCTCTCAAACACCTGGAGAAGCGAGTCAGAGTCATATTTGTCTTCTATTTGTCTTTTGTCTTCTCCAGTGAGAAGTTAAAGAATATGACTCTGACTAAAAGCTTACCCTTAGCAGGCAGGGCTGCTTGCTAACTTTAAGCAAACAGCCCTGCCTGCTAAGGGATAAGCTTTTAGCAACTGAACCCTGATACTGCATTGTGGATCATGGATTAACTCACTGACCAGCCACAATATGTACTGTAAGAGTGAAATGTTTCAAACAAAATAAAGGCGTAACTACTGATGGTAAAAGCGGTGCAGAAGCTGTCATCCATCTCAGCTATTTATGGCATTTTAGAATGGCTCTGTTGGCTGCGTAGGGGCAGCTGTGGCTCAGAGGTAGAGCGGGTCGTCCACTAATCAGAAAAACGGCAGTTCAATCCCCGGTTCGATTCCCTCCTGTCTGCATGTCGAAGTGTCCTTGGCCAAGATACTGAACCCCCAAGGCTCCCGAAGACTGTGCCATCGGTGTGTGAATGTGTACGAATGGTTAGCTCCTCAAACTGATGAGCAGTTGGCACCTTGCATGGCAGCTAATGCCTTCAGTGTGTGAATGGATGAATGAGATACGTACTGTAAAACCACTTTGAGTGGTCGGAAGACTAGAAAGGTGCTATATAAGTACAGTCCATTTACCACTGAACTTCTCCAACAGTCGTAGTTTATGTAAGAAAATAGTTTGTTGGCAGTGACAGATTTGTTCTATCTCGATTTGCAGGATGGGAGTTCTGTGCGTATGTTTGGGGTTGTGTTTTGGGTAGGTGGGGACTACAAGGGCCAATCACAATTATGTTGCATAGCAAATGAAGATCTATTCTTAGGAAACACCTTAAGTGTTGCAGTCGTTGATCTTGAGGGTAAAACGAGTGCTCAACAAAAGAACTATGAGAAGAAAAATGTGAAGTTCACCTCGAACTTTCAACACAGTTTGTACAAATCCCCCAAACCCCTTTTTCTTCTGTATTTCCAGCAAAATAACACCTCACCTGTGTCGTTTCATTACTGTAGAAAACTGTAACTTTCACCACAGTCAATCCATCTAACTTTACAGCTGTACAGAGACAATGTTGAAGTGAAATAAATCTGAGGCAAGCAGCAAAGGTACATTGACACCCTATTGATTTTGTGTAGATCTTCAGACAAAACCATGTCATATTTCATTTGAAGAACATTTTACAGCTCAACAAGTTTTGTAAAATCTTGACGAGGACAAGATACTGCAGAACACTGCAACTATCACAGAATTCCTCCCGTGAATTTCAGGTTTTATCACTTCAGTTCTCTCTGATCAGTTGTGTACAGTTATACAGACTTCTCCATACAGCCACAGAATTGACATCTCTGACATTTCCTTTAATCATATTGCTGCCATGAAAAGCTTGAAATAACTCTGGGAGAGATAAAGGAAGAAAGAGATTAAAAGGTTATATACCTCCAACTATGCAGAGATTTAGAACTCCACAGCACCACACTGAACACCTCTGATCCTATTCTTTCCCTCATTGCCCTCCTTCCACCCCCTCGTTTTTATCTGAAGACACTGAGTGCTGAACCACCTGATGCTGTGATGTGAGAGTGGCAATTAGTATTGTATGTCTGTGTGAGAGATGCAGGGTGAGTCTGTCAATTAAGGTGTAACATACTGCATGATTGACATTTATGCGATGGCATCTAGAGAACATGTAGAGGTGTTATTGGCACAAATATTACATAGGATTAGATATTGATTAAATGTATTAGCTTAGTATGTAGTTAGCCTGCTTGTTAGCAAGTAGTTGGCTGTCATGTTGTTAGCTGGCGATTGTAGAGAGGGGTGCATGCTTTGTTGTTTGAGAATGTGAGGTACAGTAGTTGAGAATTATTGTTTGGTTTGTAGCTTGATGGGTTGTTAGCTGGTTGTTGTTAGCGAGCATACTGTTAAATGATGATGGTGGCTGGTGATGTTAGAGACAGAAGTAAAAGTAACTTGCTAATGGAAGGCCATGTGGACTGTGTGGGTGCAGGTAAAAAGGGACTTGTTTCTGAAACACCAGAACAACTTGTCTTAGCGTCGTAGGCCCAACTCAATGAAACAGCGGTTACAGAGAGGATGCACACTTGATGTAACCTTGTGAGGCAGCTGGACTTGCAAGATCACATGAGAATCTATCCTGCCAGGCTTCAAGCTTTGTGCTCGTGCCTGAACCACAGTGGTTTGTACCTATGAGCAAACTCCTGACAGTTCTGGTAGCATTGGTTATCAGATCTGGAGAGTACTTATTTCAAAGAATGGCACTGAAGGCTTTTCTCAATGGAAAGTATGTTTTCTCCTGACTGACTTCAATAAGAGGTTGACTACATTACACAGTCTCTTGATCTGATTTCTTGAAGTTTAGCCTCAGACACATGGTTCATCCGATTATCTGGCCTATATAATTTGTCTCCAATGACTTTCTAGATGATTCTATGTAATAAACCATCAGGCGCAGTCAGGTTAACCCTGATGACCCTGTAGACTTCCCTGCACTCTTACACGTACATACAAACTTATATTGAAACTATGTTCTCCTCTTTGGTGAATCAGATCAAGGAAAATATACATGAAAAGATTCTTGTACCAGAAGGGTTATGATATACTAGTGGCTGTTGGACAACTGAGTGGACTACAGCATCACATGGTCTTGCCTAGTTGGGCCAGCTGACAGTTTAGCTTAAGCATACAATGTAGGCACAAGTATTTTCTCTTTGCTTAGGTGACAGCAGAATTAAAAAATAACTTACAGGTACATTAGGTTAAGGTTAGAGGCTGGTGTCAGAGTGCTCAGTAGATTTATGATGGCACACCCTGATACCCACTGCAGAGCCTTGATAGGTCAAATCATCATTTAACACTACTGTACAGTACTGACATGCTCACCCAACTTTTGGCACACAACACAACACCTGAGCCAGTTACATTTGTGCATTTTCCCCATGCTGTGGTAGTCCAAACCACTCCATACTGTGTATAAAGGAAGTAAAGACAATGGTGTGATCTTACAAACAACAGAATAGTGGTTAGATCATCTGAATTTAACTGGAAACTACTCTATCTCAGCTCAGTAACCTTTTGAATTCAGTTCATATTTGATGTGCCAGACTTGAAGTTTAACGCTCAGAGCAACATTCAGTGCCAATGCAGGAATTTGTGTGGAAGTTAGGGTTGTGGCTGTGGTGTGCACGTGCATGTCTAATGTCAATGACCGACCCTCCATGAAGCTGTATTAATGTTTGCTCATTTATTACTGAATACAAAGTTTTAGTCTTTAGTCTAACCGTAAGTCATTAGTTTAGTTTCCTAACCATAACCTTCCTAAACCAAAAAGTATTTTCCAGAACTGACATCTTTCCCTAAATGTAAACAAGGTTTGTGCCATATGGTTTTGATGCATGCATCCTTTGTGTGACACAAGAGACAGTGTTAGATGTTGTTCTGATTGGAACTCCAGCATTGAATATGACAGAACAACAACAAAGAGATTATACCTGTCCTAAATTCAACCATGCCACTGTATTCAGAAATGTTAGAATCAGCTAGATTTTGCTGATATTTATGCATAATAATCACAATCAGCTATTCAAAGCCACTGTTGGCCAGGAGCTGAAGACATCAGGAATGGCCACCAGGGAGCCTTTTCATATTACCTCAAACCCCTCTGTACAGGAAAAATATTGGGATGAGTCTTTAACCCCAGTTAACACAGGCGAAATTAAGCTTTTGAGAAAGAAGCTAATCAAACAAGAAAAGATGACTGGTGTGTTAGCACATTAACTCGATTCATCATTGTAGGCATCATGGAATGTGAAGGTTGTTCGTCTTCAGCATTTGCTGAAGAAACAACTGTGTTGAAATAGGTTAAACTACGACATATTGGCAGCCATATGGTGTCTATTAAGGATGCTTTGCAAGCCTGAAAGAACAATTAGAGGAAAGCCCAGAGCATGCTTCAGAAAGTGTAACTGTGAAACATAGAAAATATGGAGCAGTTTGATTTATAATAAGCAGCAGCAGAAGAACAATCAGGGGTTAGAGATTTTGCTGCATATCCAAAGAGCTCTATGTTTTAATTCTGGAATAGACACCAGCTGTTCAAATGTCACTCTACATAGAAGATGTATGATTGTAGTAAGTGAGAAACATAAAATGGTATGATTCATCCATTCATTCATTCATGATCTGCCCTACAATTTCACAGAAGAGTGTGTGACTTCTTTTCTTGTTTCTAGTTTCTTGTAATTTGAACTACCATATGGTGCAAGGACTTTAATTTCATTCTACAATGTAACCTAATGTGATCCAATACAACAAACAGCTCTGCCATGAATTCTACTTTTACTAAGCTTATAATTTTTTTTCTTTTTTCATTGGCACCGTCAGAAAAGCAATAATTCTACTTATTGAAATATGTTTCTTACATTCTGGGCAAATAGGCGACATATTAAAATAACTCTCTATATAAAGCAGTGCAGTTGAACACCACTGCAAATGACTATGACTTCAATAATGCACATATAGTTAAATTAAAACCTCCCTGACTGCCAATCAACACTGAACATGTTTATCTTGGTAAAGTCAAGAGTTCATACCAGAGTTGTTGTATTGGGTCACAGATAGTGTACAGTTGTTACTACAGCCACTTTATTGTTTTTATTCTTTGAAATAAGAGCTCATAATGACTGTTACCTATATTTACAATTTCTCAAAAATTCTAATTCAACTTGGAGTTGTTTGACCTTCAGGGTCCAGTAGGATCAGTTAGTCTGGTGAGTTGAATGGGAGTTTTATCTCAAGCCTGATTTAAGGACGCTGTAAGTTGGGGCTGATGATTCGGGCCTCTTATCTACATAGCAAGTAAGTGGTACTTGAGATTGTGGGTTAAATTAAATAAGACTATTGGTCTCTGTGCAAAACGATTCTTGTCCCATTTCACAGGGAGGGGGGCGAATGATCAACAAGCCATTGGAGAGTGCAGATTTCTTCAAGGACATCTAAGCAGGACAGAGTTTTTTCAAGTTCTGTAGGGCTACGTACTTGCAATCCCCTTTTGTCACATCTCCCACTACTGACCCATCCACCGAAAATAATGTGAACGTGTGAACAGCAATAAATTTGGGGACTAGTGGGATATTTGACTCATTTCATTTAACATATAATCTCATAAAGCTCTCTCAGAGGTGATTCCGCTCAAGGTCCCCCGTCATCTATCATAGTGAATGTGTGAAGCATAATCTGTCAGAAAGGTTGTTGCTTTAGGCACATTGTGAGGAAATGTTCTGATAACTCCAAATGAATGATGAATAGGTTAAATAGGTTAAATAATGATTGATAGACTAAGCCAGGCATATCGACTGCCTAATTGCAATATGTTACTGCTTTAGGCTTGTGGCTATCAAGAGCCATTCTAAATCGTATTTTAGGTTGAAGTTTCATCCACAGGAATTATAACATGGATACAGTCTGTGTTGTGACCATGAAAACCCTTCATCCATTTCAATCTGTTATCATATTTGTACTCTCTGATGGTCTCTCATACCAATTCCCAACAATACCTTTTTTTCAAAGATGAATGTGTGTACCAAATGCCATGGCAATCCATTCAGAAGTTGTCAAGATATTTCTCACTGGAGGAAATGCAAATCCATTAAATAACTGTTTAGAATTTAAGATGTAATGACTGAGAGCATGTTGCTGATGGCAAACCGAGAAACTACAGTACTGGAATTTAATACTGAAACTCAGTGGTTTTGACAGGAGCAGGATGCCAGAATGCCAAAGAAAACTTAAGTCGTTAACCTCTTTTAGAGACCAATGAGTTTGCAATGTTTTTCAGAAATTGGAAGTCAAAGCATGACAAGAACAAACCAACAAACAGAACTTTACCAACAGATGTGGTAAAGTTATTATATTTTAAACCTCAGTTTTTAAGGAAATTCAGATGTCTTTGGATTCTCTTTAATTTTCTTTTTTCATCTTTGTTCCTCCTTCAAATATGAATTGAAAAAGATACATCCTTTGAAGCACAAAGAAAGAAATACGGACTTTAGAATTCTTCTCTTTTGAAGAAATTCTCTTTCTGGATCATAGATTATTTGGATATGATTCATCCTCTGGGACCAGTAATGTGTGTAATTCATGTAAAAAAAATTATATTGAGACCAACATAGTGGAATGACAGAGTGACAGTTTAACGTTGGCATCCCTAAAGCCATGCTGCTAACCTGACTAAGTACAATGATCCTATCGGTGCTGGTTCTCTCCTAATGAGCTTGTTTTCTTTTAAACTATTCAGCTATGACTCTAATATAGGCTTTGAAACAATCCGATGTCTATGTGGGTTGCAGTAATACACCTGCTGTTGTTTACACACACCACTAACCTTTATGAACTTGTGATGTTCAAACCAGAGACTTACTTTTTAGTTCTTATTTTTCCAATTTGTCCTTTTTTACGATCTGAGTGTTTTGTGAGAGGGCCCAACAACATAGAGGTGTTGGGGTGTCCAGGGCTCTTCATCTGTGATCATATTTGTGTGCTCCTCTCCTCGTTCATATGCATTTCAGCCTCTTTCTGGCCTCTTAAAATTGCTTTCCAGGTGCGGTGGTTGCTGAAGTAGAAACCTGGTGGACGAGATACTGAACTGTTTGAGCAGACACTGTGTTTTTCAGATTAGAAACCAGGTCACTTACAATACTCTCTTTGCAACTGTAGCTCTGCAACATAACTACAAATGGCTGGATGTGTGCAAACCTACTGTTGCTGTTGCTTTATCATAAAAAAGACAAATAAATGAGTTTGGTTTCTTTTATACATTTGTTGTTGGTCTTCTAAAAATATATTTAAAAGAATCTGATGGAACAAAAATATATATACAGCATCTCACTGTACTGTGTATACTCTATACTTCATCATAAGATAAAAATAAAAGTGATTCTGTTTGAAAAAACAAACAGCTGCAAAATTAATTACACTCCCAGTACAGCCATAATATAAAGGTTCACTTCCCGTACAAGTGAATGTAGAATCTGGAACTTTAGGTAAAGCTGCAGCTGATTCAAAGCATGATGCTTTAGTCATTTTTAGATTAGATTAATTTATAAATACTTTATTTATCCCAAACTGGGAAATTTCATTGCAGCAACAGTAAACAACCCGTAGACAATATACACTGCAATGACGTAAAAATAGAAATAGAAAAGAACAACCTAGATATATAAGAACAACCTAGGCATATTTAAGTAATAGTGTAAATATAAAATATAAGATGAAACATACTAAATAAAAGTAGTAAGTGTTACAGTAGTACGTAAGTAGTACAAAATATGAAATTCAAGTATACAAATAAAATAAATATCGTATTCAACCAGAATGTACAAGGGTGCCATATTGAATGTACAAATAAGCTTTAGCTATTATTGTAAAGTGTGATGGCATGTGGCAGAAAAGATTTCCTGTCTCTGTCCCTTCGACAGCAGAGCTGCCACTGTGTGATAGAGAGGGTGCTGTTCATTGTCTATGATGGATAACAGTTTATTCAGCGTCCTCCTCTCCACCATGGTCTCAAAAGACTCCAACCTGAGACCAAGTGCAGAGCCAGCCTTCTTAATGATTTTATCTAGTCTGCTAGCATCGCTGGCTCTGATGCTGCTACCCCAATACACAACAGCAAAGAAAATGGCACTGGCAACAACAGTCTGGTAGAATATCTCCAACATCTTGCTGCACACATTGAAGGATCTCAGCTTCCTCAGGAAATAGAGTCTGCTCATCCCCTTCTTGCACACAGCCTCAGTATTCGATACCCAGTCCAGTTTGTTGCCGATTACCACTCCCAGGTACTTGTAATCCTCCACCACCTCCCCCCCGATCCGTTATGGCTGTAAAGGCATCTTCCTCCTCCTGAAGTCGATCACCATCTCTCTGGTCTTGTTGACATTCAGCCTCAGGTGATTCTGTTCGGACCACTCAACAAAGTTGTCCACCAGTGTCCTGTACTCACCCTCCTCTCCCTCTTCTATACACCCGACAACAGCTGAGTCATCAGAAAACTTCTGCAGGTGACATGACTCGGAATTGTACTGAAAGTCAGTGGTGTATAAGGTAATGAGAAAAGGAGAAAGCACAGTTCCCTGCGGAGCTCCTATGTCACTGACCACCACATCAGACAGGACACTGCCCAGACGGACAAACTGTGGCCTGCCTGTCAAGTAGTCAGTAACCCAGGAGACCATTGAGTCGTCGACACCCATCCCCCGCAGCTTCTCACCCAGTAGCAGAGGTTGAATGGTGTTAAAGGCACTGGAGAAATCAAAGAATGTAATCCTCACAGTGTCTCCTCCACCATCCAGATGCATGTGGGCTCGTTGCAGCAGGTAGATGATGGCATCATCGACCCCTAAATGGGGCTGGTAGGCAAACTGCAAGGGATCCAGAAACGTCCTCACCTGTAGCCTTAGCTGGGCTAGGACCAGTCTCTCCAGGACTTTCATCGCATGAGATGTGAGGGCGACTGGTCTGTAGTCTGCCGGGTCAGATGGCCTTGACTTCTTGGGGACTGGAACCACGCAGGACGTCTTCCACAGCAACGGGACTTTCTCTTGACTCAGACTCAGGTTGTACAGATGTCCCAGTACCGGAGATAGCTGGCTGGCGCTGGTCTTCAGGATCCTGGGTGTGATGCCATCAGGGCCCACAGCCTAGCGCGGATGTAGTCGTTCCAGCTGCCTCTGTAATTGGCCTGTAGTCACCGTTGGGCAGGGGTTGTTGCAGATGTCATCCATGGAGGAGAAGGAGGAGGAGGGGGAGAGGGAGGAGGGGGAGGGGGGCAGATGGAGAGGTGCTGTACAGGAGAATGCTGGGGGGTGGGTCGAACCATTTGGAACAGTGAGGGTGTATGGGGGGCTAGTGGTGTCGGGAGGGTGGCAGGAGGTGAGCTAAACCTGTTGAAAAACTGGTTAAACTTGTTTGCTCTATCCAGGCTCCCTGATGTCTGCCTGTCTTCCCCCTTCATCCCTGTAATGTGCTTCATCCCTATCCACACATCCCTCACACTGTTCTGCTGGAGTTTGGCCTCCAGCTTCCTCCTGTAGTTGTCTTTGCATTTCCTCAGTGTCTCCCGGAGTTCATGCTACACTCTCCGCTGCTCCTCTCTGTCTCCAGACCTGAAAGCCATCTTCTTCTCGTTCAGAAGTGCCTTCAGGTCACTGGTAATCCGGGGCTTATTGTTGGAGAAGCATTGCATGGTCCGGGCTGGCATGGTGGTGTCCTCACAGAATCTGATATAGTCTGTGATGCAGTCAGTCATTTTATCAAGGTCCTCCCCATGTGGCTCACAGAGTGCATCCCAGTCAGTTGACTCAAAGCAGTCCTGCAGTGCCTCAGCTTCCCCCTGTGTCCACCTCCTCACCGTCCTGGTGCGCACGGGCTGCCTTCTTACAAGAGGGACATAACTGGGAGTCATCATGACCAAGTTGTGGTCTGACCTGCCGAGAGGGGGAAGGGCTGTGGCGTCGTATGCATCCATGGCATTAGCATACAGGAGATCTAGCGTTTTATTGTCTCTGGTGGGGCAGTCAACATAATGGTGAAAGTTATTTAAAGTTTTATCCAATGAGGCGTGATTAAAATCACCTCTAATGACCATGAAAGCATCCGGGCGGAGCTGATGACTTTGCAGGCCACAGCTGCATCAGCTGATGGGGGGATGTAAACAGCGACAACAATGGTGGGCGTAAACTCCCTCTGTAAATAATATGGGCGCATCCCCACAGCCAGCAGTTCAATGTCCGAGGTACATAGACGTTCCTTCACATTCACGTCTGGGATTGCACCACCTCTCACTCACATAAAGTGCAAGCCCACCACCCTTCTTCTTCCGACTTTTAGAAGGGTCTCTGTCTCCCCTTAACAAACTGTAATCAGGAACCTCCACGCTGTTGTCCGGGATGTGCGAGTGCAGCCAAGTTTTACTGAAGTAAAACATGCTGCACTCACGGTATTCCCTCTGGGTCTTCACCACCGCTGCGAGTTTGTCCGTCTTATTCCCCAAAGACCTCACGTTTCCCATAACAATCGCTGGAACCGCTGGTTTATGCCTTCTCTTCTTCTCCCTCCGTTTAACTCCAGACCTGCAACCCCGGCATCTCCTCCGTAGCTCCTTCGGGACCACAGGTCTGTCTCCGGGCAACAGCACAGGCCTACCCAGGGCAATCAGCTGTTCACGCGTGTAAACAATGCCGTTACTCTTATCGTCCAGGTTTTCTGTTACAAAACTTACTCCAGTCATTTTCACAGCTTTGTACAGGTTGTAGGTGTTCCGAAAAAACGAGCAAAAAAAAAAACAAAGAAAAAAAAAACTATTAAATAAACAACATTAAACACTACAGGAGCAGTCAAGTTAGCAAGTTAGCATGAATAAATATGCAATTCAATCCATTTTTTTTTTTTTTTGTATCGCACCATATCATAAAAGTTATCTCATGACGTTTTCCATATAGAGCAGGTCTAGTCTGTACTCTTTCTAATATTATTTTACAGACCTAACAGCTCCCTCCATGAGCAAGCACTTGGAGAGGAAGTTTGTCCTTGCCACAGGCTGAAACCTCCAACATCAAGTCTGACTTTCAAATTAAAGCTTGCATTGTTAAAATTGAGCAACACTTCCAGTTTGGTTAGCTTTATCCACAAAAACAACTTTCTTGGGTTCAGAAAAAGATTGTAAGTTTGCATGCATAGGCACGTCCACCCTATAGACAGAAGAAAACATGGACATTGTATCCGTGACGTCACTCACAGGTTTCTCAGGAACTGTTGTAAAGCTCGGAGTGTGGTGGCTCTGGCTGCCACCATCTAAGCAGCCTCTGCCTCTGCTGCCTCCTGGCTAATCTCAAAATGGGTAAAGACATGGATCGTCAATGGAGCCGACACGGGCTGAATGACACCTGCTTGATCAAACAAGCCACCTGTAATGGCATCAACCTGCCAATCAAAGCTGCCACACTGGTAATTCTGCACTTTAAGCCTTTAAGCCTTAATATAATCTGAACAGGTGAGTTGTATAAAAATCCACCCTCAGTACAGTGGTCATGAACGGGGAAATTAGCTATACAGACCAAAACAGTTTTTTGTACCAGGCTGTAAACATGTTTACTTCTGCTATGAAGTTGGACATTTTAACATGGGGACTTATGGAGACTGACTCGCTCTGTAGCCAGGCTCAAGTGGCCGTTTGAGGAACTGCAGTTTTTTCATATTCTTTCCTGTTGGCTTCACTTCACAGCTATGGAGGTTGCGGATTGGTCCACCCACAGCACCTACAGGTGCCGTATTTGATGGTTGGAAGTGATGGGCTGGTTTAACATTACAGGACTACAGCAAGAATAAAGGAAAGAATAAATCATGTAAGCAGTGACTATAAGGGACATCCCGTCAACATGACAAGCCCGACCTGACTGCAAACATACACACACACACACACACAAACTCATTCCCTTTAAATGACACAAATCAACTGTTGGCTGACCACTGTCATTTTCCCTCTGTCATTTATATCATTAGAAAGTCATCTACCACACATAGACACACGCAGTCTCTCCTTCCTATTCTTCCTTAAAATAAATAAATAAATAAAATGCACCACACACAGACAAAAAGTACTCATCTTGTTCAATATGGTGTGCCTTGTTTTCCCTCAGAGTCCAATAAAAGACCTCTCTGTTGTGTCTCATTAGTATTTCAGGTGGTCAGGTCATCAGATTATCTGTGTGTGTGTGTGTGTGTTGTTTATCAGCAAGATTTGTTTCCTCTCCTCTCCAATGACATGTGGGACCTTTTATCAGGATCACAGCCATCTGGATAGTGGCTCATCAAACAATAAATGTTTCTCTCTAAATGTTGTAAAGCTCCTGCGGGGATTTAAACTGTAATGACCGAGAGCATGGTGCTGATGGCCGAAAGAGAAACTACAATACCTTAATGTAATAGTGAAACTCAATGGGTCTGGCAGGAGCAGGACGCCAGGAGCGAGTGTGCAAAAGAAAACAAGTAGTTAAAGGTCCAGTGTGTAATATTTATAGTGATTTATTAACAGAAATTGAATATAATACATATAACTCTGTTGTTAGTGCTATATAGTCACCCTATGAAACGAGTCGTTCCGTTTTTATTACTTTAGATTTCGCCTTTTTATGTACAGATAGCGTGGGTCCCCCTACATGAAGGCCGCCATCTTGCGCCGCCATATTGCTAACAGTGGCCTAGAACGGACAAAAGGTGGCGCAATCGCGATTTGCCGCTACTTTGCCAAGCGACGAAAAAGGCGGATGTGACGTAGAGGAGGCGGAGGAAGCCGTGTTTACTAGTTGCTAATGGCTAACTTTGTTGTGTTTTGTTAGTTTGAGAAGTGACATTTAGACAAATGGAGGAACAAATTTATTATTTAGCACAAGAAGGGCCAAGAGAGCAGGAGTCTGTGCATCAAAGAAGAGAAAACATGAAGAAGAAAAACGAAATCGGGACTGAGGACGGCAGAAAACACGGATAAACATCGCCGTGGACTTTCTCTCACGGATATCACTGATGACGGATTAATGTTTTCAACGTGACGCCGAAGTTTTCTGTTTTCATCTAGAAAGGTAATTCAGACTAAAGTTAATGTGTAAATGAAAACTGTTGTTTGAAAGCTTTAGCCAGAGCACAATCACCAAGAGTAATGTCTCTGTGTCCGTGTGTCACGTTTAGCTTTTGTTATTTGGACAGCAATTATGCCGTGATGTTACGGAGATCAGCTGATCAGCTGAGTGTAACGTGATTAAAAAAGTTTTGAAGCTAACGTCAGTCAGACACAGAGATGACATTTTACAGTCCTGGTGGAAAATGTTTATTTAGTGTAACTAAATGATGAAATGTAAACCCGGTGCAGTGCACAGCATTGTTTGCTTTCTCAATTCTTATAGAAAAACGTGCAGTGTATTTGTTGTACTGCTTTTTCTACCGTCACACACGTATTACTGTAGATTAAAGTTTGTAGGCTGACCAGTGTCTGATCAACATGTCTAAAGACGTGAAAATGTCGCTGCATGATGTCATCATGATATTTATATGATCAATCAGTAACGTTGCTGACGTTTCCTAGGCAATGACACTTTACAGCAACGCATCAAACTACAGAGTAACGTTACAGTAACATTGTAAAGCACAGAGCTGCTATACTACTCTGACATGGTCAGAATACAGTAACATTACAATAAGTTTGTAATATATATATACATATATATTTATACTGTCAGTGATTTCAATACATAATGAAAACAGTCTGATTTACTTTGATCAGCTGACATATTCCCATTTACAGAACTGTCACATAAATATTTTTATAATAAATCTTATGTATTCTTTACATGTGCAGTGTTTATGTCTATGTTATTAGTTATAATGAATAAATATAATAATCATATTCAATGATTGAAATTTGTGTAATTACAGTTTCAGAAGGCTGTACAAGAGAGATGCCAGAAGATGCAGCATATACACCCTGAAACCTGAAAAAACAGATGACTGCAGAGGGCTCAGTGTGGTGCCCTGAACACCAGCACCAAGTGAGGAGAGGACGAGGTAAGTGACACACACACACACACACACACACACACGGTGAAATGGCATTATGTTCAAATAACTATAGAGAACTACAATAAAGCAAATGAACTTTATGTGTGATGTCACTGTCTTCAACAGGACCAGTTTCCTGATGATTTGTAAAGATCCACGCAGAAGTTCACCGGGCTTCCTCCAGCAATACATCTCTGAATCATGGTGCTCATGTCTGTCAGGATCATAGAATGAAAGAGCTGCAGCACACCGATACACTCACAGTTTTTACTGCTCAAAAAAGTTGTTTATATGATCGTGGCCAGCAATTCTCATTCTGCGGTCAGACTGAAATGGACAGCCAGCGATGCCAATCTAAAAGAAGAATTATATCTACAAAGTCTTGTTTTTCACATTAGCTTTTTTTGTGTTGAACTTGTAAATGAGGCTGCAGCTGCCCTGTTATGTAAATATACATATAAATATACACAATACAAGTCACTATAACCTGAAGTAGTAATGGTAACATAATGACACTGCCGGGAAGTACATGTTCATATGTATATCATTGAAATAAATACAGCAAATACATTTGTTGATCATGTTTTATTAATGACTGTTCATGAACACCAACATATTTCAACATTATAATTCTAGACTAAATGTGTGTGTGTATATAATGTCTGTGCTGGTGCATCATCAGAGGCCCTGTCTGCCTCTCCAGCAGCTCGGTTGTGAGCTCACTGTGCTCCTCCAGGTTCATCTCTTCGAGTCTCTGAAGACAAAAACACGGAAAAACAAATATGAGGCTTTATAAGTTTCATGACATTATGTTGGAAATGTGATACTACAGATTAGTTTGTAGGCTGATCAGCGTTTGATCAGCATGTCTAAAAAATGTGTTGAAGTCTAATAATTCTATAATCATTTTATAACGTTTTCCAGGCAATTTACTTTACAGCATGATACAGTAATATTTTACATGTAAAGCACAGAGCTGCTCTATGATGCAGACCAGGTCAGAATATAATAACGATACAATAAGTTTATACATACACACCTCAGTTACTGCTCATAGAAATGAAAACTGTTGTTTTAAAGCTTTTTAATATTTTATAGTAATATTTACCTGTGACAGTGATAAATATGTAACTGCTGCAGGATTTATGTAAACTGGACTTTAGCTTCACTGTTTGGTCAGACACGACGCGGTAACATTACGGAGATCAGCTGTCTGCTAACAGTGATGTCAATCAAAGTGTAACCACGACAACACATCAAATTGCAAACTAACATTACCGTGACAAAGCACAGAGCTGCTATGTATTTTATTGATGTTGGTCAGATTATAATAACTTTACATAAAGTTTATAAACTTACCTCCGTCACTGCTCTTCAGCCCGTTAGGCCTCCCCCTCCTCCTCCTGCTCTGGTGTCGCTGCGTCCATGGCAGCTGACCTCTTCACCTGGACACTTTGCAGCGCATCCTCCCCCAGGTCTCCCTGGTGGCTTAGCCCCGCTCACCTGGCCCTGACCCCCCTCTTTCTTACCGGTTCATTTATCCGTTTTCTGAGCGCAAACGGAGAGGAAAACTTGTCTGCTAACGCTGTCTCACTATCAGACTAAACTCTGATAATATATTAGTTTATTAGCTTTGCGTCACTAATATTAGCTTTTATTAGCATGCGGACCAGCTTGCTAACTCTAGCCTTCAGGGGCCACTTGTTGTGAAAAACTTGTTTGTTGCGTGAGGCCACCGCAGCTTCTCCGAAGCGAGGAGTGTTGCGTTCAAACGGAATCGGAAATTACAGAATCTAGCGAACAGCTAATCTTACACACTGGACCTTTAACCTCTTTTAGAGACTATTGGGGTGGCAGTGTGTTTCAGAAACTGGAAATCAAAGCATGATAAGAACAAACCAGCATGTAGCAGCAGATGTAACAGATAAAGTATGCCTCAGTCTGGAGGACAGATGAAGAAACTTAGCCCTCTCTGGATTCTCTTTAATTTTCTTTTTTCATCTTTGTTCCACCTTCAAACATGACCCGAAAAACATATTTCATTCAGACACATAAAGACAGAAATATGCATACTTAGAATTTCTCTCTTCTGAAGAAATTCATCTCTTTCTGAATTATGGATTCTTTTCTTTTTCCAACTTTTATTCCTAATTAGTAAATGATGTTTCATCCCACTGGCACATTGACATGCCAAAGCGAGTATGCATACAGATCAGAAGCTTTTGATGCTTCTTGAATAACACTGAAAGAGGTTCGCTGTTATGCAGAGAGACAGAATATTGACCCAGGACTGTGCTCACAAAACATTCTGAGGCTTAAAGGTACAGTGTGTAAGATTTGGGGCCTCTATTTTCAGAATAAGGCAAACATGGAATATAATATTCATAACTATGTTTTGATGCATGTATAATCACCTGAAAATAAGAATCTTTTTATGTTTGTTACTTAAAAAATATCCTTTTATATCTACAGTGGGAGAGGGTCCCCTTTCATGGAGGCCGCCATCTTGAAACACCTTATTTATACAGTAGTCCAGAACAGACAAACTAAATACTGACTCTAAACAGGGTCCTTAAAGTGTTGTTTCTGCTTTACATTAGGAAGATGAGGGTGATGTGAGGAGATTACAATGCAGTGATTGGACCACTAAATGCAACTAAATTCTACACACTGTACCTTTAAAGTCTCCTAACTGGCTCAGGTTTAAAGAAACCCAAATCCACAACAGCCTTATAACTGTGTAGATTAGGGTCTTACGCACATAATAGTCCAGATTTTAAACACTGTTTTTGGTTATGCTCAGATGTTTATTAGGCTCTGTAAACCAAATCATTAAAAAAAATCCATGTCACAAAACAAAACCTACATTTAGTACAATAAATGAACTTAAAAATATTGATATTGTTTTTTTTTGTTTGTTTGTTTTTTTTTGGTGATAAAATATGTTTTGCTGCTTCCCATCCACAACAGTACATTACTTAGCTTCTATGCTGGTGCTCATTAGGAGAGCTGATGGTCGGATCAGCAAAATTAGTATATTATTATAATAGTTATGAATGTTTATTTTCACTCAGATTTTTGTGGATGCTTAATGAGACACTGAACTTCATAACATATATGAATTTGTACTTTCCAAGACACATTTATGGAGGCTTTAAGGACCCTTTAGGTTTGGTCTGAGAGTAATTTACAGAACAATATAACTCTTTTTAATTTGAAGTTGCTCCATCATTCCGGTGAGCAGTTTAAATCCTCAAACCATTAACATTATGCAGGAAAATACATTAGTGTCGTGACGCAGCCATTCTTTTGTCTTATAAAGAACAAAAATATAAGACCAACTCTACAATAGAATTGTACTGCATAAAATAACTGTTTACTTGATCATTCAGCTCTTCCAGGCCATAGCTGAATGTTAAAACCAACGTTGAGGTGTACTTGAAATTGAAATACACCTTTCCCCTGAGTGTAACAGCTCAGTAAACAAGGCTCGCGCCTAAAAGCACGACTCACAGGCAGAGCAGTACGATGAAAGTTCAAGCGAGACAGGCAAAAGTCAGTTACAAATCCAGGAGAGACACAGGTATACGAGCAGGCTGGGGAAACATGCTGAGAGGCGATGGCAGGTAAGGCACGCTTTGATCTGGAGGGAATGAGGGGAAATGTGCAGGTGGGCATGGGAGTCAGGTGATCAGGTGGTGCTGGCTCTTCTCACTTTTACCCCTACCAAGTCTTAACCCTTTAGATCATATTTGAATTTTTCTTTCTTTTCCTTTTTCAATTAAACTGTATCGTATATATGCATGGTGTGTGTTGTGCATATGCACTTTGTGTGTTAGAGCACACATGTAGACAATGACACTTCCTTTCTGTTCATATGTATTTGAGTTCTGTTCAGTCATTGAAGTAAATATGTATGATGGTTAAGTCTATATCTGTCAAGTAATTGTCAACCAACTTAATTCATAAATTAAGCTAATTAAGTTTAATGTAACCACGACCACCATCCTTGCCTTTTCATAACCAAGAACATTATGTGTTTAAGCCCAACCAAATCCTAACCACAGTGGTGGCAGATCAGGAATCAGTTACATGATCTGTATTCTCTAATAATCATATATAATGATTTTAGAAGTAAATGAAAAGCAGCGTCATGTCCCATTACAAAATGCTATGTGATGGAAGTTACGAACAAACAACTTATTTAGATACCTAGGTCTTCAAGTCAAGTCTAGCTTTGGCACACATTTTCTTACCTTGAGAGGCGACAGTGACTCACTGTAGTCTTCAGTTTGCTGTCGGTCCAACGTGAGGATAAATAAGTAGTGAATCGGGCAGAGCAGCTTTTGTGAAAGAAGTGGCTGTAAACATATACAATGAATATATTTTTAAGAATCACTACACCCGCAAAATGACAGAATATGAATTTGATCCATCTTGTTTGAAGTGTAGAAAAGCTGTAAAACATTTTATCCACACTCAAGTAGTGTACAGCCGAACTTTATCCTGCAGTCTGATGGATGGATCTGACAAAGCATGAACCGGCATCGTGGTGTAGGTATTTCAGCATCAAATCAGCAAAATCTGTCTGTTCGTAGTTACTCACACAAATAAAAACAAATGATCCCACGGTCATATTATAACCAGTTGGCATTGCTGTCACATGTCACAGTGAAAATTTCTGATTATGCAAAGTTCCTCTCAAACTATGTATTTTTCTGAGCAGCAAAATTGTTTTTGAATTTAACTTCTCTTGCCAACCTGACTGAAGAAACTCTCTGCATGTTAATGAAGTGTGTTTTCCTGACAAGCTGGCGCTGAAACTGTTATGTCAGGGGTTGCAGCATGGAGAACTTAAGCAATAATTGCTGTTAGAACCACAGAGTTTCAGTCAATAATATTCTTTTCACAGCTCGCGGCTGTGCTTATTGTTTTCTAAAGCTTTCCAGGACGCTCTCATAGTGATGCAGCACTTGCAGTTTCAACTGCAATGCAGAGTCTGAACGCACTTTGAATCCATAAGTGAAACTGTGCAACAGCGCGAAGGATTATATCACAAAACCAGCATATACATCACTAGAACACAGTGGGCATTTTGTAGACTGTGCTTTCAATAATTATATATTTGACTAATATAATTTGATATGTAGCGTTTCAGTGCTGACAAAGATGCTTGCAGCTCATTTAGATGGTAACAGATGCTTCGTGGCTGCACTTGAATATGACAAGCTTCTGTTCCTAACTCTCACTTTAAATGTGGGTGAAGTCGATCTCACAGCACAGCTGCTGTCATTAACCTGTATCTTTGTATATTTTTTGTGACGATGTCGTGATCATAACATAATGATTTTATCTGCAGCTCAGCAGCTCGGTAATGGCCGCTGGTCAATGCAGTATTTATGAGCCGCAATCAAATTTCATATCCGTTCAGTTGTCTGACAACAGAAACAGAAAATATGTCAATGAGGAGTGAACTCTGCAGTCAGCCATTAAAACACAGTGACGGTGATCACAGAGAGCAGGTGGAGACTCAAATGAGGTGGAACAGGCCATCTCCCTCTTTCCCTCACTTTTCTCCTGCCCTCTCTCTCTAACCATAAACACACACAAATGTCCTGGTGTGTATGTAGACAAAAACAAATGAAATGCCCTAAAAAATACATTTGAAGTCAATTGTCAGTAAATACAGGTATTTCTGTGTATATACAATACATGAATATGAATTTCACACCTCAGAGATGTGAGCTGCTCCGGTACAGAGTTAACTCCATCTGCTGATGAAGACCACAAGATAAAATTGCATTTACAAAGCCCTATCAAATATTAACGAGCAGAAGTTGAACTATAGAGAATGGTAGGGTAGGAAATATTTATGTATTTGTTATTGCAAAAAAAAAAGAAAAAAAGAAAATCACATGAGAAAACTTCAACTGACATTTCATTAAAGTCCCAAGTCCATTCAACCCTGTAGATGTAAATCTTATAAACTAGCTCAGAAGTAAATTTATGTTTTATTTGTTGTTATTTTATATGTTAAGAAAACAAAAGAACTGATCATCAACACCAGTGTCCACAGCTCAGCACACAACTATATCCATAACCCCACAACGATCAATGATGAATCCGTAGAGATTGTGGAGTCCATCAAATACCTCGGACTCACCCTGGACAATAAACTGAACTTGGATTATCACACCACTGACATCCACAAATGCTGCCAACAACGACTCTCTGCCATCCGTAAACTCAAAGCACTTTCTGTTTACCCCCAGCTTCTGTAATTACTGTATAAAAGTATAGTCCAACCCGTCATCCTCTACTGTTGAGCCTGTTTCTACAACATGCTAACTGCCTCAAATAGGAACATACTGACACGCATCACACACCACACCTCAAAAGTCATTGGTCTTCCCACCCCCCACCTCTCAGACCTCAACAATACAGCCATTGCACGTAGAGCACTCAGTATAGCACACGACCCCAGCCACCCACTCAACTCATCATTCATACTGCTTCTATCTGGATGCAGATAGAGGACCCTGACCTGTAAACGTGCTCGCTATGGCAGGAGTTTTGCACCTTCTGCCATAGCATCCTCTCAACAAAGCACCCCAGTAACCGCTGTGGGTGGTTGCTAAGCACAGGACAGGGAGGGTTAAATGTGATAAATGTGCTGCACTGAATGTATGTTCTTGTTGTTATGTCATGGTGTATTTTTGTATCTATGTATGTATGTCTGTATGTATGTACAGACTGCAGTAACAAATTTCCTTGTAAAGGACAATAAAGTATCTATCTATCTATCTATCTATCTATCTATCTATCTGTCTGTCTGTCTGTCTGTCTGTCTGTCTGTCTGTCTGTCTGTCTAAAAAAGCTAATCTCCTGGCGCTTCTCTTATGAAATGGACTTAAAATCAATTATGATTTTAATTATGATTTACACGTTTCCAGGCTAGATTGGCTATGTGGTCCCTCCAGCAGGTTCTGGGTCTGCCCTGGGGTCTCTTCCAAGTTGGACATGCCTCCAAAGGAAGGCATCCAGGGGGCATCCTAATCAGATGCCCAAACCACCTCAGCCGGCTCCTTTCAGCGAGAAGGAGCAGCGGTTCTACTCCAAGCTCTCTCCAGATGTCAGAGCTTGTGATCTCATTCTTTCAGACACTACCCAAAGCTCATGACCATAGGTGAGGGAATATAGATGGACTGGAAACTCTAGAGCTTCACCTTCCGGCTCAGCTACTTCTTCCCCATAATGGTCCGGTACAGCATCCAAGGTATCTCTCGGTCTATCTCGCGCTCCATTTTCCCATGAGTCATGAACAAGACCTTGAACAAGATACTTGAACTCCTTTGCTTGAGGCAGCAACTCACTCCCACCCCGAATAAATGTAATAAAACATAAATATCACATATTCCTGTATTATGAAGAAACTTCACGCTTCGTCTCCTGAACTCACTTCACCATAGCTACCCTTAGTGGGAAAAGACCATATGAATTAGAGGCAACCATTCCAAAAATTAAGATTTCTCACTGAAATGAGTGCTGATTGGTGGATCAGATGTATTTAAACACATAGACTCATTACACAATTCATTCACCATCTATCACATGTGTGTCTCTTGCTCTATGGCTATTCCTCAATGAACCCTCATTTGTGGCAGCGTTATATGAGAAGAAATTGCTAATTGAAAGACAGGTGCCATCAATTTTAATTGTGCGTAAATTATGAAAAGCAAGGGGTTTTATGCTCTGTATCTTTTATGAATCGAACATTAGCACAAATAAGGGCCCCTGGGCATTGTAGGTTTTAGCAAACTTTACTTAAACAGGAGGAAATGAATTTAGTGGGGACACATTTCAGCTGCATATTTTGGCACATTAGTCTGAATGTTCAGCACCAAGAGTGTATGTGGGATCAATTTTTAAACAGTAATGAAGCCACACAACAGTTTCTCTGCAAACAAACTCACAAGTACACTAATGTGATAAGAGTTTTCATGCAGTGAAACATTAGCAAGGAATCTGGACGAGAATGCTTGTGAAAACTTTAGATTTGTGTTGAAATGTGACAACTTAGCAGAACCTTACAAATGCATGCACTTGCTCTTTTTCTGTGAATTTCAAATCCAGCTTTGAGTCCTGATATGAGTGAATGACACTGATTGGCTGTGTGCTTGAATGGATGACTGGTTAAATAAATTGGCCAGATGACTGGGTTACTGGCTGACTGAATGCTTGCACTGAACAAATTGCAGAGTGGAGCACCACACAGCATGAAAATAGACTTTCCTCTTGGGACAAATTAATACATTTTTTTCATTTTAATTCCAGTTCCATTTCCCATTTTCTATTCAGCCTCGTATGAATTAGTATGAAATTATCATAAGTGGTAATGTATCCGAGCTGTTGACAGGGCAATATACCAAAACTGTACAAGGTAAATGGTATGATGGGGTGACCAGCCTGCCTCCTGCCCGACTGACTGACTGGCTTGACTGAGTTTTTAGATTGACCTTGTTTCTGTCTGACTGAAGCAGCAGCTGGTTGCCTGATTGGCTGTCTGGAAGATTGACTAGGGGGACTCATTGATTGACATTTGAATGCTTAGCTCAACCGATGGATGGATGGATGTATAAATAAACACAACAGCAGATGAGTCGCACTTATAAAAAAGAAAAAGATTTTCTTGCAGTAGTGCCCCAGTATATATTTCATATCACTGTAGTAGAATTTCATAGGATCAGTGGACTGAGGATCTTATAAAACCTATCAGGGGTGTTTGCTACAGAATATACCAACTCCTATTATATTGATTTTCATGTTCAGTGGTCCTTTGTTTCTGGAAACACTTTTTAAATTCTATTGGACAACCCCAAAAAACAAGCTAAAAAAACAAGGTTGTTTTGTCCTTGTATTCATAAAGTGTGTTCTTTTGTATACAAGCATCTATAGGTGAATGTTTTTGTCATGATCCCACAATCATCTTTACCTGATTTATCATTCTGTCTATCCTCTGTTGTCATTATAAATCCAGATATTCACAATAGTCACTTGATCCTTTACCTGCCTGTGCACGTGGGCATTAGCCTGTTTCCTACATAGTATACCCACCCAGTAAAAGCCTGGTCACACTATTAAGTTTGCACAAAAACCCCCAATCCCACAATATGGGATGGAAATATGAAACAGGCTAGTCAGCTGGTAAGAAGATAGTCGTAACAACAGTTGGTTTTCCAAGCCTCTCAACAATCACTGAGAGGACAAGAACGTAACATATTTATTTAAGAGAAACGTTTTTACCATGGGACAGATCTGAAAACCGTGCCCCCTTTTATGGAGAAGTTTGTACCCAGGCAGAGCGGAGGCACATAAAAGTGGATGGTGCAACACAGATAATAAGCTACGATATCTGCTTTCTGTTTCAGTCTCCTCAGTCGCTCAAAGGTCAGCACTGTCAGGATGGTGTTTGCCGTTGTTCAAAGGCGCAAATGGGTACAGCAAAGTTTAACTTAACCCATCCTGTGAGCAGAACTGTGGATCACAGCGATTTTTAATCATTTAGTTATGCTATGGGATGTTATTTTTAAAATATTGGCCCATAGCTGCAGTCTTTTGTAAGATCATCTATTGTGGCCAGCTAATTTTTTTGATTTTTTCACGTCTGCCTGACCTGACCTTTTGGTTTTGTTTGCCTCCTGTGAGAGCCTACTGAAAAAGTCAAGCCTGTTGTTATCCTGAACCATAATTCAGAGTTGTGACAAGACTAGGTCGGATTTATTGTATCAAGACAAACCATCTTATTTGCGGCTTTTTTGATGAATTCAAATAATCTACGCTGCATTAAACATTTGACATTTCAGCAAGTGCATTTTTATTTATTTATTTATTTATTTTTATTTAGAATCACTATTTTCACTTTACACAGTTTCCATTGCTTACAAAGTTATACAGTGATCCCACTTTTCATATATATATATATATATATATATATATATATATGGAATATACATATATTAACAAAACAAAACATGGGGTGTTTCTCATTTATACAAAGAAAAAAAATCTATACATAAATATTAAAAAAAGAAGAAAAGAAAATGACAAAAAAATTAAACAAAAGAAGGGTGTTCAGGAGCAATATACCTTTTCCACTTTTCCAAAATTTCCTCAAATTTATTTTTCTGTAACCTCACAGAGAAGGTGATTCTTTCCATCACAAAGATGTCATAAATAATATCATACCAGTCCTCTATAGATGGGCTGTTTGGCTTAAGCCATTTCTTTGTAACTGCTTTTCTCGCTGCTACACTTAGTAGACCGAGCAGGTGTTTTGTTTTAACATTAGCAGATGTTGAATGTTGATACCCAAAGAAAAGTTCATTCCAATTAAAAGGAACTTTCGTCCCAAATATTATCACTAATTCTGTGTGGATCTTACGCCAGAAAGCATTTACGACTGGACAGGCCCAAAACAAGTGATAATGATTCGCTTCTTGAGAGCCACATTTTCTCCAGCAGCTGGAGGAACCTAAGTAATGGGACTGTTGAACAGGTGAAATAAAGTATCTGCTAAGACTCTTCCAGCCAAACACTCTCCAAGAGGTTGAGCTTGATATCTTCCATTGGAATTCGCAATATTTTATCCAAGTTTCCTCTGTAAGAGAGCTATTAATTTCCCTTTCCCATTTTTGTTTAATGTAGGTGCTACTAGTTGTCTTAATTCCTTTAAGTGCCTTGTAAAGTCTCGAGATTATTCTAAACCCTGAGTTAACCCCATAGGCACTAATAAAAACATTTAACAATTCATTCTCAAACACTTTTTGGCTTTCAGGAATAGAACCATTAATATGGTGGTGTACCTGAAGAAATCTAAAGAAGTCACTATTATTTAGGCCATGTCGTCTCTTCAAAACTTCAAAACTGTTCACTGACCTCTGACTAACAAAGGTGAAATATGCATCATCTAATTTTCTTGGAGTAAAGTCGAGGTCATATGGGCACTATCTCAAGATCCTTATCTCTTCAAGTAGGTCGCTTTTACCAACAACGCCTAGCCAAGTTTTCAGACTTAAGTTGATCCATTTATTGCTTGTTTCCATAAAATTTCTAATCAATCTTTTATCTCCTAACCTTGCCTGAATGGGAATTTCCCCTGACATTCTTTCTTCAATTTCTTTCCATCTCGTCTAGTAGTTGGAGTCGCACCAACAAAACAAACTTTTTGCATTATTTATTGAAGCTTTAAGCCTAGAGGTTACACAGGACAATAGCATTATAGGTATAAACATGCTAGGACGAGAACATAAAATTTCTCTGTTTGCAGATGACATTTTAATTTGTTTGTCACACCCAGAGACTGCAATAGTAAAACTAATCTCTTTTTTAGATGTTTTTGGCGCAGTCTCAGGATACAAAATAAACATTCAAAAGACTCAAATACTTAGTTTTAATTATAGGCCTAGCCAAATATAAGCTCCATTTTCAACTAAATTGGGACTTAGAATATATGAGATATTTAGGGGTAAACATAGCTAAAGATTCAACAAAGTTGTATGACTTAAATTTCAACCAACTGAACCAGAAAATACAAGAAGATATAAGGAGGTGGAATTTAATTCCAATTTTGAGTTTCGAGTCACGCATTGAATTAGTAAAAATGAATATTTTACCTAGAATATTGTACCTGTTTCAGACTCTTCCAGTCGAAATAAGTGATAAACAGTTTAATGAATTATTTGGCAGGGAGAAAACCAAGGATAAAATTTCAAACTCTCCAATTAGCGAAGGATAGGGGGGGCTAGCACTTCCATGTTTAAAACAGTATTATATTTCAGCCCAATTGAGGATTTTGTTTTGTTGATGCGACTCCAGCAAGTGCATTTTTAATTTAAGGAATGAGCGTGCGTTTGTGAAGCAACACTCAAAAATCCATAACATTTTGAGAAAAAATGCTTTGTAGTAAACAGAATCTGTTCATTCAATGCTTGTGAGGAACACATCAACATAGGGTAAAGAAGTGTTTTCCTGAGCAGTGTGACATTTGGTGCATTGCTTCCATATTTCAGGTGGAACCGTTGTGTAGCTCACCTCGGAGTACACAAAGCAATCTTTCTGAAGGAATCCAATTAATTCTTTTGTGTCTCGGCGAGAGAAATCAATGCTTCAAAAGGAACTGCTTGTGATTCAAACAATAATTTATTTAAACAAAGTCTTGTCTGCAGGCTATAACCCTTGTAATGGAGTGGAGTACGATTGCAGCACAGAGTAGCACATCATCAGCTTGCAAAAGTGGTTTCAGTGCCGTTTGTTAAGGAGAGTAACTTATATAACAGCATGGTTTGCTAACCTGATGTTAACTCTGAAAAATGATGTGCTATGTAAACGTCTACCAAGTACCCATAACAATTTATTGGTTGACAGACATTTGCATTGTTTTATCCACACACATACACACACACACACACACACACATACGGACACACATTCTTTATTCCTGTTTTTTTTTTTTGTTTTTGTTTTTTTGTTTGTTTGTTTATTTGTTTAGAAAGTATCAGAATTGCAGCCTGAAGCTGCCGGAGTTGATGCTGCTGATGCTGCCATTTCAGAGATGTGTCACCATTCTTCTAAAGTCTTTTATACCAGACGCAACAAAGCAAGATTGTTCAGCAACAACGCTCTGCTACTCTATCTGGCTTCTGTCAAAGAAGACACACATTTTTTTTGCACAGACTCGAGCCAGACACACACGAGCGAGGCGCGTCAGCAAGAAAGGACTACCTCAACCACAAAGGAACAATACTGAGCGGGAGCATCGGCACACAACCAGCCAATGAAGCGTGGTATCAGTCAACATGACTCCCAGGTCATTTAAACTATCTCCATAGACTGGGAGATGTATACACAAACCTCAAACACACAACTGTCTGGTGTTTTGTCTCGCTCTGATGGCCTAACTGTGTGTGTCTGTGTGTGTGTGTGTGTGTGTGTGTGTGTGTGAGTTACTGTAGTGCAGCCAGATGCTGCAGTAAGAACTGACAAGCACGTACCACCCCATGAGACACTTTGAGACATACAGAAAGACAGTGGGTGTGACTGAAAGGAGAGAAAAAAGAACAGAATAAAGAAAAGGAGAAAGAGGGAGAGTGGGGTAGATGCAGAGAGATTTGTAAGAGAAAGCTGACAGCTGTCTCGTACACACACTGCTCTAACCCATCCCAAAGGAAAGTGCAATTTACACACCATTTCCTAACCCTCCCGAAGGGAAAGCTTCATTTTCCACGGCATAATAAACGACAGAGTGGAGGAGAGGCAGCAATAACACTTATTGAATAGAAATCCCATCGCTGCGGGATGAGCTCAGCTGTCTCCATCCCTCACACGCAAACACACCTAGGTGGCTGACACTTGTGAGGTCTTTCAACATTTTAAAGAGGAGAGATTCTGTCGCCCAGAAAATGATGCGGTTAATATTTACACTTGGAAAATGAAGAGCAGAAGACAGCGTGATGGTGGTGGACAAGCAGCGTGATTCATGTGTGAGCTCGGTGCAGCGCTCACAGCTTTGTGCCACACGCTGAGACTAATCAGAGCTTGTACCAAATGATGCATGTCACAATGTGACTGATTTGAACGGGAGCTTGTTGCTGTGCTGTGCTTGTGCTGATACGTCGGGCAATCAAGAGAAGTGAATCGATTTTTTAGCCGAAGTGCATGAAAAGTGAGCAGCTATATACTAATCTTCAGGCTGATTACAGAGGCGCCTGAATTACAGCCATCGTGCAGAAATGAAACGACAGTGTAAGCAGAAATGGTCAGATTGATGGCAAACGGCAATCACCACCTCCCAGGTGAATGTTGGTCGGTATTGATGTGATTCAGTCTGACACTGGGTGGTAAGGCTTTGAGAGAAGGAGAAGAGGATTTCATGGAGACGAAATAATGGTGATTTCACAGAGCCAACAAGTCATCCAACCTTACCTATAAAAAAAGTCATTTGTGATTTTCCACACACCATGTCCTTTGACCGTTGGTTTGGTGATGTTAGCGGTGGAACGCTATTGCTTGATCTACACATGCAGGTTTTCTGGCCCAATCTCATCCTTGTTGGCTAAACCTACTCCAACCTGCTGTCCTGGGATCTTGAATGCCATTGTGTTGCCCGCAGGAAGGATCCAGGCGTATCCTTCCTATCCCAAGTAAATGGAGCAGTGGGCAGTGACTGTGAAGTTTCCGGGGACCAACTCCAGTTCTAAATGAGTTAATAAGTCTTTTATTTATGTCTTGGTTAAGGCCAGTGACAGGAGAATTAATCTATGCATGTTTTGAACCCGAAGGAAACCCATGCAAACAAGGGGACAAGAAACTCCACACAGAAAGGCCTTGTCCCAGTAGGGATTCAAACCTTCTCGTTGTGAGGCAACAGTATTACCCAGGGTGGTAGGAGCTGGGTTCGGCATCCTCTGGCATCGCCAGCCGTGCACTGAACTCTGTGTTGGTTTTAGTTCAGTTAGATTAACAAATAGACATAGAAGCAAACTAACTAACAGTTCAGGGCAAGGAGTTATCATTATCGTTCTTCCATCACAGTCTCAACAAAAAGTTCCATCCATTCTACTTGGTAGTTTTTACCTTGCACATTATAATCAGTTTCAATCGCATTTACTTAAAGTCCAAAAACAATTAAAAATAGAAAGTCTTTACACATACTGCAGCACCATTACTTGGTTTTGCAAAGGGGTTGCAGTAGGGTGAGGTGGAGAAGCTGTAGCTAAAATTGATAATCCAAATACAGCTAAGCAGACAATAAGAAGTGTTCAAATAGTCCACTGCATACAGCATGGTGTAAATATCCAAGGCAAAATCATTTGGGAAAACATCGGTAGGTAGGTAGTAGGAAAATGTATCAGCTTTTTCAGTTGCATAAGTGTGTGCAAGGTTTAGAAACCAACCAGTTGAGGGGTAAACACACCCAAAAAAGCCAATACATCAATCACTAGACCAGCAGCTAAGCTGGAGGAAAATATATTTAACAAGAAACATAAATGTATTGTTTTTCCTCCATCATCAAAGTATTAATCCTGAATGAGCCTGATGTAGAAGTGAAGTGCAAACTCCGTCTCTCAAGGTGTAACCTCAACTGATTCTAACTAGTATGGAAATACACACACATTCATGCACACGCACACAGTTTCAATCTTTACTGGCTCTCGACTGCAGCTCTCATTAGGTTTGTGGAAAGTATTACCTCTTCTGTCTCTCTATTGTTTGACTCTTCCACAGTGTCTCTCCTCTCTCCACCTCCATCTATTAAGCACTTGAGTGATAGTGAGTTTTTCTCTCATGGCTGTGCTCCCCTCACCAGCTCCCAGCGCTCATGACAAATTCTTAACAATGCTCATGTTCCAAGGCATAGAGTTAAATATTAATGAAGCCACTGTTCAATTCCAGACTTTTACTGCACGTACACTATTGCCCTTTTACTCCAATGAAGGCTTATTCTGCTCAGTACTCAGGCGTCCATAAGGCATGAACCATTCTATCTGGTTAAAATTCATCTTTGGCAAAACACACAAGCAACTGAATTTAAAAAAAAAACAAAACAATAAAACCTGTATTTATCTTTAACCAGCTGCTTTTGGCTGCACAGTAAGTCAGCATCCATGTTGCATTAAGATCAGTAAAGAAACTAAAAAGCATAGATTAAAGACAACAGGCAACTTAATTGGTTTACTGGCCTCGTTGGTTTTGACTCACATGTGGAAGATCCTAATGAAAAGGCAGATAATCGCTACACGTCATCAAAATGTAATACGAGCTTTGACACATAAGCAAGAATAAAAAATCAAGAGGACAGAGGAAGTGGGTGTGTATGTGTCAGATGTCATTTTGGCCATGTAGCATGCGTGTGCATCTGTGTGTCGGCTTCTTTTCTTTGTAAAAAATATACAGGACCGTTTTGAAGTTTGAACACACTTCTTGGCATTCTCTCAATCAGCTTAATGAGGCAGTCACCTGGAATGGTATTCCAACAGTCTTGAAGGAGTTCCCAGAGGTGCTGAGCACCAAAGAGAGAACAGCACACTGGGATGTCGCTGTGCCACACAGGCTACTTTTCCTTCACTCTGCGGTCCAGCTCACATGGGTCATCTGGCTCTGACCTGAGGTACTGTTTATTGGTGATTTCTGAGGCTGGTAGCTGTAATGAACTTATTCTCTGCAGCAGAGGTAACATTTGGTCGTCCTTTCCTGGGACGGAACTTATAATACTGATGAGAGTCAATTCCATCATAGTGTTTGATGGTTTTACTTAAAGACACATCATTTACTGTATGCCAACACTACCTTTGAACGACACAACTGATGGTCTCAAACACATTCAGACGGCAAGAACTTTCACTAATTAACTTTCGAGAATGCAGACCTGGTTCCAAGTAACAAACTCATGAATGTGATTGAGAGGATGCCAGAGGTGTGCAAGCTGTCATCAAAGAAAAGGTGGCTACTTTGAAGGAGCTAAAATGTAGAACATTTTGCTTTATTTACACGGTTTACCACAGAATTCCATATGTGTTATTTCATAGTTTTGATGTCTTCTGTCTTAATATACAATGGAAGTCATAAAATAACAACATCAACAAAAAAAAGTGAAAATAAAATGAATTCCTACATGTATTTTATCACCAAAGACAGAGTTATGATAACGTTCCACACCTCACTCATAGGATCAATGTAACACTCTCTTAATGGACAGGGAACGCATGTACTCATGCTAAGAAATCACTTGACTCTTAAGCTCCCCCCTCTCTCTGTCTCCCCAGCCAGGACTTCATTCTAATGAATTGTATAATGAAGTTTTGTGGCCTTGTGCCATTTGAGAGCAGGTGGAGAGCAGGAGAGCAGGCACACTGGGTCAAGGACGCAGACCCTGTGATTTAAATTGGAAGCATGGAAACACAGTCATAACTTGGTGATGTAATGCAGAATCACATGGCCTCAGTGTGAGAAAGGGATGAAGAGTGGGAGAGGCATACAGTTAAAGTTTAAGTAGTGCTGTTATAACATTATATTTGGTTATATAACTAAACCTAACATTAACCTTTTGCACATAAAAAAAAAAAAAAAAATACTAAGAGCATCTAAAAACCAAACCAAAATATAGCATTTCTGTGATGATGTAAGGCAATTTATCCAAGCCAGAGAATAATATTGTAATAAGAGTTCATGTGCACACAGTTTTTTCAGCGTGTTTGTTTGTTTGTTTGAGGCAAGAGTTATAAGCCTTTAGCTGCTTACTCACTAAATATCAAAATATCAAATAACCCAACAGTGTTTGAGATGTTCCAGCACACAGTAAATATTGTCCCGTATTCATGTTATCCATATTAATCTGTTTATCCTTCTGCTACTTCAACACTGTGTTGTGGACACTGCCCACAATGTCATTCACTTCACGCACATACAAACAGACACTGTGATGCAAAAGACTGAAACACAAACAGCCTGTGCTCATCTACACAACATTCTCACATAAAGTTTGGGACATGTCACAGACACACAAAAGTATTGTAGATTCCACAAAGCATCTCTTACCACACCTTAAAATGAGCTTCAAACGTATATTCAGTGTGATTCTGAAACACAAAATACTGAAAAGGAACTAGACATTATATTGGAAATGTGTCTGGTAAGACTCACTGAGAGTGACTTGTCAGTTACAAGGTAGCTACACTCTAAACCATCCCCTGCTTTATCATCATTTTACTCTAAATGGAACCATCATTTACAGAATATCATCATGCCATATGGAAGAAGACTTGGAATGTCCGGAAGCTCTGTCCACTACTTATACTGTCTGTGGTAAATCCTTTACAATGATTGTGTACTGGGCTCTATTGCTTGAACTGTGCAGCTCGTGTATAGAGGGTGTTGTTACATTCTTGACATTGTGCTACATGTATATTTTTGGCCTGTAGTCATGCTTAAAAAAGATGTATTCATTTGAACGCAGATAATGAACATGTAACTATGCACGTTTCCCTTTTTTGTGTCATCATCTAATATTTTCTTGTCAGCTGGGTGGAGACAAATCTGTGATCTGTATCACAGTATTATAACAGAGCAAAAAGGCAGAGATGATCCTCTCCTTCAGCTTGTCTCAGACATCAAAATGAGTCTGCTGAATTATATAAATAAAGCTGAGTGGATGTTTTGATTCCAGGGTTACAAAAATACCTCTTGTAAAGTTCTCCCTGACACGCAGTGGCACCTTTTGTAGACGAGTCATTTCAGCCTTCGGTGTTAAAATAGCCGAGCTCTGCTGCGTTAACTCAGACATTTAATCTGCGCTGAAGAAAGGGCCCTATTGATGGTTGATGTTTTGTTCTTTGTTATTCACTCAGAAAGACATCAACAGTGACATGAGCCCTTCTCTGGTGTATGAGAGAATGTGATAGGATCAGTTTCCATGACAGAGATAGAATGACGGAAAAGCGGAGAGAGAGAGAGATAAAATAGTGGGAATAAACCAGAGGACAGAGCCAAAGAGCTGATAGCAGGCTCTCATCCACAGAATAGCCTAAACCATCTCTCAGAGGAAACTGCAAAGTTTGCATCTGTAGTTTATGTGTGAGTGAGAGTGTGTGTATTTCTGTATGGACTTTTGAGCTTAGTGTCAGTCCTCTGCTACATTGGAGATCCTATCTTCAAAACAACATGACATGACAAACATATGATTGAGAGTACCAGTGACAAACAAACTGGACCTTATGTTGCGTAAGTCACATGACATATTGGTTCACTGTGAAATGGTCACAGTTTAGTTGGGTTTGGGAAAGATCAGAATATGGCTTCAGATAAGTTACGTAACTTAAAGAACTTTAAATAAATCATCCTTGACTTTCCTTGATGGTCCTGTCTTTTTTTAACCCATTCATCCATCTTCAATCAATCTCACAATACGTTGACTTATTGCTCCAGTCACAGTTACGACCATTAAATGTCATCACCTAACAATAAATGGGTTGCAATAAGCTACAAACACAGACAGCCTATAGCGCCACTTTTTTTGAAATATTGTCCCCAATGAAGGTCTAGTAAACAATGTTCAGAGAGAGATATGGCCTCCTTGGCCCATAGCATTTGGAGAGTCCATTGCAGTCATGTCTATGTTCTAATGTAAAAGTATACCCCAAAAATGCACTCATTCTTGACCTTGTAGATAGTTGTTTGGCCATTTAATCTTGATTCCGAAGATGTCTGAATCCAAGAGGGTATTGGCTGTTAATTTGGCTGAACTGATAGAGAACTGATAGACAGTGATGGTTTGTCAGAATGTAGGAACATTTCATGTATTTCATAGAACATTTTACTTAATAATCTAAAGGTTGAAAACTTCCTTAGAGCACTTCATATTCCTGTTAGGTGGAGCGGTAAATTTAGATGTTGGTGATTTCCAACAGTTTTGGATTGTTGAGCAGTTGCTGAGGAGAGATTTGTGGATTGTTATGCAACACCGCGCATGGTAAAGATAAAAGTTTCAAATCATCTCTTTACTGCTTTACCTTTTTTTTTAAATGGTCACAACAGACTAGGGCTGATCCCAGCATGCATTGGTACACTGTGCACAGGTGACCAGTCCATAATAAGAATGACAGAAATAAAAACAATTTACACCGACAGACAATTGACAGAAAACCCATGCAGACACTGTAAAGACACAAAAATGCTAAATACCTTCAAAATGTCAACAAATCAATAAACTGGTCTGAACAGACCACAGACCACCCAAAGCTGTTCCATGCTGTGGAATCCCCTTATAAATAATCAATCAGTCCAAGATCCTAATGATTGAGAGTGTAACAAACATGTAGCTGCACCAAATATTAGTGAAATTAAACCACGGACTTCTTAAAACAACTTCACTTTGACAGCAGAAGCCACTGATGAGACACTGATGTTTACCAGCTTGCCACAAGAAAAGCAAAAGTGGCCAGTTCCTATGGAACGTTCGATTTACTCTGATACCTTGAATTTCAGTAATTAGGAATTCATCAAGCAAACAATCTCTAAAAGCACAGGTAATTTAGCTAAAGTTCTTTATTTGTCTATTGCGGGGTTCTCAAAATTCTACCAGCAGATCAATGAGGACCCCGAATGTGACCTGAAATGTATGTATTATATTTTAATCAGTTGATTTCAGTATGTTTGCTTTTAATAGCTTACATTTAATACACAAATCTGTGTCCCCCTTACAAGGGTGTCAGGGTAGAAATTGCAGCTTGTAGAAAGCTACTGGTTGCATGATAACTAGTGCCATAGTGGCACCTCACAAGTGTCATGGGAATTACACTCTGTCATCAATGCTAGTACTGGATTTTGGTGGACAGCTCAACAGTTTAATGTGGAAGTGAAATGGGAAAGCCACCACAGAAACAACAAAACAGTGTCGGTGGAGAAAAGAAGCTTTTGGGAAAAATGGATTAACCCTTATTTTGTCAGACCTTCAGGGCGCAGGCATGTTCGTTTCTGAAGGTTTTCTAAATGGATTTTTTAAAATCTCTATGACAAAGTGAGTGAGAATACGCTATTGTCCCCAGTTCTGCCATCAAGACCACAGTGTTCTATATAACCATTGTATGTTTAGCAATAGTTCCATTATTGTTTAGTAACATGCAGATACAGACTATCCCAGGTTTCTTTTGCATTATATTTGGTTATATGTCACTTATTTACTTACCAAAATTGTTGATGTATAACTGTTAAATAAGTATAATTGTTAAATGTAGTGATTTGTTGGTTATCTTTCTTTTGCTACTTACCATCACTTACTATCATTTGCTACACCACCACCAGGAGTTCCAGGGATGTGATGTCCAAGTATGTGGGAGGAGGTAAATAAGTTAGCAGGTATTCATGTTGATTTGTAATCTGTTTATGTACGGTTGCGATGTACGTTTTATAGTTAACAATATAAAAGTGTTTGTATTGTGAATTTAACAAAAAATATTACTTTGTCAATAATCTATTTCAGAATAAGCAGTGGTGTTATCGCTATGGGTGGTACAGTGTTTTGTACATATTTTTGAATACATGTGTAACCTAATGCCACTTCATAAATAAACCACATATGCTATGATGCAGAACTACGGTGGTTATCATAGGAAAGATCACAGCTTAGCTTAGTTATCAACTTAGCTTTAGCATGTTAGCATTGTCAATCTGAGCATGTCAGTATTATGGATGTCGTTAGCATGCTAAAGTTAGTCTCCAGCCTCAGAGAGAGCTTATAGTCATGGTTATTGCTGTGATAAGATGTTTCACACTACGGTCATGATTAGTCTAAAATGAAACTAGACATTACATTACATTACATTTAAGCGTGCCAATGGAAGTGTTTACTGTAGTTGTGACACACTGTATATACAGTAACTTAGTAATAGTATAGTAATTTACCAAAAGGTTTTGTATATAGTAAATGCCATGATTATGTAAGATGTTCATCCATGAGCAAAAGTAATGACAGTGTTACTTAAAGCTATCAATCACACTTTGGCCTGATGACCTATTTTGTCTCTCCATGACGGATGCTGTCATTTCAAATAGCAATTTAATGTGAATCAATTGCATAATCAATCTTTTTCATTTCAAAACAGTCATTACGTTGATCGAGGATTTGTGTTACCTGCCTTGATTGGCTGGATGTGTGATTAATGTAATGTGATTTTCAGAATGTGAGACAAATTAGTTTTGATCAGTGGTGTAAGTGGTGTCAGGGTCCGCCTCATCAAGACTGTTTGCCATTGTTTGTCTTAATTGCTGAATGTGATGGCATCCCGAGAACTGCTCTCACTTTCTGATCTCCCTCTTTGTTTCACCATCAACCTCTCACTCACTCACACGGTTTCACTTCTTCTCTCTTTCAGTTTTTATTTTGTCTTTTTTTCCGACGGCAATCGCTAATTGCTTACTCAGTTACTCATCGGCTTGCTTTCCACACACACTGACCTTATGAGAAAAACATATACTTGACATATGGTAACATTTTCCTCACATGAGATGCATGTACAACACTGCCATTTATCCGACTACTTATGTTGGCACGTGCTAATAAGTGCAAGAATGATGTAGAATCGTGTGCAATTTTATGAGCACAGGTGGAATCAATATAACACACTGAAACATGCAACCTCTTAAATCTGCAGAAATCAATACTTGCATTACCAAAAATTGATCAACCAATTAAACTGGCTTCATTTGTAGATTTGTTATATTTTTTTCAGGCCTATTACAGACATCACTGATGAAGACAATCACAATCAAATTTGTATGACAGCACCACCAGATGCCTCAGATCCCTCCCACCGTGGTATGTTGGTTGTGCTTTGATTGAAGCTCTGGAATAGCCTCCAGGAGGCCATTTGATTGGCTGAGTCTTTAAGATGCACGTCGAGACCAAGCGGCAACCTCCATAGTTGTGAAGTGTAGCCAATGCAGAAGTGCCAAAACTGCAGTTCCTCAAATGACCACTTGAGGCTGGCTACAGAACAAGGCAGTCTCCATAAGCCCCCATGTTAAAATGTCCAACTTCACAGCAGGAGTAAACATGTTTACAGCCTGGTACAAAAAACAGTTTTGGTCTCTATAGATAATTTCCCCGTTCGTGACAACTGTACTGAGGGTGAATTTTTATAGAACTCACCTGTTCAAATTATATCAAGGCTTAAAGTTATGCACACTGCCCGCTTTGAGTGACTTATTTGATCAACCAGGCTTCATTCTGCCTCAGCTCCATCCACGCTCCATGTCTTTGTCCATTTTTTTGATTAAAATGGAGCTGACAGGCAGGACAGCCAAGATGGCATCTGGCAGTCCTGCACAGCGGCTCTTCAGAAACCTGTATTGTTAAAGTGCTCTATTAATAAAATAAACTTGAACCTTGATGTGGAGACTTCACGTGTCATGTTTGTGAATCATGCAACGTTGTAGTTACAGCTCAAACAAAACTACCTGTGCATTTCACCATCTTAACACTGAACAATGAACCATAACCAATGTATTATTAAAGACAATAACATGCTTTTAACACCCTTTAGCAGGTGTCACATGGTGGTTTGATTGGTACCACATGGAATTACAGTATATGTGTGAAGTCATTAGGGGTTTAACAAAAAAACGATTTAAATCGGAAAATCAATTTTGATTTAAAAGATACGATTGCATCGGTACACAGACTAATAAATCGGTCTTAATGTAGCTTGAACCAGCCAATGGCCCGATATAAAAAAGTTATAAAAAAAGTTTATGCTGCTGATGCAGCAGCAGCTGCTGAAAACTGCATCTCTCTCTGACTGTCTTTCGCTCCCTCCCTTAAAACTCTCGTGAGACTTGTCGCAGTTACGTCAGATAGCGCAGTGAGTTTGTGAGGGAAAGTACACCGGTAGTACGATAAATATCCACACTCACTTGGTGAGACGGCATGGGGAAACAGGCGAGGAGGAGGCTAGCACAGCTATCACAAAGACACCGACAGAAATACAGGAGTTATTCCAGCCAAAACTCATCCACAACTCGGCGAGAGCAAAGGTAATAGCTCACTGTGCCTTGATCTGAGGCTACACAGATCTCTCTGTTGTTTCTTTGAATTTAATTAATGTCGGAGAGCTCTTACATGTTGTTACATCTTAATAAACATAACAAAAACTACAAATACACTTCTTCTCTAGTCTTTGATAAATCTTTTTGAAGGAAATGCCACATTTACGAGTTAATTCATTTTATGAAATGATTGTCTACTTTCAACAAGAAATCCATTGCATCATACCCTCTCGAATTGAGCCGTGCCACATCGATTCGAATCGAATCGAATCGAAATCCTTCTGTATCGAATCGAATCGTTCGATTTTAAAATGTATCGTTCCTGAATCGTATCGTACCCCATGTATCGAGATACGCATCAAATCGTCTTTTATTGGAGAGATGCACACCCCTAAGTCATATTTCAACAAAAATAAACACACTGTGATGTACTGTACCTACAGTGACACACACAAAATAACAGAGCACATGTACACCCACATGTGCATGCAGGTAATATATTGCCTTCCTTGCTCCTTCTGGATTACGCACACACGCACACACGCACACACTACTTGTTTCTAGGTATGTTGTCATGCTGTCATGTTGGATTTACCAGGAACACGCTCAGTCAAGCGGTTCTAAGAATACATGCAGGGAATCATTTCTAAATATTGATCCCTTCCATGTAATATAAAATTTATTACAGGGATGATGTTCAATCCAAATATTGACTCTTTCCCAGCAGCAAGCTTCTGAAATTACTGCAGGGACAGCCTTCATTCCAATTAGAGTGCAGCCATGGCAAAGTGGAGTCCAGATCTTGACAGCATGAAAAAATATACAGGAGAATTGACTCGGCACAAAAGAAACTATATGAACGAGTTTCACCACAGGCTTCTATGACAGCAATGAAAGCACGTAAAGAAGAGTTGAAAAAAAGACTGTAAGTACAGTACTGATTTTAATCACTCTAATAGAAAGCACTCACCGCATCTGTATATTCTTGTTTCCCACTTGATCTGTCCTTTGAATATTTCAGGCTGAATAAGTATACAACGCAGTGTGACAGGAAAGATGGATGAGCTGGAACTGAACCCATAACATTAGAGGTTTATGATTTGTCCATTACCCACCAGGATATGATTTTTTAAATGGCATTCCTGATATATTGCTTCCAATGGAGAATGTCATGAAATATGATTTGGAGATGGGCTTTAATAATGCAGCCATTATTAAATATCAGCAGGCATTTATCTGCTGAAGGACACAATTGAAAATGTGGACAGTAGAATTCAAATCAAGAGTGAGAAGCATACATACAGAAAAGAACTGTATTTGTATTGTTATGCTGTCCATGTGAGTCCATGGTACACAGAAACAATATAAAACAATCCCGTTAGTTCCCAGTGGTGGAAAGTAACCAAGCATGTTTACTCAAGTGCTGTACTTAAGTACAATTTTGAAGTACTTGTGCAAGAGATCATTCTGCAACATTTTCCCTATTCATATGAGATCACAGATATCGGCGGCCGAAATGAGTTTCCGCCATAGAGTGGTTGGGCTCAGCCTTAGAGAGAGGCAGAGGAGCTTGAATATCCGGAAGGGAGCTTAGAGTAGAGCCGCTGCTTAGTGAAAGTAGCCAGCTGAGGTGGTTCCAGCATCTGATTAGAATGCCTTCTGGGTGCCTTCCTTTGAGTGTTTCAAGCACGTCCAACAGGCAAGGAGACCCCAGGGCAGACCCAGAACTCTCTGGAGGGACTATATAGCCCATCTGGCTTGGGAAGGCCTCAGGGTCCCCCAGGAGGAGCTGGAATGTGTTGCTGGGGAGAAGGACATCTGGAATGCCCTACTAAACCTGCTGCCACCTTGACCTGACCTGGGATAAGACAGGAAATGGACAGATGGATTTACATTTTATTTTCAGGAACAATTTGCAGTTTAATACAAATACAGTCAAACAAAGTCTAGTAAAAATCCATAAGGAACAAAAAAAAGTTCAGTATCAAATCAAAATTTGTCGCACATAACCTTGTATAACTTAGGTTCAGAGAACTGGTACCCTTCCCAGTTGAGAATAGGTACCCTACCACTGGCAACTGGCAGACATAAAGGTATTCCTGAAGAGCAGCATTTGTGTTTTACTGTCATCTTGATGTGGTTGAAGATGGATTTAATTTTGTTTCACTGTTTTATGTACAGTGACTTGAGAAAAAAAAAATCCAGCAAAAGAGCCTCGATTTGCTTTGGAGCGCTGAATGTGATGTGTTGAGTTGGCTCTTCATTGGAGGACATTTTTGTCTTAGCGAGATTTATAAAAAACAATGCATGTCAAGACAGAGAACTGTATCCAACATAAAAGTTATTTCTGTGATGAAATTGAATGTTATGAAATGTACTTTTTGCATTTTTAGTTTACTTCCTAACTATCCATACTAAAGTAAAGCACAATAAGACCTGGTGTGTAAGCTATATGAGACCTGATAATAACAGAAAATATGTTTGCATCTTTGTTTGAAATAAACACTGTGCTTTATTGCCGAATCACTGATTGATGTTCAGTTCTAGGGTATTTTTATGAGAATATTATCCACTACACATTGTCACCTGTAAATCACAATATCATTTTTTTTCCAGTGGTGGAAATGAAGAGGCAATCAGACTGCATAAAGTGCAAATAAGATTCAACAATCAGATACTATAACAGCCCATGTGAAGCCAGAGAGGTGAAACCCAGGGCAAAAAGAAAAAATAAATAAATGAAGCATTTGCCGCTCATAAAGGTTATGAGCCTACAATTGTTTCCGTGCCCTGAATGAAGATTTATGAGCCTAGGTCAAATCATCATTTTCAGAGTCATGTGATGACTTATCTGGATTATGACATCTAGGAAGTAAAAAAAGAAAAGACTTCAGAGTGATTTATTGTGTAAACTGAATAAAACTGTAAAAGTGACAAAACACAAACAGGATTTTTAAAAGCAAGGGAAGTATTCACTCCTTCAGTGGAAATGATGTCCTTGTCCATCACAACGTGTTAAGTTACACAATGAGTAACAACTTTAATATCAATCAGTTTTACATCTTTGTGGTTCAATCAATGCATGTAAAAGTGTGTAAACAGAAACTCCTAACCTTTAGATGAAAACCTTTTTAATCAGGACACATTGCGTAGTTAAGTGAACGGCAGTCAGCATCCTGCTGCTCGCACTTGCACTTCGTAGGAGCAAGAAAGCTGAATTCAGATCATCCGGAATAATGTTAATGTTTTCAACATTCCAGTATTTTTCTTGGACCATTGGTTTCATGATACTAACTAGCTTCCTATTTGTAAATCACCTTCAGTCAACATCATGAAGCAACCAATGCCAGACCCACATCACAGTGCTTAGCCACAGTTGGCTGGCTGGCTTAGGCCGGCTGTGGCTTGGAGGTAGAGTGGGTCCACTAATCAGAAGATCGGCGGTGGGATCCCCGGTTCGATTCCCTCCAGTCTGCATGTTGAAGTGTCCTTGGGCAAGATACTGAACCCCAGAAACAAAATTAAATCCATCTTCAACCACATCAAGATGACAGTAAAACACAAATGCTGCTCTTCAGGAATACCTTTATGTCTGCCAGTGGGAGGGTACCAGTTTTCAACTTTAGTTATACAAGGTTAAGTGCGACAAATTTTGATTTGATACTGAACTTTCTTTTGTTCCTTATGGATCTTTACTAGACTGTGTTTGACTGTATTTGTATTAAACTGCAAATTGTTCCTGAAAATAAAATGTAAATCCATCTGTCCATTTCCTGTCTTATCCCGGGTCAGGTCAAGGTGGCAGCAGGTTTGGTAGGGCATTCCAGATGTCTTCTCCCCAGCAACACATTCCAGCTCCTCCTGGAGTACGAATGGTTAGCTCCTCAAACTGATGAGCAGTTGGCACCTTGCATGGCAGTGTATGAATGTGTGTGAATGGGTGAATGAGATACGTACTGTAAAAGTGCTTTGAGTGGTCGGAAGACTAGAAAGGCGCTATATAACTACAGTCCATTTATCTTTGATTACAGGTAGCTAGTTGGCCCCTGCCTTGCATCACTCTTGGTTAGTAATCGTTTATTACCTGGCTGAAATCAACAGTTTGTCTTAATACATATCCACTCAGATAGTATTTTGCTAGTGATAACACAAGAAGCAAGCAACCAAAGGTTAACTAGCCAACCAAACAATCTGGCGACTTGGTGCGTATGCATGTGCTGGATTTTTTAGTCAGGAAGGGAGTATTACTGTGCACTTTAGATCAGAGCCTGTGCACACTTGACTTGACACATATTGCCATTCATTGGCAGACTGATGGTTCCATAGGAAACCACATGGACAGAAGGTCTGCTGCTCTTTAACAGAGGTAGGGAAGTTAACTAGGCTTACATTTGCCAAACCAACCAGTTAGTCTTTGTCCTTGAAGTATTTTCTCTTGTAAAATAGAATATCTATTCATAGAATATGTCACAAATGGTATATAATATGGTTTCATCAGTGCGTCAGAGTGTGTTATCAGTTTTTCTTAGAATGAGGCTTTTATACCTAAATTCCTCTACTATGTGAAGCCACCATGCTTCTACAGTACCCCAGAATGGACAAACTAAACGCTGGCTCTTGATAGAACCTTAGAAAAGAGAAAATTTTTGTGCTTTTCACAGCCAACATAGTTTCTCCTTCACGCTAAGAAGGAGAGGGTGAAATGAGTGGATTGTGAGTATCAACCACACTGCTAGACGTCACTAAAGAGTGGAGCACAGGCTGAGCTTTTCTGTGCAACCATCTGGGAATGTTTCCCTTTCTGCGTTCCACATATTTCCTTCATGGCTGGACACTCTTGCCTTCAGCCTTTAGGTCATTTTCTACCCCAGTATTGCCAATTGCCTCCAATTGACTGACATGTGTGAACCATCTGGAACCTGTCATGGAAGAAATGGACCTCAGACAATTATGGCTGAGTAGCAACATTTTCAAAATTTTGAGTCCTTCTTGCCAATAATCACAAATGGTACTGGCATGCATGCATCTATCAACACCCAAAGCTGGAGGGACAGCCATGTGGCAGGTCTAAAAGCATATTCACCCACAACTTACTTTATTGCAACTTGCTCACAACTTGCCAAATACCTCATGCTGATTTCTCATACACAGCCATCTGTCAGGCCAGAAATCGGCCAGTCTGAGCCCTCATCTAAACCATTACCCACCATTGTCCATCCAGGCAGCTTGTCCTTCATATAGCCTTAACGAATCCTTCCTCTATTTCAACCATCAGTTTATCTCTCAGCGAAAGGCCAACATTTTTAAGAGGGCCTCATTTTGCACCACTAACTCTAAATTTGTTAATGTGTGGACAGCACTTGCCTGTCGCGTATTTATAAAATACATTTTATATTTTAGCACTAAAAGAGTCTCACCTCCTTTCCGCAGATGCATTTCTAAATTTATGTCTGCACTTAAGTTGTTTCGGGATGCACAGCTCCAGGATACAACTGATAAACTTTAAATGTACTAAGTCATAATTATTTTCTACGCAATTTCTACTGTTTATTTGAGTGGGGCTGTGAGGCCCAGCACAGGCAGAGCATGGCAGAGGCCAAGAGATCAAAGAGGATGACCAAGGAATCACTTCACCAGTCACAGAAGAGAACAAGAAAGTGACTACCAAGAGGCTGCAGGACAAGGGTACATCTGGGTCTGACTTTTAGTCATTGGCAAAAGCTTTGTGAAATAAAAGTCTGGGCTTCTTGTTGTTGGACTAGCACTTGCTTGATTTGACTGTTAGCAAAGTTGTCGAACTGCTAGTTTTTATCATAAGTAATCGTAACAGTAGTATAATAAATCTGTGTGATTCACCAGACTAATTGTTGATTTAAGATTTATATATGTAGACACTAATATTCTAATATAATAATATTGGAGAATAAGATGTGTATATATATGTGATCTGTGTTCAACAAAAAACTAGTCAGATAACTCCAAAAAGGTATGTGCAACTAGATGGTATTCTGTTTTTGTAGTTTTGTAGATTTATTTTTTCCAAGCCTAAAATATCAGAATGTTGTTGCACAGAAAAGTTTTTTCGTTGTGCAACGACTGACAGCAAATGTTTTGTTGAGTGATTTTGTGCAAGGTGAAAGAAGTCAAGGTAAAACATAAGGTTCACCTGATAATAACCAAAACAAAAAAACACTAAGATATATTAGGTATAGCTCTGCTATATATTTGCAGAATAAATATGTGAACTTGTGTTTAACATTCATTGTGTGATGTGTTTTGCACTTGCTAACCCTGAAAAATCAAAGGATAGTAATGCTGCTCACTGTGTACTTATTTAACTTGCTTGCTGTGATGTCCAATGGGAAAGTTTAACTTGATATTTTTATGCTAAGAGTCTGATTTGTTGCATTTCATCTCAGCATATGCAACTTTGTTTAACCCCTTTGGTGTTTTGAACACAGCTGCTTTGGGTCGCCTTGAGCCGCTCCCCTTTATTTTTAAATAATTGTTATTTAATATTTTGCCTCCATCAGAACACTGCCAGACATCTTAGCATGCAAAGCTGCAAAGCTCTGATCTGAATCTTAGCAGGGGGTGTGCTGAAGTTTCTGGAAGGGCTGCTCAGGAATTCAGAAGAGAAAGTTCTGTAACATTAACTCCAAATATTTTCAGCAATTAGTGGCAACCTGCAGAGTTTTAACCTAGTTTTAACCTGTGACATTCATTAACATTTAACCCTGAGAAAAGACCTTTTTTACACCATTTGACATTTTGATATCACGTAATAAGAAAAGCACAGGTGTGAATAATCATTCAGCGTCAGAAAATGGTTGCATTCCATTTAGAGGTTTCAGTTTCAGTTTTTAATATTGATAAAATATTTCACATTTAATTTACAAACATTTAAAAGCTACCTATAGAACATTTTTTTATTTTTGTCAACACTGACAATTCATTATTTCAGTGTTTACCAAAAGTTACCAGGTAACTGACAAAGTCTGTCCCATTCATAAATAACTTGAAGTGGAAATAGATCATTATGAGGTAAATGTTGAATGTACAGTGTAATGACACCATCCACATTCAGATTGATTCACTATGAGCCTCACTTTCATTATGTCTGCCAGCAGGCATGAGATTCCACAGGTAAACAAAGGCTCAATTTACAAGGCTTTAGATGAACAAACTCAAACTTTTTCTCCTACCTAGAAGTCCCCCCCTCCACCCCACCACCAAACCCATGCTGTAGTTACTTGTTTGAGTGAAGCAGTAACATAACTCTAGACTCTTTGAGAAGGGTTGAATCTGGTTCAGGCAACAGAAACCTCTTGGATGAGAGGTGAAACATCTTCACAGATCTACTACGAAGTCCAGTTGCCCCAGATTCAGCCCTTCTCAAGAAAGACGACCTGTATGACTGAGAATCTTCCCTGATGTTATTCTAGGCTCACAAGTCTCTAAATGCTTTGTTCAGTAGAGGACCTTGGGGATCTTGCTTTCGTTGCTAAAACTGGATGGAAACAGAAAGTTATCCAGGAATTTCAGAACCAATCCAAAGTTTTCACGGTGCTGACGCATGGAAGTCACATACTTGTAAACAATGTTGTACCATATACTGTTGCTCAGGACATCCATTTTCAATGTTTTAAAAAGCTCTCTCTGTGTTACAAAGTGATTGACTATATCTCCAGTTTATTTCACTATGGAGGAAACTAGAGGGTGGCACAGTGGTGGAGTGCTTAACACTGTCGCCTCACAGGAAGAAGTTTCTTTGCTCGAACATTGTTCAGGACCTTTCTCCGTGGTGTCTCTGGGTTTCCTCCCACAGGCAGCTTGGTGACTCTAAATTGCTCGTAGGTGTGAATATAAAGGTTGGTTGTTTGTCTCTACGTGTCAGCTGTCTGATTAACTGGTGACTTGTTCAGGTTGTACCCAGCCTCTCACCCGATGTCAGCTGAGAGAGTCATGGTTTCTGGTTTGGTATTTCCTGTTTTATGTTGAAAGAGTCTTTCTTTACTGTTACTGTGTTACTTTTCTGTCTTTGTCTTGTTTCCACCTGCTCTCTGTCACCTGTGTTTAATTAATGAATTAGTTCTCTTTTATTCAGTCCATGTTTGTTCACTTGTCAGGTCATCTGTATTTGTTCTCCGGTCCTGCTCCAACTTCTTATGTATCTCAGTTCTGTGTTTTTTGTTCTTGGACTACTGTTGATTGGATTTTTCTTGGATGACTCCTTAGCCGTCTTTTGTTATTTTGTGTTAACCTGTCTGTATAGTAAGTCATTAAAGTTACCTTTTATTCATTCCAACTATCTTTTTTTTTTAACTAAACCATCAGAGCTTTCTGTTCCTTGAATTAAACATTTGTTCGCCGCTATTCAAGCAACTTCTTCACATTGAGACACTGAGTTGATCTCTGATTGTCTGGTACTGTGAGACTAACGTTACTCAGATTGTCATTACTATGCAGTGTGCATCATTACAATAGCTTTTGCCTGTTGTGAAATTATAATTTACCTCTTTAGTGAACACCTTTCTTTATTCTGTCTTATTACTTCATGGTCCTGGAGGTTTTATCAAACCATATGTTCTAGATTTTGACCTGCAAATCAATTGGTTTTTCCAGGAAAGACCTTGCTGGGTGTGAAAGTATATTTCATTTTTCTAGAAATGCTGTTAATTATTCAATTACAGGCTATTTTATATCTCCAGGTGAAGATCTACAGGCAATGACACGTGACGCAGACTATGTGACGTGAACCCCAAATATGACTTGATGTGACGTGGAATAAAGGATGCATTGAAAATAATGAGAACAGGTGACAGAGTTCATGTGCATTTCATGAAGCCAAAGCTTTTCCTTCCATCTTGTCCCAGAGGAGCCCTGAGTGGAGTGAGAGATGAGTGAAGTTCGTGTGGGGAGCAGGAGTGGCTTCATTTCTCCCTTTAGGCTTCAGTTGACAGGGCTTTCAATAGACTGCCGGGATTAGGCGGCGACAGTAGAAGAAGAAGGCAGTACTTCAAGTGGAATCAGGGGTGTCCTGTAGATGAGTGTGTTCTCACTGTCAACAATCAGTCTGCCAACGCAGAATCCTCTGTGTGTGTTTGGCGGTCTCTCAACTCCGAGCACTTTAAATTGAAAAAAGGAGCACTGAACTGTGGGTGTTCTTCTTTTTGTCCAACCTCCACCCCTCTCCACTCCCTCCTTCACCCTCACACCTCTGTCTCCTCTAATTTGCAGCAGCGCACAAATATAGCTCCTGACAAAGCATCTTGTTTCCTTGTTTCCTTTGCTTCTGAGCCGTCACTTTCTTCTTGTGTTGTTTCTTCTTTTCATTCCTTTACTTTAATCTGCATTGTTGCAGCGATGGCGCATCAATTTCTGCTGCCCTTGTTCTCCTCCTGCTCGGCCTCTCATTTCTCAAACTCATAGTGCCACCCGGTGGTGAGGAAGAAAAAATAAAATGACAAAATAAATCATCAGAATTAATTTAAAATGTTTAAATCAAAGGGCTGATCGCTTTTACAGGAGAACACATCTGCTCCTGTGCACTGAAAAAAGCAGTTTCTACAATAGTGTCAGCAGACTCACCTGGTATATTCAAATTAGAAGTACAATAGGTTCTTTAGTATCTTTTACTACATTTCTTCAAGGGAATAGTTTAGAGTTTTCACGTGACATTAATGTAATAGCTGTCTGAAATGTAATTAATGTAGCAGTGCTACAGTATATAGCACTTTCTTCATTCCCTTGAGGCCACAATTTGTAATTAAATACTAATGAACATGTAGAGGATGACAGTCAGGAGCTGCACTGATTTTACAGCTTTTATTTTTAGTAACAGCCAGATGTTTCACTTACAGCAGCTCAACAACAGAGGCAAACTGGGTGATTCAGTAATGTATCACAAACCTACTTCTTGTATTATTGTATTACATTAATGTTCAGTTTGGCTGAAGTCTGTGACTTAGTGACTGGGTGGGTTAGTAAGAGTTACACCAGAGCTTTTTTAAAGTGGGAGGAGGGCCTCCAACAGTTCCAGCAGAGGCTCAGTAAATGGAAGTAAAAGAATATGACATGAGTTATCAAAAGGAGATCACATAAATGTTTTGGGGACTTTTTCAGAGGCAGACACTAAAAAAATGCCTCAGATATTATTTTGTATTAAGTGGAGTCTGAAGCCGATTCCAGCTGAGATTGGGTGAAAGGCTTGGTACACCCTACGTTAGCAGTTCATCACAAGGCTATATTTGGGCAATTTACAGTCACATGCATGTCTGTCGGAATATGTTTTTCCTGTGTCTGCGTGGGTTCCAGCTTCCTCCATCAAACTTCACAGCCCCAGCCAAAGAAAGGCCCCAACCGACTGGCAGGTCACAGTGAGGCAACAGCACTACCCACTACACCTCCATGGCGCCTATTATTGGGATCAAATAACATAATAATGATCCTATAGCAGGCATTCAGGAATTGAGTGAAACTGAAAGTAAACTAAGGGCCTTTTTCCAAGTGTTGCCTGAGCAGAGACCCACACCACTGGTCCGTCGAGTGCTCTTTCAAATGTTGTTTACATACCATAACTCTAGTTCGGCAGTTCATCACAGAGCTGATGCATAGAGACAAACAATCATGCATGCTCACATTGCCTATGGGCAATCTACAGTCACCAACTGAGCATGTCGGTGGGAGGAAGCTAGATCCCACCAGACATGGGAAGAACATGTTCCAACAAACTCCACAGTCCCAGCCAAACTCCCCAGCCACAGACAGGAACGTTGGCACGTTGCTGTGAGCTGACAGTGCTAACCTTTGCACCACCGTGCCATTGATTGTTGGGATCAGAAAACATAATAATGATCCCAGGAATTGAGCGAAACTAAGTGAATATACTTATTCGGGTGAGGGTGCACCTTTTTCCAGGCTTTGTCAGCCCACAGTCTCTTTAAAAAAACGCTGGAGTTAAACCATTGGTCAGTTGAGTGTTTGTTTGTTTTCCCATTGGTCTCTCAAACTGAATAGCTGCAAATGTTATTTATGTACAATAACTCTAGATTTTATTAATACAGCCACTGTCTTCTAAGGCTATCACTAAGCTGAAGTTCATCTCTCACTCTCAGAGTACTGAAGACTTTTAGTTTATGCCCACAAGTATTACATAGGCCCCACCTCTGTCTCACTAAGTTGAGCTGAGACCGGGCAGTTGGATCCTAGAAACAACTTTTTCTTCAGCTAGTTAAAGGAAGCCGTAGAACTCACAGCTCAGATGGAGGGCTGCGCTGATACTATAGAATCTAGATGTACGGTCACTTACGTTCTATTTATACGTTTATTCAGGCTTTATCCTCTAAGGCTTTCACTCGTGGGATTAGGGCGAAGCAGGATGTGGTCCATACCCGACTGGGTGGGGTATGGACCACAAACATCTCACTGTGTGCCCAGAGGTATGAGGGAGAGCACACAGTTAAAAAACGCCAAAAAAATACAATCAGTCTGAAAAGTCTGTCATAGAAAAATTAAAGACGTCCCGCAGGTGGAAACCAATGAAAGAGCATAGGGAGCTAATAGAAAAGTACAACAGTTATAATTCTAATTAAATAAGTTCTCTTCGAAATTAAACAAGATATGAGTGGAATATTGTTATTGGAAGTTTATGTGATCTGCTGCTTCAGTACACATTATTATTACTCAGATTATAAAAGTAGTAAATTAGAGAATCTAAAACAGAAAGCACAAACCAAAAAGAATTTTCTCTGTTTTAAACATTCACCTACCCTCTGAGGTGAAATTCATGAAACATGTCAAAACAGTACTTTGTATTGAAATTCTGTCATAAAAAAAAAAAACTTATGCCACAGTCATGCTGCTGTGTTTTCCTAGGGTTGAATTTTGAGGTCTGTGACTTGGAATAACTCTTCTGTCATTATGTACTTTTATATCCAAAGGTGTAGGTTTGTGGATGTAGGCATAAGTATTCCTAAATGGAGCTAGCATCCAGCCGTCCAGACTGCATGAAATATTTCTCCAATGCAGAGTTCAAACATCTCAGAAACAAAGCAGGACGTCAGAATTTCTCCACACCTCTGGTCATACAGGCGGTGTTTTGTACCAACTTCTGTACTTACTTGACACCAATATTGTTTAAGTTTTGCACATGATGCCACATTGGTAGTTTGATTTTGGACAATAATAAAGTAGTCTGTTTCATCCTTGGTGGACTGGTGTGTAGCTTAAATCTCCTCTTCTATCAAGTGTCAAGTCAAAAGAATAACAATATTTCTTTTGAACAAGACTTTTCTTTTGAAGTGCACTGAAAAAGTTTTCCACATCACAGGAGGTAGTGGTATATCATCGGACTGGTATTGGGAGCATCCTCACCTTTGCTATAACTGCGTCAGGGCAACACCTCGGATCGAAACATGAACCATCTGGACAAAGTGGTGTGAACTGTGACACAAAGCCCTGAGCTATCCTCCACTGCAGAAAGATATACCACTAGACAAAGAGACAAACCTCACCTTGCAAAACATATTTTCTTTTTTATATATATATAAAAGGTGGGAATATTGTAAAACTAGGCCAGTCAGGTTGTGTAACAGCATTTGTCCAGAGGCTATTTGCCTGCTTAATTCTAAACACAAGCAGCGTCGTTATTCTCACCCACAAGAAGTAGTAAAAGGTATGCATCATAGCTGCTTCACTCCTAGCATTCCCTGGAGAAAGCAGGTTTTATATGTTTTTATGCACACAGTTTTTAAAATGGTTGTTTTATGTCTTCAGTGTGGTGGTGGTGGTGTTTTGTCCTGAGATTTATTTTGTGTTTTATGTAAGCTCATCAGAACAAAAGTCTACCAATCATGTTAAAGTGGCAATATTAAATCTTCAGTCTTGAACTTGCCTCTAAAAGCATGTGCTTCAAAACACACACGATAATAGACTGAGCCTCTGATGGAAGTAAGTCCATGTAGCGCAAAAGGCTGAAATAAGGAAGTTTGCCCACCAATAATAATTAACATCAACTCTAAACACTGTACTCTTCTGTTTGGTTTGGTTTTTGGCACACACCTCCTGTTTTTGGATAACCTCTTTGAATTTTGATAATATTTTAATACATATGTAGATGTTTGGAATGGAGACCACTGAGTGGATCCTTGTTGGGGCTAATCAACAAACACAAGCACAGCCATTATTTGTGGTGGAGATACAGAGCAAAGTAGCTGATGTCCAACAGTCTTACTGATCCCCTGCATCTGTAATGGAACCTCATCACTTTGATCTATCCTCTTTCCTCCTTATTTTATGACCTGATTTTGAATTATAATGCAACACATAAAATGAGACATTATGGTTTAACGAGCAGCCAGCCTACAGTTTGGAGATTTTTACTCCTTTTTACTAGCTGAGCCTGGGTGATGTCATGCAGCACTCCTTTTTAAGTCCTGAACTCATAGTGAAGTTATGGGGTTGACATGCCCTTCAACTCTGATCATAAACAGTTGATTTCTGAAGGAAGCTGTCCAGCAGATGACATTACCAAGCCATCTAAGAAAAAACAACATGAAAATAAGAGTTACCTGGAAGCACATTTCTCTTCGTTTGGTAGAGGCTAATTGCCTCCTCACACTTTTCCAACACACATTTAAGACTGAAAGGGAGTGCACTTGTAACAGCACTTTCTCATTGCACTGAAAAGTTGTATGTGTACACCATTACGACAGGTACAGTAAGTTAAAGTTGAACAAGGTAGTCAGTGTGTACACTGCAGAGATGTATTATTATTAACTTAATACCAGGTGCCAAGATGGTGGCTGTGGCTCTGGAGGTAGAGTTGGTCGTCCACTTATCAGTGTAAGTGGACGACCAACCAGTGGAGGGTATCTATGATGTATTGTAGCCAATCAAAGGACTCTGGGGTCTTGTGGGGGAGGGACAACAGAGAGAGAGAGAGAGCTGTGTGCGTAGAACAGAGTTCAGGGGGCAGGGAGCACACAGAGCAGAGTGACAGAGGGCCCAAAGTGACAGAATAACTTCACAAATGCTATTTCTATTGAATGACAGGTTCCCCTCAACTTTCTGGAGGGTCTTTGCTTTGCTAAGTGGCATGCCTGGGGAAAATGAGGCAAAAACGCATGGGACCTTTTGTATCGAAAGGGCATTATTTTATTGTTCTTTACATATTTGGTTGAAAAACTGCATATGTATGTCAGGCAAAGGGATTGAAAATAATATTTTAATTCAAAAACTCTTCACTAGTCCTGTTTGAGGTGTGATTTTGAGCAAAAAATGACAAAAATCTACCTTTTGTTTTTGAAATTCTTCAGTGTATTGTAGATTTTTCACTCATACTTCCTTTATAAGCACATTACATGTATGCCTATGATAGCCTAGATTTCCTGAATCTATAGGTACCAAACACATGGTGTTCTATAGGGGACTAACGCTTTATTTCCACCGGGGACGTAAGCGCCGCGGTCACCGGAGCTGATTGCTGCCACTCTAATCAATGAAACCATTCCCACCGGGCGCGTGTTGCGGAACGTCTCAGCAGTGTCCCAGCAGCGCCTCTCCGCGCTGCAGCACTATCATTCCGTAGCACTTCTATTTTTGATGGAGCCGTTGCTGAATCGCGTCAAGCTCAACAGAGCAGATTGCACCAGACAGGAAATCCAACACAGAATCAACGAAACACAATACGCAGTTCATGTAGCCTATCACAACTTCACATCAACATTACGTCATGACCGGTGGCAACCAGGTCAGCAGTCAATCGATCAAAGGGTCTCAACATGGACGACGACAGAGTAATTGTTGAAGTGGAACAACACACAATAATTTATGACACAACAGATCCTTTTTATAATCTCTTCCACGTCAGAGAAGCAAAGTAAGCTGTTTGTTGTTGTTGCTTCCTTTATACACACAGTTTATCACAGGATCTCGCGGTTTCGCGTACGTTCAGGATTATCGCGTGATCTCGCGTGAATAGGGCTGGCACTACGCTGCCGTTACGCGCCCGGTGGGGATTGACGCCGGGCAGAGAACGGAGCCGTTCTGCAGCGCAGCCGTTCCGCAGCGCTTACGTCACCGATGGAAATAAGGCGTAAGGGTTAAACAGTGAGTTGTGTTATGTTGTACTCTCCAAATGTTGAATTGATTGCATATTGCCAGCCAAATATATACTGAATACTGAATATATATGAAAAATTTGATTAATTACAGTGTAATTTGATTTGATTTGATTGTCGCTATGGCATCCATGATGGCTATAAATTGTAGATTGTGCTAACAGTGATTTCATGGGCAAACTAGTAAATGACAACGTATCTGTTGATGGCCACGGTGGAAGTGTTTTATTGTGGAACCAAATTTATTGTATTTGAGACATTTAACTTGATATAGCTATACAAAAATACTGTACAGTATGTTCAATTCATGTCTGGTGTTGCCATCTTGTGGTTGAACAGGAAAACCAAATTAAACAATGCAATGTAACACTGTAAAGTTAGCTATCTGACTTTTACTTATTATTATTTTCTTAGCCATCATTGCAACAGTTGTCCCCCCTGAGAAATTTGTCAGGAGCCGCCACTGGTAAGTGAGTGTAGTACACTCCATTTACCTATTCAATCCAGACAGAAAAGCTCACTTAGCGCATTCACCAAGAGTTTTCTAGCTTCCAGGTTTACTTCGTGCAGCTTGCTGAATATGTTTCTCCTGCTGGGCCTGCCTGTGTGTTCCCGCTTGTCCCATAAACTTTACATTGTGATAAGGTCACATTTTTATCACTTTTCCCGGCTTGAGGGAAGTATTACAAATACATAAAACACAAAAATAAAAAAAAATTATAATTGACCTTGTTTACAGAGCTCTCTTTTCTAATGGTGGTCCCCGGGGATAATGGTTTTTGGGCTGCAATGTAATTTTTCAGTGCAATATCGCAAGTGGCCAATGGCCAAAACTGGAAGCAATTCTGAGCACCAATACTATGAATGAATATGGCAGTGTGTATGTTAGTTCATGTATGTAAAAAAAGAAGTGGGGCAGATCAGGTTCATACCAAGCTCCTTGTCTAAAGGTTTAGTTTGATACGTTACAGAATCCATCTCAGTCTTTGTTTCCTTTATTTTTGGTGGTCAGGACACCCCCTGCTGGGATTTTAACTGGGAGCAAGAAGTTAATGGCCAGAGGCATTTGGTGTCAGTCTACGATTTAAAAAGCCAGAAAATGTTATGTATTCATTAGCATTTACATTTAGAGTGGAAACAAAGCACACCCCAGTTACTTCAGGTGACATTCCTGAACGTTTAATAGCTCTGTCGCTTTGTAACAATCAGCAGTAATCAGTACCAACAATCACTTATTGCTGTTTACTTGCGTCTTTTGTCTGCTGCATTGAAATGCTACAATCCAGACAATAACAATAAGCTCGAAACAAGACTACACATGTCCAATGGTGTCTTCACAATCTATTGAACATGCACATGTCCTGCAGCGGACTTTAACAGCAAATAGATTTGGTCTGTCTTTTTCAATCCGAGTACTCTAAACTCACTTTGCAAAGAAAACGATTGAGACAAATGAGATAGCAATTAAGACAATTACGGGTAACGATTAACACTAATGATTGGTATAGAGGGCAGCTGCAGAGAGTGAACAGAATTAAATAGAACAGGAAGACAGGAAGCTAGTAGGATGTGGATAGCCCAATAACTTCACTGTTATCTTTACTGTTGATATGTACAACATTGACATGCGAACATACTGTACTGACACAGTGTACGGCCTTTTGAATCGGATTGGTAAATAGCACATACATTGGCATTTGGCAGTCGTGGCCCTGTGTGATGAACTTTGACACAGTCCGTGTTCAACTGGCCAAAACCATGAATCCCTCCATTAAATTCTAACTATAGCAATTACCTTCTTATGGTATGAAGCAAAGTTTCACCTTGCACTGCTCGCTTGAGTAAATATCTTGCTTATTACAGTGGTATGAACCTAAATTTAACAGGTTATGCTGTGATGTTATTGCAATAATCAGATCCCAAGGAGGCCAAAATAACTACAACAATATGGTGATTTGTAAAAACAACTTTTTTAAACAAACCTTTTAAATGTTTTTTAAAAGTTTGAGTTTGGATTGATCACAGCTATGCTAACACATAGTAAAGGATAACTGATAGCTGGAGGCACATATCTGCAGCACTTACTAAGTAATCCAACTTGCTTGCTTACTTTTGTACAAACAGTCCCTTTTTTTGTCTAATTTCTGCAGGTCAGTGCCTGTGTTGTGCAAAGCTTCACACAGGTTGATAAATCCACATTTTAATCACAAAAGTTCCTCCTGCCAGTAAAACCAGATCAGAACAGAATCCCGCTTGATTCCGGTTGTGTATTCCTTCAGAAACTTCCTCCAGAGTCCCCCCTCACTCAGCAGCTCTCCCTCCTCTCTGCCCGGGCATTCCCACAAAACTCTGCAAAGCTGCATGATACATACAACGTTCAAAGTTCAGTACTTTCTACTCACAGGAGTATGTAAAATTTGCCTCAACAATTTGCATGAATCGCCCAGCGTGGTTGGACTTCACATTGACTTGTATGGATTTGCTTTCTTTATAAACAAACTATTAAACTACTGTATGTTTTAATCTACGGCTGCAACATATTGCTTCATCATCGAACCCCAAATGTTTTATCACTATCGTGTTGTGTCCTGTGGGGCTGTGAGCTTGTTAGAGGCGAGAAATGTTCCAGAACATAACTTCAATAAGCAGTTTATATGAGACAATAATATTTGATTTCTTTAAATCTTTCTTATAGCCTCCTCTTCAGTTTTTGACCAAAATGTTGTTGTTGTTCTTCAGTAAAACCACTTACCTTATTCTTGGGATGTTCTTTTTAGGTGCAGACTTACGGTGCCAAACAAAGGAAATAGAAAAAAAACTTGTGCAGGTGCATGCTCACCTCCAGTCATGGATTATTTAGTCAGTAAGCAAGATACATAACAACAATAATGTAATTTTGCACCTATTTCAGCAGCATTTTACAGATGAACCACATCTATAAACTGCCACTTATCCTTGAAAACTGCATGTAATATTATGTTGAAGTGATGCTGTCCTTTCCAAAGACACAACAGATCTACACATCACAACACATGTCCTCATTCTGACATCTCCATCCTGAATACCATATGAGACACAGTATAAAATGAGCAAAACTAGGCCGGGACTCTCCATTGAGAGCAGTGTCCAGGGTTCAAAATGTTAAATGAAATGGGCAAATCAAAGTGAAAACAACACAGCAGTGTGAAGAAAAAAAAATGGCACAATGTAGGTGAAAGAGGAAGAGGAAGAGAAAAAGTGGAGCTGAGACGGAGTCCATTCAAAAGGAGGAAATCCCTGGAGGAAAGTGCTGCTACATGCTGCAAAATTACACATATGTTCAAGAACAAAGGGGACATGGTTAGTGAACAAAATACATGCCAGCAGGTTTTTTCTGAGGCAAGATGAGGAGGGTGAACTGGGATCTGCAGAATAAATGACCGGTATACAACCACATCTCATTTTGGTTTCTCTTTCGGTCTGTTCAAATTGATTCTGACAATTCATGAGTCCCTTTAAGATCAAATCTTTGTTCTATGATAATGTATGCAGGTCTTGTTCAGGTAGGTTTTCCATTGGACCTCAAAAAGCGTCAACCTCCATGACTGGAAAATGAATCCAAAAACTGCAATACCTTTTGTAGCCACCTTCAAGCGGTCTCCATAAGTCCCCATGTTAAAATGTCCAACTTCGCAGCAGAAATAAACATGTTTACAGCCTGGTACAAAAACAATTTTATTTTCTATAGCAAATTTCCCCATTGATGACAACTGTACTGAGGGTGAATTTTAAAGAACTCAGATGTTCAAATTATATTAAGGAAAAAAAAAAGTTATCCAGAAATAACAGCGTGTTCACTTTGATTGACAGGTAGGTCAGCTGATGATCCACATCTTTGGAGGCAGAAGAGAGAAGAGTACCAACATGGTGGCAGCCAGAGTCATTTCTCAGGCAACAGTGCCAAACATTTCATGGTTTCAACAGAATCACCTTTAAGTTTGGACTTTTGTTTGGACACAATAAGATATTTTAAATGTGACCTCAAACTACAAGAGAATTGCTGTTAAAGATTAATGTATACAAGCATGCTTCAGCATTAATGCATGATAAAATATTATATAAAATAGTGTATCTAGAGTATATCATTATATGCTATATTAAGGTGCTCAGTGCACAGCATCTGAAGAAATCACATGCTAAAAAAAAAGCAAAGACTTGACAAGTGTTTCCAGAGGACACTGAACATGTCTTGGACACGCTTGTTGCTACAGTTTGTGACGTTTGTTGTGATTATGTAGACAGAAGTGGTCTATGTAATATCCATTGGTGACTTTGTGTATTTGCAGTGTATTTTAGTAATGTGTATTGTGTGTTAGTGTGTGTGTGTGTGTGTGTGTGTGTAGGTGTGCGTGTGTGGTGTGTGTGTGTTAGCTGCATGTTTCTGTAGAATGTTAAAGATAGATAGTACTTTTATACTTTTTAAATTTTCAATGCAGAAATTTTACTTGTAACAGAGTATTTTTTACAGTGTGGCATTAAAACTTGTAAAGAATCTGAATACTTCCACCACTGGTAACAGTATTCAGATAGAATGTATATCGATTCACTTTGTGAAAACAAGTTGTTCCAAAAGTACCTAACAGTACAGCTTGTATTTTTATATACACTGTGTATGAGAGTGGGTGTGTTTAAGAATAGCTGCCTTAACACTGCAAAAGCTGAGCAGCTGATGGGGAGGACATAAAGGTACATACGCACCAGCAGCTTGGCAGTCTGAAATTATTGTTCTCCTTTTAAGGGTGATAATGACTCACACGGGGAGATGGAGTCAGTGTGAGAGAGCAGTCACATCACAGTGACTGATGGCCGCTAACCTCCCACGTACAAGGTTTCGAGGTCTGAAGGAGTGGGCCTGTAAACGTACCATGTTTGATTCCTTGAAGTACTTGAAAAATCACAAGTCACAGCGCCCCCGAGCAAGCCACTTAATTCTCCTACTGCTCCAGTAGAGAAGCTCAGTGGATTGTAGATGTTGGTAAGTGTATGTGCTTTAGAAAAGTATCTGTGGATGCTTACTGAAAGGATTTAAAACAGTGTGATCACCTTTGTTTTAGAGATACTGCTAAAAGAAATGTTTCCAGCTATAGATCTAACGTGGTAAAACAGATAAGAACGGAGATTCTCTTCTGCCACGAACTGCAATGTACATCTCCAAATAACTTCAAAACCCCTGTGATGCAAAAAGTTTCCCTCCAGTAGCTCTGAAGACACTTTTGAACTTCCTCAACAGTACTTTCTTTCATGAAAACAACAGAAAAATAGACAGAAATGCACACCTATCCATTTAGACCCCACAAAAAGCAGCATGCACTCACATACACCTGTCTCTGTCGAACACACATGCAGACAATGAGACCCTCTGAAGTCTGAAAGAAACAATGATGACTTGGAAAGATTTACCAAACTACTTCAAGGCTTTCAGCATAATCAGCATCTTGATCTCTCCTCTGCGGTGAACTGGAATGAACTCCACCTGCAACTCCACAAAGTCTTGACAAGTGTGTTCCACTGTGGGGCAGTTCATCAGGCACACAGAGTGAGGCTAATACAGAGCACAGCTGTTACTGTGGCATCATCACCATCAGCAGAAATGTCCCAACCGAATCAATACCCGAGGAATTTGCAAAGAATTAAAATTATAGAGGTCAAGTGAACTGGCAACCTCCTACTTTACAGGTTATTTAGGCCTTGTAAAGACAGCCAGCCCAAATGTGTTTTATGGGCTTCTTGGGAATCGTGGAGTTGTTTTTGATTAGGATTTGTCCTTTAATGTCCACATAAAACAAATTTTGAGGACTGCTTTCTTCCACTTACGTAACATCGCCAAAATCAGACGCATCGTATCTCAAGCGGATGCAGAAAAACTATTCCATGCATTTGTTACTTCTAGGCTGGACTATTGTAACTCTTTGTTATCAGGCTGCCCCAGTAAGTCTCTTAGGACTTTGCAGCTAATTCAGAATGCTGCTGTACGTGTTCTGACAGGAACCAAGATCAGAGATCACATCTCTCCCATTTTGGCTTCTTTGCATTGGCTACCTGTTAAATCTAGAAAAGAATTTAAAATTCTTCTCCTTACATACAAAACTCTTCATGGTATCATCATATCTAAAAGAGCTCATAGTACCTTATTACCCCCCTAGAACGCTGCGCTCTCAGAATGCTGGGTTCCTTGTGGTTCCTATAGTTTCCAAAAGTAGACTGGGAGCCAGAGCTTTCAGCTACCAAGCTCCTCTTCTGTGGAACAAACTACCATTTTGGGTTCGGGAGGCAGACACGGTCAACACTTTGAAGAGTAGACTTAAGACTTTCCTTTTTGATAGAGCTTATAGTTAGGGCTGGCTCAGGTCATCCCTTAGCTATGCTGCTATAGGACTAGACTGCCGGGGGACTCCCTCTCCCTCCTTTCTCTCTCTGTCTCCCTCTCTCAGGGTTATGCCCAGCCAGGCACGGTACTGGTTGAAGATGTAGTCACATCTCCCTTTACTGAAAACTCTACTCAAATCTCTCTCTCTCTCTCTCTCTCTCTTTCTTTCTCACTCTCGCTCTCTCGCTCTCTCTCCCCATCACCATCACCATCTGTAGATGTACATGTGACATCTATTGCACGTCTGTCTGTCCGTCCTGGGAGAGGGATCCCTCCTCTGTGGCTCTTCCTGAGGTTTCTTCCACCTTTTTTTTTCCCTGTTAAAAGGGTTTTTTATGGGCAAGTTTTTCCTCACTCGAACCGAGGGTCTAAGGACAGAGGGTGTCACTCCCTGTACAGATTGTAAAGCCCTCTGAGGCAAAATGTGTTTTGTGAATTTGGGCTATACAAATAAAATTTGATTTGATTTGATCTGATGGGCATATCAAAATTAGAGATTCTGGACAACAGCTATTTTTTAGAAATCCGATCTAAACCACTTTTGGAGATGAATTGAAATTCCAATCCGAACTCGAATTTCATCTCATTCCAAATGCTCTTGCCACTCAAATACAACATATCAGATTTCTAAAGTGTTTTTGAGTCACTTCAACCGTGACACACAATGGTGATGTCAAATCCAGAGTGACTAAAGTGCATCAGAGTGGCTAAACCAAATAATTCTGCCACTAGCAGAGCGATATGAAGCACAACACAGAGAACAGTTGTCTGTCTGCTGGCACCTCGGAGGGAAGTTTCTGTACAGACAAAGCTGCTTCCGTGTTGGAAAGCCACATCACCAGTGTACATAGTTACCGGCATCTACATCTGGACACAGAAATCCAGTCTGATTACTTGCAAATAACAGTGCAGCCAGTCTTGAAGATGTGATCTGAAAAACAACTATATGATGTGAAAGCTAATGTGAGTTTGGCCACCAAGAGGCTTTTTAGTAGTATTTTAGTTTCAAGACAAAGACTCAAACACTTTCGTATGGTCACCGGTTACCCTCCCTACCTTGGAAGGCATTGTTCCAACTGAGTTGTCCCTGTGTATTACAGACCTGACAGAGTACGAGAAATTATGGTAACACTGTGTCAACATTATTTGTCAAACACCTGTCTGTCATTATTTCCCAGATGTCTGTGCACAGAAATTAACCATGAGGATTATTGTTCCTGTTGTCATCATCAAATTTCTTGATCACGACCTGAGACACTTGAAGAGTGTTTCCATCTCCAAGCAACCTACAACTTCACCTTACGATATAAAACAAGGTAACCTTGAGAAACTGATGGAGATAATGTATACATTCAAAGCATACCCAAGAGAAGACATGGCGAAAGCCTTGGTACAAACACACTTATGTCTTAAAGAATCAGGGTCATTGTGTGGCTTGGGCCGATGGAAAAACAGCCTGAAGTTCAAGGTGCTTATTTGTAGAACCAGCTGGGTGTTGCGAATCCGATCCACATGGACCATAAACACATGCTGCAAGATGCAATTCAAGAAGGTTAAAACATTTAGCAAGTTGTAGCAAATGAGATTTTAAGAGATGGCTCTGCACTGTTTACTCTTTACTGTGCCTTGATGCAGGCTCCCAATAGCCTTTGCACATGTATCAAGAGGCTACGAAAAGAACGTGGAGCCATGGCCTCTGGCCACTGAAAACCTCTACTCAGAGTGGAGATGGACAAGATTTCATTGTCTGACAGACTATGTGTCTACATAATTCAGTTTGATTGGTACAGAGGATTTTAATGGTTGGCCTCTCTGGAAGCTCAGAGAGATCTGAAGGGTTGAGGGAAAAAATCATCAATCTTGGTATTGTAAGGCAAAGTTGTTGGTTGCTTGAAGGGTGCCTTTGAGCCAGACAATAAAATCTTCAATCATCTTTCAAATCAAGAAAGATGGCAATGGCAACTTGGAGACAATAATCCTCATAGTTAATTTCTGTTGCACAGCCATCTGGGAAATAATGATAGACAGATATTTAGCAAACATTTTATCTCAGTGTTAGCATAAGTTCTCCTTGTACCCTGTCACGTCTGTCAGGTCTGAATAAACAATTCACTCGGCCTGTCTCGGCCTGGATAATTGGCAATAATAAGCAACATGCAGCTGTAAAATTAATGCACTGAACTTCAAATAACAATACAAGCTCTTCAAGCATTTAAGTTAAATGCAATGTTCAAAACTATCTGTATCATTACACATTTATTTCTGCAAAGCAACCAGTTCCTTATTTTATTTAAAATGTAAAATCAACTTTTCTGGGTTTACAGTGCAGTTTCTATGAATCATTCTGTCAATGCATTATGACAGAAGTTGTATACCAGGTAAGCAGAAACAGTCTCCATAGCTAAACAACAGGTTAGGCTATTAGGTTGCTTGCCTTCTTAATTAATGACACACAATTCTTGATGCGAGGGTTTTTAGTCATCAGTTGGTCAGTCCATATGTTTGGACCAGTCTCATCAATTATTGGAAGAATTGTCATGAAATGTTGTACAAATATGTGCAATCCAGCGAAGAACAAATAATAATCATGACATTTCTTTGCAATGCAGATTGACTTCTTTAGTGAGAGATGTCCAGTGTTACCAATGTTGTGGATTTCTCTCCAGATTTGGCTCCTTTACTTCTTCCTTGTTTAGTGACAACTCTTTAGACTTTAACATAGACCGTAATTTGTCTTATTTGAAAAGGGTCATCAGTATTTCTCAGTGAATATTCTCCAATGTTGCTCAGGCACGGCGCCAGGATTTCAATTTTGGATGGGCCAGAGTAATTTAGGATGGGCCACTATTTAATAGGAAAAATAATACTTATTAACATACATAGAGTTGGAATTTATCCCTGCCTGACTTGTTTGTGTTTATATTGCCTTTTGCTAAAGGCTAAAATGCCAACGTAAACTGTACAGAGAGGATGTAAAATGGCTTGCTGTGATTGATCCAGCGGCAGTAATGAGAGATGACATACAGGAATCACACAACAGACGTTTAGTGTAAACAGGAAGTGAAGTAGAGGCATGGTTACTGTGACAACCACAAACAATACTGGCGCAGACTTCACACATGTTAGTAACCTAATAAATACTATCTTTCCTTTTTATATATATAGGGGGATGTTTTTTTAGTCTTTATTATGAATTTAGATGTTAATTTTAATTATGAAAAATTATTCAATAATCACCCTGTCATTTAGGATGGGCCAGTTGTACAAGTGGGTGGGCCCAGGCCCGTTAGGCCCACCCATAACACCGCGCATGATGTGGCTGTAGCTCTATGGATTGACTGACGTTTCATTGGGTGGAAGAGAGCAGCACATTCAATGGACTAATCAGGAGCCAGAGCGAATGAGCTTTGAATGTGTGTACATAATGATTTCACTGTCCCATGTTTGTTGAGAGTTAGTAATAAGTAAGAGCTACAACGCATTCTGTCTACTACTACTACTTCCAGCTTTGCATAATCAAAACAACCTGTGCAGACTTCAGATCGTACAAAACAGATAAAAGGTAGTATGAGTATTTAACTAAGCCATCTATCATGGTAGAAGCACATAAACCAATAACAAATTTACCAAATCTGAGTAAGTCTCAACAAATTTAAGAAACCCAACAAAGTATGGTGGGCAAAACACAAAATACATCTTGGCATGTAAGGCATGTTCATAAAAACAACTGATCATTTGAATACCGCTGACATAAGAAGAATATGAAAACAGAGATGAGCATCGCATAGTCACAAAAACTCAAAATACATTGCCCACATATAAATCACATTGTAAAACTTAATGGTTGAATGCATGCATTTCTATTCTGATGAGAGTTTACAAGGCAATCAATCATGCATGAGTTAGTATCAGAACACAACGTAAATAAGTATTTTGACTGAGCCCTGTGTGTGTGGGTGTGTGTGTGTGTGTGTCTTCATCTTTGCATGTGCAATAGCCTGTGTAATGAGTCCCATCATCCCCTGTAAGCAGAATGTCTTTAGGCACCAAGTGACCGTTGGTAATGAAAAGAAAATAAGAATGATGCATCGTAAATGTTGGGCAGAGAAAAGTATAACGCAGTACTATTGCACATCATCCCTCCTTCCATTGTTATTATTACCTGGTGTGTTGTTTGTGTTTGTGTGTGTGTGTGTGTGTGTGTGTGTGTGAATTGTGTGGCATCAGTCTGGGAGACATGCAGTAAAAAAATGAAATTTCATGGTAGTTATTTCTAAATTGTTATGGCCTCAAATTACCATCACCTCACTGTTTGCATTTGTTGCTAATACATAATGGATGGTGTTATCCAGCCACTTCTGCCCCCAACCATTATCCCAATTACCAGTGCACTTTACGCCACCATTACAGTCATTGAAATTATTACATAGTGGGCTAGGATGAGAATTTTATAGTTCCTTTTCTGTCCCATTACCATTAGAGTGTCAAGACTAATTTCTGAAGACTTGTTGCATCATGAATCTATCTTGCATCTGTCTGTTTTTAGCATTGTAGTCTAACAATGATGGCCACAAAGAAAAATAAAGTTTGAATTCCCTAGGTTGTTGTCAGAGAGTTTGTTGAGAAGCAGAGGGTGGTGAGTATGAAGAGGTCTGTGTTTAGCATTTCACACTCTATTGAAGGTTTATGAAGCATTGTTTCTGATTTGCCCAAGAAACATTGGAATCACTGGTGGGGGAATTTATGTTTACCAGCTTTGAATGGCAGTGAAGCAACACTGCAGAAGTAGAGTAGTTAATCTCTTCACATTGGCAACTTCTCATCATTTGTGTAATTTGCAACACAAGCAAAGCAAAGTAAGGAAATTAATTTAGATAATTTGTGCATGCATTTTGATTCCTATGGAGCCAACGGGTGTCAGGGGGTAAAAAAAACAACAAGCAAATTTCAAATCAATTCAATTTTATTTGTATAGCGCCATATCATAACAAAAGTTATCTCATGACACTTTTCATGCAGAGCAGGTCTAGACCGTACTCTTTATAATATTATTTACAGAGACCCAACAATTGCACCATGTGCAAGCACTTGGCAACGGTGGCGAGGAAAAACTTCCTTTTAACAGGCAGAAACCTCGAGCAGACCCAAGCTCATTGGTAGACAGTCATCCACCACGACCGGTTGAGTTAAAGGTACAGTGTGTAATATTTATAGTGATTTATTAACAGAAATGGAATATAATATTTTTTTTTCTTTTTTGGCCCCCCCCCCCCCCCCCCAACTGGTGTACAGTGCCAGAAAGCATGCATGTAATTGTCTGTGGCGTGCTGTGTGCAGTAAGTGCATTGATCTGATGTAGTGAAGCCCATTTTATGTAATCTCTCACCTGTGTAGTATGTTCTGTGGTTAACCTTGAATTGGATGAGTTGTAAATTCGGGATTTTGCAGTGAGTGAAGTTATTTTTGCATATTTGAGACCAGAAATCTGCATTTGGAATGACGGAAAGATCCTGTTCCCACTTTGTGGTTGGGAGAGAGATTAAAGTGTCAGTAGTGTTTGAAAATGTATAAATCCTTGAGAGTAATTTAGCAGAGCTGGAAATCTTTGAGAAGTTATCTATAACAGTTGTTTGATCTTGCGTGTTAAATGTATTATTGATTTTGGGAAGGATGGTGGACTTAAGCTGTAAGTATTGGAGGTATTGGCCGTTACAAATGTCGAACATCTGGATTAGTTGTTGAAAATTGATGATTTTGGAGTCCTGTACAATATGGTGGAGATGTGTGATACCTTTTTGTTTCCATGACATGAAGTTTAATGGTTTCCTGTTTATTGTATAATCTGGGTTGTTCCAAATTGGTGAACGAGTGGATGGTGTAACCGTGGAGGCTTTGATACGAAATATTTTCCACCAAGCTGTCAGAGCTGAGGCTATGGAAATATTCTGAAAACAGGGGTCATTTTTAATTGTTTGGCTGATGAATGGGAGGTCTGAAAGGTTTATATTCTTGCATAATGCCTGTTCAGTTTCTAACCAGTGAGAATCATGATGTGAAGAGGTGAGCCATTGTTTTACGTATTTTAGCTGACTTGACAGGTGATATAATTCAAAGTTGGGTGCATCTAGTCCTCCTTGAAACTTGGGTTTTTGTAGTGTTGATAGTTTTATACGGGGTGTTTTACTTTTCCAATAGAATTGAGATATTGCTGTATTGAGGGAATTAAGCCAGGGTAAACTTGGAAGGCAAGGGATCATGGTAAATAGGTAATTAATTTTAGGGAGGACTGACATTTTTATTGTTGAGATTCTTTCTGACAGTGAGATTGGTAGATTTGTCCAGTGATTGAGGTCATGTTGTATTGATTTGAGTAATGGTGTGTAAGTTAGATTGAACAGCTCTGACAGCTTGGGAGATATGTGGATTCCTAAATATTTAATATTTCCTATGGGGAGGTGAAACTGTGAGGTGAGGGCTGCCACATCCCTTTGGTCCATGCAGAGGGGTAGAATGGTGGATTTTGATAAGTTGATGGAGTAGTTGGAAAGAGATGAGAATGATTTAATGACTGACAGACATTCTTGTAGTGATGAGCAGGGTTCCTGGAGGAGGATCAACACATCGTCTGCATAGAGGATTGTTTTGTGTTCCGTGGATATTGATCTGATACCTTTGATGTTATTGTTTTGTCTTATACTAGCTGCAAGTGGCTCCAAGAAAATTGCAAAAAGTGATGGAGAGAGTGGACATCCTTGTCTAGTGCCATTGTGATGTGTGAATTGTTGTGATGATAACCCATTAGTTGTGATAGTGGCTGTTGGTGAAGTGTATAGTGCCTTGATCCAGCTAATGAATGACTCTCCGAATCCAAATTTTTGTAATGTTATGAATAGGAATGACCAGTTGATTCTATCAAATGCTTTTTGTGCGTCTAATGAGAGGATTATGGTTTCCGTTTTCTTATTGTTTGAGAGCTGCATTAGATTAAGTAATTTCCGTGTATTATAAGATGACTGCCTTCCTTTGATGAATCCGGTTTGGTCTGGATGTATTATGAAGGGAATGACTTTTTCAATTCTGTTTGAGAGTGCCTTGCTTATGATTTTAATGTCTGTGTTAATTAGTGAGAGAGGTTGGTAACTGGATAGGTGAGTAGGATCTTTGTCAGGTTTTAAAAGCAGGGTAATTACAGCTGTATTTATCGATGGAGGTATGCTGTTGGTTATGAGAAATTCATCAATCATTCTGAAAAAAAGGGGTGAGATGGTGGACCAGAAATGTTTATAGAACTCAGCAGGGAAGCCATCAGGACCGGGTGCTCTATTGTTTTCCATTTTATTGAGTGCATTATGAAATTTAGCTGAGGTTAATGGTTGTTCTAGTGAACTAGTTTGTTCTGTTGTTAATTGGGGTAAATTGATATTATTGAAAAATTTATGTATGTCGGAAACATTTGGGTCGTGGGAGGATGTGTATAAATCTTGATAGTAATTCTTAATGTCTTTCGGATTATGATATGGCTTCCCCACTGAATCTTTAATTACTGTTATAGTTGTTCTATTTTTATTTTGTTTAACCATATTTGCCAGATATGTGGTTGATTTATTACTGCTTTGATATGTATTGAGTCTGAGTCTTTCAATGAGAAACTTGTTTTTTTTTTTTTATTTAACAGATTGTTCAGTTCCATTTTGTATTTCTGTAGTTCACAAAAAATTTTATTAGTGGGATTAGTTGCATGAGTGTCTTCGAGTTCTTTAATTTTCTTTTCCATTTCAGGTTGTAATTTTGTGTCTTTTCGTTTTTTGTAGGATGAGTATGAAATTATTTTGCCTCTTAAAACAGCCTTCCAGGTCTGCCAGAGTAGAGTTGGTGAGGTATTTGGAGAGTCATTCATTTCCATAAAGGATGTCAACTCTCTCTTGAAATAACCGTCAAATTCTTGATCTTCTAGCAGTGATGTGTTGAACCTCCATCTGGAAGAAGTACTGAAATTTGTCTTTGTGTGCAGTTTAACCGAGACTAGTGCGTGATCACTGATTATGTTTGGATGAATTTGTGTTTCAGATATATCAGAGTGTAATGAGTTGCTAGTGAGAATAAAGTCAATTCTAGAGTATGTATGGTGTACTTTTGAAAAATGGGTGTATTCTCTGTCATTAGGATGATTTAGCCTCCAGCTATCACCAAGACCCCAATCCTCCATATACTGTTTTAAAACTGTAGTAGATTTAAGTGTTCTGCTATTTCCTGTTACGTTTGATTTATCTATTGTTGGATCAAGTATTGTATTGAAGTCACCACCTATGATTAAGTTTGAGCTGGGTAGATTTTTAAGGATAGAGAAAAGACTGTGAAAAAAAGAGGGGTCATCATTATTAGGGCCATAATATAATACATATAACTATGTTGTTAGTGCTATATAGTAGCCCTATGAAACGAGTCGTTCTGTTTTTATTACTTTAGATTTCACCTTATTATGTACATATACCACGGGTCCCCCTACATCATATGTGTCAAACTCTGGCCCGCGGGCCAAATATGGCCCGCAGTGTAATTATAGAGAGTTTGTGAAAAAGTGCATGATGAAAGTTTCTGACCTCGTGTGCCCAGAGAAAAAGCAAGCATTTTTGTTTACTAGTCGCTAACGGCTAACGGCTAACTTTGTTGTGTTTTGTTAGTTTGAGAAGTTACATTTAGACAAATGGAGGAACAAATTTATTATTTAGCACAAGAAGGGCCAAAAGAACAGGAGTCTGTGCATCAAAGAAGAGAAAACATGAAGAAGAAAAACGAAATCGGGACTGAGGACAGCAGAAAACACAGATAAACATGCTGTGGACTTTCTCTCACGGATATCACTGATGACGGATTAATGTTTTCAACGTGACGCCGAAGTTTTCTGTTTTCATCTGGAAAGGTAATTCAGACTAAAGTTAATGTGTAAATGAAAACTGTTGTTTGAAAGCTTTAGCCAGAGCACAATCACCACGAGTAATGTCTCTCTGTGTCCGTGTGTCACGTTTAGCTTTTGTTGTTTGGACAGCAATTATGCCGTGATGTTACGGAGATCAGCTGATCAGCTGAGTGTAACGTGATTAAAAAAGTTTTGAAGCTAACGTCAGTCAGACACAGAGATGACATTTTACAGTCCTGGTGGAAAATGTTTATTTAGTGTAACTAAATGATGAAATGTAAACCCGGTGCAGTGCACAGCATTGTTTGCTTTCTCAATTCTTATAGAAAAACGTGCAGTGTATTTGTTTTACTGCTTTTTCTACCGTCACACACGTATTACTGTAAAGTTTGTAGGCTGACCAGTGTCTGATCAACATGTCTAAAGACGTGAAAACGTCGCTGCATGATGCCATCATGATATTTATATGATCAATCAGTAACGTTGCTGACGTTTCCTAGGCAATGACACTTTACAGCAACGCATCAAACTACAGAGTAACGTTACAGTAACATTGTAAAGCACAGAGCTGCTATACTACTCTGACATGGTCAGAATACAGTAACATTGCAATAAGTTTGTAATATATATATATACACATATATATTTATAGTCAGTGATTTCAATACACAGTTTGATTCACTTTGATCAGCTGACATATTCCCATTTACAGAACTGTCACACAAATCTGTTTATAATCAATCTTATGTATTCTTTACATGTTCAGTCTAGGTTATTAGTTATAATGAATAACTGATAATCAATGATTGAAATTTGTGTAATTACAGTTTCAGAAGGCTGTACAAGAGAGATGCCAGAAGATGCAGCATATACACCCTGAAACCTGAAAAAACAGATGACTGCAGAGGGCTCAGTGTGGTGCCCTGAACACCAGCACCAAGTGAGGAGAGGACGAGGTAAGTGACACACACACACACACACACACACACAGTAAAATGGCATTATGTTCAAGTAACTATAGAGAACTATAATAAAGCAAATGAACTTTATGTGTGATGTCACCGTCTTCAACAGGACCAGTTTCCTGATGATTTGTAAAGATCCACGCAGAAGTTCACCGGGCTTTTTCCAGCAATACATCTCTGAATCATGGTGCTCATGTCTGTCAGGATCATAGAATGAAAGAGCTGCTCAGAGTTTTTACTGCTCAAAAAAGTCTTTCACATTAGCTTTTTTTGGGTTGAACTTGTAAATTAGGCTGCTGTAGTGGTTACATAATGACACTGCTGGGAAGTACGTGTTCATATGTATATCATTGAAATAAATACAGCAAATACATCTGTTAATCATATTTTATTAATTGCTGTTCATGAACACCAATATATTTCAACATTATAATTCTAGACTAAATATGTGTGTGTATGTAATGTCTGTGCTGGTGCATCATCAGAGGCCCTGTCTGCCTCTCCAGCAGCTCGGTCGTGAGCTCACTGTGCTCCTCCAGGTTCATTCATAGGCTGATCAGTGTTTGATCAGCATGTCTAAAAAATGTGTAAATATCACTGCATGATGTCATCATGATAATTATATAATCATTTTGTAACGTCTATGATGCAGACCAGGTCAGAATATAATAACGATACAATAGGTTTATACATACACACCTCAGTTACTGCTCATAGAAATGAAAACTGTTGTTTTAAAGCTTTTTAATATTTTATAGTAATATTTACCTGTGACAGTGATAAATATGTAACTGCTGCAGGATTTATGTAAAAATTGTCATCAAAGGTGATCATTTTCAAGCATTTTGTTATACATATCACTGCCTTACATGGATGTGAAAAACTTCTCACATTTGTAAGCTTCAATTTAAGTCCAAGATGACCTTTCTATCTAGAAGATTACACCTGCTATGACCAAAGTTCTCCAGTGTACCTCAAATCGGAGAAAGCTGAACTTTCACCACTACCCTTCCAAATGGACCAGGGTATCAGGGTGCAACATAAAACAACAGATTAAGCAAAGGAGGGTTCAGTCACACAAAACCTGGTATCCAAATAAGAGATTTATTGAAGAACAAAGTCCAGTCAACAAAATGAATAACAATGACTCAAGTGTGCAGTCTGTTATCAAGAAGCCAACCATCAATAGAAACAACATTACTAACTATAGATACACATTACACAGCCCAATGGAGACACTAAAATACATCTCAAACATAAAATAAAACACATTTCTTTGGTTCTTAGACCTTTTTGCTGCTTATCTATGCTGTAGCTTTTTACCTTCTTGTATTAGTGTAGAATATGTCCCAGAAGACTTATTCGTGAAGATTTATTTATGAAGTCTCTTTTATTGCTTTCTCAGTGTGGCAGCAGTGGTCTGGCTACACTGATACCATTTCTCTGATCCAGGATGTATCCTCAATGTGTTCATGAAATTAACCTAGTAGGTGTGAGGATTCTAGTATAGCTTGGCTGCTCTGCTCAGAAGAATGTGAATGAAGAATGTGATGTCTTTGTGCTGAGATCCATTAGCTGACAATAAAAGTACGATTTTAATCATCAGTTTCTTCCTCTTCTTCCTCATCATCATCATCATCATCATCCATATTTGTATGGAGTTCATCTGCTAAGTCATCTTCATCTTTTTCCTCTTCTGCCAAAACATCGACAAGGGCTTTGGGGATGACGTCACCCTCAAACCATAGTGGTTCTAGCTTGCCAGTCTCTGTGTTTATATGAAATCCATGGTCGAGAGGGGATGGGATCTCTGGGTAGTGCTCGTGAGCCCTCTTCCAGACGCATACCTGGAAGTTGACTCTTCTCATGTGCTGTAAGAGGACCCTCTTGCAGGGTGGGAAAGTGGAGAGGTCAACGGAGATACCCTGTCGAAGCTCAAGGCTTGAGCCACACATTTTCTTCACTTTAATCTCTCTTGCTTCATCAACCTTCTTGATTCGACAGGTGAACTCTTCAACACCACTGAGAATTCGCTCATCGAGCTCCCAAGAGTTCCCCACTTCAGCAAAGATCTGGATAAACTTTGAGTTCTGATTCAGAATCTTCATCGGTCGCACCTTCCCTTTGCCTTTGAATGCTGATGTGCAGTCAGCACCAGTGAATGCGTGCAGGGCCAGGAGAGCTGAAATGTGTTCCTCTGAGTAATCTTCAACCAGCTGGTTGATGTTGATAAGTCTATCTCCCATGTCAAAGATGATGTTGACAGTTGATGACTTGGCATAATACAGGAGGATGAAAAATACGTCAGAGTCTTTTGCTCTGACTCTGACTGTTGTGATGTGAGGCATTTTGGTTTGGATGTACTGCATGTAAATGATCACCCTCACATCTGTTTCTTCATCTTTTGAACAGATCTCAGGTAGAAGCTCTTTGGACATCACTCCAGTATTGCATTCTATCATGAAGGCTTGACCAGCCTCTATGAAAATAACAGGCCTTCGGAGGATGTCTTCCATCATATCTTGAGAACTCCAGTGATCCAGAAGTAAATGAATGAGTGCCTTCTTGTTTTCATCATTTGTGAGAAAACCATTCCAATCAGTTGGTCGATGCATATTCAGCCCATTCACCATAAAACGTTCACCACAACCTCTGCGATCCCTCTCAGCTGATTTTGGTGAATGAAGACAGTCAAGGTAAGTGTCTGTGCTGAATACTGTTTCAGCTGCAGCCGGTAGACTTTTGAAGATGCGCTCTGATATAGTCTTCATTGTTTGTGGCACATCGCACATGTAGAATGAGGAGTTTCCATCTTGAATGAGAGCACATTGGCTTGGAGAAGGAAGTTGCACATTCTCAGCATCTTTGACCATGTAGTTCATTCCGTTTGCTTTTTTGTTTTTTGCGAAAAAAACCATCGATTGTTGAGATGGAGTATGGTGTCAGAGTCGACGGATAGGTCATTAGGTCAGAGATGCTTATTTGTGACTTGAGTTGTTGTGATTTGATGAAGATCTGAAAGATGAACTCACTTGTGGCCTTATACTGGATCACTTTCTGGTTTGATGCCACAAGTCTCCTTTTTGGTGTGGTAGATGACATTGTTTTGAATCTGTTCCTCTTGATAGGGTCAAAGAAAAGGACTTTTTTTGTTTGAAGTCGATCACGGATGAACTCTTCTTTTTGAGTTTTACCTTTTTTCAGGGCATTCAGCACATCATAGCGCACCTCTTCTGGCATAGCTGCTCCTGAAGTCAAACTTGTCAAGGGCTGAGAAGTCCCAAGCTGAAATGGATTGATAAAACTCTGAAATGCTTGTACTGTTTGCTGGACTTGCTTCTCAGACCGAGTGATTTCACGTGGTCTTAGACCTCTTTGCTGCTTCTCTGTATGTTCACCTCGGTCGCTTGTCATTTTCCACATCTCTTCTACATACTCTCCTTTGGCATGGGCAGTCAGGATATGATGTTGGCTGGCTTCATAGTTACTGGTGATTCCACAGATCCCTGCAGAATATGTTCCAGACCCTGAGTTTGACTTGAGCCATTTCATAGCTGTCTCTTCTATCGTTTTGTCAGTGTGGCAGCGGTTGCCTGGGATATGTGATCTGGATACACTGATTGCTCCAGCACGCAAAAGTTTCTCAGATCCTGGATGCATTTCCTCAATGTGTTCAAGAAAGTATCCTAAGTATGTGAGAAATCTTGCATAGTTCTGCTGGTCTGAGCAGAAGAAGAGGTCTGGCATGTTGTTTAAGGTGGCTTTGTATCCTTCGTAGTCATTCATTTTGATTGCCTTATTCATTGACAGACGAGCCAGGTGCAGTCCATTTATTCCATCCAAAACTGTAACTGTAACTTGGCTGCATCTAAGGCATTCTTGAATGGTTGCCAAGTCAGTTATGGGAGCATTGATCATGGGATAGTACCCAACTGTGGTGAGGCATTTTGGAGACTGGCCAGTAACAGACACCCAGCCTGACAAACCAGGGATGTGCTGATCCATAGAGTTGATTTTACGAGCAAAGACCCAAATTAGATCAGCATCAGATAATTTTGACTGGCTGTATGGGGTTGAGTTATTTGACCTAGATGACACCAAGTTAGTTGGTTCAGATTGTTTCCGCTTGTAGTAAGTTGGCAACTCTGTGGCAGGACTTCTAAATGATCTCTGTTTTTTTGTAGGCTGTGTTTTAGGATTAGACTCTTGTGTAGGCTGTTCTGCGGTAAGGGCTTCTGCATCTGCACAGGAACCTAGACCTTGCATGTAGATCCCTGCAGTGGTATGAATGGACCCTGCCCCATATACATCTGATACTAGCTGATCAAAATTGTCCCAGTCACTGTGGAAGACTGCTCCATCAGGTTGCCCCTTGATAATATCCGAGTTGCTGACTAATGAGGCACTTTCCACGATTGCATTTGCCAGAGCCGTTTCAAGCTCAATTGAGTATGTGTATGACTCACAGTGACCAAGCCTATTTATCAGAGTGGTGATGCTCTTGGATCTGAAGAGATGGCGTAGTGTCATACACAGCAAGATGTGTTTTTTCATCTTCCATTGACCTGACGTAACTGCTCTGCAGATGTCTTGAGAAATGGATGATGCCAGACTTTCCTCCCGACATGAGGGCTTCTTATCTCCACAGATGAGGTTTAAAACAAATTGTAAAACCTCCGAAGGAATCTCCTCATTTGGATCATGGAGATCATGAGCCCTTGGAGACCAAGGTAGTGGTTCTGAATTTTTGAAGGCTGTTAAGATTTTCTTGTGGAGATCATGGCTGACCTCTTTGCTCCAATCAGTAATTCCCAACTGATAAGCTGAACGCACTGTCGCCTTCATGGACTCAAGGGATTTACTAAACAAAAATGTGTCTTTGAATGGGCAAGATGAGAAGTCAATACAATCCTTGAGATCAGGGCAGCATTCTATTTTTTGTCTCAGGTTATGGCTTGTGATCTCAGCAACAGCTGCTTCTCCGAATTCTGTTAAGGTGTTATTGTACAAGACTGTGAGATGAGCAAGTTTGATAACCTGGCCCTTTTGGATAACTTCCGTTTTTATATGGTCATACACCCAAGTGAAAGCTTTACTGATCAGTGCCTTCTTTGTAGCTATTTCAGACGCTGCAGTTGAAGTGTTAGGGTGGGGTGCTCTCTTTACTAAGTACTGCTTGCGACAGCAATCATGAAACTGTGCCTCCTTGGCAAAAAAGATCAACTCCTCTGATTTTGCACAACAAGTCTTCATCACCAAGTTCCATTGCTTTTTTTCTATATTTTTGTATGCATTTGATTGGAATTTCTGCAAGCTATATCTGTTCCCGGACACTTTCTTCACTGTGCTACTTCTGCAGAATATGCAATAACTGCGAAACAAAACTGAAGAATCCACATGCTCACGTGTCGGTCTAATGGAGCTAGTTTCTGCTTGACACTTGTTTAAAGCACGGTTAGCATTGCGGAAAAAGATGTGTCGACAGTGTTCATGATACCCACAATCAGAAGACAATTCATCAGGAATTGATTCACAAACATCTTGCATACCACCGCAATCAAACGTTTGTGTCTGAAGTTTCTTTTTCATACCATGGATAGCAGTAAATACACTCAGTGGATCAGCCCTGGAAGACAAAGGTATGAACTTCTCATTTACTGTCCCCTTGCAACCATGCAGGATGCAGTTTTCCAGAGTTGGCTGAGGTGGTGGCTGATTCTTCTTTTTCTTCTTTGAAGAACACTGGCCAGCTATCCAGGCTTCATCATCTTGTCGTTTCTTTGGCATGTTGACTGGTTTAGAGATTCCGTTGCATTGCACCCATCTGAAAATCAATGTATTCATAACTACAATGAAATAATGTATTCAATGTGCGAATAGACATTATTTGAGATACAATGTTTCACATTTAGTTGACTTCTAACCTCAGAAACGGACTAATATCAGTATATTCATACAACAGTGAAATATTATACACGCACACGCACGCGCACACACACACACACATCATAATTTCTCTCCCACTTCTGCTCTCACTAGCTAGCAACATTGGGCTGGCTATGCTAGTTAATAATCTACAAACTAACTAGCTAATGTTATCACTCTAGAAGTAGAGTTGCTAATAATTATAATTTATAATTATAATATAATTATAATTAATTTAATTTCATATAATTTCATAATTTCCACTTGCATTACCTAGTCTCCCACTCCTGCTCTCACTAGCTAGCTACATGTCGCTGGCTATGCTAGCTCACAATATACAAAATAACTGCCGATAACTGTTATCATGTATGTAGATAAATACAAGACACCAATAGACTCAATCACCTTCTATAGCCAGAAAAATAGATCAACTTACCTTCAAACAGTCCTTGCTGATTTTCTTCAGGTGGGATGTGACATTTGTTGGTTGGTTAGTGTGTCGGTTGGTTAGCGCGTCAGTTGATTAGTGTGTCGGTTGGTTAGTGTGTTGGTTGGTTAGTGTGTTGGTGTGTGTAAATTTTTTTGTGTGTTAGCATTTTTGGTCCACCGGGTGGGGGGTGTGACATTATTCACTTTTCATGTAATTAACTTCAGAAAGTATAGCAGTACATAACTCAAGTCTCAACTCTTGTTTAAGATATTGTTTATATGCAAGAAAACATGCTTAATCCCATGTGGAAGGGTATGGTGAAAGTTCGGCTTTCTCCGATTTGAGGTACACTGGAGAACTTTGGTCATAGCAGGTGTAATCTTCTAGATAGAAAGGTCATCTTGGACTTAAATTGAAGCTTACAAATGTGGGAAGTTTTTCACATCCATGTAAGGCAGTGATATGTATAACAAAATGCTTGAAAATGATCACCTTTGATGACAATTTGTCAGGCGGACACACCTTTTTTTGTCTTTTGGGATAAACTGAGGGTTATATTTGAAAATAGAAAGGCAGTAAGCCCCAGAATATTATTCTGATAGTTTCCCCTATGTGTCAGGATACACCATGCAAAATTTCAGACTTGTCTGACCATTTATGCAGTTGTAGTACCCTAATATATGCAACTACATCATTTCGCCAGAAGCTTTTCCCAAAAAGGGGGGTTTTTGGCCCCTGAGGCCAAATGGCCCCGAGTTGGGGGTGGAGGTTATCAACTTGTGATGGCCCAATGTATGGGATAACAGGAAATAATGGTTAAAAAAAAGGTAGCAAAAAACATCCTGAGGGGTGGACCTGGCTCCCGGCCTATTATACATGTATTACAGTCACTTTAAGGTCATGTTTTGATTAGTTCTTTTGCAGATAGCACTGGTGTTACAGAGGTGGAAAACTATATAAGAGCACATAAGATAAAAAAAAAAAACAACCACCTGTAGCACAGTTCATCAGTTAAAACATGTATGTGTCTGGCAAAAAGGGAATTCATGTTGCATAGGGCACATAAAATGACATTTTCTTTTATTGTTATTGTTACTTTTTTAAATATCTATCAAATATAGCTAGCTATGTCATATGATATAGCAGCGTCAGCAGCTTATTAGAAGACATCTAAACAATGGCCGTTGCTGGTTAACAGGGCATAGCACAACTATTAACCCCTTGGGTGACATCAGTTCACCTTGAACACAAACAAGTGATTGTATCACAAACACACATCCAAAGATGTACCACGAGTATGACTGTATGCTTTAACTTCATTCACCGTACAGTCCTGGATACATGTATACACTTATTTCCATTAAACTATGTTGTTTCATCTTCATGTTGGACCATAAAACCGAAACTTGAAAAAATTGAATTGCGAGACACAAAAATGCTCTGTCAAGCTGAAGCGAACTGCAGAGTCAGGTGATTATTTTTCTGTGGGTTTATCATTACGCCCAAACCCCACCCCAGTCATCGCGAGTAATACGCGGCCTTTCTAGTCAATGTATCAAACCCCACCGGCTCCGCCGCAGTCCGTTTCAGACGCATCCCAGAAGTGTCTGGGGGCGAGCAGCACGCGTCAATTTACACAGTGCACCTCGAGCGGGCGGAAGCCAGGCACAGAAAAAGCAAAGAGAATCCGGTGGATTTTCAAAATCAATACCCTGCGCAAAGTGCTGATCGTAAAAACAGACAAAAGCGAAACTAATTAACTACGTAGCATATTTACACATGTAGAAGCATATTTAGAAGAACATACACCGGGAAAATGTCCAAATCTGAGCAAGTAAACAAAGTCTGGCGGGCTAAAAGCTTGCTTCTGAAACGCTCTCAGTGGGGTTTGAAGTCGCGTGCAGGACGGACCAAACTCGCGGCGCGTATGCGACATGCCAGAGACGTGTGCGGTGGGGTTTCGGCGTTATGTGTGACTGCTGTCCCATATGAGTAGTCCTGTAATCAATTCTTCCTCCTGTAGATTTATTATGAGATTTCTGACACATTTTATGGCCTTCTTCCACGAATCAGGTGTTATGGTAATGCCTGTCTTCTCTAGCTATCCACTGACCCCTGGTCAATGACCTCTGACCCTTTTTTCAATTCTATTAACTATTTTTAGTAACTCTTTTTTTCATTTAGCTATTATTGTGACATTTAGATTGGCATGAACATGAAAACTGATGTGCAATTAAGTGATGTGACATTTCCCATAAGTAGAATCAGCTGGGTTACTGCATGTTGGTAGGTTAGTACTTCCACTCTTCGAAAAAGGATTGCCCACCTCTGAGTGCAAGTAAACAAATCATTTATTACCAAGCTGTCATGCAATAAACATCTCATCACAACTTCTTCCTTTTTTATTCTTATAGTAATGGCAGAATCTAAGAATTATTGAAAAAGATGAGTGAAAATTTATGATTAGATATGGATGGACCTTCCAGCAGGACAACCATCCAATCATCTAAGACATACTGCAAAGCAGACTGTCAGTTGGTTCCACATCACTATTTTTTTTATCCAAAATGTCATTGTGTGAAAATTTTGAAAAAGCACTACCAGTCCAACCTCTGATTATGGTAACAGTTGTAAAGGCATCCCCTCACAACATCAGAAACAGTTTTGTCTGGGTGTTGGTGCAAACAGCAAGGACAAGGATGATGTGGGCCAGCAGAGTAGTGTGAATGGGTCCACTAATGGACAGTGCTGTCTTATATAAATGTTAATTGTAAAAAGTGGAATATGGAACTGTATTTTTTCCTCTGGAGTTTCCTTGTTTCTCGTCCAATTGTGGAAGCCAAGCAGGGTCAGGTCTGGTTAGTACTTGGATCGGAGACTGCCTGGGAAAACTAGGTGGTAAAGCCTGAGCCATGAAATAATTGTGTAGCAGTAGGCCACGAGGAAGCAGCAGAGAGGAGGCAGCAGAGACCAATCAGAGGAGACAGGAACTGAGGAGAGGCTGATTAATACAGGTGTGACTCCAGGAGTCACCCTCTCCAGATCCTTTGTGTGCACAGTGACTGTTGACTCTGCTCTGTGGTAAGATGGACTTTTGTGGGTTTTTAGCATTGTTTTATAACCAGAGTAGTATTTTATTGTTAGGGTAGTGTAGGGGTGCATGTGTGCACCCTGAGGTATCTGTATTTTAATGATTTTAATTGTGGGTCTGTCATTTGTTTGTAGGACGAAGCCTTGACTGTTTAAGCATAGAGGTATGCAAAATATCAACATTTAAACCTCATACTATAGTTATGTCCTACAAACTAACAGTGCTTCTTTGTTTTTTTAGGTACAGCACTGACTGCCGTTTATTTTAGTTTAGTATTTTAGATTTTAGCAATATTGATTTTATTGTTTTTCTTATTGAGTCTGCTTAGTTTTAGGATTTTAACATTCCGTCTTCTTTTGTTTCTAGCGTTGCGGCTGGTGGGGTCCTCCATTCACCGGTGTGTTTGAGATGCTGGGAGTTCACTTTAGTTGGTGATATGGTTTGTGGTTGCACATTGAATTAGTGTGGTGTTTTTATTTGAAGTGTGTTGGGTTTGTATTTCCTTTGGATATTTAGTTACTCCCAGTGTCCTAGGCAGTGAGTGGTTGGTCTCCCAGCCGTGATGTGACTGTCTGTCCTCTTGTCTTTCATACTGTGTTCTTTTAGAATTTTATTTATTGTAAAATAAATGGCAGATTGACCCACATTGACCGTTGTGGCCTCCTTAATTGAAGCCCCTGTGTGTTAGATCAATCCAGAAGGTTACATTTGCCAGAAAATTCTAATTGTTTGAAACTGGAGTGTTTGTTGAACCTTCTAACAAATTAAAAATAATAATAAATATCAATTTGCATATATGATTTTTAATTTGTATCATATTTGCTACATCAGGTATTAATGTGTAATTCATCGCTCAGTTTGTTTACCTTAAACAAACCAAAATACATAAAACACAACATTTTTAACTCATTAAACTTTGAGTTTCCTTTAAACTTTTCTTGAAGTAGTTTCAAACAAGCAACAGAACATTTTTTCCATATTGCAAAACAACGTCATACATATCCTGTATCTGCTGAAATGAACCTATCACGCAGCAATGACAAACCCACCAGCGGAACCAGCGTGGTGGAAGAGGAACCTTTCACTCATCTTTTTCACCTTTCACTTAGATTTGTTTATTTTTTGGTACACCACATCTTATTTTGTATTGTGGTAGGCCTGAAAACAGTTTCTGTCCTTGTTCAGGCAAAGATGGACATTACATTTCACGCAATAGACATTGGTAAAATGATTGCCTGTGCAGTGTTTGCATCTTTGCCGGGTTTCCATGTTGGAAAATGATCAATGCCATCCTTTCTCACATCAGGGGGCATACTAGAGGTTGGCCTTTTGTGGGGGGGAGTTGATTCTCCTGCTTCTGGAGAGGATAGTGGTCTTCCACACTTGATTTTGCCCTTTCCTGCTCTTGTGAGAGAGGTGCCAACAGAAGCTTGAAATCTTCGCAGGGGCATGGGTTTGCGCCTCAGCTTCAATATCTTCTGGTCTCTTCTGTAGAGATTCCATGCATTTATTACTGCCACTGTGATAGTGTGCCACCAAATGTACATGTACCACCTTCAGGATATGAAGCTGAACTTGTAGTGTGCAGCAAGCATATCAAGAAGGTCAACTCCTCCCATGAACTTGTATTTTTCAACAATGGCTGGTCTGGGAACCATTATGTAGGTTTTGGATTTTCGATCCCAACGCTTCACATTGCCCAGTGGTTCAATGCCAACAAAAGAAGAAAGCAGGTTCATAGCTTTGTTGTCATACCATCTCACAATGATGGTGTTGTCTTGGTTTATTCTGAAATCCAGAGACCCTCTCCCGTTTTTCTTCAAATCTTTCTCATCCATCATGTTGCAGGCTTTCATTCTGTTCATTCTGACTGTGCCTATGTAGAAGATTCCTCTTTTTTTCAAGTGCTCCACCAATGGGACTGAAGTAAAATAGTTGTCGGCAAAGACCTTGTGATTTCTTCCTGATGGAAGGGTCAAGGTCATTTTCAGAACAACATCTCCTGTAGCACCAACATCAGATTTTTCTTGGTCTGGATTTTCTGCCCCTTGGCAGATGTCAAAGTCATAAAGAAAACCACTCTGCCCTGCACGTCCCCACATCTTGAACCCCTACTTGTGAGGTTTAGCTGGCATGTAGACACGTAGATGTGATTTTCCCTTGAAAGGCACTATGATTTTGTCAACAGCGTGACATTCTCCAGGAGGTATGGAAAGAAATTGTTCGTGCAGTTTTTTTAACCATGGCCTGAGTTTCCAAAGTTGATCTTTCTTTGCATCATCAGATACATTGAGGTTGTCCTGAAAGTGAATCAGTGTCAGCAATTTCAGGAATCAATCTCGAGACATCACATCCCAAACTGCAGAGTGTTTTGTCTCCATCTCCCAATATGCTCGTACATTGGGCATCTGCACTAACCCCATGTACATGTACATACCCAGAATTTGCTCAATTTCTTTAGCAGTTGTGTTCACTGACTTTCCTTCTCTCTGTACACTGTACAAGTGTGTTTGTTCTGCAATTTCCTGTAGCATTGTGTCAGTGACAAATTTTTTGAAGTACATGTATGGTGTCCAGTCAAGCCTATCTTCTACGTCTTCCTCAACACATTCGTCATATTCAACATCAGGAGGTTCAAACTCTTTCTTCTTCCACTGATACACCTTCCTTTTTACTTTGCCTCTTGATGACTGCTTTGTTGTGTCGTCCTGTGTCAGTGTTGGTTCTTCGACTTCTGCACTTACATTGCTTTCGTCTTGTGTGTCCTCCTCATCACTACTGCCTGAATTTTCTTAAGTACACATTGCAGTAGGTGTCCATTCTTCATCCTCCTCCTCATCATCATCACTTTCCTCTAACTGTTCAATGTCACTTGAATTGCCGTCCATAGTCATATTCAACATATCTTCAACACTCAGTTTTTTTGCCATCAAAACACACACACACACACACACACACACACACACACACACACAGTTTATTGTGTAGTTCTTTGAATTGTTCATTTTTAGTAGAATTCAATGAACAAAAGACAATTATTAGCAAGAGAGCCATGGCAACATTCAACATGTTATCAGTCATTATGATACAGCAGTTACATAATACAATATAGGTTAGAAATATCTCAATTTCTACTCTAAATATATCTAATTATGTCAGTTATACCTTTAATTAGTTTACATAAATAAGAAAAAAGACTGTATGTGGCTTTATTGAATGCGTAATTCATGAAATGTAATAAAATGACAATTGACAGATAAATTACCTGTTATACCTGATGTATCAAATTTGATACACACATTTTCAACACGGTTTTACTGTAAATTAAGTTATGAAATATTAAGTAGTTTTACATTACATCAATCCTATTCCTATTGAAGTTTCAGTAACAATTTGGAAATTTTTCTCACCTTAACAATTTCAAAATCTGCAAAAATATTCTTCAAAAATCACGTGATCACTGAGCGACGGTGGCCATTTTGGAATTCTCTGTTGACGACCCACTGATGCATGAATTACTGATCCCTAGTGGATTATCTGTGTACTGCATGTGTCTGATTATATACATCACGTTTTTCAGGAAAAAAAATATCACACTGATGATGTAGAGGTCTCAAAAATTCATGTATCAAATATGATACACTCAGCTTTACAGGGGAGACTCTCTCAGTTCTTTTTACTTACCTCTGGAATTTCACTTACCTGGATTTTTCCTTCCGGATTTTTTGGAAGTGTTTTTTGTTTAATTTTTTTTAAAAAGAAGATTGCCATGGATGGCTGGACGGAGGTCGGTTACGGGAGGCGTCGTCAGTGTCCCCGCCAGCCAACTTGGGACCGGGGTTACGGGAGGTCCGAGGGTTGGATGGACCGTGCACCCTCCTTCCCCTTCCAGAGGGAGACAGTCCCATACCCTAACCGGCCAGTGCCTCCCCGAGGGCCACCCGGTACGCCGGTCCCCGTTACCGCTCCTACGTGGATGCAGTTCGTCAGCCAGCCCGCAGATGGTTTCCTCCACGGGACAGAGGACCAGAGGTGCAACGACAGCCAGTGGACTGCCAATTCGGAAGATTGGTCCGCAAAATTCACGCGGTGGTCAAAATGGTCTACCACCTGCAAAATGTTGCCCTGAAACCCGGGAAAGCGGAGCCCCGCATGATTTCCCTGATGGTTGCGATCCTGTCCGGCATGATAAAGCCAGCAGCCCCAACGCAGCGCACACGGGATCTCATAGATGAAAACGGCAAGAATTGTGGACATAACACTTACCTGATTCTGATGGAACACTATGAAAAGTGCTTAGAAGAATTTTTGGAGGAATTCACCAGTCTCCTCACCGTACGTTGGGCCAGAAGGAACCTGCCACGCATTTCCCAGGACGTCATCGACCACACTGAGGCCCTAATCACAGCCTGGATGGATGGCGGGGGGTACCAACACGGGTCCCACAACAGACAGTGGCTACGGTCCAGGGCCAGACCCAGGGTCCATAGGAGCCAGCAAGGAAGACCACTATGACGGATCCAACAGATCACCAACCCGAACAGCATTCGGATTGGCATCGTCCTCCACCAGCAGTAGACCCTCCACACGATCGCAGAGAGATGCAGAGGGGTGGAAGGAGGACCAGAGGGACGGTGTTGACTGAAGACAGCATTCTTCAGGAACCAAAAACGGAACAGCCGGATGAGGTGAGGATCTTGGAAGCCCCCATGCACTCCGAATTGGAGGCTCTCTTCGATGAGCTCCAGGAAGAGGAAGAGAGAGAGGGAGCCAGAACCTCAACCCCGCAGACCTCAAGGGAAGTCAATGTCCAGGTCCATCAGAGGTCACACATGGATGGAGAGATATTTGTTGACTCTTTTGACCATTTCACACAGCCAGGGCCACAGAGGTACAAAGTGAGGCTAACACAACAAGCTAACTCCAAGGTCTAAACCAAACAGAGCTCCAAACAGGAGTGGAAGGATTAGCAGCGTGAGCATCTCCAGTGGACCGTGGGAGATGATGCATATTAGAGTGCTGACCAGCAGTCAGACATGTGGTCCGGCGTGGGCCCATGTTACTGGAGCCAGGATGAGCGACAGAAGGCAAACAGACACCCCAACACCCAGTGGAAGTTGACTGATTGGCGTTTGGATGTACAGTACATAGGAAATGGCTGAATGTGACTGTACTGTTTGACAGTATAATGATGTCACATTTTGACATCTGAGTACAGTAGCAAGTTAAGTGTGAAACGTAACTAGCAAAGGTAGAACACAGCCTAGAAAGAAAGCAAGTCCATGCTAAAACTCTTATTGATATCGCAAACACAATGCTTTTAATTTAATCATTTAGTACCTCACTTATTTATGTGTCATTGCATTTCTGTAAAACTTCAGGTTTCCAAATGGAATGAGTAAAGGCACCTGGTGAATTATGTCCAAGAAACTGTATTGGTTCTTCAGAGAACCCCTAGACTAAAGATTATTTGTGAAACCATAATTTTAAGAACCTAAAAAGGTTCTTTGATAATAAATGGTTCTTTGAACAACCAATAGGTAAAAGGTTCCTTGCAGAAATGAAAAAGGTTCCCCTATGGCATCACCATGAAAAACCACTTTAGGTTATAACTTGAACCTTTTTGTAAAAGTGCAGGAGGAGGAAAATACAAGGTGTTGGCCTGGCCCAGACTTAAACGCAATAGAAAATATATCGAAAGAACTGAAGGTCAAGATTCACCTGCAGGCTGCCCTGAAGCTTCAAGATTTGAAGACCGTATGTGGAAAAATGGGCCAGAATCCCACCTGAACATTGGGAGAGTTTACTTTCGTCATACAGGAAGCATCTTGAACCTATCTTTGTGAACTAGGATGTAGACACCCTTGTCATAACAGCGTTTTCCCCTTGTTTTCCATTTCCTTATGTGTCTGTCAGTCTTATTTGTCTCTCTTTATTGTGTGTGTCGCTAGGCATGGCCTCATCAGTATCATCCAATCATCCCCTGCAGTATATAAGACTTACTCAACCTCCCTCATGCAGTCTCACCCATAGTAATATACGCTATAGCCAACTCTGCATTTTCTGAACCTGATTTTTTTGTGCCGTAGATAACCTCATTTCCCCCCAGTGCTTCAATGCTGCCACCACCAGCCCGACACCTGTTTCTTGGATTCCCTCTCAAGATCTCCACCTGCCACTGCAAATTTGCGTCTGTTACCATAAACTGTTTAAACCAGTCTTGGGCTTTGGTTGTCCTTTGCACTTTAGGTCCATTAAAACTAAGAGGACCTAAACTTAACAGTTTAACTTAACAGTCACTGCAAATACAGAATTCTCCAGTATTAAATAAATTTTAGCATGTTCAATACTTTATCCTGTGTCATTTATTGCCCCTAACTTTTTTCATGGTTTGGAATGTTTTCTTTATCTGTGTAGTTTTGAGTTAATACTAGTCCGATATTGACTTTTTGGCGATATCCGATAGCTGATATTGTCCAGATTCTTAATTTCTGATTCCGATATCAAGCGATATGGTATACCGATATATACAGGCGTTTTTTTTTTCGCCCAGACTAATTTTAGGTCACACAAACGTCAACATTTTGTGTGCCAACGAGCAAGCAAGCAACCTGTTAGCCACGCTAGCTACACTCTGTTGTTGTTTTGGCTCCGGGTGCGGTTTGATGAGGTCATCAATCATGCGCCGGTAAATGTCTCAGGACCCCACAATCAGTAGCAGGAGCGCGCAGCAGCACAACCCGGGCATTATGTTACCTGTTTTCATTATCGGTGGTAAAACCGATAACGATATGAACAGATATTACAAAAATAGGCTAATATCAGCCAATATTATCGGTTGGCCGATATTATCGGACATCCCTAGTTAATACTAATGATATGGGATATATTCAGTCTACTAATATTCTGTAAAATCTTAGCTTGTCTGTTCATTCATACAGTTAATCATACAGTTGTATTCTGTTCTGAATATAAATATCTTCACCACTTCAATCAAGTACATTTTTCCTCAGTACCTTTGTACTAAGATCCCTTCAAGCTTGTTTGGCGAGGATAAGGTAAAAACAAAAAAAAAAGAAAATTTACCTAATATTTTGACCAACAACCAAATTAGGGAAAGGAACCGACAACACCACCCTGGGAATTTCACCCAGAGAATTTGGAAAGCACACAGGTAAGTTTACTCAGTAAGGCATGAGACGTGGTTCAGGTTATTTATAGAAAAATATACAATTTTATTGTTAAATAGTTCATTAAAATATTTCAATTTCATTCATACAAAAGGAAATCAAAATAGATCAAACAAAAAGGTGGCTGGAGCTGAGTGTATGGACAGGGGCTTAGTGCAGACGGGGGGGATTCACCAAAATAAGAAATCAACTCAAAAACACCCAACATACGTGACACACACTCAGTGAAGTGAAGCCCGCTTCCCCGGACACAGCAGCCAGAAGGGGATACCACCACCCAGGCACCAGTACCGCCACCACCAGTCTCCAGCAACTAAAAAGAGAAATAAACAAATTAATGGGCCAATCACAAAGCAAAAGGGCAAATAGTCTTAACCAATATCAATAACTGCCCACTTTAAGAAATGAAAAATAAACTAGAGAACAAAACACATTTAAATAACAACAAAATCCAAGACAACAATCCAAAATAACAAAATTACTCAAATAACCTATCACTCATCCACACACGCACACATCGAGGCCAGGCCCCAGTTAAAACACACAGGCGTGAGTCTGACAGAGCTGCTCTGGGGCACGGCGTGGGCCGCAGACGCCAGGCCGCGGCGACCGCCAGATGAAGCCAAGCAGCCAAGCAGCGTGGAGACCGTCTCAAACAAAGCAGCGTCGAGACTAAGCAAAGCAAAGCAGCAAAGCAGCAAAGTTTGAAGTAGGACAAAGCAGCAGCGACCCAATTAACTGATCGCACGTTACACCTAATGATAGAAAACATACCATTAGCGTCACTACATTTAACAGTAAATACTGCGGTTGGTTGCTATACTAACACACATACCTGTTTAGGGACACAGACCCATTCGCACCGGAGGAGGGAGGGAGAGAGAAGACCGGCCACTGCTGGCATTTACCTGTGACCACAGTAGCGTTAGCCCTCAGACAGCATCAACTACAATGGCAAGAAAGGGAGGACACTTACCACGCAAAATACGTCGCCGCACATACGGGACACGCGGAGCAACAGACACGCAGCTGCCCTACAACAAACACAAATGCTTTGAGCATGCAGACAGGACCGAGCGACCAGTGTGGTGAAACAGCGGGCAGCCATACCTGTCGGGCCAACAACCTGTGACCCGGAAGTGACGCACCAGTGACAACAGAGGTGCAAGAGGAATAGCCAGTGGAGGGTGGTGGCTTTTATACTGGCCCACCTTATGACGGCCACCCGGCGCTAAATACAAGTAGTGTCATAGCCAGTCTATGCTGCTACATTTGGTTAGATAATTGTCCTGTGATGTCCAACTGGCCAAACACAATCATAAAGTCTGCTTCCCAGAAATGTCCTTGAGCAAAAAGCTGCTGTAATCCTCAGGCATTACCACACTTTTCATTCACAGTGAGTACAACTAATTCCCCCCTTGTGAAGGACTTAAGATAACACATGTTCCTGTAATTCATATTCTGGGCGTATACGAGGATTACGAGTCACGCTATCATTTAAAAGTAGCTGAGGGGGCATACAGATCTTCACATCACTTGTCAGCCTCTGCACACACATACACACACTCACACACACTCACAGAGGAGAGATAACATGGTGTATAACAAGTGTAGTAGTGGAGAGTGAAGCATGCTTTAACTTTCATTACTCGAGGAAAATGCTTGTCACATTAAATGGCAACATAAGGGGAGAGATGGAGAGAATGGGGGGCAGGGAAACAAGCGCTGACTGAATTACACTGTATGAGGAAACAGGATGGTGAGGACAGGAAGATAGTAGTGGGGAAGGGAGAGGGAGAAAATCCATTTGACTTTGTTTTACAACAAACACTGCAGCATTAAACACAAAGAGAAAACCCCAGCGCACAATACAGGACTGGAAGTATTTGGATTATAAAGCATGATTCAAATGTACCTTCTCTGAAATCAGCATTCTGTCTTTTGTGAGCATTTACAGCCTACAAGCTGAGGTAAACACAATTTTTCTTGCAAGAAACCTGTTCAACAGCCTTCAAACAGTGATCCATCACCCGGCGCGAGTATGAGGAGCCATGCCTGATGCTAAAATACTGCAGAGCACTTGTTTTCTCTGGACTGCTACAATACTCTGGTGCAACATGCAGACTTGTCTTACAGTGCACAAATATTAACTTTTTATATCATTATATGATCTGTAAGAAAAATCATGGTGACTATAGCAGTTAAATAAATGTAGTCCAGTTAATGTACTTTGTTATTTACCACCACTGATTATATTAAAGGTCCAGTGTGTCAGATTTAGGGGGCTCTAGTTACAGAATATGGCAGAAATGGAATAGAATATTCAGAACTATGTACAGACCAGACAGATCATTTTCCACAAGTCTATCATGTTGAACTGGTATGTTCCTTCAGTAGTCCAGAACAGGCAAACACTGGCTCGGGATAAAGCCTTTCACGAATTTTGGAGCCACAGTAGTTTCTCCCTGTGGCTTGGAACAGGAAGGCAAGTAGAGGGGGTTGCAATTCACAACTACACCACTAGATGTCCCTAAATCGGACACAGATTTTTTTTTGCTCTGTGCCTTGTTGATGAGGCCAGCAGCAGATGGGAAAAAAACTGTTCTTGTGCCATGAGGTTTTGGTCCTGATGGACCCCAGCCTCCTGCCAGAGGGGAGTGATTCAAAGAGTTTGTGTTCCGGGTGGAAGGGGTCAGCCACAATCTTTCCTGCATGCCTCAGAGTCCTGGAGGCGTAGAGGTCCTGGAGAGACTGCAGAGAAGGTGATCTGCAATCTTCTGACTGACTGATCTTATGACACGCTGCAGTCTACACTTGTCCTTGGCCGTGGCAGCAGTGTGCCAGATGGTGATGGATGAGGTGAGGATGGACTCAGTGATGGCGGTGTAGAAAGTGTACCATCATTGTCTTTGGCAGGTTGAATTCCTTCAGTTGCAGCAGGAAGTACATCCTCTGCTGGGCTTAGTTGTGTTACATTTTGTTTGTATGGAAAGTTCTATACAAATAAAGTCTGAATGATTGATTGATTGATATTGGTAGGACTCACTGATGAAAAATAGGTGAAAGATTAGAACGACCAGTCAGCAAGGTTTGCTGTACAGCAGCCTTTCACATTAAAGATTTCCACCAGCAACAACTTTGTTTGTAAAGTGAATGTAGTAAAAAAGGCTGAAGCCGTCCCGGTGACAATGAAGAGCGAATATAGACAGAATTATAATAATACTGATTCTTCTTTTCACCTTTCCTGAAATAAACCCCAGAAATGTCATGAGCCGGATGTTCTTTTTTTAAAAAACACGGAAGTGAAGACAGTATGAAATACGCACCAATAACCACAAGTCTTGAGAAATGATTCATTTTAATTGGAATTTTAAAATCATTTAAAACAATCAAGTTAATCAGAGCGTTTGAATCTTTGATTTACAAAGCTCCACCATAAATGAAACCCTGCTGTTAAGCAATGTTGATTTCTGATTAGATCTCCTGTAATGTAATTATCCTCTTTCTAAGACAGTCTGCCTTCCTGTTTATGTCTTGCGTCTTCTTTCTTTTCTATTGTTGCTCTCTCATCTTCCTGCCTTTTTCCTTTTACTTGTCCTTTATTGTTGCTTCTGTCGTTCAAGTTCATCTTTCTTCTCCCCATTTTAATCTCTTCTTCTCTTCTATGTCTGTCTTTAGAGTTCCTGTTTCTCTGCATGAATGGGAGATCACATTAGGTGGGAACAATTTTCCAATCAGTGCAGCAGTTTGATTAATTATCCAACAGTCTCAGTGAGGAGGAGAGGACATGTTCACACAGAGAAATCAGCATCGCCTCATCACTTCTGAGAAGGAGGAGGTTTGGATGATACTTTAAAGAAAAGTTTAAAGGTTACATGATTAAAAATGGTGCCTGACTTTCAAATGCATCCACGTGGGCAGCCTATCTTGTGCTGCTCACACCTACAGTGTACTTCTCGTCATGCATATTTAGAGGGTTGGTCTTTTAACAGACACTGACATGAAATGATAGATCATTTTGAAGTCACTGAGTGCAACTGTTCTCCTCCCACTCCTCTGAAGCCAGTCGTGACTTTACATCAACCCCTGACAACTAAAGTTCCACCCTTCGCCTTGCCAGAAATTTAAATTGACTTTACGCTGAGCCTCCAAAGTACACTGAGAGCCCTCCAGAGGTTTGTTTCCTTCTGCTGTCCAAGTTATTTATTGTGACAGAGATGTTGCTGCTTGTCTGCCTTCTAAGAGGACACTGTAAATTAATGACTGGTGTTGTATTACAGAAAGTAATAGACAGTTGGTTTTTTTTAAGGTGCACTTCATAATTTAACATTAAAAATAGCTTTAAAGAGGAAAAATTGAAGTGTGAGGATTGTGCCAAGTACAGTAAACACCATATGTTAGGAAAATTACTTTAGTCCTCAAATGATTTGTTTTGTTTTTGTTTTTGTTTTTTTCTTCACAGCTGTGTAACTTTGCAGATTTGCAGCGAATTCAGGTTCTTCTATTCACTTGAATGGGGGTAGCTGGTTTAGGCTGCGGCAGTGGGGGCCGCAGTGGATGGCGAATGCAGCCTGCAGCAGAGAAGCTGAAACAGAATCAACTTTCAGAAAAACCCAGGCCAACACCGCGCTACGGTGACCAATCTAGCAATCAGATCGGTCAAACTGCTCCACATTCAGCCTGAAATGTCACTGAAACCACTATCCAGGCGGAGTTCATGGACTGAACTATGATACACTTTCATTTGTGCCCTTGTTGGGTTTATTTGGGAAGTCTATGTTGCAAAATATTTCCTTTGGTCTGTGTCCGTTTGAGAAAAAGACAACTGTGGTCAAGTGATAGAGAAAGTGAATGAGAGAGTGAGTGCTGATCGAAGTAAAATAAAAAGTCTTTAAATAAAAAGATTTGGTCTGAATTCAACTCAGACAGATCCCAGATCCCATTCAGAGCCCATTTTACTTCATGTGTCTTGGGCCGATTGATAGCTATCTGATCTTTGAACAACCAAGTGTTAATGCTTCCAAGAGGTATTTAAGATGGATTAAACTGTGTTTTGATGTGGTTCAAGATGCATTCTAGCCAGACGTTGAAGAGGTGTAAATGCATCCCTCTCTCCAAGTCACATCTTTACTCGCCCCATAGTGTAACTATGTCAGTAGTGAAAAAGCCATTGTCTGGTTTTCTTAACCATAATCACTAAAATTATTCTGGAATTAGCCATTGTGCTCTCTTTTATTAAGCAACATGGGAATAAAAAAAACATCAAGTGATTTCTGATTCAATGACTGAATGGTCTGCATGTGAGAGTAATCAAATGTTTCTTTATATCGAACGTGAGGGAGATTCTGATCTACCGTGCATAGTGGAAAGAGTTAATACATTGTGAGTTTTGCTCACATCACATCACATGAATAAGATCAGTAAACAGCGGGCTCTCACTGCCGGAGACAGAGGGTGTTTCTAAGGCACAGTTCACCAAAGTTCAGTTTTCTTGATTCTGTTGACGCAAACTTGATTTAAAAATCTACAAATGCAGCATATGTGTTTTTTTAATGAAAACGATGTCTGATTGTCAATTTCTTTCTGTTTTTGAGAGCCGTTTGTTGATTTAGTAGGAAAAAAATGGCAGCAACGTGCTAGAATTCTACTGGGGTCTAGAGGGTTAAAGGCCCATCCCTAATCATAATTCACGCACACAATTCACTCGTGTTTATGTTGGGTTATGGACAGCTGCTGTTGTTGGTAGCTAAGTCTAGCTGAACTGCTGTTGTTGTAACTAAACTGCCAAAAACACCAGAAGAACATTTCAGCAGGATGCCTCAAAAGCTTCAGAAAACTAGGTTGACTTGCAGTCAGATGTGATCAGGCCTGACGCATCTCTGTGGCTAAATTCAAATGAAAGTGTCTCAAATATCTGGATTCTATCCACATAGACTTGAAATGACAAGGGTAAAAGGTTTGATTACTTACAGCTGGAAACACTTGATGACTTAAATTAAATGATTGAATAATTTCATTTTATACTTGCAGTAGCAAAATGTTTAGTTATAAAGAAGCTCCATCCATCAGTTTCAAAGTGCTGCATGCTTGTTAGGGAGTTTAGTTTACTCGGCCATTCGAGGCTTTCAGTATTTAGAAATCTAAATTATTCAGAACCCGTTAAAGAAGTGACATTTAAAAAACACTGGGAAATAGTTTAATATATCTTTTTTCAGAAATTGCGTCCTGGGAGCTCAGTGTGAAGTGATGATATCAAAGGAAACACACACCATCTGTAAAGTAGGAACCCTATTAGAGAACAGAGAAAGTGTGGATGCACAACTTATAACAAACACATACATGTTTTTAATGTCTTTCAGGAGTCTAGAAATTATAAATATATATTTTCAGGGCCAGGTTTATGTACTGTGCAAAGGAATAAATAAAAAGTACAAATAAGAGGGACAGAAAATTTTAAAGCTCATTTAAGCAACCAAGCAGAATAAAAATGTCTCTTTAGATTGATAAATAAACACAGAGAAAGGTTATTTTTCTGTAATCATTACTGAGCCGTGCTATTGAATGACAGCTGCAGCCCAAGTCGCCTCATGGATAAATCGTCTTTACCCAGACGTTGTGAAGTGATTGACAGCTGAGCAGTTCAGTGGAAGGTGGGTAGATGAAAAACTTCTGTAGGTCTAAGCTGTTTTGCTGCATCATGGTGCAGATTTTGAAATCTCATTACATTTTTCCTCACAGTCTGTCTCCTCTCTTGCCAACACGACTCCAGTGACTCAAGTTTCTACCTGTGTGGCAATATCATGAACAACTAGGTGTGGTCATACTCACTAATAAAGACAGTGTTGCAGGAATGGAACCAATAGAGCAAGTAGGAACTGCAGATATCAGATTGTACAGAACTCATTGATAAATATGAATTCAGTTTTAGATTCAGTGATTGAGTGATTCAGTAATTGATCAATATTATCTTATTTTCTTTGTAAAATAAAAACAAATCTTATGATACAATAACTTATAACATATATACAATAACGTTTCCTCTAAGTGGGCTCATTTGAACAAACACCCCGCATAATTCACTGACGCTTACGCACAGTCCACACAGGTAAACTCCACCTTTCGTGTGCAGCTCCCACACACTACCTTGTGACATTTGGCACATGTCTACTTGGTTTTATTTTTTTAAAGTTCCTCCTCACTTGGCACTGCCTTCTCCTCTCCATCTCTTGCCCAGGTCCTGGCTCTCGCACCACCAGTTGCATGGCTTTTGAGCTTGTGGTTGGAGCGAAGTTCGCGTGATGAAATCCCTCGGCAAAACTTGTTCATTTGTGCACTTCTTGAACAGGATGTAAGCACTGATTGCAGCCAGGTTGACGATATTGTAGAATACAGCTACTGGCCACCTACGAGAGGGTGCTTTGACTGAATACTTTCTTGCCATTTGATCTACTCCTACCTTGGTTTCATTGTAGTATGTTATCGTCTCTGGCTTATTCTTTTGGCCACTTGTGATGCCAACAGCTGTGTGGACAGCGCTGAGGATGCATTTCTTTTTTTGCACTGATACACGGTCAGTGTTGCATCGCCACTTTTCAGCACCTCTGTGCTGAACAGCGGCCTCTGCGCCTTTACGCATGGAGAGAGCTCTCGTCTGCTCTTGTTAACAGTGCCAACCAAGCTGGTTTTCTTGGCCTGTAGTGCCTTGGCCAGTTCAAGGGAAGTAAAAAAAATTGTCTGTGGTGACGTTCCTTCCCTTCCACAGGTATGGGTCGATCTTTTTTAGCACCACACTGTCTCCAAGTTGCTGACCTGGCCTCCTCTTCTCGTCTTTGCCCAGAGAAGGCGCACCGTTGACCATGTATTTGGTGTCCACATCCGCAGCAAGCCAGAATTTAATTCCGAATTTGTCCGGTTTGTATGCCATATACTGGATGAAGCTGCACCTTGCCTTTGTAGGGAATAGCTACTCATCCACAGTGATGTCGGCACCCAGCTTGTAGCAGGCGATGCTGTTTTGGACAAATCTGTCCCAAACATCACTCATAAGGGCAAACTTGTCGTCTCGCAGGCGTGTGCGTCGGGTTTCCCTTTTGTCGAAATGCAGGAATCGCATGATTTCCTGAAATCTGTTTCAGGACATGGTCTCTTTGAAAAAAGCGCAGCCCCACTCGGCTGACCAAAAGCCCGCCACATCCATGCTTTTGCCACCTTGCGCGCCACAAATGTGTATAAGACCAATGAAAGCTTTTAGCTCTTCAGGATTTTGCACTATTGCCAAAAAAAGAACAGACTAATTACTTTTTTAGTTCATGAAATCACAATCTTGTTGTTATGGAATTTTCTATCCTTAGGTTACACAAGGTCACATGTGGGCCTTGAGGTCCTCAGCAGTATTAATTGTTTGGCTTTGATTGGGAACAGGAGCTGCCAGTCTATCTCAACACTGTGGTGGCCAGGGTTGAAGAGACCTATTGCTGCCTTCATAGACACAATAGATAGCTGGCTGTTGACGTTCCAATCTGCGTAAACAGACATCTGTGTCTCCAGACTAGAATATGTTGACAATAACACCTCCATGGGAAAAGACATTCTCTTTGACTAATTCTGGGCGTATAGTATTTGTGGTGTTATCTTGGGGTTTAAAGTCTATCCACCAGGATGAGTTGGGCAGAATGTGAGACCGACTCAGACACTTCTGATGTACTTTGAGAGTGTCTCTAATTCTCCTTGGCCAAGTGTCAATAAATATTACAGCAAAGACATCAGAGGCTCCTGAACACTTTCTTCCCTCCTGACCTCACCATTGACCTTTGACTTCAGCAGTTTCTCCACAACACTTGTTAGGACTATTTAGTCTATATGATTTATGCTAGCCTGACAGTATAGTATAATACTAATTATGGCAATAGAATAATAATAATGAAATAATGGGTTGCGGTGCAGGTGTGTGCCGGTGGAAGTGTTTGCCTGAAGTGAATGAATGGATTGGTCATCAGGAAAGGTGCGTCGGTAACAGCGGTGGGTGTGTGAGGGGAAAAATAATATGACAACCGTTCTCGATAGCAAATCTGATCGGTACAGCCTACCTTAGATGGCTAGAGACGGATAACTTAACTTTAAAGTACAACTGTTATTGATAATAGCCTGGCTAGTCTGCCTCACAAAGTATCAGGAGAAACATACCTGGAATATTTTCTGATGGAACAAGGCCAGTTCTAGGATCGGAGATGTCCAGCCAACTCTTTTTTCGGTGGGGAATGAATTCATTTTCTGAATCACTCTCAGAGCTGGATGAACTGTCCAGGGACCAAGACACATCGCTGTCCCTATCCGTACCTGCTCCTCCATCAGACTCCTCATCGTCCAGCCTCTGAAGCATGGCTAAAGTCTCTGTGGCTGTCATTCTTCTTTTTGATGACATTTTGTATAATATTTGGGTTTTTTACTTCGGCTCAAATGTACTACTTATAGCGGGGGTGCTCATTACCAATCGCAAGAAATATAGCGGACTGAAATATGACATCTATAATGCATGCGGTCAAAATGACCGCTATGGCCATTCTTGGTAGAAATAGTCTGAACTGTTTTGTGTTTTGTGATTTTAATAAAATAACAGTGTCAGAATAAAATATACACACATTTAGGATGAGTCCTTCAGCCACATTGATTTTATTTTAACAAAGTTATTACACTGTAAAATTTAAAAACGTTTAAAATGACTGCCTTGGTAGTTCTAGTGTTAAAAGACAAATACAAGAAAGAATAGGTATATCTTGTTAGTCATGTGTAAGTTCTGGGTCTGCCCCGGGGACTTTGGCAGTGTCCGGAACAACTCTAAAGGAAGGCACGCAGGAGGCATCCTAATGATGCCCAAACCACCTCAGTTGGCTCCTTTCAACGCGCAACCCTATCTCCACTTTTCAAATAAGTAAAATGCCTTGCATCCTCGCATAACATCATATGCATCACACGTTTAAAGGGCCCCAGTGATAAAGCCAGGCAGCACCCCAGTTGAGAAACACTGGTTGAAAGAACAACAAAGATGTGAACATAAAGATTAAGATAGATAAAACTAGGAGTAAGATAAACATTAAGAGACGATAATACCAACTAGATTTGAAAAGTGTAAGGGAGTCGCTCTAAAAACCTGCAAAGGTTTTTACATAAAATCAGGGATGAGCAGTGTCAAGTCTCGCTTGGTGGTCTGACAGTTCCTCTTATCCGCCTCCTCCTGCAGACCAGGATCCTCGAAAGCTCGACACCAGGGCCCAGTATTTCAAAAGTAATCTGACGGGATTATCCTGGTCGGATTGGATTAAATCTAGATCTGATCTGAAAACTGGGTATTTCAACACAGATCCAGAGAATCCTGATCCTGAAGATCAGGATTCTGCTCTGGTAACCCAATCCTCCCTTGAATCCAGATAAAAGGCTGGATTTGGGTATTTCAAAAGTTAAGGCAGATATCTGGATCAGCTTGATACCAAAATTTCAGGATCATTTGGATCCCACCTCAGAGGTGGATTTCACTTAGATTGACAAAGCCTCAGCTCCACTTCTCCTAGATATTGTTACTCAAGATGTTCATTACACTTTATCTAAAGTGTTAGTGTTTTACTTTTAACAAACAATTAAAGTAGCCTAATTGTAAGAAATGTAAAGCATAGTAAAATATTTTTGACCACACTTTCCGAAACTGCTTTAAATAAGAGTAACAATTACATACCTATTTCTCAAATTCTAGTTTCACCAAACATTGTAACTCGCATACAAAACATCAGAGAAAGACAACAGGAATACAGGGTCCAAACAAACTTTAATTCCAACAAAACAAAGACATTTTAAATAATGTGGCCACTAACTAAAACAGGACCTAACCCAGCTCAGAGGTCAGAAGTGAGCTGTTTTTCCAATAGCTTTATTTTCAGTTCTGTTTCTTTTTGCTGATTATTTTACTTCATCAAATCAGATGCTATTTTGCTATAAATTACCATAATTATGTTTAGTGAGAGCCTTCTATATAAGGGAGACAAATTAGGATGAAAAAATGTTTCTAATTGTGTCACTGACCAAGCTATATACCATGAAAGTAATGCAATTACAATTTTAAGCAGTTTCAAGCACTTTATTCAAAATCCAATAACTTGAAAACCTTGAATGTATCAATATAATTAAAGCGTTTCCAAGGATTTCCGGCACTCATACGGACCCGGTTGTCCTTAATAGCTGAGTGGTCCATGGCTGTGAGTGGACTCTGAAAGTAGAAGAAAGAGAAGGTGTATGAGTTTATCTTTGTCATCGTCAGGAATCCACAATTCCAAATTGTGTTTATGTACACAAAAGCATGATATCATCACCAGCATTACTGTAACATTCTGACACTTCTGAATGAACCATATAGTTAATACTCGTACTGTGTAACGTTACGTTTCCAAAGTACTGCAGCAGTCTGCTCTGTACACATGTAGCCTATTTTTTTTAAGTCTGCTGTGTTGCCAATGACGTAACGCTAATAAACTCTGGACAGGTTGGTGTTAGTTTAAAGAGTTAAGGCATGATGTACGTCCGATTAGTTCCCTTTTAAGTTAAACCATAGACCACAAAGTTCATCAACAAAGCCAGCTACCGCGCTAGCCCACTAGCTGCTTAACATACAAGTCAATGAAGCCGAGTTAGCTACCGTTAGCACGGCCGCGGCTCAATTAGAGATCGCTACGGCCTGGTTTTAATTAGGTGACAATTCAAGAAGTTGGCTTGCATGATATGTTAGTTGGCGTTCGTATGGTCTTAAAACCGCTACACATTAGACGACGGTAAACTTACACTTTTGACGTTAAAGTCGTGCTCCCAGCTGCTCCTTTCGTGAGGAAGTCCGCCATGTTTCTATCTGGAGGCGGAGACACGAAATTTGGAAATCCGTATCCTGCCAGGTCGGGATCACGGTGATCCACCCTGCCAGTGTTCTGAAATACTCAGATAAAGTCAGCAGGATCACCTTGATCCATGACTGAAAAAAGGAGGATTTCATTATCCGGATTATTCTGATCCAGATTACAAGTTTTGAAATACTGGGCCCAGGAGACAGTCACTCTATTGTCCAAAATATGAATGTAAACTTCAGAGTCAAGATAAAAGTATTGCAGTTTAAAAGGAATATCCCGTAGGCTAAAAGGTTAAGTAAAATGAATAGAGAGAGTACTTGGCATGTTTCTTCTCTTCAACTCTGGCCCGTGGCAGAACTCCTCCACCAACAACTAGTCCTCCACCAACACAACAACAACACACCCCCTGGTGTCTGCTACTCAAATCATAGAATAATAGTCCTTGTGCACCCAGGCTGGAGTTTTAACGCCAAACAGACTCTTAGCGGTGGCAGGCTCTACCAGGCTAGTTCCTCCAGGGCTCCGTGCTTCCTGTTCCTCGTTCTGCCACAGTTTTAAACTGTCACCCAACGCTCCTTCACAACTGTCCCTCATCTGCCTAAAAGCTGCCAGTCAGTAAGTCTGTGTGTGGTTCAGGGGCTGCTAGGAAAAATCACTACATTCTAAAAAAAAACACTCAAAGTAATTAAAAACATATTTGACCTTCATTTCACCTACCATTCAAGTCAGTTTACATAGACATGTTGGATTGCAGTTGGTTTTATCTGTCCTGTTGTTGTCATGGCAATTCTGTTTTCATGGGCAGATTAATGCCACAGATTTGTCTGTTTATTTCATTTAAAAGCCTGAGCACGGGGCGGCTGCAAATCAGCTAGACACCGTGTACACATCAGATCTGTTGCACTGATCTGACAGTAGTCTCAATTAGTCGACACAGGACTTGCCCCTTCATTTCAACCAATCAGATTAGTGAGCCAATCATCTTGTTCTTTTGGAAACTTACAAATCTGTGCAGCTTCTTTAAAACTGTCATCTGTTGTTTCAGGGTTTGACTGATGCAACTCAGAACTTGCTGACTAATTGGTCCATCACTGAGTTCATCGGGAATGCTGCTTCAGATCTCGTCTATTTCTCTATGGCCCAGAACACAGAGCAGCTCCTTAATAGAGTGATTTTAGAAAAAATATGTCATTCACTCTTTTTCCTCAGTCCATGCATGTGAACATCTCTCATTTAGATCAAAGAGATGAGATTGTTTTGCTGTGTGTGTGTCTCCGTGCAGTTCTGGAGTCTGCACTAATGGTTTCAGGCAAAGTGTGTGTGTCTGTGTGTGTGTGTTTCTAGTCACTCAACACAATGAGTGTGCGTGACTGTGTTCCTTTGTGTATGTGCGGAGTGCAACAGATCTGTTTGCTTCAGGCTTATGTGTGTGTGTGTGTGTGTGTGTGTGTGTGTGATGATTAGAGGCTAAATTATACTGTTTGTTGTTATGGTAGCACTTGGGCAGCTAGCCTGCTAGCTACAGCGCTAATGTGCTGAAAGGACAGAGAAGACTTATCATCAGGCATAGTGGCCAATCAGCCACACACACACACACACACACACACACACACACACATACGCACAAGCAAAGTTTGACTTAATCAGACAAGCAACGTCACCCATACAGATTATAACTGAGACATAAGCGTACACACACACACACACAATATTATTGTGATGAAGTTTGGAGTGGCTCTAAGTTTTGGAAGAGCCGGAGGTTAAATAAATACACAATTAAACTGATGCAGTGTCAGAAGCAGCATGCTGAAGGACACTTTTTGACAGGGGACTGTCACATCAGCGCTTACACTGTAGACATGTAACATTTTATGTAAGAAGGAGAAGGTCACAAAAGATTCTGCATTCATTGTTAGGAAGAAACAAGGACACAAGGACTTCATGGTAAAGCTCTAGTTGCCACAATTCAAATGTGACACAACTGAAATTAAAATCTAGATTAACTCTTTCCCCACAAGAACTGGAAAAAGATGTTAAGAAATGTTCATGCCCATTTGAACAGGGACCTCTTTTTTACTTCCTTTTTGGATGTGACTGTGTGAAGACGTTGTGTTACTCCTTGTGGGGTATGGTGAAGAAGTGTCCTCCCAGTGAAGTTGTGTTATAGAAAGGTCTGCAGAGAAGTAAATAAATCTGAGTATCATGAAGGAAATTAAATTAAATTGATAAGGCCCGGTTTTCATTTAAGCATATCACTGATATAACTAAGTTTAATGCTGAGATCTTGGAACATGGCAACCTTCAAAAGAAGTCAGACAGGAAAAGAAACTCAAGGGCTCAGATTATCAGACAGATTTTCGAGCATTTGGGTGAAAAGTAGTAAATTACACATTGACACATCATCTGGACTTCAAGAAGCAACATTATCATTCCTTTGGAGTCATGTTTGTAGCAACCAGATCAATGAAAGTCCAATATTCACTCATTTTTAGCACTGTTTTTGGTCTCTCCACCTCCTGAGGGAAACATCTGGCTCTTTAGATGCTAAATGTGCCTCTATGTTCAGTAGCTAGACCTTAACTGTGTCTGTCTGCTGTTTGTGCTGGGCAGGTAGATCTCTCTGTGGGTTTTTTAAAACCTGTTTGCTGAAAACAGCTGTCTGCTGTGACCAAAATGAGAGTGAACCAAAACAGTGAAGTTGTGGGCTATAAAACAAAACTTTATGAACTGAAATATGCCTCAATGGTCCGTAGAGCTGAAGAGATCCGCAGGGTTAGTTGATAATTCTGTGTGGGTTTATCACTACGAGCGACAGCTTTCACATGGTCATGGGATACTGTGTATGTTTTGTGTGTTCAGAGGGATCTGTCTGATAAATGTCCTCAAGTGATGTTACTTCAGTTTGTAAATGGAAAAAAAAAAAAAAATCTGTGGGTGTGGAGTTGGAATGAGGTGAGCTCAGCAGACCTCTGTAGCTCACTCCTCATCACTGCTGCAGGCTTGATAGCTTAAACTAGTGCAGTCAATTTGCATTATGGGTAATGTAGATTCAACACATTATCCTACGTTGTCAAATACTGATGTTGTTAAAATGTACCTTGTGAGTAACATGTAATCACTGCTGTGAAATGGTTGCAGTTTGGTTATATTTATGCAACAGAATTACTTGGATGACTTTTGGTTTCAGACGGGACATGAACCCCAGTCACTATGGGTTACACTGGAGCGGATGTACGCCTGTTGTGTCTCATACAGGTGATTAAGGCTGGATTCAGACAGGATCCGGCGCTGTGGCGAAAATGGATGTTTTCCCATTCATTTGAGTGGAGGCTGTCTTGGCGGTCTGCGTTGTAGGGGAGTCAGTGAAAAACCATTCTGGCAAGCAGCGGAGAAGTTGAGCTAGATCCAACAATTTATGCTGCAAAATAGAGACATGAAGAAGTCTCTTCAAAGAAGTCTGTTTCCAATGCTTCCAGATCAGATACATCAAAAGTTATTTCCTTTCCTACAACAGTTATTGTTTGATAGCGGTTACATTAAGCACATATAGACACACCCCTAGCAACCCACCACAGCTCCCCCCACCCCCCACCACCATGCAACCCTACTACACCTGCACCTGTTCCTGTCTGAATGCAGGACACCTTGTGCATCAGCAGTTGTGACTAAACATTGGTGTTTGACGTTTGTGGAATGAATATGAAAATTTAATTGGAATGCAATACTAAATTGGTATTACTGAACCGAACACTCTTTTAATAGTAGACAATATGACAATGTTGTTTTCTTAGTGCTGCAAAGAAAGAAAAAGAACTGCTCACATCACAGCCATCTTTTTGTTTTTACATTGGCTTTCCATCATGTTCAGAATTCTTTTTTTTTTTTTTTTTTTAAAGATTAGTTTTTTGGTCTTTTCAAGCTTTATTCTGATAGAGACAGCTGAAGACTCGAACCCTGGGCTCCCGCAGCAAGGACTGAGCTTTCGCACATGGGGCGGCTGCTCTACCAACTGAGCTAAACAACGCCCCCAGAATTCATTTTACAAGGTTTACCCATGTAGAGCCCTGCAGTCAGGCATCTGCTCCAACCGTATAGGTCTTAGGTCTTCTGACCAGGGTTTACTGGTTGTCCCCATTGCACGAGAGAAAACAAAAAAGGTGATCATGCCATTGAAAGTGGTGGCTCGGACCCTGTGGAACATTTTTCCCATCGACTTGCATTGTGCGTCCTCTATTCGAGCCTTTGACAAGCAACTCAAGACCCATTTATACAAACTGGCCTTTGTCTCGCCTTGTGCTGTCTAATGTTCTGTCGTTGCTCATGTTTTATTGTTTGTTTCTTGTTATTGTTTAACAATTTACTCTTGTAAAGCCCTTTGTGACCTTGCTCTGTGAAAGGTGCTATACTAAATAAATTTCATTTTTATTATTGTTACCATCACCATCATAGTGTGACAGTCTAACACAATGTCTGATAAATAATGGAATGCTGTACAAGTGTTAGGTTCCCCCAGAGAGTCCAGGGGATGAGGGCAGTAACAATAAAATCAAATCCAGTGACAAAGAAAAGCCACAAAACATTAAAATGAACACTAACTTAGATGCTATATAGGCACAAACTCAGCACCCCCAAACGTGAGTAAGTTTGCCTCTTCATTGGAGGTCAGCAAATCACGCATAGAGACCGTCCCTTTACTGGGACCCTTCAGAGGGAATAAGACTTTACACTAGCACCCAAATTGACTAACCTGCCACATGGTCTACTGACTCTGCTCTGGTCCTGATTAGGTGATAACTGCCACTAATCACTCATTGGGGGTTCTCTCACTCTGGAATCCACCATCTTGCCAAAGGACACTTCAGCTGGACTGAAGGAGCAATTGAGGCCACTTTCTTTGATCAGAATCACATACAAGAAATTCACCTTGGTACTTTGGTGTATAACAGACACATAACATCCACTCACTAACACATCAAGAAGTCAATGATAAAATATGACAAAAGACATTATAAACATACAACCCCAATTCCAAAAAAGTTGGGACGCTGTGTAAAATGTAAATAAAAACAGAATGTAATTATTTGCAAATCTCACAAACCCATATTTTATTCCAAATAGAACATAAACAACATATCACGTGTTGAAACTGAGACATTTTATCATTTCATGGAAAATATTACCTTATTTTGAAATTGATGGCAGCAACATAAAAAAGTTGGGACAGGGGTAACAAAAGGCTGGAAAAGTATACGGCACAAATCAAAAACAACTGGAGGAGCATTTGACAGTTAATTAGATTAATTGGCAACAGGTCAGTAACATGACTGGGTATAAAAGGAGCATTTTAGAGAGGCAGAGCCTCTCAGATGTAAAGATGGGCAGAGGTTTACCAATCTGCGACAAACTACATCTTAAAATTGTTTAACAATTTTAGAAAAATGTTCCTCAATGTAAAATTGCAAAGACTTTGAGGATCCCGCCATCTACAGTGTAAAATATCATCAAACATTCAGAGAATCAGGAGGGGTCTCTGTGCGCCAGGGACAAGGTCAAAGGTCAAAACTTTTGCTCATGATCTTCGGGCCCTCAGATGGCACTAGATTCAAAACGGGCATGATTCTCGACTGGAATCGGTCAGGAACACTTGCAGAAATCACTGTCTGTGAACACAGTTCATCATGCAATCCACAAATGCAAGTTAAAGCTGTATCATGCAAAGAATAAGTCATATGTGAACACAATCCAGAAATGCCTTCATCTTCTCTGGGCCAAAGCTCATTTAAAATGGTCTGAGGAAAAATGGAAAACTGTTCTGAGGTCAAATCAATCAAAATTTTAAATTCTTTTTGTAAATCATGGGCACTGTGTCCTGTGGACTAAAAAGGAGAAGGACCATACAACTTATTATCAGCGGCCAGTTTAAAACTCGTCATCTCTGATGGTATGGGGTTACATTAGTGCCTATGGCGTGGGCAGCTTACACATCTGGAAAGGTACCATCAATGCTGAAAAGTACATAGAAGTTTTAGAACAACATATGCCCAGGCAATGTATCTTTCAGGGAAGGCCTTGAATATTTCAGCAAGATGATGCTAAACCACATACTGCATCCTTCACAACATCATGGCTTTGCAGGAGAAGAGTATGGGTGCTGAACTGGCCTGCCTGCAGTCCAGACCTTTCACCAATAGAAAACATTTGGCGCATCATAAAACAAAAAATCCAGCAACAAAGGCCCAGGACTGTTGAGCAGCTAGAATCCTGCATTAGACAAGAAAGGGACAATATTCTTCTCCCAAAACTCCAGCATGTGATCTTCTCACTTTGCGCACATTTACAGACAGTTGTTAAAAAAAGACGGGATGCTGTACAATGCTGAACATCGCTCTGTCCCAACTTTTTTGAGATGTGTTGCTGCCATCAATTTCAAAATGAGCTCATATTTTCCATGAAATGGTAAAATGTCCCAGTTTCAACACATGATATGTTGTTTATGTTCTTTTGGGAATAAAATACAGTTGTGGAGGGGGCGTGGTGCATTGGCTGCAGGGGAGAGGTGTGAAGACGGATCAGGAGAGCAGCGCCAGGGGAGGTGATCAGCACACCTGCATCTAGTTGTCTAATCAATCTCCCCTTTTTAAGACAGTAGCGTGCTTGACCTGGGAAGTGACAGACACAGACACACCAAGAGTCGGCAGCAACAGCATGGCGGCCCGGAGTGTTGCAAGGACGCGAGCAGCCCGTGAACGGCTCAAATCATTGGGTGTTCTATGTACAAGTGAAATAAACGTGTCAAACAGTCATCATTCTCTGTGTCTCTGCTGAAGAAACCCATGGTGGCATCATGCAATGCCACAATAGTTTTCTGAGATTTGCAAATCATTGCATTCTGTTTTTATTTACATTTTACACAGCGTCCCAACTTTTTTGGAATTGGGGTTGTATTTACAATATGATTTTTTTTTTATTATTTTTTTTTATTCATTTAAATGAAAATAGCCGTACAGTTTTGCCTAGGAATGTTCAAGTATTTAGAAATGAATGTGCAAAGGCTCACACTAATTCATTTTTCATTTTCTAATTCATATATTTTTTTTAAATTCACATGCATCGTCATCAGTTGATATTTGTTGCTTCCACCTCAATCAGAGGAAAACTTTCAACCAGGGCTCTACACAATGCATCATTGCCGCAAGGTCTCTCTGGTCATTAAAACAAGAGCTCCTAGTTGTTCTCTAAGTCTAAGTTCAAGACTTGTCCTGACTGAGATTTCGATATCTAAGCTTTCAGGTTATAGAATAGTTTCACTCTGGAAATCAGACCAGCAAAGTGCTTCATCAAAAAAGGTTGACATTGTTTGCCTCCCTTGTTTGTTTTCTCTTTGTTTTCTTCATGTATCAGAGACCAGCAGCTTTGTGTAGTTTATTGATTTTACATTACAGACTCTCCACATCAGAGTTCAAACTGTTACATCTCACCAGCACTAGGAGCCAAAAGCACTAGAGATGTCAAACTCGGATCCTTTTAGGGATTCAAATCTTTCTGAGTCAGTCACTAAACAGATCCGGATCTTATGAGTCATTTGAGTCATTTGTCCATAAGCATATAAATTCGACCAGTGAAACACAAGCCCGCCTGTCTTAGACTACAAATAGCCTGAATAAATTTAAATTTGAGAGCTGTTATACAAGGAGGGCAGTCTACTGTTTGTGCATTTGAAATTTTGATGCAGGAAATAAAACTTTACATTTTCATCTTATTAAAAAATATCTAACATTAATTATGAGACTGTAAGTAGTTCGCAATGTTTTTATTTAGCTGTATAATATTCAACTGACATAAATACAATCATATTCTCATAACTCACAGTCAGCATCACTCATTTAACTGTAAATACAGTAAATGACATAATAAAAAAGGTGGCGAATATAACTCCATAATTATTGATGACAGATTATACTAACACATAATGCTGCAAATAAAATGCTCCTCTCAGTGTTCAGGCTGTAGCCTCTAAAGTTTATTAACACTTAATTTTGTTAAATCAAGTGCAGCGAATAAGACCATCATTAATAACAACATATAATGCTGCAGTTAAAATTACGTTAATTATGTTACGTCCCTCTCACATTGTTTTTAACCTATATACTATATTAGCAGGAAGACCCACTGATCCGTTGAGTCGTCTGAGTCATTTGAGTCTGACGGATCGGCGAGCGATCCGCGGGTCTCATGAGTCTCCTGAGTCTTTTGGTTCTTTTGATTCTTTTGATTCTTGGGTGTTTCCGGCTCCGTATGTATTTACCAAATGGATCTGGATCTGAATCCGGGTCTGTGCTACTGAGTCTGAGTCTGCTCTGCAGGAAGTTACGCAGTTTCTGAAGCTATTCTAGCGGCGGAAACGAGCTTCTTGTTGACAATATTAGTGAGGCATGTTGTAATGAGATCGTACAGGTTAAAAGGGGAGGAGTGAATGGCGCATTTTATCGTTTTAATTTGCATATGTGGCCGTGTTTAGGCCGCTGTTAGACGGATTTAGGACGGTTAAAGACCCGGATGAATCGTGAATCATACACCACTAAAAAGCACAAGCCTGGTGCAGCTTTAATATGTGCCTGCTATGTTCCAAGGCATTGTGAAGAAAAGCCCTGCAGTAAGCTGGAAGATGGCTATTGTAGTACGTTGCAATGTGCTCTGAGTCTGTGACTAGTAGTATTAATACTACTACAGTATACGTAATCCAATTTGAAGGAAAGGCAAGGGACCAAGATTGTGGAGCCAGAAATGTTCTGGTTTCTGTTGGTTGTGGGCTTTGGTTGCAAAAGTCTGTGTGTGGAGACCAAAAGAGTGCAGAGTGAACCCATCAGCTATCACAAGACAACTTCGCTATTTACTAGCTTATCGGCATCCATATGCAGTTTTCTGTTTATGGAGATCAGCAGAAATGTGTCTTTCTCATCATTCTTGGGTATCAAGTCGGTAATCGGACTGCAGAGGATGTCTTGTCCTGATATCAGTGGTCTATCTTCCTAATATCTGGTGGCTACTATGGAGGCCCAAAAAACATTGGGTGTTACCCTCAGGCACTAAATCACCCTCACCCCCAAAATCCACCGGGCCTGTCCGCGGCGCGGCGCTTGAGCGTCGCGTATTTGGTCCGTTCTCCACAAGGCGTCAACACCCACCGGGAGTGTTTAAAAAGCAGCGCATCTTGCGAGCGTCACAGTGTTTACCTTTTGTACGACGGTGTTTACCTCATGTCCGACAGTGTTTACTTGCTGATTTGATCGAAGCTTTCATGCACGTAGCTTATATCTGTACTTTAAGCAGTACATAGAAGTACACAGACTATAGCATAAAAGGTATGAAACAACAATAAACATACAGTTAAGTTAAATCACACAAAAAACACAAAAGACATTTAACTACGAAGCCAGAGCAAATATCGACGAAAACGTGTCTGTGTACTGACTGTTTAAATTTACATTGTGAAGTAATGTTGATCTAGCTACAGGAAATACGACCCGGAGTCTGCTCATGGTGTTTTATTTTGAAAAACGACCGGATTCGCTCTGCAATTTCTGTCTGACTTCCTGTCAGAACGATCCGCTCTCTGTCCAGCTTGACGTGTGGGACTCGCGTCGAGCGTCAAAAATAGAACAAACACGTAATGCCCGCGTGGCCGAGCGTCAAGACGCGTCGAGGACGCGTCTGAGACGGAGCACTACGGAGCCGGTGGAGGTTAAACATTGACTTTAATGGCCGCGTATTACTCGCGATGACGCGAGGCTCACGCGACGCGGATGGACCCGGTGGATTTTGGGGGTCAGATGTTAGCTAATGGGACCTGAGATTGCTAAATAGCATGCAAGTATGGAATATTGGCAGAAATAGTAGTTTTGGATGTGTTTTCTTATGTCTTCTTGCAGAGGGCAAAATAAATGAAAGGCAGTTCCCTGAGTCTCTCATCTCTGCTCAACACCCGTTGTGTGTGGAACTGAAAAACACCATTCTTCTAAAAGATATTCAGTCATTTGGTGTTTTATTGATAATTAGATGTTAGGGAGTGCTGTCTAATACTGACACGTTAATCAAACCGAAATCTCCCATTGTTGTTGGGTTGAGATCTGGTCACTGTGAAGACCATAGCATGACATAATTCACTTTCCATACTCAAACTATTCGGTCACTCCGTGTTGTTCAAGTTTTCCCTTATTTGTCATGTGTGTTTTATACTAATATAACTATACTGATACTATATATATAATATAAATGGCTAAAGTTTTGTACAGTGTTCACATTTATTGAGATGCTAAAAAAAGCTATGCTGCAGAAATACCAGGGGCATCACCATCTTTGCTCTAACAGGTTGTAGGAGCAAAATCTCAAGTATGTGCAGTTGTAGGAATAGATGAAATACTCCACAGAGCCCCCAGGCTTTCTCCAGAAAAGGGGATATTTTATTCAGTGCAGCATAAAGCCTCGATAACACATCATTTGAAACACACTTACACACAATTACATTTAACTTTGCTACTTCTCGGTCCGAATGGAGTTCTGGGGCTGTATAAAGGTGTAAGGGCAGTAAGTATCTTGTCTGGTTTTCTTGTTGCTGGTTTCGGTCCGTTCATCCTCTGTCTGCTTTATCTGTATCAGCGTGTCTGCAGTGTCTCTCTCTGGTGGTTTCTCCTCTTATTTCGTAGCAGCCTTGGTTGTCTACCTGCCTTTTTCATTTTCCCTGTCTGCCCCTTCTCTCTGTCTGTCTCTGTGAAGTGAACTTTCATTAATGTTTGCAACTTTCTCGCCTTGACTTGAGCAAATTAAGCTGATTGCAACTCTACAGCCACTTTGTGTTACATTAGCATGATATCTTGCCAGTCCCTTTTTTTTCAAATTCCATCTGCTGGTTTTAGCTTTACATTTTCTTACAGTAAAGAAGTCACATTTGTGAGGTAAGTTAGCTGACCATTAGGTTCTTGGCCTAAGCCCAGCAACTGCTACTACTGTGTTCTGGGACAAATGTTCAATTAATGATGGGGCTTTTTAACTTGAAGCCAGATTATCTATCACTAAGAGCCATTTTAAAAAGCATCAGATATTTGTCTTTGTAAAGAGACTGCTTACTTGGGCTCCACTCAACATTACAAAAAACAAATAAAAATTGATTTATAATCAGCACTAGATGGATGTAACACAATGTTCTAATTGCAATAACAATAAAACTGGTATTTGTACATTGTACCGCTAACAACAGCACAATTGGTGGACATTTCTTTCATTGGTGTTCTCAGGGAGATAAATGTTGTCCATATGCTTGTTCTTAAAGGAAAAAAAATCTTTCTGCATATGAAGCCTATAATTTAGTCGTCTTTTTTAATAATGCTTTTTAAAATTAAGTTGCTGCTGTTCTCTGGCTGGGGATACATTCATCATTTCAATGTGTTTTTACCATCTACTTATGTATACATTATTTATTTGGTTTTTATTCACAATGTTCAAAATGCTTTTTGTGTAGATGTATTGTGTAAAGACTAACAACAATTAAAAAAAGCTCTCTAGACTTATATTTAAAATAAAAAGGTCCACACCAATGTGTTTTTTGTAAAAGTGTCTGAGACCAAAACCTCTGTGATAAAAATGGGATAAACATGGTTATAAATAGTCTATAGTGGCTTCTTGCTCGGTCATGGCTCCTTTTCTCTTTATCCTCTCTACATTGCTCGCTCGCCTGGCTCCTGTTCTGGCATGACACAGGGTCCGCTCCACGTCAGCATTACCCTGCACCCTATAAAACCTCCTCTTCCTAATGGTCCAAAACACCTGTGGTACAAACACTAACAATGCCCTAGTGCCTCCTAGTGCAAGGTCACAGAAAAAACAGAAAACATGAAAATATGAACCAGTTTCCCCAAAATCAGTGAAGTAGTTGGTGATGTGCGACTTAGCCCCGTAAAGCATTACATATTTCTTGCTGGAGATTTTACAAAATTACATAGTGCAGAAACATTATGTTTACATGGTAACATTTTTACATAGGCATATGCTATGAAGTGAACCCCAGCCATTCCAAATATCAGTCACTTTAAAGCTCAGGTTTCACTTCAGCTCTATTATGTTATCATAATTGTATGAAGCTTTCTCAAAACGTATTCATTCCATAAATGCAGCAATATTCTTGCAAGGACACTCGTGTTTCTACTCTCCCTCTCAGTCATGCACGTTTTTTTTTTCGTTTTTTTTCGACACCAACACCAATGTAGAATTTCAACAAATGTAATGTTTTGGTGGATTCATCTTACGTATTCTGTTTATGTAACGTGTTCTTTTCAATGCATGGCAGTCCTCACCTAGCGTTTCTAAAGCCTCCATCTATCTCAGTGTGCTAAAATCTGATTTTTAGGGAGGTTCCGAGGACATCTGATGATACCATATCCTGTCTGAGCCTTCTGTTACACATAAGTTATATAAGTTATATATATATATATAACTTCCCTCTGTCCTTTTCATTATCCTGAGGCCTGAATCTGCCCTTTCATCTTGGAACAATTCTTCTGTTTTGACAGATTGGAAAGAGCTGAAGGCTCAGACCTCCAGCTTAAATTAGTTTCCTCTGACATCCAAGACGAGGAGAGAAAGAGGGAGACCAAAGCAAAGAGGGAGGATGGAAAGATGGAGGGGGGAAAAACCCACTGTTTAAATTTTTTCGCTCTCTAAGATCTGCTCCTGGAGGCAAGAGAGAAAAAAAGGAGAGATGCAGACAGAAATGAAAAGAATGGTAAGAATGGGATAGATCTGAGTTGAGGGATGGAGACAGAACCTGACAGTGACAATGCAAAAGTCATGCAAATAATGAATAGAACGTAATAAAACTATAGACTCACAGTTTAAATCTCCATTTCTAAGTCTGATTAGTATTTGGCCTGTTGGTCATGTGTAAAAATGTGAAGTGTAGTAGTTATGAACTGCAATCAAATCACAATCACTTCACTTGTTCAGTTGTCTGACATCAAATAGAACTATGTCATGCTTTAACCTGTATTAAAAAATTTAAAAAGTGCCAACCCTTGTGGCTGTGAAGTGAAGCCAACACAGAAATGCCAAAAACTGCAGTTCCTTGAATGGCCACTTGAGGATGGCTACAGAACAAGTCAGTCACCATAAGTCCCCATGTTCAAATGTGCAACTTCACAGCAGAAATAAACATGTTTACAGCCTGGTACAAAAAACTTTTGGCTAATTCCTCCATTAATGAACTGGACTGAGTCTGACGTTCCATTTAACGCACATGTTTGTATTAATGCTTAAAGTTATGCATGATTAAAATGTGGCCGCAGTAGCTCAGTCCGTATGGACTTGGCTTGGGTTCGAGTCCAGTATGGACCAAAGTATGGAAGGTGGACTGGTAGCTGGAGGGGTGCCATTTCACCTCCTGGCGCCTTGAGCAAGGCCCAGAACCCCCCCTCACAACTGCTTACAGGGTGCTGCTCTGTGTGGCTGCCCATCACTCCACCATCTCTCTCCAATTTGCATGTCTCTGAGCCTTTGTCCGTGGTTGTATTTCGGGTAAAAATGCATGTTTACAATTTGAGTGAAATAAAAGAAAGGGATGAATAAAGTATCTATTCTATTCTTTGATTGTTCTACCCACACTCCATGTCTTTGCTCATTTGTGGCAGAGGCAGGACTGCCAAGATGGTGGCAGCCAGAGCCACCACACACTGAACATCACAACAGTTCTTCTGTAACCTGTGGGTCAGGGATGACGTCAATGTTTTATACTGTCTTAAGAACAGCCGTCTTCACTCCCAAGTCGTCAATTTCAAACAAACACAAGTCAACATTGACTTCTTTTTAACCTATGCTTCGTTATGTTTATTATATGTCACACTTTTACGTTACTATCTTTTTTTTTTTTTTTTAACCAAATCAAGTAGTAACCATTGCAGGGTCACTGACCAAGCTGCCGTTTGGGAATGAGAACATCAGTAGAGGTGGTGATGGGAAGCTGGAGGGAAACCATGCTGTCCCAGTCCTTTCCCAACGCCCATAGGGACCACCTGGTGTTGGCAGATTTAGATGTTTTAGTGTGGCCATTGTCTTAGGCATCATAGTAAGAAAGAGATTTATGAAAAGCTAAGATTCAGTTCCCAGAGCTCATCAACAGAACACAGTATTATTTACCTAAACTTCTGTTTACTCAAATGCCTGATGCCAGCACATTCATGGGCTTGAGATTCATGGGCTTGAGATACAATATCCTTATGTATCCATCCAGAAAGCACAACAATATTCAGAAGTTCTCCAGGGAAAATCTCCACCTGTCATGTTCTTGCTTGTCACAGAGCCTTCCATGAAACTTTTCAGTACATGAAATAAAGGGAAATAGTAAATATAGAGACAAATCAATGGCAACAGGGAGTCCTGCTGTCCTATATAAGGATCAAAGAACAGCATTTTGTGAGTTTCTAGACAGTGAAGGGCATTGATAAAACCTTTGAATGAACCTCTTCTCCCCTCCAACAAAAGCATTTTTTTTGATAGCATTAATGTTTGAAGTTCTGCAATGCTGACTTTTTTTCCACAAACATGGATTTTGTAGCATCCAAGTGAAAACAGCAGCTTTCACATGATATGACATCTACATCCCACAAAACAATGTTAGTTTTTAATATGATACAAAAATGAATAAATACATTAAATAAATATATTCAATGTGTGTAGATGGGCACTGTGGAATCAATATATAATTGGATGTAGAATGTGGATTTTTAAATGATTTTGATGTGAGCATTATACTCATAACATTTATGGATATGTTGTGTTTATATGCACTGCACTTCACGATTCCACCATCAGTTTGTCATCCAGTGCAGTGATCTTCTCTACAGTCACTGAATGTATTAAAATGTATACTGCAATATAGTGCAATAGACTTTTCTCATAACAAACATTTTGACTTGTCATAAATGACAGGTGAAACTAATACAATGCAACTGGCTCACCTAAATGTGATGCAGCTATTTCCTACTGCTTACTTTGCGGTGGGCTTTCTATGCCACCATGCTGAGTGTCTGTGTAAATAACGGTGACAGTAACTGAAACTCAGCCTAATCTTTGTCTCCTTTTTTTCTCCCACTCATGTTTTGCATGAGTCGACTCTATTCTCCTTTTAATATGTCCATCGTCGCCAGAAAAGGCATGTACACATTAAATGGGCCAATCACAATTGTAGTCTGCAGCACTGTGACATATATTCACATTTATATGGATCCGGTTTACCGCAGCAGCAATAATCAGGCTTTAGTTAGGTCCTGTCTTCAGTGTTGGCAGAGTAACTTGGACAGTTATTCTCCAGATATAACAACAAGTCATTTTACAAGAACTACCTGTGCTGTGACAATATTGCAACCTAATATATTGAAACTATCTACAACCTCAGATATCTCTCTTGATGAAATTGCATAATATAGGAATGTAAATATATGCCCATCTTGTGCCCATCTCATGCACAGACGTACCTGCTGCTGGGGTTGAACTGTGTTGAACTTTTTTCTATGTCACACATTGGGTCCTTAGGTTGCACGGGGTCACGTGTGGGCCTTGAGGTCCTCGGCAGTAGATAAATAAATATTACAGCATAAGACATCAGAGGCTCCTGAACACTTTCTTCCCTCCTGACCTCACCATTGACCACTGATTTCAGCAATTTCTCCACAACAACTACAAAACATGGATGTTGCCTCAGTGACATCACCGATAGGTTTCTGAAGAGCTGTTGTGAAGCTCAGTGTGTGGTGCCTCTGAACACCCCCACTGCATTTACTTGCAGGGTGTTTGTCTGCCTGCCGTAGTTGTTTCCCATCTGAAAATATCTTTACAGTTCACCATAAGAAGCGTGTATCCCTATATATGAAGATAAGTAAAAGTAGCTACAAAATGTCATTTTAACAGTGCTCATTTTGTAGTATCACTGTCAAGAATATATGCTGGCAGTCCACATGTGCAGAATAACTTTCTGAGTGGACATGGACATCAATGTATTGTCACTGGAGGTAAGTGATTCATTGCTCATTTGGTAGCTTACAACATCATCAGCCTGCAAATGTTGGGCCTGCTGATTCCTTCCTCCTTATGTTCAGTTATAATAAATGTCATTTGTTCCTATTGTCCCAACTGTCTGATCTGTGGACCTCCAGGGTTGTGACCAACTACTGTCGCCACTATTGACTGTTCTAAGTCTGCACCCAGACACTGGCAAGAGCACATTCATTCCACCCAGAAGCAGTTTGCAGATTCCCATCTCCAACAAAAACTCGACCGCTGACCCATGATGCTGTTATGGGTCATGCTGGTGAGTAACTATCCCAATGGGACACAGTGACACAGGGCCTGACACAGCAGGCTGCACTGGGAGTCATTGTTCGGGTTTGTTTTTTTTTATTTATTTGTTAAAGCGAGTTATAAAGGGCGACAGAAGCCAATTTTCTGGTGTTCTGGTTCCCTCACAGATGATAAAAGACAAACAACTCCATCCCATTGTGTACTCTACAACATCCACAGCAAGAGGCATCAGAGAGGCCGGCTACTCTCGTTTATCAGGCACAATGATAAGAAAGTACAGTTGTTAGCAAGTGCTTCGAGGAGTGCACCACCAGGGGAATTGGACAATGAAACACCTGCAGTTTAAATGGCCAGTTAGGCTGCTGAACAGAGCAGGGAAAAGGCGTGATCAGTGTGAGATATATGTGCTTTAACCTGAGCTAAATTTGAATATGAGGCAAAAAGCTTCCTCAGTTAGCTTCAAGAAGCTCTCAGCTGTGAAACTCTGTAACTGTACCCGAGCTGTAACTCTTTTTAATGGGAGAGAGCGAACCGAAGTGCTGGCAGCCTGTCATAATATGAGAGGCGTATTATGGCAGGCTATTAGTGCATCACTCAAACAGCCAGTCTCTGTCAATCAGTGTCATTTCCCTTATTAGTAAGTCATCATTTCATGGCCAATGTGATTTTTCTGTAATATTTTAATCACTGTATGCTACTTAATGAGAGGCTGAAGCAGTGTTGATGTTCTTTTTTATCTTTAAATGTGAGAGGATGAGAAGGAGGCAACACAAAGTGAGGGAAAGAAAGAAACTTTGTGCCCTGTTAGTAAAAAAATGATTTTAATGTTATGCAAAATGGATAATCATTGTTTAACTACCACAAAGACTATCAACCACCAATAGCAAGTGCTGTAGTATACATACAGTTATTTACATTGTTATTGGCAAAATGTAGCAGAATGGCTTCTGTCAGGGTTGGGTAGATTAACCTGAAGGCTTAGCAATGCTTTAAACTGTCAAATAAGTGTAGTGGAATAGGAAGTGCATAGTTCCCCTCTGAAATGTTATGTAAATGTTTGTAAGCATAAAGCAACACAAATTAGTCAATATTAACAGTATATATTTTAATTTGTCAGAAAAAGCATTAACAATGGCTGTTTTATTAATATTAGTTGTGCAACACAACTAATATGATAGCTTCCTTTATTTTATACTCATAAGCAGAGTTAGCTTAGTTGCTAGCTGGATAATAAGCCAACAAAGTGTATGTGATGATTAAGTAAAATTGTTGTTGACCACAAGGTGTCAGTAGCGGTTTGTTGGGGATATAGTTTTAGCTGGGCAGGGCTATAAAGGTGATGGACATTACATATATATATATATATATATATATATATATATATATATATATATATATATATATATATATATATATATAAACTGAGGGGTATGCAAAATTACCACCAAACACACAAGGGGAGTGAAGCTCTGGTGAGAAACTCTGAACCACCAGTCCCTCCACCGTCAGGGCGACCACGCCGTCACCAATCCTGGAGCGCTCACACAAAGAGAGAAAACAGATCAAAAACTTCACACGTAACTGCTGCAACAGTCTATTATCATTATCTCTTGGGGGAAAAATAAGAAGAAAATTAACCTAACAAAGTAAACAACTAAGTAACAACTAAAGATAGCACAATATCAAAACAAGGCAAATGTGAGACAACCACAGGCTACTCACAACAGAAACAATTAAACACAAACAAATCAACGTAAGCCAACGTGAACAAAACAGCAGTGGCAATCTGTCTAATAAAACAAAAAAAAAAGAAACAGATTAAATCAACAAACATTCTGCCAAACAAATCCTAAACAAAGTAAACTGTCACTTTACCTCATGTAACATACAGGCTCGAGGTGTACAGCTCTATATGTGGGAGCGGGGATCATACAGAACAGTGACAGGACCTAGGAACAACAAACTAAACATAAAATGCACATAGACACAATAACGACATCTTACAACAATATTTAAAAAAAAAAAAACCCTCCTACCACAGGAAGACATCCAACAATCACACCGGGGGGGGAGAAATGGGGACGCAGCAGCAGCTCAGGAGAGGTCTGTCATGCTTGCCTGCGGGCCTATATACTGACAACAATTTGAGAATAAGGAAGTGGGAGGGGCTGACATCCCTACGGCGTCCAGCTAGGGACAAACTTCCTACCGGTCACAGTAGCTTTACTGCTAACTATAGCAGGCCCACCAGCCATTGAAGTTTACAACACGTTTGTGTTCAAGTCTGAAGAGGATAAAGACAAACTGGACATTGTGCTGAGTAAATTGAGAGATATGTGTTTCGCTTGCGGGTGCAGCAACAACATGAGCCTTTAGACAACTTTCTGACTGATATGAAGCTGAACGCACAGTCGTGCAATTTTCATATGCCGAAGGACTCCATGATCCGGGACCAGATCGTGTTTGGTGTGGAGGATAAAAACATCAGGGAACGGCTGCTGAGGGAAACTGAGCTAATGTTGGAAGGAGCCATAAAGATCTCTGTAATGTTTATCCTTATAATTCTGTTTCACTACTTTTTTCAATCCATCACTCTTTATTATTAAAGCAGTTTACAATTAGCATTGTGGCCCTGTCTAAGATGATAACTACCCTCATTTTGGACTCTCAACATCTCAGAACTACTCAAAAGTATGAGTTAATGACATGTGCTGTTGGTTAATGGTGTGAACTTTAATGTCAAAGAGGATGGGGCGGAAAAAAGAGAGCAAAGTAACCCAAAATGTCACATTTGCTTGGTATATTTACCCACAAGGACACCAACACCAGACTGTTGAATGAAAAAAAAGAAAATGTTGTGAAGGAGGACATATGTGAACAAAAGACTGGGTGATGAAAGACAGTAAAAAGAAAATGAGGAAAAAAAGCATTTGAACGAAAGGAGAGGGCAGAACAAAGAGTTTCACTGAAACTTAACTAGTTGTTATAGAAGCAGAAGTCGGGAAAATGAATAAAAGCCTGGGAGCCATGCCATGACATTAAAAGACACAGATTAACAATGTGGCAGTAAAAGGAAAGGGTACAAAAATACTGTTACTTAAAAGTCTGTGCCAAGCAGCAGGTTCTGGCTTTCAACACAAGGGGAACTTTAGAAAGAGCCAACAATAGTGCTTCATCTTTTATGTTAGGAAATGACAACCACAATTCTTATTTTTTCTTGCCTTGGCCTATATTTTCTCAATACTTAAAGTACTTCTAGTGTCAAGCTTGTGTCTTGGAGTTCAAAGAATCATTATTCTTGAAAAAATACTCAAAATAGAGTTATCAGGTATTCGCTGGAGGTACACAAGCTGTTTCAGGCCATTACTGGTGACATGGGATGTGAGCCCTGTGAACTAAGATGTTTTACATTGATGAGATGCATTAAAAACATGCTTGTATAAGGAGTATTTTCTTTTAGGGATAAAGAAACTAATGGACCACAGCTGGAAGTTAATCCAAATCCCTGTTCTCAATATACAGCAGCCTGGCGTCTTGAAGAGATTCTTCAGGAGAGAAATGGCTATTTGTGGGATGGACCTGAGAAACCGAGATCGTGTAGGTGAATTGGGTCTCTTTGACTGAACACAAGCTTCTTGTTTGATTAGTTCATTGTCTGCACAAATTAGAATAATAGTTCAAAGACACTGAAAGGGGATTTTTTGTGGGAAGTGCTGCAGTATGAGCAAAATATAGAGCATAATACTGGAGGCGTATTATGGCAGGCTGTTGATACATCATTCAAACAGCCAGTGTCAATCAGTGTCATCTCCCTTATTAGTAAGTCATTATTTCATGAAGGCATCGGCATGTTTCTATAACATTTTAGGCACTGTATGCTATTTTGTGTTCTATTATTAGCATTAACTTAATTAGAAGCTTGGCAATATTCTTTCTTTTTTGAATGTGAGAGGATGAGGCAACACAATATAAAGGCAAAGGGATAAACTTTGGCTAGTCAGATCATCAAGTGGCACAGAAAAATCCATGGATATATTCATTACATTAGTGGTGCTGGAAGCTTGGTGACATTGTGACTACTATTAATTGTTGCTAACTTGACTGCACGTGCAAAACTGACATTTCTAACAGCAAATAATGTAGCAGATATTCATTCATCTTAGAATATAGTTGGTGCAAAGTAATGCATTCAACACTCAGCATAAGCTAAGTTAGCTTATTGGCAAAATATACCGTAATGTAGCTATGCATGACTCCAAAACATACAAATAAATCTGGCTAAGTGAAAAAAAAGTGGTGGTGCTTCTCTTGTCTGACATGCCCCAGAAATCATGTCTCAAGTCTTTCTCCCAAATGATTGTAGGAGGCTAATTAACATTTCAGAAACCAGTCCATCTGGTCTGTTAGAAAGTATCATCTAAGGGATGTGATACAGGAAAGGTATCCCAAGGCACCCCATATGTTCCCGTTGTCCAGCGTGGCTACTTCCAAGCCACTGAGCCAGTGAAAACTTTGTTCTTGTTCAATAAGAAGAAGAAAAGGGGCATTGAATTAAATAAGGATTTTATTTTTAGAAATCATTCAACACAATTACCACCAGCTCAAGGATTGGCAACAATGGAACCCATAGGTTTCACTTCATTATAAAACCATCTAAGAAAAGTGAGTCATTAATTAGATAGTGTTTTCGATAGCTCTACAGGGCAACACAGATGAGTCATCATCAGGCACCGTTTATAAGTTGGAAGGCACAAGAGGAAAAATACATTTGGGAAAAGAAGTCTTGCAATAGAGACTTTTTTTAAGGGTTGATTAGATTGATTGTTTTATTTTAGGTTGTTGTTCATTACACGTTACCCTGCATGAAGGGATTCAAAACTGGATGTGGATACTCCAGCACACATTGCATTGAATTTAGGCCATATGTCTGGGTTTTACTGTCTCTAACCAATAACCAACATATTTGAGAAAATGTACTCTATTTTGCTTAGCTAAACATGACCTCTGAGCTCTTCTGCCAAGAAACATTTTCACAGCGTACATATTTGCGTTTGCAGTGACAGTCTAATTGGCTCACCTATTGGGAAGACTCAAACTTTAATTGGTTGCACTTGACCTCTGGTCATCCCAATGCTGTGGAAAATAATTTACTAATTAGACCACTATATGCAGGATGTTTTCTCACTTGATTGATTGGATGCACTGAAATTTAGCCCAACCCCAACTCTCACTGGGTCCATATTACATCACACATAGATCATTAGATTGACAGCATGTTTTCCTCTATAAATGATAGGAGATATATAGTAAATGCCAAGTCAGTCCATATTTAGCTCCATGTCCGTGGTGTGATTTCTTGTGGTGAAGCAAAAAGTGATCTTTCTGGGACATTATCAAAAAAAAAAAAAAACAAAAAAAAAACTATACATTATTTGCAGTATCTATTGCATGGCTATTTTATGACATAACTGTCAAGTCAAACCCATTGACTTGACAGTGAAGGAGTGACCAATCAAGTCAGCCAAAGAACTAGCTGCCACTGCCAGGGAAAGTATCAACAAGCTGCAAAAGAAGGCATTTTGTGCTACACTGACAAGAGCCAAAGCAAAGAAACAAGAGCCAAAGCAAGAACAGAACCAGGCCCGAACAGAGCAAAGGAGACCAACTCCAGGGCCAACCATCCATCACCTTGTGGATGCCAGGCGGTTCAGTGCTCTAACCCGACTGGTCAAAACAGTTGTGTGGATCTGGAGAGCAAAAAAAAGAAAAAGTTCATTGAACAGAGTCAAACCATGAACAGTTCAAAGTGGGAGGCAGTCTCTGGAGGAGGAGTCATCTCAGTCAGAGAAAGAGAAGAGGCCCCAAGAGACATCCAACCTCTGGTGGACAAAAAGGAAAGTTCCAAGCAACTGTTCTTCACAGAGACGTTAGGTGGCTGGTCACTCTACTACCTGCTGAAGAGCAGACAGAATTTCAAACTAGCAACACATAAAACATCGAACTGGGAAGCAACTCCCCCAGTGTTTCCATGGGAAGAACGAGTGGGAGGTGTCAAGTCAAACCCAAAAGACGCTGAAAACTAATGAATAATTAATGAGCAGGTAGAACCATAGGTTGACGCACCTTACTGCCCACCGGACATATTAATGCGGCACACGCAGCAGGTGAGACGGAGAGAGAGAAGCGTGTGGCAAAACAAAGAAATACAAAGAAAACAAGTTGAAATTATGAAACCTAAGCATCGGAAACGCAGCAGTAGCAAAACCCTCTCCCCTGTGAGGGTTTGCTACTGCCGCTGTGAAATAGTGCTCATGCTAGCTCATGCTTTGTTTCATGCTCACCTAAGCTATCCGGTTAAAAGCTAGTTTCTGCTGAGTTATATTAATGTGTGTTTATTTGCTAATTGAATTTAGTGTTAAATTTTGTTCACTTTGAAGTAATGATAAAACAATGATAAAAAGTTACAAAAATAGTATTTTCATTGGTTTAAAAAGATGGTTAAAAAGACTGTATAATGTAGTATAAAGGAGCTATAAAATACAAATATTTGGTTAAAATATATTATAAATAAACACATTCATAATTATGAATGTGTAATTTTCTGTATTTCATTGATGCATTGGCAATAGCACAAGGTAATTTATTTTCTGTGTTTGTTATTTAAAGGTTTTTCACCTGCCTGATAACTGTCTGATACTGCCTTTGGAAAATAAAAAGAAAGTAAAAAAGGAAGCATGGACTGGTTATTAAAAGAGTGAAATCCAGTGTGGACTTTCAAGTGGGGAGTTGCACGTTGAGATAACTTGACAATAACCTTTACAGGGTCTGCAGAAATACTGGTCTGCTTACACGTAGAAGACTGGCAGTTTTAGTTTTCCGCTGAGAATGCGGAATTCTTAAAACACTGAATGTCAAAAAACAAAAACAAATTTGACAACAGTACAACGACACTGTTTGACATATACTGTTCTAACACCACAAGAAATTGTGGTGAAAAAGTCACTTTCTACCAACCAGTAATTCAGTCTATAAGATGTTTGCTTTGCAAAAAATAAAGAAAACTATTAATTAGAAGAACAAGTAAATGTGTAACATGTAAGTTTCTTAACATGACACATGCAAGTTGTCCTTTAGTGCTTTGGTACAACCAAGATTCACAGAGATAATTTTCTACCAAATTGCAGCTTTTTGCTTTAAAAGCACACAACTAAAACTAAACTAAACTAAACTTGTTAGTCTGGAATATTTTTTTCTCAGGCAAACAAACATTTACGTTAAACTATTAATTGCATTCTCAATGAAATCTTAATTTCTCACAGCAGAGAACTTGAAAAAAATCCCTAAGGGAAAGGTGTTTTGTTACCAAAAAGTTGCAGTGATTGTGTCAAATGAACTTATGAATCAATTTTAGTTTCTCTGAAACTCACTGTGAGGCTGTGTTTTGAGTTAAAAGATAATGTCAGCATGCTAACAGGCTCACAATGCTAACTGTGTATTATGATATATAACATGTTCACCATCTTAGTTTAGCCTGTTAGCATACTAGCATTTGCTAATAAGCACAAAGCACAAAATAATCACAATGGCTGATGGGATTATCATGAGAGTGCTTAACTACAAGTCGGGAATTCCAAAGCAAATCCAATTCAATATTTAAAAACTATGAAAAAAACATATGGATATGTGCACAGTCATGAATGGATTAATTCATTGATGCAGGAGTAACAATTATCCTGACAATAGGCAATACAAGCAGTCAGGTGTAAGTTGAGTTGGGTGATTAGATCCACCCTCTCAGGCAGCCAAAGATAAGCTAATAAAATATAATAAAAATATATTTCTGATTTTCTATTTTCAATTTTCCATTTTCCTGTGAACATTCCAGGCCTAGAAAATTTCACAAATTGAAATTATTTCTTTTTTTTTTTTTTTTTACAAAACTGACAAATAAATTAACTGAACTGAATTCAATTTTCATTCAATTTTTCATTTTTTAGATGGAAAATCTATAACAGTCATTTTCACATTTCTGTTTAAAAATAGGTCAAACAAACAAATATGTTCATTAGTGAGCTTTGGCACTTTAATTTAAGACAAAGCCCAGCCAGCTAAGAACTTTTTGGTGCTAACAGCTTCTAACCTAAACTGACACATGAGACATTTCCAACTTTGTCTTAACATAAGTAAGGAGTAAGAAAAAAACATACAAAAAGCAAGAGACAACTCTGACAAAAAAAAACACATCTTAGAGTTTGATTTTTCAAAATGTCCCACTCACAACTGCCAGCACTAAATATGTATTGCAGAAGGCTTGTTTCATTTATGTGCATACAGTACTTTTCAAAGTTCATCAGCAAAATTACACATCATCATTTAGATTTGTAACTTCAGTGCCAGCCTGAAGCGCATCTCTAAGACTTGATTGCACATATGATTACATGGAAATGATGGAGCTTTTTATCCTTCCATTAATTCCTGCTTTGAATATTTGGAATAACAAGGAGTACATGCCGAAGACATGGCTCATACTTACGAGAAGATGACTAGAGTACAAGCTGTCAGAGATTTTGAAATTGGTATCATCTCTGCTGAATTGATTCATAGTGAAATTATACTTTTCATTCATATGCTTAGGATCACTCTGGAAGCACATGATGTTCTAGGGTTTTATTATCATCGCAGCTGGAGATTATGCATAAGTAATAGAAAATATTTATTCAAACTGTCCTTTTAAGCTATGGATAGAACATGTTTTTGAATATACTGGTATCTACAGAACAGGTTTTGTCTAAACTGGTGGAAAAATTGGCAATTTTTCCTGAATTCTCTGTCCAGTTTTGGACATGTTGCTATCAAATGAACATCATGTATCTCTATAAACCTTTTTGAAAAAGTGAAAAATTGTAACAACAAGGTCGTGCTCTGTAAAAAAAACTTTCTATGACACTGTGCATGAACCACCATTCTCCAAGATGATACAGATGTCAAATGTACAAGGCAAGTTAAACAACACTGTGTTGACCTGGTTTATCTGAAATAGATGGAAAAAAAAAATAAACGGAGTATCATTTACAAAATGGTTTAGCCCCGCCTAGTTCAAGTCTCCCTATCCAGTAGAGGTTAAATCTTTGCTTTATAACTGCCTTTCGCACAGTAAGCGCTGTTACAGTTCCAAACTCATATTCTTTAGGGTGAGGTTGGAAAAGCTACTGTCACCTTCTTAGGGAGGCAGGTCGGTCAAGGCTTGGTGTACCCAATAGAGGCCAAAGATTCCGTCATAGCTTAATGTTCAAAGGTAGAGCCCTTTGCAGGTTCCTTGGCATGGCAGGTTATCACAGGAGTTTATGTTGAAACTTTTCTACTTCATCCTTTGACCAGTCTACTCATTCCAAGAGTAGATTTTGTATGGACTCCTGAATGCCAGCATGCACTTTCATGAAAAGTGTGAAAGTTCTCCTGAGCCACGCTGACTTCAAGACACACAGAGCCACTTTTCAAATTTTTGCTGACCCCTTCTCCTTCGATGTGCAAGATGCCCCTCCTGTGCTTCAAATGGAGCTCATTGACCTGCAGTGCAGTTCTAAACTCAAAGCCAAGTTCAGGGAGGTGAGTGGAAAAGCAGACAAGCTTGGACAATTTTTAAGAGAATTGCCCCCCATCTTTCCCAAGCTTTCCAGGATGTTTAAAGGAGACCATGTGCCTTTTTGGGAGCACATATCTGTGTGAAAAGCTCTTCTCCACCATGAACTTTAATAAGTCAAAGTGCAGGTCCAATCTGACTGATGAGCATCTTCAAGCCATACTGAGGTTCTCAACTGCTTCCTCCCTCAAGTCAAATGTGGCTCAGCTGTGTGAGAGGTCTCTAGCAGCAAGGAAGAACCCATTCATGTTGAAGAACTGCTAATAGTAAAAACTGAGAAGATTGGATGAGTTGTACTTTTTTTTGAAATACCTGAAATCCTTTTTTTTTTTGTGGAATACTTGATGCGGCCCAGCCTCACCCAGACTCTACCTCCAGCAGCCCTCAGGTAAATTGAGTTTGAGACCCCTGGTCTAGATTGTAATGTGAAATAAACTGTTATTTAAAACATTTTATGTCTTAAGAGGTGAGATGTTGGCACCGACACTACTATGTGTAACTTTGCTTTTAGTGTTATTGTGTATGCAGAGTTAGGCGTGTGGTCCCCTGCTCTCAACTGAGTTGATTGGAGTTGGTGATTAGATTGTGAGTGAGATTATTAAAGTGCATTTTTTTTTTTGATTACACTGGACATACTGTACAATAAACCCTCTTATCTATGCTAGCCTGGGAAAAAGTGTTTTCTCCTCAATTTGCCTCCTGGCTACTTGGGCAACTGACTAGGATTAAGTGTTCCTTCATGGGCTGCAAAAAAAAAAAAAAAAAAAAAAAAATGAAATCTGCTACTGTTGCAGCAGGTGATGTATTGGAGATACGTGGTTATCACAGGACAGAGACAATATGCTACGTAAAGATGGAAGATATTCATGAATGAAATGTGATAAAGCCAAATGAGTGATTTCCCTTTTTAATTCTCCTCAGACATTAGGAGACATTAGGGAAATATTGTACTAAAGGTAAACACTTTAAATCCATTACAGTGTTAGAGTGTGTGGGACAAATGAATATATGGGAGTATTAGGCTAAATGATTCGACGGTTTGTAGCTACATGATTAATTAAAGGGGCACACAAACTCATCAGACACAACAAGATGCAGCTGTCTCACATAAACTCGCACACAGCTGCACACACATAGACTAACATATCCATTGACAAGGAGCAGCACACATGTGACATGACGTGCATAAAACCGCTTAAGTGAATGCGCACAAACTCATTTTTATGCGTGATGACTACCTATTCCATCTCCCAGTGTCACACAGGTATATTAATCATCAGAATATGAAAAAATACGGTTGCTTTTGCGTGCATCCAAGTATTCATAATAATCAGTTCAGGTAGTCTTATGCATTTTGTTTCATCTCAGTATGATTGAAATGAAATTCAACCTGGATTAGGGCCTATGCGGTATTGCTACGAATGTCCTCAAATGTCCACTTACGGCTGGCTGCAGAGCAAGTCAGTCTCCATAAGCCCCCATGTTAAAATGTCCAACTTTAACATTTACAGCCTGGTACAAAAAACTGTTTTGCTCTCTATAGCTAATTTCCCCGTTTATGACAACTGTACTAAGGCTGATTATTATTATTATTATTATTTTCACTCGTTCAAATCATATTAAGGTTTAAAGTTATGCATAATTAAGAGCATGGGCACTTTGACTGACAGGTAGGTGTTGTTACAGGTGGCTAGTTTGAGCAACCAGGCGTCATTCAGCCCACCTCACCTCCACCCACGCTCCACATCTTTGCCGATTTTTGGATTAGCCAGGAGGCGACGGAGGCTTGACTGCGACGACCAGAGCTACCACACTGTGCTTCACAATGGCTTTTCAGAATACGGGTGATGTCACAGATATGATGTCCAGATTTATACTGACAGATAAAATGATATTTATGTGTCAGATTTGTGGAGTGCTTCTTTAATTTTTTCATCAAATTTATTCAGAAACACACCCCTTTTCCTAAATATGGCCGAGATACAACATAAACAAGATTCATTTTCAAGGCCCAAACCAAACCAACTCTACCCTCAAAAGCAAAATATATAACTTTAAAGAAAACTAATTACAGTCTTTAACTTATAAAAACTACAGTTACATGTGTGGCCGTATGGGAGATGAAAAGGAGAAGCATTTCCAATAGATGTATAAAGAGAACTAGATACAGTATTTGCTCTGTTCATTCTTATAGAAGCTGCTAATTTGTGCATAAAGCCAAAAAAATGTCTACACGATTTTACAGGTCCTTCTTTCATAATTTAAGCTCATGAAAAGTCTTTTGTGTATCACGTAACACCATTGCTATCATACTGGAAGTGGAAGCAGTGGGACTCAAGCAATGTTCTAACCCTTTGACCAGATTTAAACATTTTGTCAATTTTAACTGTTGTTATGAAATGGGAAGTGAACAGGAGTCTTCTGTGTCAAAGACAGGCATTTTGTTGACTCAGAAGTGCTTGGGTTAAAGTACAGGGTCATACAGAAGAAAAGGTTTCCCGATAAAGTTTCTCAACATTTCTCCACTGTTACACTGTTCTTTCCTCTCTTGCACAGAGCTTTCTGTCATGGGGCACAGAGAGAAAAACATCTAGGCTGCTATCTATATTGGGTAATTTATAGATGGGGCTAAGGAGCTGAAGGAGAGACCCTATTTTGTGAAACCACAGGTCAAACCGGTGCAACCAAACATTTATTATTTACTAGAAACTCATGAAAATCTAGTCACAAAACATTTTACTAGTTGAATACTTGCTCAGCTTACCATTTATGATCTACAGCATTTCCCACAGCTATCTTTCTCCTCTTTATCTACATTTCTAGAAGACATCACAGATTGCACGTAAGAGGAAATAACCTAATTCTTGCACAAATGATGATCCAATGATCCAGTGATTGGATGGTAACGGGATGGTACTTGTTGCAATAAATGTGCCCAGAAAGCAACAAAGTTTTATTAAGAATGCCAGTGGAAAAACCAAGCAGAGCCATTTTTATTTGGGTGAGGGCATGGAAAATCCAATTTCAGTGCACACTGGAGTCGCATTTTAATGTAAGGTATGAACATAATTCAGCCATAACAACGGTCTACACAAGAATTTGTTATCGAAGACAACACAGCTCATTTCACTGATTAACTTGACTCTCGATGGCATTTGGTTGCAGACCAGTAAACTAAATCATATTACGCACAGCTGTAGCTGTATGTTACTGGCAGGTGTAATGGCAATGTTTCATTTTGTGTGCTTTTCGGAGTTTCACAAAGCGATCAATTGTGATTCAGTAGCATGAGTCCATTTGGAGCCATTAAGGCAATCAGCAGGTCAATGTCTGACCCTGCATCAAGAAAACATGTGTAACACAGGTACAATAAACTGAACAAAATGTATACATCAGGAGAGCCCTGTATATAAGAGACTGTTAGTGTGCTGAAGACCTTGAATGTCAAATGAATGGCTACAGAATGGCTACGGTGGGGCAGGTGTGATCAGACTGCCAATCTATCTGTCCTGAAACAGGCCAGGGTTATACACTTGATGTGCTTTGGGCACAATCAGTCCTTGGCTTCATTGAGTTGGACATGTGACATATCAAGGATAGCAGGCATTTATGTTATATATGTGTATGGAAAAAATATGTGGACAAAGTATGTGGCCTCTATGCACTGATTGGATTCATCAAACTCCGTATGATGAACCCCTGCCGGGCATGTTTCTGTCAGGCCATGGCTGTGACGCTGATTTGATCACCAGGAGTGTTTCAGAAATGGAGTGTTTGGTCAGCCAGATTTTTTTAAACTTGCTCAGATTTGGTAATTTTCCCCTGGTTTGTGGGCTTCTACTTATTGTTTTATGATTGGAAGTTTGTACCAGGTATTTTATTGTGAAAATCAATGTGTCTGATCTTCTGTCTTCTTAATCTGTTCTGTGCAGGTTGACACGGCTGCCATTCCATCAAAACTAGAACAGCCGTGTATTCATGGCAGAGTGGAGAGCTGCTTCTGGTATGCTTCTGAAATAGACCGCAGCGCTTCTGGTGGGTTCCACACATTAGCTAGAATCACCGCAATGAGCTCTGGCTGTCGTGGCACAAACAGAGTACATTGCATCAGTGCGTAACGGAATTTAGCCGTTAGAGATGCCAATATAGACTTGACAAAGGATCAGCCATAACTTCTGTGAAGGTTCTCAGTCATCCAGGTCATCTTTCTTCAAAAAAGGTTAAGTCTGGGACAACTGGACTGTTTGTAGATCCGTGAAGACGTTTCGCCTCTCATCCAAGAAGCTTCTTGAGTTCTGACTGACTGGTGGGGAGTCCGATCAGCCATAACATGACCATTCAGTTATTCCTGTCAATGTCAAATTAGATGTGATGTTGTTGCTATATTATTGCTCCCATTGGTCCACAGGAACATTAGTGAGGTCCGACACTGATGTTGGGTAACAAGATTCTCAGTTGGTGTTTCTGTTCATCCCAAAGGTTTTGGATGGGGTTGACGTCATGACTCTGTGCAGGCAAGTCGAGTTCCTCCACATTAAACTTGAAACAACATTGGAAACAAATATTTCTTTATGGAGCTGGCTTTGTCTCTTTCCTGATTCAACGTGACAATGCCCTCATACAAACACAAGCTGAAGGCACACTGCTGTCTATAAGAGGTCTGTTAAAATTTACAACAAATTTAATTGTGCCAAATTTTAAAACCAGAAAATGTACATGAAACCCTTATGCACTCCTGGTACATTTTTTGCATTTTTCAATTAAAAATACTCGATACGTTTGCGTGTTATTTGTTAGTGTTAATGGTAGTGGGACAAAATTTTGCAAGGATGTCAGTTGTATAACATACATTTTTCATCTGTTGGTATTGACCTCAGGGCCCATGTGTTATGCCACAGCCAGGATCAGCAGCCCAAAGACATCCTTTGAGCTCTCTCTACTGAGAAGATTATTAAGCTTATCCTCAAGAACACTAGTCTGCAGGGGAGACGAACAGCCGTGGATTGGAGAGATGTAGATAAGGAGGAGCTGTGGGTCTTTATCGGATTGCTAATCCTGGTTGGAGTCTACAGATCCCGGGATGTGTCCTCTGGGCTGAGGACACAGGATGATCAATTTTTCACGCCATAGTATCCCAGAAGAGGTTCTTGCAGATCAGAATGGCCCTCAGGTTTAACGACTGCCTGAGCAGACCAGCGCGTCAACAGAGGGACAAGACGGCTGCCATCCGGGGTTTGTGGGATTTGTGGAGCACCTGCCTCCCCCTCCTTTTCAATCCAGGCTGGGAAGTATGTGTTGATGAACAGCTGGTCCCTTTCAAGGGATGCTGTTCATACAGACAATACATCCCAAGCAAACCTGCAAAGTATGGGTTGAAAGTCTGGGTAACCTGTGATGTGGATACCTCGTATTCCTGGAGAATGCAGGTGTAAACCAGGTTTCCAGAAGTGGAGAGAGAGGTTAACCAGTGGATGCGGGTGGTCCTTGAGTTGGCAGAGGAACTTGAGGGCCACACTGTCACAATGGATAATTGCTTTACTTCATGAGGAGCTAGGGAAGAGGAAAATTACCCTAGTGGACACCTTGCGAAAAAACAAGCCGGAGCTGGAGTTGCTGTGGGGGGGAGCTCCGGCTAGAGTGTAGAGCGCATGCTAGACGGAACCGCTGTTCTTAGTGTTTGCCTTCAATCGTCCCCGAACAGCTGTGTCTTACATGCCAAAGAGGGGGAGAAATGTCTTGCTGGTCAGCACCAAACACAGGGAGCCAGCAGTGGAGGAGGGACCGAAGAAGAAGCATTGTGACTGACTACAACCACCACAAAGGTGCTGTCGACAACCTGGATAAGGTATGTGCCTTTACACATTATTTGCAATTTATTTTGTTGTTACTCAATGCATATTATTTTCTGATACAGCCATAGGTTATTTATTTCATTTTATTGAGTATGTTTTATAATTATATAATGGATGACAGATGGTCTATATTTGCATTGAGAAATATTTCTATTAATTTTTTTCAATTTCTTTTTCTTTTGAAGGTTGTTGGCATCTACAGCTGTTGTCAGAGGCCCTACAGGTGTCCACAGACCCTTATTTGCAGCATCTTGAACATCTCCTCCTATAATGCTTTTGGCCTCTTTATGCCGGTGGATCCCAGCTGGAACCAGAGGAAACTGCTTAGTAGATGCCTGTTTCTTGAGGAGTTGGGGAAATCCCTAGTTGTCCCAATAATGGCCCAAAGACATCACATGCCGCGCACACCAGCAGTACAGGCCCAAGGCAGAGAAACAGAGCAAACGGAAGAGCCAGCAGCAGAGGCCGATCATCATCATTTTTTTGAAGGGGTGCACAAGAGTTCAACAGTTGCCTGCCAACAATCTAACATATATGCACAATTGTGTGGTATTAGTTTTAAAAAGATCTGTGGCTAAAACTTCAAATCCTGGAAAATCAAAACCCTACTTCATTTTGTTGTCATGTACCTCATCCACAACGGCCAACATGCATTCTTTCATTGTTTCTTTGAGTCTTTTGCTCTTTGCCAAGATCCAGGACACATGAAGGGAATGTGCTGTAACTTTCTCTTGGTCCATGCGTGGCTGCACCAGGATAAATCTGCTCTGACTGTAAGATTTTAGTATCTTTGCTGTCCCTCTCCTGTGATCCTTTGGAAAGTTTGTCTGGGAAATGTGACATTTCTCAGTGTGGTGTGGTCTACACTTGAGGACTTCCTGAGTCCAAAAGTTTGTGCCCAAACCCCAGAGACCCAGAAAAGAACAACGAGGGTAACCGAGGGTTAACGGGGCTCCAGGAACGAGGTCAATGGTACAGTCATAGGGGCGATGGGGTGGCAGGGAGAGGGCGCTCTCTTTACTGAAGACATTGGCTAGATCAAGGTAGTTAGAGGGAATGAGGGAGAGGTCAGGAGGTGGTGACAAAGATGTGGAGACGCTGCCCTCTGTGGGAGGAAGGGCGGATTGCAGGCAAACTCTATGACAGTAATCACTCCCAATCAATGTGCGGGTTGTGGAGAACGAGCCAGGGGTGGCCGAGAACAATGGGGGCAGAAGGAGAAGGCATAAATTTAAAGTCAAAAACTCACAGTGATTTCCTGACACCACCAGCTTGAGAGGGGTGGTTTGGTGGATTACTCAGGTGAGTAACTTTCCATCCAATGCTCTGACAACGATGCAGGTTTCCAAAGGTTCGGTGGAGCAACCGGCTTGCCATGCCATCACCTCGTCAATAAAGTCGAACAACAGAACTGGACCCGTGCATTATCTGGACTCATGAAAAAATTAGAAATGGTGGACCTGAAACTGTACAGGAAACATAGACCTAACATAACAGCTACATGCTATTAAAACAAAAACAAAAACAAAAAAATCCCTAAAGAAACATTGATAGCCTTCTCCGTTGTGCCTGGCTGTGACGCATATAATCCATCATCCTGGCCAAGAAAGTTGGTAAAATAGAGCACTTCCATATTAATCAGCACTGTCTGTCTCGAACCCACTTGGGTATTGCACAAAATGGTAAACAGTTACGGGAGCCATGGAAACAAGATCCAACTTAAGAGTGCATGAAATGTGGAAGGATATGGATCTTAGGTCCGGTTGTCAGAGTTAAACCATGAGGACCTCTTAATATATCCGAAATCCAGAGAAAAAAAACATGTAGGTCTTCACGCTACATGCTTGCATATTAATATATGCTTACAGGCATAGTTTTATTATGACAACGGGTGGTTCTTGCAGACCAATGAGGCAGGTGCTGAGTACACAAGCAATACAGAGTTTTTTTCAACAACAGGGGAGGGTTCGGGCTGAAGAGCAGGGGATCCCTATGGCACGATGACTGGGTCCGGGGGAAGTGAGGAGGGGGGAGCTGGGAGACACGTGAGGGCAGATGACAACAGTGAGGTGAAGAGGAGCAGAGGGTCTGGGACGGGAGCGGGTCCAGAATGGCAGCGTGCTGAGCAGGGGCAGGTGATCTAAGGCACAGGAAGACTGGGTCAAAAACGAGGCAGGAAACATGGGCAGGCAAAAATACAGGAGAACCAAAAATCACTGGGAGTCTCAAGAAACACTAGAGGGCTGTCAAAGACAGGTTTTAACTGGGAAACATGAAACACTGGATGCACCTTGAGGGAAGAAGGGAGCTTCAGTTTCAATGCAACAGGGTTAACAATAGACTGAATCTCGAATGGACCCAGGTAGCGAGGGGACAGTTTTCTTGATTCAGTCTTTAGGGGGATGTTCTTGGAGGATAACCAGACTCTCTGACCTTGTTTATAGGCAGGTGCGGGGGTGCGGCGCCAGTCAACTAATCGACGGTTCCTCTTCACCGAGTGAAGCGAGCCTTCTTCCAAATTCTGTGGCAGCGGCGAAGATGGTGTTGCACTGATTGAACCGCAATCTCCCCCTCCTGGGCTGGGAAAAGAGGTGGCAGATACCACCCCAGGGCACACTCAAATGGAACCATACCTGTCGCTGAACTGGAGAGGGAGTTGTGGGCGTACTCTATCCATGCCAGATGGCTGCTCCAAGACACTGGGTTCTGGACCGCCACACAGCGCAGGGCTGCTTCAAGGTCCTGGTTTGCTCGCTCCGCCTGCCCATTCGACTGGGGGTGAAATCTGGAGGACAGACTGACCGACGCCCCCAGAGCTGAACAAAAGCCTCAGCAGGGGATGGAGGAGGCCCGCAGGAGGTGTGTGGGATGCTTTGCCGTGGGTACACAACTGGCAGGCGGCGACAAAGGCACGTTTGTCTGCGTCAATGGACGGCCACCAAAAGTGACGCTGGAGAAGCCGCTCTGTTGGCCCCTGGATGACAGGCAAAACGGGAACAATGGCCCCACTGCAGGCCACTCTGCGACAGCTCGGATTTTCTCTGGATCTGCCATTACCTGCCCACTCTTGATCATGTACCCCAGAAATGTGACTGAAGCCGCGTGAAACTCACACTTCTCCACTTTTACATAAAGCCTATTCTCCATTAGCCGCTGGAGAACCTGCCGGACATGGGTCACATGCTCATCCATGGTGCGGGAGAAGATCAGGATGTCATCTAAATAGACAAAAACAAAGTGGTTAAGGAAGTCTCTCAACACATCATTAACAAGGGCCTGAAAGACGGTTGGCGCGTTGGTTAGGCCAAAGGGCATCACCAAGTACTCAAAGTGGCCGAGTGGTGTCTTAAATGCCGTCTTCCACTCATCTCCTTCTCGGATGCAGACCAGATGGTAGGTGTTCCTTAGATTCAACTTGGTGAAGATGGTGGCACCGTGGAGGGGTTCAAAAGCAGAGGATATGAGAGGCAGAGGGTATTTATTTTTAACAGTGATCTGATTGAGCCCTCGGAAATCAAGACATGGACGGAGTGACTTGTCTTTTTTACTCACAAAAAAGAAACCAGCTCCCAGAGGGGACAAGGAAGGGCGAATTATCCCAGCCGCCAGAGACTCAGCAATATACTTCTCCATCGCCTCCCTCTCAGGTCGAGAGAGATTGTACAGACAGCCCGAGGGTAACGGGGCTCCAGGAACGTGGTCAATGGTACAGTCATAGGGGCGATGGGGTGGCAGGGAGAGGGCGCTCTCTTTACTGAATACATTGGCTAGATCAAGGTAGTTAGAGGGAATGAGGGAGAGGTCAGGAGGTGGTGACAAAGATGGGGAGACGCTGCCCTCTGTGGGAGGAAGGGCGGATTGCAGGCAAACTCTATGACAGTAATCACTCCCAATCAATGTGCGGGTTGTGGAGAACGAGCCAGGGGTGGCCGAGAACAATGGGGGCAGAAGGAGAAGGCATAAATTTAAAGTCAAAAACTCACAGTGATTTCCTGACACCAGCAGCTGGAGAGGGGTGGTTTGGTGGATTACTCAGGTGACTAACTTTCCATCCAATGCTCTGACAACGATGCAGGTTTCCAAAGGTTCGGTGGAGCAACCGGCTTGCCATGCCATCACCTCGTCAATAAAGTCGTCCTCAGCTCCGGAGTCCACCAAGGCGTAGAGCTGAAGAGGGCCCGTGGGAGTGCTCAGGGATGCTTGCACAGAAAAGCGCTTGGCAATGGGTGGGGAGGAGTGAGTAAGGCTCACCTGCCACTCCTCAACAGCAGGCGAGCCTAGGCTTTTGGGCGTAGAGGGCAGGCCGCGATGAAATGACCCTTCTGGCCACAGTACAGGCATTCTTTGGCTGTCATACGCCTATGCCGCTCCTCCAGCGTCAGGCGGGTTCGGCCCAGTTGCATGGGTTCGGGTTCAGGAATGGGACCAGGAGAAACGAGGGGTAGCCGATGAGGAGAGGTGGACACAGGGGACTGGTGAATGGAAGGCTGGACAGCGGGGATGGTAAAGAGGCGTGGCGCAGAGGGCTGGCTGCATCTCTCCCTACGTCTCTCTCTAAGCCGATTAGGAAATTAGGGAATCTAGGGAGACTGTCTCGTCCTTAACTGCTAGCTCGTCTTTAAGCTGTTCAGTTAACCCCCTGTAGAACGTACCCCGCAGCGCTGAATCATTCCACCCAGAACCCGCCCCTAAAATGCAAAACTCGATTGAACAATCAGCCACACTACGCGTGCCCTGCTGAAGGGAAAGAAGCTGACTCAACGTGACTGTACAGAATGGTCAAAAACCTTCCTAAGTTCCTCTACAAAAAGAGCATAGGATTTGAAATAGACTGGGGAACCCTCCCATAGCCCACTCTAAAGCCCTCCCATGAAGTAAATCCACTAGGTACTGTACTCGAGATTCTTCAGAAAAAAAAGGTAAAGGGTCTTTGCCCTAACACTAGGGAGCACTGAAGGTGAAAAGGTCTACATTTAAGTGGATCCCCCGCGTAAGGCTCGGGATCCACCATGTGGGGTTCCCTAACAGGGGTGGGGCTGCTGGGCTCTGCCGAGGAAGAAGCAAGGACAAGGGGTGAATGAGGCTGAGAGAGTGATTGGGAGAGTTGATCTGAGATTGCTGAGAGCTGAACAGTGATGTCGTTTACTTGCCCCATGAGAAGGCTGAGTTGTCGATGAGGCTTTCCAATAGTTGATCGTGTTTCTGTAGAAGGGAATCTTGGCAGGTGATGGCGTGCAGGAGAGCATCATGGTCTGCACGATCTATTGTGGCCAGACCTTCTGTGACAATGGTTGGTTCTTGCGGACCAATGAGGCAGACGTTGAGTACACAAGCAATACAGAGTTTATTCAACAACAGGGGAGGGTTCGGGCTGAAGAGCAGGGGATCCCTATGGCACGATGACTGGGTCCGGAGGAAGTGAGGAGGGGGGAGCTGGGAGACACGTGAGGGCAGATGACGACGGTGAGGTGAGGAGGAGGAGAGTGTCCGGAAGAGGACCGGGTCCAGAGTGGCAGCGTGCTGAGCAGGGGCAGGTGATCTAAGGCACAGGAAGACTGGGTCAAAAACAAGGCAGGAAACACGGGGAGGCAAAAATACAGGAGAACCAAAAAACACTGGGAGTCTCAAGAAACACTAGGAGTTCAAAAAAACACTGGAAGTAGTAATCACAGGAAAAAAGGAACCTGACTAGAGAGCCGATGTATTTCAACTGAGGAATAATGAACACATGAGCATTAGGTTGTGTGCCCTGCAGCAGCTGCCTGCATCTGGGACCCACCCCTAGGAAGGAGGGAGAAACACACAAGGAGGGGAGAGGAGAACAACAATAGGAGCAACACAACATTTATACAGTGGGCAAATAAGTATTCATCATGTCAACTTTTTTTTCATTAAGGTCCTCTGATAACAATAAAATGTCCTATCAGCACTGATTAATCTGCCAAACCTATCAATTAATCGACCTCTAGTTAATAGAAATGTCTGGTCTTAATATCAGGCTGCAATGTAAAATGAAATTTAGGATGTTTTGAGTATTTATTTTATTCACTTTAAGTTTAAACATTTATGCCTGTATACTGGAACCCAAATTCAGTCTGAAGTAGATGCAGGCTAATGCTTTACTACAAAACTCAAATGACTTACAAGATGCTGAGGCAGTCCAAACAAGCAAACAAATCAAACTGGGAGCAGACAGAAAATCAAAAATGTTCAGGGAAAAAAGGCAAAAATCCAAAAAACACCCGGTGCTTTAAGTATAAACAGTGCACATTTGTGAAAATGTTGTTTACGCTGGTTTTCCCGTACACAGTGGAATCTATAAAAATGAACGTGACGTGACAATGTGAGCAAACTCTTGTCTGGCTCAGCAACTCTAAACTGCAAAGTAATGAAACATGCCAAATGCTTCGAAATAAAGTTTCCACTCCAGTTACTGTGATAGGTCTATGAAGAATACAATTATTGTCAGCTGATACACCATAACAGTTGGACCATTTATGTAGATAATGTTTAAAATCAGAAAAGCCAAAACCTGAAAAAAAAAATATATATATATATTTTTTTTAATATGAGGTAAAAACAGATGGATGAAGGTGTCAATTGAATGAAGAAAAAATATCTTAGGAGATATATATACGGGCACCCTCTCTATGTGACAGTGTCTAATTAGCCTCAGGGTAGTTTTCCAGAGATGAAATGCCTAATTAACAACCAAGTTTTATCCAGTTCATGTTCACATCATGTTAACATCTACATGTCGTAGATGTTAACGTGTCAGAGACTGTACAGTTGCAGACGCACATCCATGACGCCCAGAAGGCAAGGTGCACAGATCCATGTCAGGTGGGCAAATGCACTAACATATAATCAATGACAGTATAAAGAATGGACAGAGCCTGAGTGACATAACTCTCTTTCTGAAGTGCCGTTTTTAAGCCAAAAATATGTGGCACCTCCACCATGTTCTTCCGCCTCCTGGCTAATCTAAATATCACCAAAGACATGGATCATCAGTGGACCTACTGTAAGGCGGGCCAAATGATGCCTGGGTGCTCTAATACGCCACCTGTAATGGCACTTACCTGTCAATCAAAGTGGCCACACTGTTAATTCTGCACAATTTTAAGCCTTAACCCTCTGTGGGGCGAGGAACCATATATGGTCACTTCCATGGGCTTTTAAAATGGTGCCCCACGTCTCTCAATAAAGGAGCAGAATCACGTGACTTTCTCCAACCAATCAGCAAATATCAGGCTACGTCACAGATAGCTTTGCTATGGCCTCTAATGGATCTTACTGTAACCCTATCACTAACCCTAACATTCTTTGCACTGTATCACGCTCGTGATATTTTGAAATAAGTGTCGTAAGTTCCGTAAGACATATGTCTGATTGTTAATTTGGAAATAAATGTTCCACACATTTTTTGGAATTTGTTTTACCCTAGGTGGGCAAGTGACTGTATATGGTAATTTCTTTGACTTTAATTTGCAGCCTAAAACTGAATTTTTTTTAAAAAAGTCAAAAAAGAAAACATGTCTTCTTATAGCCACCAATAATACTCCAGGGCTGAAATTTCCAAGTATTTCAATGAGTGCCCTATAAAGTCCAGTCATGAACGAGGAAATTAGCTATAGAGACCAAAACTGTTTTGTGAACCAGGCTGTATTACTGCTGTGAAGTTGGGCATTTTTACATAGAAGTGGCAACTCGAGGAATTACAGTTTTTAGCACTTCAACACTGGCTTCATTTCATTGCCACTTGCTTATGATGCATAATTGTTCCAATGGACGATGTGAACAGTGTGTAGGAAATTAGTTATGGCTTCTAAAAGGTTGTGTTGATGATTTTTCCTCCTTGATAAGCAATAGCTGCTTTGGCACTGCTAACGGTAGAGTTTGGAGGGAGCGTGTGTTCAATGAACACGCCAATTTATCTGCCTGAGATGATGACTTGTCTTCAACAAGCTTGAGTTTCTTGCAATGGGGGCTTTCCAAAGAGTGCTGGCTGAGCGAGCTGTCGAGTATCTCCCAATCATCCCTGAGCTGCGCTAAGCCAGCTTTATGGGACGGTGTCATCCGTACGTCAACCAGGTGCATAAAATTTCTCTAGACTGTGCGCGAGAAGGCCAACATTAAAATGCAATTTGCAGCAACAAGCCAATTTCCAAACGTAATCAGAGCAATCAACTGCACTCCATTCGCTATCAAGGCACCATCGGACAATGAATTTGCTCGTCAAGAGAAAGCCTTTTCACTCCATAAATGTGAAAGTGATCTGTGATGCACAAATGTGCCTGACAAATGTTGTGCCGTGATGGCCTGGCTGTGCTAATAATTCATTCATCCTGCAGAGTTGTAGTGTTGGGAACAGACTTCAAGCCGAGGCTGTGCAGTATTGCTGGCTTGGTAAGTTACGACATTTATCATTATTAGCATTATTATTAGAGACAACGCCTCTGTCTAACTATATCTAAAACCAATTTTTATTTCCTTTTTGCTTTATTTGCAGCAGCATTATCCGTTGTGATTTGCAGTGATTTATGGAAGAAGGCAAGACGGGGTAAGTGGCTAATTCATACATTGATGGATATATAAGGGGAAGATGTGCAGGACCTGGTGTATGCTGGGATTTATACATGTGGTATTTTCGTACTTTTAAAGTCTCCACTTACAGTATAGTAAGGAAAGTTGCACAGTCTTTGAAGGAAACAATAACAGCTGAGCGCTTGAACGTGAAATGAAGATGAACTGTCAATTCTGAACTGAGAAAAGGGAACATAAAGAGTAAATACACTAGTGAGGGCAAGATAATGAGACACGGGAAAAGTAATCAGGAACAGGTGCAGCTAATCAGAGTGGAACAAACAAAAATGGCAGGAAACGCACAAAGGCAGGAAGTAAAGTTACAGATAGGAGGAGAGGGGAGACTTACAAAATAAAAAAGGAAACACTAAACAAGAAACCTAAAAACCATGACCATATGGAAAGTGGTTGATTCTCAGTAGGTCCATCACTGTGTGAACGTTAAAAGCACAGGTTTAAATAGACATGAACTGACCTGCATAATATATAATAATATATAATATATTGCAGTAGACTCATAATTGCAAGGTGAAGCTCATATAGAAGTTTCCAATGGTCTCGAATGACCTAGTAAAAAAAAAAAAAAAAATCTATGGCAACCATCTTAAAAGTACTAAATAAAACAGTTAAGACTTCTATCAAACTAACTTGTAAAATGTAAAAGCAAGAACTCTCAGCCCTGAGCTGCTGGAGGAAATGTCCTCGATATTGATCAATAATTCAGCTCTGTGCAGATACTGGATATTACTGACAGTAAAAGTCGTTCTTATTGGCCCTTTAGCTGTCCAGCAGGATGATTCTCCTGTTGTAACAGAAAATTATTTGATAGCTGCGCTCTACTTTACAGTAATTGAATCATGTGTCAGCATAACAGAATCCAATTCTATGTTCTGCATATACTCCAGCACAGATAGGCTATTGTGTGTGTGTGTGTGTATTGATGGTCCTTGAGAAGCTGGCAGCATCACCGAATGGTGATTAGTGGTGATTAGCATCAAACACCTGCACAATCACATCAGCAACAGCTTAACTGGTAATATTTTTCAACGTTAAATGTAACCGTATTTTAAATTTAACAGCAATATCCCCCAAATCCACACACAGTTCATTGCAGAAAAACTTCTTGTAGTCACATAACAAACAATATTAAAATGACTGCTTTGTGTTTTAGCCATTATAAATAATTGAATTAATTATTAGAGCTCCAAAAAATAAGGACGCCGCTTTACAAAATACTTTCTGAAAATGAATGTGTCCTCTATGGCCATTTATATTCAATAAACAATTATCAGTCTTCTCTAGGCTGTAATTTAGTCTGTTGATGACGGGTATCACAGGCAGGGTGTAATAGAGGCAAACCCACCTAAATCCATTTTACCCTCGTGTTTATGTGACATCACAGATATGCTAATTTACGGGCTGACATACATCTACAGTTGTGCACATTGAAGGAAGTTATCACACTTGTATTGACCATCAGTTAGGCTACAACTTAGATTACTCATTCTTTTGTTTTGTGCTCACGGATGATGACAAACAGTTTTATAATAACTACTGTACACTGATAAAAATGTTATTTGTTCCATGGTGGAGACTCACTGAGAAATGAGTCAAATTATGGTTAAAGTAGTAGTTTTTATATTATATATTAAAGGTGAGGTGGTCCATATTTAAATGTCTCATTAAGCCCACACATCTGTGTCTGCCATATTTAATACCACAGCTTAAAGCAATAAGCATTGTTCCTCTTACAAATGAGAAGTTAAACATCATCGATCAGTTCAGTACACTCAGAGTTTATTACAGCCTTTCTTTGTCTTATGTGTCAGTGGCTTATGCTGGCTAACATCAGCTAACCTATACATGTACTGCTGCATAAGTGACAGTGGTGGGTGTGTTTGCTGACTTTATGTGAATATTTAACTACTAAACATACTGTGACCCATCAGGAGACATGTTTCCTTACAGTCTTGTACCACTTGCTCTTAGTCAGGTCACCTCATGATGACTGTTGAGTAAGTCTTGGAAAATTAAATGGAACTCTACTGTACCACCATCTTATAATTGCTATACTTAATTAGCAACTGAGTCAATGTTATCAATGACAACATCACTTCTCCTGCAATGACAACACGGTGTGTCCAAACTTTTGACTGGTACTGTACATCAACACAAAGTGTTGTTGAAACCAGTGAGTGTAAATAAAGATGGACAATACAACAGCTCCCCAAAACCTGAAGCCGAACTGTGTCCTATCAATGTTAGCAGATGGGACATGGGACAATCAAAAAAATAGGAAGTACATGTTTTGTTTTTTTTTGTTTTTTTTAATCATTTTAGATAGTTCTGATGTTCAAGTGTTGATTTTTCCATCATGATTGACAGCAGAGGCCTGTTCATGATTGAGTTGGCCAGGTGTATGGGCGGGAACCTGATACCGCCGCTCTAAATTACCACACAGACTCTGGTTCCACCAGTGCGAGATGGCAGCCCTGTATCATTTCTGTACAGTGGGAGGAATCAGAGACACATGATCCATCTTTATATTCAGTCTATGGTTGAAACACAAGTAATCACAAGTCAATGCAATGCATGCACAAAAACTTGCACTTGAGAAATGGGATTTTTTAGTGGGTAAAAGTTGGTAAGTCTGTGTTAGTAGCATGGTAAAATTCCATAAATATAACAATCAAATTGTACCCTTAACCCTAATTACTTTGACATGTAATGATTATGATAATGTTTCTACTGGCCATGTGTATTCTGTGTACTCTATGGATTCACATAGATCAACTCATGAGTCCACTTATATTATTTTATATTGTGTAATGCTACAAGCTGTATTTATCCCATCATGATTATATTTGTGTCCTCTGTCTGTCTTATTACATGTTGCATAAAAAATCACAACCTCCTTTACTGCCCCTACAGGTGACATAACAACATGAAACGTGTCTATAGGGCCATTACATAATGATAAATATCGACATGATAAATGCACATGAGGTGCAGACTGAATGAAATGATTGCAGTAAAGGTTTCACATGACTTAAGGTTGTACAGCTGCTTATTGTAAAAACATACAGACATAATCTATGGCTATAGACACAGCTGGATCTGCTGTATAAACAGTGAGGAGAGGGAGAGGATGGGGAGGTGTGAGGCTACACACGCGCGCGCACACACACACACACACACACTGTAGATGGCACACTGTGTACAGTATGCTGCTAAGTGTTGCACTGACTGTTTATTTAATAGAGTATAGACACTGGAAGTGGCAATGAGCCCAGCTGGACATGATGTATGACACCAGGAGACTGCAGCAGGAAGAAAGCTAGACAGAGCAGCCTCAAACACACACACACACACACACACACACACACACCATCTCAGACCCACTACATACACTCCATATTTTACCACATCCATACTTGTGGCCAGTGGATGTGTGCTATGTGAAATGACAAACTGCTGCAGAGTGAGGGGGTGTACTGTTAGTATAAAGGCAGAGTGACAGGGAGAGACGGATAGGAAAAGAATGAGAGAGGGAGGAACAGATAAAGTGACAAACACAGAAAGAAAGGGGGGATGAATGGGGAGAGAGATAGAACACATACAGAGAGAGAGAGAGAGAGAGAGAGAGAGAGAGAGAGGTTAGACTGCAATGCTGCAAAAATTGTATTAGAGATTATTTTATAGCTGTACCTGCTGTTCAAGACGCATTAGTAAACCTCTACTGCCACTCTGTGGTCACACAAGGTATATGTATAATGTTGAGGTTCTTGTACCTCCATTTACTGTTTGATTGTACTTCTACATCACTAGATTTATTTAACATGCAGTATATATTTACTGGACAGATTAAGACATTGTTCCATTTCAAACCAATGGCTTATAAAAAAAAAAAAACAGCGTGCGGTTAAAGTTCCTCAACCCTCTGAACTTCTCACATGGTTTCATAAGGCCCAAACAGAAGTATATTAAAACAGATGATATTTCAGAAGAAAATTACAAAATAAAAGCTTAGAGAAAACTTCACCGTGAATTTTTACAAACTATAAGAACGCTAAAACGAATGCTACTATACTAAAAGGAGGGATGACAGTGATTTGACGGTGGCTAGGTCAGTCAGTCACAAATGTGTTTGGGGAGAGAATTCCAAGGTCCTGTCACCCCAGGTTCAGTGCTTGGTCTTGTGTGGTGGAGTCAGGAGGTTTGCATCGGAGGAGCGGAGGCTGTAGGATGGGGTGGTGATGGTGCAGGTAATGTGAGGTAAGACAGGGCTGTGGAGGGCTTTGTGTGAGGAGGATTTAGAACTGGATCTGTTGTGGGACTGGGAGCCAGTGGAGGTTCTGGAGGACAGGAGAGATGTGGGTGAGGGTGAGCAGCAGAGTTTTGTTTTTTTGGTGTCTTAAAAGTCATGACAGTTTGCACCAACAGTAACATTTTGACTTGTCATAGCTTGTCAAGAAAACGCACAGGTGTGTTAATGATGGCTGACTTCCACTCAAGGGAGGTCCTGCGGTTGTGTCTCTGTTACTGGGACACTTATAACAGTAAAATTGGCTGAGTTCAACTAAGTCCACCTGTTTTTTCCTGACCACCTCCCCCTCATTCTGTTCCTTCACTTGCTGAGGTCTAACTGGAGCTGTAAAGGCTTCAGCAGATGAGGACAGAGGAGTGACAGGACAGTGTCTGAGTGCTGCACTGATCTCTCAACACATTTAGAAATTACTCCAAACTCTCAACACTGCTGAGTTTATTTCTGCTTTTATGTTACTTGATAGCAGGGTGTTACACAGACCAGGTTTTCATCGTTTTCATTGATTTTTTTTGAGGTTTATTGTCTCTGGAAAAAGAAAAAAAAAAAGAACTGCTGTTGCAATGAACACTACAGACTGGACCAGGTTCAACTGACACCATAAGTCATCATATGTCACTGTGTACAGAATTAAAAAGTGGACTTAATGTTAAGTTGAATTTAAAGGTCCAGTGTGTAGAATTTAGTTGCATTTAGTGGTCCAATCACTGCATTGTAATCTCCTCACATCACCCTCACCTTCCTAATGTAAAGCAGAAACAACACTTTAAGGACCCTGTTTAGAGTCAGTATTTAGATTGTCTGTTCTGGACTACTGTATAAATAAGGTGTTTCAACATGGCGACCTCCATGAAAGGGGACCCTCTCCCACTGTAGATATAAAAGGAGAATTTTTAAGTAACAAACATAAAAAGATTCTTATTTTCAGGTGATTATACATGCATCAAAACATAGTTATGAATATTATATTCCATGTTTGCCTTATTCTGAAAATAGAGGCCCCAAATCTTACACACTGTACCTTTAAAGGAATCATTTCTAGTTTATTTCTTTTGTTGTGGCCTTCATTTAAAACATTTTCAGCTTGTTTCTTTTAAAAAAAGAAAAAAAATTGTATTTGATGTAGCGACTTCAGTTTTTTATTTGTTTTCAGTACTTAAATTTGACCAAACACATTTGACCAAATGGACAAAGTAATATGTGAAGATTTTTAACTGAACCTACAGTGTGAGCAGAGTCTACAGGTCTTTGGGATAATAAAGTGTTTATACCACAGTGTGGCAGCCAAAAACAAACCAAGAAAAAAGGCAGATGGAGGGGAAAAAAAGAAAGGAGAGAAGTCAGAATAGAGTAAATGATACGAGGTGAATGAGAGCTTAAAAAAGACAGAGTACTATTTATTTCCAATTGTTATGGAACTTCCGATAGATCGCAGTGGGATTTTTTACTTATTAACCTCACTATATATATTTTGTATTTTCCCTGATCCAGGAGCAAATAGTATGAAAACATCGCATATATCAGGAGGGATGATGTTTTTAGCTAACTTCTGTTTAGTTAGCTAGCGACTAGTGACACATCTAGCAACTTTTTCTGGTATTATTGCAGACTTTTGTTTGTCGTTCTTGTCGTTCCCCAAACCCCACTGGCGCCGCGTCAGCGCAGGCAATATGTGGCCATTCTAGTCAATGTATCAAACCCCACCGGCACCGCTGCGGTCTGTTTCAGAAGCGTCTCCTCTCGGCTTGGCGTTGAATACACGTCGAGCGGATGGAAGCCAGACACAGAAAAAGCATAGAAATACCCCGTGCAAACTGGCGGTCGTAAAAACAGACGAAAGCGAAACTAATTACTACGTAGCATATTTACACATCCATCCATCCATCTTCTTCCGCTTGCACTTTCCGCTTGCACTTGCTTATCCATTGCCGGGTCGCGGAGGCAGCAGTCTGAGCAGGGAAGCCCAAACTTCCCTCTCCCCAGACACCTCGGCCAGCTCCTCGCGAAGAACACCGAGGCGTTCCCAGGCCAGCCGAGAGACATAGTCCCTCCAGCGTATACTGGGTCTTCCCCGGGGCCTCCTCCCGGGGGGACATGCCTGGAAGACCTCCGGAACAGATGCCCGTGCCACCTCAACTGACTCCTCTCGATGTGAAGGAGCAGCGGCTCTACTCCGAGCTCCTCCCGAGTGACTGAGCTTCTCACCCTATCTCTAAGGGAGCGCCCAGCCACCCTGCAGAGGAAACTCATTTTGGCCGCTTGTATCCGCGATCTTGTTCTTTCGGTCATTACCCAAAGCTCATGACCAAGGTGAGAGTCGGAACGTAGATTGACCGGTAAATCGAGAGCGTCGCCTTTCGGCTCAGCTCCCTCTTCACCACGACGGGCCGGTACAGCGACTGCATCACTGCGGATCAATCTCACGCTCCATCCTTCCCTCACTCGTGAACAAGATCCCGAGATACTTAAACTCCTCCATTTTTTGAGGCAGGACATCTCCACCAACCCGGAGGGGGCAAGCCACCCTTTTCCGGTCGAGAACCATGGCCTCGGACTTGGAGGTGCTGATTCTCATCCCAGCCACTTCACACTCGGCTGCAAACCGCCCCAGAGCATGCTGTAGGTCCTGGTTTGAAGAAGCCAACAGGACAACATCATCCACAAAAAGCAGAGATGAAATCCTGTGGTTCCCAAACAGAAGTCCCTCTGGCCCCTGGCTGCACCTAGAAATTCTGTCCATGAAAATTATGAACAGAACCGGTGACAATATTTACACATGTAGAAGCATATTTAGAAGAACACACACTGGGAAAATGGCCAAATCTGAGCAAGTAAACAAAGTCTGGCGGGCTAAACGCTCCGCTCCCGGTGGGGTTTGAAGTCGTGTGCAGCATGGACCAAAACAGTGTTGCATCCGCGACGTGACAGAGACGTGTCCGGTGGCTTTTCGGGGTTACTCTCCTCCACGAGCAGCTTGTGCTGCCATGGGCCCCTCCCCCATCCCAAAGCGCTAACAGGTGTCCCAGAACTCACGCTGCAGTCACTGCCATGAGATTGATGTACGGCCCTCTGCGTCCAGACTAGCGTTTGGAAGTTGAGTCTTGTTACTGACTCGGATCACTGACTCTCAGATGGTAAATTGAACAAATCTTTTTTTAAGACATTTGTTCATTTCAATGAGTGCGGCACTGTAGTCATATAAAGTCATATAAAAGATTAGTTCAAAGTGAACAAAACTTTCACAAACGACACACCACTAGTCCAGACTGCAAATGAATCACTCATGCACGAAGCCACCGCTGGCTGTAAATGTAAAATGTAAAATTTTGTTCTAAAATTAATCACTGCACTGAAATAAATGTGTGTCTCTTTTGGGTCACTTCTGGGACTGTCGGCATTTTAATCTAATTCATTTCTAGTTTTAATTTAACTTAAAGGTACAATATGTAGATATTTACTGTACTATATTAAATCATAAAATAAATATGCTGTCAGTGTTGCCAACTCCTCAGTAAGGAAAGTAGCTAGTATCCTAAAAGTCTAGAAGTCGCTAAATGACATCATCACCTAATCTACATAATTGGTCATGTGCATGTATTTGTAATGGACGCCGTAGGAGAGAGGAGTAATGTTGTGGGAGAGAGTAAAAATTAGGAAAATGAGTAAATGGCACCCTAACTATGTTTAGAACCACAAAATTAAGTTTCTTCTGGGATCGGCCAGTGGCAGCTTCGCGCATGCGCGATTCATTTGCAGTCTGGTTGTAGAGGGGTGAACATCTCCTGCTCTGACTGCAGCTGGGAGGGGTTGCTGCATGAGGACCGGGCCACCTGTGAGTGCTTTGGGACGGAGGAGGGGCCCACGGCAACACCCACTGCTGGCTGAAAAGACGATACGTGCTTTCACGTCAGTCTCCAAACGTCTTCAAAAAAAAAAAAAGGGGGTCTTAAAAGTTGCTAACTGTGGTAACAATGCTTTTGTTCTGTGTGTCTTGATATGGTCTTATACCCTGTCACGGCTCATGCCGAAGCTCCAGGTAACGTTCTACAGCGATGTAAGGAAATAAAGTGGATCAATAGTGTAAACGTAAAAATTCTGCCCGATCTAAAAAGCTCCATAAGCAGACACATGGTAAAACATTGTAAATATCGGAGAGGATTTGAAAGATAAAAACGTTTAGAGCCTAGAAGGACCCAGAGTGCCTGTATTTTTTTTTGTTTGTTTGTTTTTTTTCCAGTGGGTTTCCACCTGATTTCTTCTGTGTCATGTGTCGATGTTTAAAAGAGGAGGAACTGAGTCGTCTTGCTGAGAATGAGCTGGTTTATTAACTGACTTTTAGTTGCTACAGCTAATCGAGCATAGCACAGGCACATACACACACCATGCTCCTATTGAGGAGGTCACGGTTGCCGCGACTATGGCAACCTGTAGTTACTTATCACAACATCTCCTCCTCTTCAAAAGGTTAAAGCTCAAACAATTAAACAACTTTGGGGTAGACTGCCCGCCATCCACAGCAACGTAGGGTTTATTCTGCCCCCGATAGTTGCTGTTCCTATGTGTGTGTGAACAGTTTTCAGAACAGTCTCTGGGTGGTTGATGTGTTACATCAGCATTACTTATTGTGATCTCAGGCACTTATGCAATTCCTATTTATCCTGTCAATTATCAGATCTTACCCAAAACATAACACTCTATTCATATGGAACATTACTTTAACTGAGGAATATAATGTAATGTTATTTTCCCATACTTATCTCTCACAACAGAATTACTTAGGAAACAGTGTGAAGGTGAGTGTCATTAAAGTGTTCAAGTGTCTCTGAGAGGTACCCTGACGTCACGACCTCTGGATGTCACTTGAACAGCCCTGTCTGGGGACGACTGGTGTGGTGAACACACCACAGGTGCATCTTTCAATCTCTGGACAGAAGCAGGGTCTCTGTGGCTGGGTCTAGTCACAGAAGGAGGGCTGCTGGGCAGCTGCAGCGGAGGTCCCTCAGGCTGCAGCTGCTGCTGGTCTGGAGGGTCAGCAAGCTCCAGGACTGCCTGCAGATGTCTTCTATTGTGTTGCAGCACTGCACCGTTGTCTGTCTTCACAATGTAAGACCGGGGTTCACTGCACTTGCCAATGACTTTGGCAGACATTTTCCACCCCTTTTCTCCATCCAGTTTCACTCTGACGGCCTGCCCAGATTGGAGTTCAGGAAGTGGCAGGGCAGAGTGACGGCGGTCATGGAAGAACCGGTAGGCTGATTTAGTCTGAGCATCCTTCTGCTGGATTTGATGTCTGTCCACAGGAGAAGCTTGTAGTTTTTCTTCCAACATAGGATGTGTGGTCCTAATGTCTCTTCCAGCCATAAGTGGGCTCACCCCCGTAGCAGCACTAGGGGTGGCTCTGTAGCACATCAGAGCAAGATATGGATCGGGCTGTTTTAAGATGCGCTTAGCAGTCTGCACGGCTCGCTCGACAGCACCATTTGCTTGGGGGTAATGAGGGCTGGTAGTTGTGTGTGCAAACCCATAGCTTTGGCAAAAGTCTTGAAACTCACCTGAGGTAAATTGTGTGGCATTGTCGCTCACCAGTTCCAGCGGTATCCCCCATCTTGCAAACATGCCTTTGAGTCTGGTATTTCAATGTCCCTAGAATAATAATCAGTCACAATGAGATAATTCTGTCTCTCTAGCTCACACAAATCAGCAGCAATGCGCTGCCAGGGTCCCCCAGGTAAAGGTGTGGTGAGGAGTGGTTCACGTCTTTGAGTGGGTTTGTTGTCAATGCAGAACTTGCATTTTGACACTGTCTTTGTGATCTCTGCACTGATGCGAGGCCACCATACTGACATCCTAGCTCGAACGCTATGTTTGAGCACTTCTGATCTAAGTGCAGCTGGGATAACCAGTCTATCTTGATACAACACCAGTCCATCAGTCTTAGAGAGGTGAGCTCTGGCAGAATAATATCCATGCAGGGACGGAAACTGTGACGTCTTTGGTGGCCATCCGTTCCTAATGAACTGCACTATCTTTTGCAGCTCTTCATCCTGTAGTGTGGCTGAGCGGATTTTGTCAAGTTTTTGTGATGAATCAGGCGCATTTGCTACCACTGACTCCACATATGCTTGTACTTCCTGGTCTGTGTGTTCATCACCACTGTCCGTCAGTGGGCTCCTAGAGAGAGCATCGGCTACGACAAGCTGCTTCCCCGGGACGTGCTCAGTCACCACGTTGAATCTCAGTAGGTGCATTAGGAGTCTTTGGCACCTTGGAGGGACTTTGTCCAGGTCATATGTATTTATGAGGGGTACCAGTGATTTGTGGTCCGTTTGTAGAAGGAAGCATTCCATGCCTTGCACATAGCGAGCAAAGCGCTCACATGCCCACACACCTGCAAGACACTCAGCATGCGGGAGCAGAATGCCACTGGCTTTAACTCACCCTCCTGTTCCTGCAATAATGCTGCTCCCAATCCGTAGCTGCTTGCATCAGCGCTGATGACATTCTTGCGGTTGTCATCATAATATGCAAGTGCTGACGCCGACACAAGCATAGCTTTTACTTTCTCAAATGCTGCTTCTTGTGCGTCACTCCACACCCACTCACTTTCCTTCCTGAGCAGGGCAGTGATGGGATGCAGCTCTGAGGAGAGGCCGGGCAGGAACTTTCCAACATAGTTGACAAGACCCAGGACTTGTTTAAGCTGTAACATTGGTTGGGCTTGGCATTTGTGTGATGGCTTTAACTTTGTCAGTGTCAGGTCGCATGCCTTCTGCACTTATGATGTGGCCAAAGTACTGTATTTCTGTTTTGGCAAAATGACACTTGCTCAAAATGGCCTTGTTCAACTTTAAACCACTGTCCTTTATGGTCTTCAGCACCACATCAAGACGGGTGTCGTGCTCGTTCCTTGTTGCTCCATAAACAAGTATGTCATCCATTACTACAACAACTCCATCATGATCCTTTAACAGTGTTGACATCTGTCTTTGGAAGATTTCTGGAGCTGACGTGATACCGAATGGCAGCTGTCGGAAGCAGAATCTCCCCATTGGGGTGATGAAGGTTGTCAGCTTTTGGCTGGTATCAAGAACTCTAAGGCGGCCAGACACAAGTGCAGGCAGGCAGAATCAGTTCTCAAAAAGTTCTTTTATTTCAGTCCAAGGTCACAATCCGGGGAAGCAGTCAAACAGGCAAAGGTATCCAAATCAGCAGGCGAAGACTCAGAAACCAGTAACACACACACGGTCAGACACGGGGAATAAACTTTAGACAAAACGCTGGAAAGCTGCTCAGGGAGACAAGACAATCTGGCACTGACACACAGGGGAGCACTGGTTATATACACAGGAGGGAAGGGATAACGAGACACAGGTGAAACACATAAGGGCGGGGACAGGTAATCACACTGGGAACAGGAAGTCACAGAGACTATCAACATAAAACAGGAAGCTGACAAAACTCACAGAGACAAGACTATCAAAATAAAACAGAAGCTAACACACCACAGACCCTGACAGTACCCCCCCCCCCTAACGGCCGACTCCTGGCGGCCCAGGACCCCGAGGATTGCACCGGTGGAACTCTGCAATGAGGCGGGGGTCCATGATATCCCGGGAGGGAACCCACGAGCATTCCTCCGGCCCATAGCCCTCCCAGTCCACCAGGTATTGTAGGCCTCGGCCCCGCCGCCGAACATCCAGCAGTTTCCTGACAGTGTAGACGGTTTCACCAGCAATGAGACGGGGGGGCGGTGGGGGCTTGGCAGTGGGGACGAGTGGACTCTCCTTGACTGGTTTGATCCGGCTGACGTGGAAGGTGGAGTGTATGCGGGTGGACCTGGGAAGCTTTAACTTGACAGCAGAGTCATTAATGATTTTTGAAATCGGATATGGGCCCACATACCTGGGTGCCAACTTGCGGGAAGGATGGTGGATGGGCAGATCCTTGGTGGAGAGCCACACTCTTTGTCCAAGGCGGTATGTTAGGGCTGGGCGGCGACGGCGGTCAGCCGCTTTCTTGTAGGCAGCAGAGGTCTGGAGAAGGGCCCGGCGGGCGCGAGACCACATGCCTCGACACCGACGGATCATGACAGCAGCAGCGGGGACTTTGACCTCCTTTTCTAGGGCAGCGAAGAGGGGAGGTTGGTAGCCAAAAAACACCTGGAAAGGGGTGAGGCCAGTCGAGGCAGAGGGAAGAGTGTTGTGGGCGTATTCGACCCACAGGAGCATCTTGGACCATGATGAGGGGTTATCTGAAGAGAGACAGCGAAGACCGGTCTCCAGATCTTGATTCACCCTCTCCGTCTGGCCATTGGTCTAGGGGTGGTACCCAGAGGAAAGGCTCCTAGAGGCTCCCAACAGCTGACAGAAGGCCTCCCAAAACTGGGCCACAAACTGCGGCCCCCGGTCAGATAGAATGTTCTTGGGGAATCCAAAAGTTCTGAAAATGTTCTGGAGCAAGAGTTCAGCGGTTTGTTTGGCAGATGGTAGTTTGGGTGCAGGAATAAATTTAACCATCTTAGAGAACCGGTCAACAACAGTGAGGACGACTGTGTTACCTTCGGATGGCGGGAGGCCAGTGACGAAGTCCACGGAGAGGTCTGACCAGGGGCGCAGTGGCACGGGCAGAGGGTGAAGGAGTCCAGCTGGTGGGGCATTGGAATTTTTTTGCTGGGAACAGACAGGACAGGCAGCAACATACTCTGACACATCATTCCGAGCGTTAGTCCACCAGAACCGCTCCAACACTCTGAAGAGGGTTCGGCGGGTGCCCGGATGGCAAGAGATCTTACTTTCTTGAGCCCACTTGATAACCTCCCCCCGAAGGGAAGGAGGAACAAACAACCTGTTCCTGGGGGTCTCGGGGGGTGCCTAAACTGCCCTGAGAGCCTCTAATACCTTGCCCTCTACACTCCAGGTGAAGGCTCCCACGATGCAGGTTTCAGGGAGGATGTGTTCGGGATCTGAGGAGTCTGACTCTGGTGCATGAATACGTGACAGGGCGTCGGGCTTTGTGTTCTTGCTCCCTGGACGATATGACAAAGTGAAATTGAATCGTGAAAAGAAAAGTCCCCACCTGGCTTGACGGGCATTGAGTCTCTTGGCACTCTTAAGGTATTCCAGGTTCCGGTGGTCTGTCCACACAAGGAATGGTTGGGCCGCCCCCTCTAACCAGTGCCTCCACTCTTCCAGCGCCACTTTTACCGCCAACAACTCCCGGTCCCCCACGGTGTAGTTTCTCTCCGCCTGAGATAATTTCCGGGAAAGAAAAGCACAGGGGTGAATCTTATTATCAGTTACCGATCTCTGGGACAGGACGGCCCCCACTCCAGTGCTGGAGGCATCCACTTCCACAATGAACTGCTGTTCGGCTGCAGGCAGGGTGAGGACCGGAGCTGTGGTGAAGAGCTTCTTAAGATGCAGGAAAGCATCCTCGGAGGATGGGGACCACTGAAACACAACCTTGGAAGAGGTTAAGGCACTTAAAGGGGCGGCCACTGAGCTAAAATTTCTGATGAACTTACGGTAAAAATTAGCAAAACCCAGAAAACGTTGTACCTCTTTCCGAGAGGTGGGGGTTGGCCACTCTGCCACAGCCTGGACCTTTTCTGGGTCCATCTCTACCCGATCATGGGAGATCACGTATCCCAGAAAAGAAACTTGTTTTTGGTGGAATTCGCACTTTTCTGCTTTGACAAACAGTCCATTCTTTAACAATCTTTTCAGAACTTCTTGTACCATCTGGACATGAGACTCCTCATCAAGGGAAAAAATAAGGATGTCATCCAGATATACAAAGACAGTTTGATACAGGAGGTCCCTCAGGACCTCATTCACTAGCCCTTGGAAAACTGCAGGGGCGTTTGTCAGTTCAAATGGCATGACCAAGTACTCGTAGTGGCCGAGGGGCGTATTGAAGGCCGTTTTCCATTCATCCCCCTCCCGGATGCGTACCAGGTGATAAGCATTTCGCAAATCTAATTTTGTGAACAATTTGGCGCCCTTGAGGACGTCGAAAACAGAGGAAATTAGTGGGAGAGGGTAACGGTTTTTGATTGTGATGTTGTTGAGAGGGGAGTAATCTATGCACGGTCTTAGAGTCTTGTCCTTCTTCTCAACAAAGAAAAACCCTGCTCCTGCTGGAGAGGACGATGGCCGAATAAGTCCTGCTGCGAGGGAGTCTTTAATGTAATCCTCCATAGTTTTTCTCTCAGCTGCGGACAGAGAGTACAACCGACCCTTAGGAATGGGTGCACCGGGGAGGAGGTCGATGGCACAGTCATAATCACGATGGGGAGGAAGGGAAGCAGCTCTGCTCTTACTGAAAACCTCTCGTAGGTCATGGTAACAGGCTGGGACACCAGGTCGGGAGAGTCTTTAGGCTGCATCTTACTCAAGAGGTTAGAGTCTATGTCCTGGAAACAATTTTGGTAGCAGTCTTTCTTCCACTTAATTACCTGACCAGTGGTCCAGTTGAGATGGGGGTTATGCTGAATCAGCCAGGGGTACCCTAGGATCAGGGGATGCATCTCGGAGTTGTACAGGTGAAAACGGAGCGTTTCGACATGCCCGTCGGGGAGGCACATCTGAATGGGGGAGGTCTGGTGAGTTACAGTGGCAATAAGCCGGCCGTCAAGAGCTGTGGCAAGGAGGGGTGTAGGCAGTGGCTCAGATGAAACGCCTAGATTCTGGGCTAGACTGGAATCCATTAAGTTAGAATCTGCCCCGGAATCAATTAAGGCTAGTCTGTGCAGAGAAGAAGAGGCAGAGGTCAATTTCACTCTTGTTAATTGTCTCTGAGCTCCATTTTTCAAGGTGGAAACACTCACCCAAGGTCTCGAAGGTGTAGCAGGCAGGGAACCGCGTAGAGGACATGAAGCAATGAAATGACCCAGCTGTGCACAGTATAGGCACCGACCCTCCATCATCCGACGGTGACGTTCTGCTGGAGTGAGGCGGGTACGTCCAACCTCCATTGGCTCTGGAACAGAGTTGGAAGGCGAGCTGATCATGGAGGCCGGAGCTGGGGGAGGGGTGCCAAGCTGGTCGGGTTCCCTGGTGTAGCGACTTCTCTGTCTGTCTCTCAGTCTCTTGTCGACGCGGGAGGCTAGGGCAACGAGGGCATCCAGCTCCACAGGCAGGTCCAGAGGAGTGAGATGATCCTTCAAGGTCTCTGAGAGCCCATTGAAGAAGGCATCCACCAAGGCCGGTTGATTCCAACCGCTGTCGGCGGCTAGCGTGCGGAACTCTATGGCATAGTCCATAACAGATCGTCTTCCTTGTCTCAGGGAATGTAGAGCTCTCGCTGCTTCTCTGGCAGGAAGGTTGGAATGGAAAATCTGCTTAAATGTATCAAGGAAGAGAGAGAGAGTTACATACTGCAGACCGCCTGCTCCATTCTGCGGTGGCCCACGCCCGGGCTTTCCCTGATAGATATGAGATGATGAAGGCTATTTTAGCTCGGTCCGAGGGAAAGGCGGTGGGCTGGAACTCAAAATGGAGCTCACACTGAGAGAGAAAAGGGCGGCAGTCATCAGAATCCCCGGAGAATCTTTCCGGGCTGGAGAGCCGGACAGGTCTGACCTCTGGGGAAGAAGCAGAAACCAAGGATGGTTCAGGTGCCGGAGCGGACAAGGAGGACGGCGCAGGAGGTTCAGCGGGCTGGGAGGGGTGAGCGGCGGAGCCCATGGCTTGAAGCTGCCTGATGATGTAGTTGAGCTGAGCGGTAGCTGTTCCACATGCCGCTTCACTGCGCTGGGAAGCCTCTGCCACAGCCTGGTGCAGCCGTCCAATCTCCTCCTCCTGTCGCTGGAGCCGCCGCTCCTGTCCTTCGAGGGTAGCGAGCCAGGAGCCCTGCTCTGCTGCGTCCATCTTGGCCAGATTGTTCTATCAAGAACTCTAAGGCGGCCAGACACAAGTGCAGGCAGGCAGAATCAGTTCTCAAAAAGTTCTTTTATTTCAGTCCAAGGTCACAATCCGGGGAAGCAGTCAAACAGGCAAAGGTATCCAAATCAGCAGGCGAAGACTCAGAAACCAGTAACACACACACGGTCAGACACGGGGAATAAACTTTAGACAAAACGCTGGAAAGCTGCTCAGGGAGACAAGACAATCTGGCACTGACACACAGGGGAGCACTGGTTATATACACAGGAGGGAAGGGATAACGAGACACAGGTGAAACACATAAGGGCGGGGACAGGTAATCACACTGGGAACAGGAAGTCACAGAGACTATCAACATAAAACAGGAAGCTGACAAAACTCACAGAGACAAGACTATCAAAATAAAACAGAAACTAACACACCACAGACCCTGACAGTTGGCAGCATCCAAGGGGATCTGCCAAAATCCACAGGAAGTGTCGAGGGTAGAGAACACTTTAGCTCCAGCCAGTTTGGGAGCAATATCGTCCAGTGTTGGCAGGATGTACCTCTCTTGCTTAACTGCCTTGTTCAAGCGTTTTAGATCGACACACACTCACACTTGCTCTTTGTTCTTCTTCTCTACTGGAACCATCAGGGCACAACAGTCGGAAGGCACTGTAACCTCCTCAGTTATGCCCAGGGCCAGCATGCGTTTGAGTTCAGCCTCAACTTTGGGCAGGAGGGGGAACGGGATGTGACATGGCGTCGTCAGTGAGTAGGGCTCACAGTCAGCTTTAAGCTCGATTTTTACAGGGTCACACTTGAGCAAACCAATATCCCCAAACACATCACTTAACATTACAGTGTCCATGCCGTCAACTGTCATGACCAGTCCCATTCTTGTGGCATCACTCCGTCCCAGGAGGTTGTGAGATTATGCCCCTTTAATTACTGTTATCCAGAATCTGTACTTTTCCCCCTTGTACTCACTTGTTGCCAGGAACTTCACCGCCGGGGCTGGTGATGGGTCCCTTCCTTGCAGTGACCAGGTGGGAGCGCTGTGGCAGTCTCTTGAATGCAGCCTGTGACATTACACTGATGTCAGCCCCAGTGTCAATTTTAAGTTCCACAGTGCTGCCATTAACAGGTAAGTCAACAAGCCACTCATTTTCTGAATCAGGTTGATCCATTATGTCTGACACATGTTCAGTGACTTCTTCAAGGAAAAACATCTAATCTGTGTCAGTGGTGCTGCTAGGCGTTGTAGCCACCTCTTTCAGCATCCTCTTCTGACAAGCTGCCTCAAAATGTCCAATTTTATTGCACCTTCTGCACTTTTTATTCTTGGTTGGGCAGGGATGTACTTTACCATGTTGTCTGTTACAGCGGGAACAGGTAGGATGCTGTTTTGACTCACTGTGTTCCTGTTTTTTCTGCCATTGTCCATCATTGCTGCCCCTTCGGCCATGGAACTGCCGCCTCCCCTGTCTCATGGCGTCCACTGCACACTCCGAGCGCAGGCTCACATTCTGTTGCTTTATTTGTTCGCTCTGGCGTGCTATTTGAATAGCTCTTTCAAGGGAGAGTTCCGGCTTGAGCTGTAACTTCTGTGATACATCGTTGTCAGATATGACAATAACTATTCTGTCTCTGATTTGCTCATCTTTAGTGTGCCCTAACTCACAGTACTGTGCCAGTTCATATAAACTCCTCACAAAAGCCTCAACTGACTCACCGGGCTATGGCGCTCTCTTGTGAAAACATGCTCTTTCATGGATCACATTCCTCTTGGGCACAAAATGGAGAATTTGGCTATCACCACGTCGTAGTCCAACTCCGGTCTGCCTCTCTCCTCCTTGTCGGACCTCTCCGCCGTCATCGTACACAAAGGAATCATAAATCACTTCCGCCTCTCTCCCCATGGCATGGAGAAGCGTGTTTACTTGCACTTCCCCGTTATCTCTGTCCAACTTCGACGCCACCCGAAAGCAGTCGAAGCGTCGGCGCCACATCGGCCATTCCGCCGGGCGAGTGAAGTCAAAAGATTCGCCATGCCTTACTTTATGAGCGTGAAGTCGGCCACTTCTGACACCAAGTCATGTGTCGATGTTTAAAAGAGGAGGAACCGAGTCGTCTTGCTGAGAATGAGATGGTTTATTAACTGACTTTTAGTTGCCGCGACTACGGCAACCTGTAGTTACTTATCACAACATTCTGTAAATCAATAAATATCCCCACCATCATCGTCCCTGTCTTAAGTCTTATGTCCGCTGTAAGATTCTGTCGCGTCAGAGATCCTGACCCACAGTGCATCGTGGAAAGTGATAAAGACATTGTAAAAGTTACTGACCTACCCAGCTCTAACTGTGGGAGGCAGAGGTTGTTTTCCGTGATGGAGTTCACCGTAGTGTCAGTGTGGAGGACTGGCCACTTATAACTTCATTCATTATTTCCCCCATAAAGTCTTCAAAGACGCTGCCTACAACACCGCTGTGGGAAGTTGTAAAGTCACTGAGTTCAAGCATTGAAATCACGTCACGTAATTATCAGTGAAAAGCGGGACAGACGTGTATTCCTACATTTTCGTGCACCTTGGTGAGGAAGCATACATGAGTTTTCTCTCATGCAGTCCAGCTTTCTGGTGTGCAAAAGGAGGCAGTGATCATTTATTTTTTTATCAATGGTGCCCGCCAGGCTGGCATTTTTTGGCCAGAAGTTTGTGGACAAGGGGGAGTGATGTAAAAAAAAAGTAGGGCTGTCAAACGATTAATTTTTTTAATCGCATTTTTTCCATAGTTAACTCGCGATTAATCTCTATATTAAAAATAAAGAGTTAGAATCACATAAACACAAAGAAAAAATGACTTTTATCTTTTATTTCTACTTTAAAATGTAAAAGTGCATTGTAGACCCACTTGACATGTCTATATCAAAAACACAGCACATAAAATGCCACAACAATGTGGTCTTAAAACTGAAGAGGTAGTAGACAACAACCGACAAACATAACAGGGCCTAATGATAGTTAAATGAATGAAAAAACTGCAGTCATTAGACACATCAGATTCAGAACTCTGAACTCTTAGTGCTAACTTTTCTCCTCTTTATTAAGCCAATTGCTAAGGCAGACCAGTCTGGTAACATTTTCAGTGGACAGTGCTGCTCTTTTCTTTTGCACAATGTGACCAGACAGTGAGAACAGTCTTTCGCACAGTACTGTCGTTGCAGGTGTAGCCAAGTACTTCTGTGCGAGAGGTGCCAAGCTTTTGAAGGGCCCTGCATGTTCAGACCACCATTTCAATGGACGGGTTTCCATAGAGGTCTACACAAGCATTATCTGCTGCCTCCACTTCATCTTCTGAATCTGATGCAACCAACAGGAGGTTCATCTTTTTTGGTGGTTCTGTATCTGTTGTTTCTTTGTTAGGCTGCAGGGCAATCTCTTCTTTAATTAACCCCCAGACTTCCTCCCTTTCAGATCTGGGAAGGCATTTCAGATCCTTAAATCTGGGGTCGAGCGCTGTTGCCACTTTCAACCATCGGACATTGGTGCTTTCTTTCCGCTTTGAAAGGTCAGTTGTGAAGGACTGTTTAAACCGGATCACTTAGGCTGGATCATCATCAGAAGATTTCATCAAATGGCACAGTGCAGACAGGACCACAGAACAGGATATGTACTGTTCTCCACCCAAAAGATCAGTCACATACCTGCCATGAAAAATACAGTGCAATTATTAAGAGCTAATAATTCATAGATGCACAACTATCAAATACAACAGTTTCTCCTACCACCACGCCTGTCCAGTCTACTACAGCCCCAGACAGGAACCACAACTTCATCTACTCCTTCAACTACCACAACTGCTTAAACTACAACAACAGCATCATACTGTTGTTGCAATAATGCAATTACTTGCCAGTGATTAAAGAGACAATAATAAATCACCTGTGCATTTTCTACCACATAAATTCAAAATAAATGTTACTGTGTTTTTATTTTATTTTTTAGTAGCTTACCTGCAGGGTTCAAGGAGAATTTCAAACTTTTTGATTTTCTCCAATTCGGCATCAGTCAGCATGGCTGGAGTGCTCCTCTGCTGATGAAGGTCAAGCGCAGCTCCGAGAGCATCTTTGTTTCTATGAAGCCGAGTGATCATGCTCAGAGTGGAGTTCCATCTGGTGCAAACGTCTTGGATTAGAGGTTCCTCCTTCTGCCCCTTCTCCACTTGTTTGCGTCACAGTTCTTCAGTGTTAGCTGGACTGTTCTTAAAATGTCCAACCAGTTTGCGGCATTTTGCCAGGACAGTCTCCAAACCACTGTCACAGATTGACGTGGTAATTGACCTCTGTAAACTGTGCGCAATGCACGGCATGTGTTCATATGGCATAAGTCTCGCTGCTGCTTCCATATTCCGTGCACTATCTGTGCCAATTGTTGTCACCTTTTTTGCAATATCCCATTTCTCTGCAACTTCTGTGAAATGCTGGGCACATGTTTCAGCAAAGTGTCGTTCTCCTGTATGTTGAACTGTTAAAGCAAACGACTGCAATATCCAGTCATTGTCTATATGGTGTGCAGTTACTACAAGATAAATTTTGTTGCTCACTGACGTCCAGTGATCCCCTGTTAATGCGACAGCATGTCCAGTTTTCAGGAGTTCCAGTTCACTTGCCTTCTCAGTCTCATACAGGTCATGTATGCGTTTACCAATTGTTCCCCGCGACGGTAATGTGTATGATGGATCAGCAGTTGCCAAACGAAGAACGTCCCTTAGACCCGCATCTTCAACGATGTTCAACGGTCTGCAGTCAGTTGCCACCCATTTCGCCACCGCTGTAGTTAACTTAGCTTCATCCAGTGATCGGCGACGACTCACACACTCAATCATAGAGCTTTGACGAATCTGCTGCTTGCTATTAGCCTGGACTGCACTGTCAGGATGTTTAGCTTGTAGGTGGTAGCTCAGACTGCTAGTACTTCGGTGATAGTGAAATTCCGTCGGACACAACGTGCATGTTACTTTTGTTTTGTCGACTGAGCCGTCTTGAAGTTTTTTTAAAGTGAAACGAACCATTCAGAAGCCCAGGGGTATTTTTTTCCATGACCACGGTTTAAATGGAAGAAGTATTGCTCTCATTCTTCTTCTTCGTCTCTGCGGTTGGTAACCAACTTGAAGGTGCCTTACCGCCACCTGGACTGGAGGTCCCACACTCCAGTCTAGTAGAGGACAAACTGGGCCACGATGAACCGCGATCAAAAAAAAATAATGCGTATATATTTTTTTTTTAATTAATCGCATCGTGATTAACACGTTAACTATGACAGCCCCCCCCAAAAAAAAAAGTTATCAGTGGTAACATTTGGTGGACATTTGAGAATTTCTAGGTTGAAACATTATCTGTATTCATGTTACGCTTCATACAACTCCACTTTAAAAGCAATGGAGATCTTTGTGAGCATGCTCTTGTCCAAATATATGAATTCAAACTACTTTAACAACAGAAACTTCTGTTTCCAGTCCAACACAGTTTATTTGGGAGCGTTACTACCACCGATGTTGAGCAAGGCTTCCACTTCACTTTAACATGGCAAACACAAACAACACAATTAGTTTAGAAAGAAGGAGCTATTAAACATTTGTGTACTATTGAAGAGCTCAATATATTGTTGTGGAGGGGGCGTGGTGCATCAGCTGTAGGAGAGAGGTGTGGGGATGGCTCAGGAGAGCAGCGCCAGGTGAGAGTGATTAGCACACCTGCATCCTGTTGACTAATCACTCTCCCTTAACACAGTAGCGTGCTGGGCCTGGAAGAGTGGTTGGAGAGCTGAGAACGGATACAGACAGATGGCGGGTGGATGAATGGGAGGGAGCACCTTCCATATCTATCACTCTTGCTGAGCGTGATGTCTGCAAGACTTTCAAGCATGTAAACATCAGGAAGGAAGTCCTAAAACCAACCAATATATCGCTAATGTTTACAAGTGTAACTGGGCCAAAAGATGCCTTGGCTGAAATACTAATTACAAGGTTTTGACAACACCACCTAGATATTCTACACCGGGGGCCCCACAGAGACAAGCCCACACAAATAAAAAATAATGTTGTTTATACAAAAAAAATATATAATTTATTATAGTCCACACATAAGCACACTCAAGGACAGCCTGTAACCTGATGCATGGTAAACGGCGCGCCTTATCTGGGCAAAGACGAGACGAGGAGGCCAGGTCAGCGACTTGGAGACGGTGTGGTGCTGAAAATGGTCGACCCATACCTGGGGAAGGGAAGGAACGTCACCACAGACATTTTTTTTTTTTTTTTTTTACTTCCCTTAAACTGACCAAGGTACTACAGACCAAGAAAACCAGCTCGGTTGTTGGCACTGTAAACAAGAGTAGACAAGAGCTCCCCCCGTGTGTAAAGGCGCAAAGGCTGCTGTTCAGCACAGAGGTGCTGAAAAGTGGCTATTCAACACTGACTGTGTATCAGTGCAAAAAAAGAAAAAATGTCTGCATCCTCAGCACTGTCCACACAGCTGTTGGCATCACAAGTGGCCAGAAGAATAAGCCAGAGACGGTAACGTACCACAATAAAACCAAGGTAGGAGTAGACGTAGGTATAGGTATAGTGGTACATGCGCAAACACAAGTTGCTGCAAAGTCTGGTAGCTCTCAACTTTTTTGTTATTTTTTGTTGCATTTTATTGGATTTTTTACATCTACTGATGGATATTTCTGTGGGGAGAAGAGTTTATTCAAAAGAGGAGCTTTTTTCATTGAAATGGAGCAAATCTGGAGTATATCACCCTATTCCAGCCGAGATAAGGAGGAGCTTTCGTGGTTGCCGTGCTGGTGCAAAGTTAAAGGCAAGAAAATGGCGATACAAGCCTGTTCTGCCATCAGTCATCATGGGGAATGTCAACTCTCTGCCCAACAAAAGTGATGAACTGAAGATACTGGTAAGGACTCAGAAAGTGTACCATGACTGCAGCCTGATGTGTTTTACTGAGACCTGGTTGAATCATAACATCTCAGACTCCATTGTGGATATACCTGGCTTCACTCTCATACGGTCAGACAGGGATGCTAAGGCTAGTGGCAAGAAAAAAGGAGGAAGACTGGCCTTATTTGTGAACCAGAAATGGTGTAATCCTGCACATATTACTGCCAAGGAGAAGATGTGTTGTCCAGATATTGAATTATTGGCTGTTGGAATGCGGCCATATTATGTACCAAGAGAATTCAGTCATATAATAACAATACTTGTGTACATCCCTCCCAAGGCAACGGCTGATGTTCCATGTGAAATACTGCATGAAATTGTTGCTAGGATACAGACTAAACACCCTGAGGCAGTTATAATAATATCAGGAGACTTCAACCATGTTACCCTCTCCTCCCACCTGACTGGATTTACACAGTTTAACTGTGCTACCAGAGAAAACAAAACCCTTGATCTGCTGTATGCCAATGTCAAAGAAGCCTACAGAGATACTGCCTTACCACCACTGGGCAGGTCTGATCACAACTTGGTTCTTCTGCAGACCTGTTACAAACCCTGTGTGCAGAGGGAACCTGCAACTACACTCACTGTAAGGAAATGGACACCTGAGGCTAGTGAGGCTCTAAAGGACTGCTTTGAATGCACAGATTGGGATGTGCTTCTGGAAACAAATGAGAATAGTATGGACATTGATAGACAGGCTGACTGTTTCACTGAGTACATCAACTTTTGTAGAGACACAGTCATACCTACAAAGACTGTACACTGTTTCCCCAATAACAAACCCTGGATCACAAGTGACATAAAGGCAATCCTCAACCAGAAAAAGGAAGCCTTCAGAGATGGTGACAAAGAACAACTCAAACAGGTGCAACATGAACTGAAGAAGAGATTGAAGATGGCAAAGGTGGAATACAAAAAGAAGATAGAGAAGAATTTACACCACAAAAACATCTGTGAAGTGTGGAGAGGAATCAATACCATCTCTTACTTACTTACTTAGGCCTTTGTATTCCTTTCGCAACATAGGCCATTGATGAATCGTTTCCACCCCCATCTGTCTTGTGCCATCCTCTCCAGCTGTTTCCACGTCAGTCCCTTCTTTTTCACATCTAGCTCTGTGGTCCTTCTCCAGGTGTTTTTGGTCCTCCCTCTGCTCCGTTTGCCTTGTGGGTTCCATGTTAATGCCTGTTTGGTTATTGCCGTATTGCTTTTTCTTAGTGTGTGACCTATCCAGCTCCACTTTCTCCTTATCAGCTGTATCTCTATTGGCTCTTGATTGGTGCGTTCCCACAGGTTGGTGTTACTGATACAGTTTGGCCAGAAGATCCTGAGGATGCGTCTAAGGCAGTGGTTGATGAAAGTCTGCAGTTTATTGGTGATGGTATTGGTGGTCCTCCAGGTATTTCCACGGATTTGACATTGGAGTTGAAGATTTTGAGCCTCGTATTGAGTGAGATGTTTTTAGTTTTCCAGATCTTATTTAATGTGTTGAATGTTGTTCTTGCTTTCCCTATTCTTGACTTCACATCTCCTCTGTCCCACCGTCCACAGCTATCACACTTCCTAGGTATGTAAATTTGATGACCTCTTCCAGTGTCTGGTCCCCGATGTTTATAGGACTCATGCTTTTGTTGTTTATCCGCAACATTTTGGTTTTTACTCCGTTAATTTTAAGCCCCAGTCCTGCTGCTGTTGTTTTTTAGCAGTTGGGATTTCTCTCTCATCTGCTGGTGGCTATGTGAGAGTAGTGCAATGTCATCTGCAAAGTCGAGGTCCTCTAGCTGTTCTGTCAGGCTCCATTGGATGCCAGTACTTTTATTTCTTGGTAGTTTGCTTCATGGTCCAGTCAGTGCACAGGAGGAAAAGGAAAGGGGAAAGCAGGCAGCCCTGTTTCACCCCGTTGAGCACGGTGAATGTTTCTTGTGTCTGTCCCTGGTGGAGCACTTGGCATTGCATGTCCTGGTATGTGTTCTTGATGATGTTTATGCATTTGGGGGGGATTCCGTAGTGTGACATTAAATTCCATAGCAGCTTTCGGTCTACACTGTCAAATGCCATTTCAAAGTCGATGAAATTGATGTAGACAGGTGTGTTCCATTCTATAGATTGTTCGATGATGATCCTGAGGGTAGCAATTTGGTCACTGCATGATCTTCCATTTCTGAAACCAGCTTGGTTTTCTCTCAGCTCATCATCAACCTTTCGCAGTCTGTCTAAAATGATGCGATTTAGCACTTTGCCTGGTGTTGATAGCAACATGATTCCTCGGTAGTTATTGCAAATCCCTGAGGTCTCCTTTCTTAGGAATGATTGCAATAAGCCCGCTCTTCCAGTCTGCTGGTATATTTTCCTCATCCTCCCATATTTGCTTGATCAGCTGGTATAGCATGGTGGTTGAGGTTTCAACATCAGCCTGAAGGGCCTCCGCTGGGATGTCGTCTGGCCCTGCTGCTTTGCCGCGTCGTAGTGCCTTAATGGCCTTCCTTACCTCAGATCTTGTTGGGGGGGCACAGTTGATGTTAAGCATGTGTGCTGCTGGTGGGATCTCGATCTCTTGGACAGGGGGTGGTCTATTGAGCAGTTCCCTGAAATGCTCTGTCCATCTGTAAGGAGTCGTCCTTGTTTATCGCGGATTTGTGTGTTCATCTGCCTGAACTTTCCGGCCAGTTTCTTGGTGGTCATGTAGAGGTCCTTGAGGTTGTTTTTTCCAGCTGCTTCCTGTGCTTCTTGTGCCAAGGCCTCGATGTAATTCCGTTTGTCACATTTAGCGCTTTTCTTCACCTCCTTGTTTGCTAACTCGTAGTCTTTATGGGCTGCTGCCTTTCTTGCTCGGGTTTTGCATCTGTTTAGTGTGTCCTTTTTTGTCCTCCTCTCTTCTATTCTTTTCAGTGTTTCTGTTGACAACCAGGGTTTGTGTTTCGTTGTCTTTTTCCTCACCACTTCTAGGCATGTTTCCTTCCAAATGTTTTTCAGGCTGTTCCAGTACTCTTCCACTGGTTGTTGGAGTTCTTGGAAATACCATCTCTGGCTACAACAAAAAGAAAAGACAGGCAATAGTGGGTGATGTGGAACGAGCTGATGTACTCAATCAGTTCTTCAACAGGTTTGACACTGAGGACACATCCCATTCCACTGCCGCTCCTCCTTCTCCTCCTCCTCAACATGTGGGCATCTCCACCGTGGCACCTTCTTCTCCTCCTCCACAAGTGTGTTTCTCCACCACAGCTCCTCCTCCTCTTCAACAACATGTGGGCATCTCCACCATGGCTCCTTCTTCTCCTCCACAAGTGTGTTTCTCCACCACAGCTCCTCCTCCTCCTCTGCAACAACATGTGAGCATCTCCACCATGGCTCCTTCTTCTCCTCCACAAGTGTGTTTCTCCACCACAGCTCCTCCTCCTCCTCTGCAACAACATGTGAGCATCTCCACCATGGCTCCTTCTTCTTCCCCACAAGTGTGTTTCTCCACCACAGCTCCCCCTCCTCTTCAACATCATGTGAGCATCTCCACTGCTCCTCCTTCTCCTCAACATGTGGGCATCTCCATCGTGGCTCCTCCTTCTCCTCCTCCTACTCCTACACATGGGTACATCTCCCCTACTGCAGCTACTCCCCTTCATACACCTGTTCCTCCACCCTTGTTTGTCACAGAGACAGGGGTGAGGCTGGAGCTCGGGAGACTTTGCTCTGTGAAGGCAGCTGGCCCAGACGGTGTGTGTCCAAGGCTGCTTAAAGACTGTGCTGCCCAACTGTGTCAGCCTCTCTACAGGATCTTCAACCTGAGTCTACGGCTGGGGCGGGTGCCGGCTCTGTGGAAAACATCCTGTATCGTACCGGTACCAAAAAGAAATGTCCAGCTGAACTAAATGACTACAGACCGGTGGCCCTAACTTCGCACATCATGAAAACCCTGGAGCGGCTGATTCTACGTCTTCTGAGGCCTGAGGTCAAAGACAAACTCGATCCCCTGCAGTTTGCATACAAAGAACACATTGGAGTGAATGATGCAGTCCTCTACATGCTCCACCGTGCCCTCTCTCATCTGGAAGAATCTAGCGCTTATGTAAGAATTATGTTGATTTGTTGTTGATTTTTCAAGCACATTTAATACCATCCAACCCAACATACTCAAAAACAAGCTCATTAATATGGGAGTGGATTCTCCCCTTGTCTCCTGGATTACAGATTACCTGACAGAAAGGCCACAGTTTGTCAGGTTGGGGAACTGTTTTTCTGGGACATTAATGAGCAGCACCGGGGCTCCACAAGGGACTGTCCTGGCTCCATTCCTGTTCACGTTATATACAGCAGACTTTAAATATAACTCTGAGTCCTGCCACATCCAGAAATACTCGGATGACACTGCTATTGTAGCTTGTATAAGGAATGGACAAGAATCTGAATATAGGGATTTGATCAAATCCTTCAGTGACTGGAGTCACAAAAACTGCCTCATACTGAACACCTCAAAGACAAAGGAAATGGTCATGGATTTCTGTAGGTCCGAGCCCCCTCTTCAGCCTGTGAACACTTGTGGAGTGGACATCGAGGTGGTGACAACCTATAAATATCTAGGTGTACACCTTGATAACAAGCTGGATTGGTCCCTTTACACAGAGGCACTCTACAAAAAGGGGCAGAGCCGCCTCTTTTTCCTAAGAAAGCTGAGATCTCTAAACATCTGTAGTAAGATGCTGCAGATGTTTTATCAGTATATTGTGGCAAGTGTTTAATTTTATGCTGCAGTCTGCTGGGGAGGAAGTTTGGGGAAAAAGCAGGCAAGGAGGCTGGATAAACTTGTCAAGAAGGCTGGCTCTGTGATCGGAGTAAGGATGGACTCTCTGGAGGAAGTGGTGGAGAGAGACACAGTGAGGATGGTGGATGCCATCCTAAACAACACGGATCATCCACTACATAACATCTTGATGGACCAAAAAAGTAACGGTGGTAGACGGCTCCTCTCTCTTCGTTGCAGGGCGGAGAGATACAAAAGATCTTTTTTACCTACTGCCATCAGACTTTTTAATTCCTCTACAATTGGTAGATGAGCTGACAGACAAATGAATTTCCCCTTGGGGATTAATAAAGTAATTTGTATTGTATTGTATTTTTATTGTACATTCTAGATCAAATGGCATAATGTTGCTGTTTGTAGCTACTTCTCAACCCTCAAAGAAAGTGAGAGATTTCTCCATCTCTTGTCTGTATTTTTGTATGTCTAAAGTGGGTCCAGAGGCAATCAAAAAATTGAAGTATTAATACAATCAAAACTTTTATTTTAACAGAACAACAGTCAAGACAAGCAATATTCAAGTAGCAAATGTTGGGCAAAAAAATATATACATTTGTTTATATACACAAAAATTTAAACAGTAGAAAATGAAACATTGAAAAACTATTTACAGAAGTATGAAAAGAAGAAAGCATGTGATGTGTGTGTGTGTGCACTTGTACTTGCAGTTGCATTCTTACTTCCATCTCAAGCGCCTCTGGCTCTGACTCTACCTTTGCCTCTACCTCTGCAGTTAAAACCTTGCTACCTATAGGGCCATTAATGGTGGTTTTTCCAATCGTAGTAGTTTTTCTTCCAGGGGAAGCCAAATGTCCTCCCTGATCTGTAACACATCATCCCCTTCAATGAGGAGCTGCAGTACTCTCTTCACACCCGACATAGGTGTCGCCCCAAATAGGCTGACTGTTGAGGTTGTAGTTGTGACCTGTAGGAAAGAAAGAAACATTAGCTCAAATAGAAAGGTCCCCAGCATGTTTTAGGACACAGATTTGTGAAATACATTCATCATATTTTTTTCCCCATTCCATTATCTCAATATATGTCAAGTCTAGTGACTTTCTGAATGTTATCTATCCATTTTATCAGAGGAAAAGTAGTACAATAATTTATGACAACAAACCATGAAGCAAGATGATGATTGTGATGTCACAGTGCATCACAAACAAAGCATTGTTTATTGACATTTATTAATCAGAGCATTCACAATAATCACTCAAAATCCAGACGTGTAGGAAAAGGTTTTTATGCACCTGTCTGATCTGTGTTTCTGCCTATCTGCCTGCCTGTCTGTCTGTCTGTCTGTCAAGTTCCTGTCTTTGGAGTCAGTACAAGAAAAGAACGGGCAACCTACCTCAACTTGTGAATAACTAGTTGTGTTCCGATGATACCCATATCCACCCATGCTCCCCCTGACATGGGTCACTCTGATCTGGGAGCCTTCAGTGAGAGGGAACAATGCTGCCTCCCTCCACAGTGACAGGGTCACCTGTGTGTTGTCCTTTTAAAAAATATAATACAGAAAAAAATACGTATTATTATTTTATGTTCCCTTAGCCAATAATATTAGGTGCAATATTAGCAAAGCTTGTCTAATAATAAACATAAAAATGAAATTCTCTGTCCTGTCTGTTGTGGAGAAATCGCTGAAGTCAAAGGTCAATGGTGAGGTCAGGAGGGAAGAAAGTGTTCAGGAGCCTCTGATGTCTTATGCTGTAATATTTATTGACACTTGGCCAAGGAGAATTAGAGACACTCTCAAAGTACATCAGAAGTGCCTGAGTCGGTCTCACATTCTGCCCAACTCATCCTGGTGGATAGACTTTAAACCCCAAGATAACACCACAAATACTATACGCCCGGAATTAGTCAAAGAGAATGTCTTTACCCATGCAGGTGTTATTGTCAACATATTCTAGTCTGGAGACACAGATGTCTGTTTACGCAGATTGGAACGTCAACAGCCAGCTATCTATTATGTCTATGAAGGCAGCAATAGGTCTCTTCGACCCTGGCCACCACAGTGTTGAGATAGACTGGCACCTACTGTTCCCAATCAAAGCCAAACAACTAATACTGCTGAGGACCTCAAGGCCCACACGTGACCTCATGTAACCTAAGGATAGAAAATTCCATAACACTGTCACTTGTGTAGTAATCCGTATAAACTGTTTCAATTTAGTGTTAGATCTTAGATGACAGAGCTGTGGGCCGACATTGCACCCTTTATAAAATAGATATTGTGGGCTACATTTACTCAGTGGTTTACTTCAATACAATTTACATCCACACACACACACACACACACTGCCCAAACAGTAGCTGACTTTTTAAACTTGTGCCATGTATAGCCTACCTGCTCTAGAATGACAGTACGCATGGGCACTGGCTGTGCCGCGTTCCCCACATTTGTTTTTTTTATTTCAGATACCTGAACAACAACTTTTTATACTACAATATTTGTATTTATTTATTTATTAAGGCTACTTTGAGCTACATACGTAAACTTGTCTTAAACTTGTTAAAATTTTTGTACAGTTTTTGAGTTATGACAGCCTTTTATACTTTTTGTACTCCTTTTATCAGTTCATAATGGCTGTGTATTGCGTGGGCTAGAGTGGGTCACATGATCGTTATAGTGGAGAGGGAGAGCGGAATGTTTGGAGGAAAGCAGATGTACCACTTTCTTGACCTCACTGTAATGGTCACATTTTTTAAACTTTTGTTGGGTCTGTGTCTGTCTCTGTGTTTTTTTTTTTTTTCCTTCCCTTCCTGTTTGTCAGCTGGTCGAGGCGGGATCACCTGGCAATCACTGCACCTACTTCCTCTTACCACCTGCATCTGATCTGCTGGATTGCCTCTACTGACCTCCTCCAGTATTTAAGCCCGGTCTGGTCTTCCAGTCTTCGCCAGTTCGTCAGTTACTCTCGTGGTAATCTGCTACCCGGCCGTTGTTCTTTTGAAAAGTATTTTGTTGCCTAACCATTAGACTTCTGTATTGCTGTCCAGGATTTAACTCCCTGCTGTCTGCTTCTCCCTCAGCCCCATTCTGTGTCCTGCTCCTCCGCCTCGGCCAGCTCTTTTCCCTGCCTCCCCCAGTTCCTGTCCTGGGCTCCAGCATCCAGCCTCCCCATTCTCGACCTCCAAGGACAATTTCCCATCCTCTTTGTGTGTGTGAAAATAAACTTCTGTGGTGAAGTACAGTCTGCCTTGTGGATCCAGTTCTTTGAAAACACCTAACAGTACGAACTGGCCACCTCAATGGATCCCGCAGACTCAGTCCAGCAGGCTCTGTCTCACCAGGGGACACTACTCGGCTCACATGAAGTACTGGTAAGGGCCCTAGTTGAAAGCAACCAGAGCGTCTCGGACCATGTAACCTCTTTCTCCCAGCAGATGTCTCATCTTGCATCCTCAGTGCTGAAAGTGGCAACTAGTCAGGGTGAGGCCATGCCCACCCAGGAAGCTCCTCAACCCAGAGACTGTCACGTAAGTGATCCTGAACTGTTTTATGGGGATTTGGAAAAGTGTCTAGGTTTTTTGCTCCAGTGTGGATTCATTTTTCGCCAACGGCCGCTTTCTTTTTTCTCTGATGCCTCTAAGATTAGTTATGTAGTTGGACTTATGCGGGGCAGAGCGTTGGTCTGGGTTGAAGCAATGAGCTTGAATGTGGATATGGGACTATGGACCTTTAAAGACTTTAAAGCTCGCTTAAAGGCTGTGTTTGACCACCCCAATCACCATGGAAATGCCTCCAGTCGGCTCCTCAGTCTTTGGCAAGGGAATTGTTCTGTTGCAGATTACTCTGTGGATTTCTGGACGCTAGCTGCGGACTCAGGATGGAATGATGTTGCCTTGCAGGGAATATTCATAAAGGGACTAAATGATCAGTTAAAAGATGAGCTAGGTGCTCGTGATGAACCTGCCGACTTACCTTCTCTTGTCTCCCTAGCCATCCGGTTGGATAACCGTCTCCATGAGAGGTGGCAGGAGAGGTCCACTCGTTCCCCCAGTTTTGTCCCCTTTTTTTCCAGATCAGCCCGTCTGCCCCTGCCCGGTGTTGCTGCCCCGTCAGTTGTTAGGCTTGAAAAAACCTAACAACTTAAGCCACACAAAATATATATGTGGACATTAAGAAAAGTCTCAGGATGCTTATCATCCAGTCCATTCAATCATACCACCTAAGATATGCCCATAGCGTTCCATTGTTTGAAGGTATTTTACAGGCTGCTGTTTATTGCTGTGCTCTGATTTGTAGACTGACGTTGATGTGCTCTGACTGGTTGACTGATGTTAATGTGTTACGCCTTATTTCCAAAAGGGACGTAAGCGCCATGGAACGGCTGCGCCGCGGAACGGCTCTGTCCTCTGCCCGGTGTCAATCCCCACCGGGCGCGTAACGGCAGCGTAGCACTGCCTTGAGAGCCAGCCGTATTCACACGAGATCACGCGATAATCCTGAACGCAACAACAAACAGCTTACTTTGCTCTCCGATGTTGAAGAACTGCTGATCGTGTTGTATCATAAATGATTTTATGTTGCTCCACTTCGACAATCAGTCTCTCGTCATCCATGTTGCCGACCCTCTGAGACCCTTTGATCGGTTGACTGCTGACCTGGTGCCACCGGTCATGACGTAATGTTGATGTGAAGCTGTGATAGGCTACGAACTGCGTATTGTGTTTTATTTTGAAAGGGGGCGGAAGTGTATTACGTCGATTCTGTGTCAGATTTCCTGCCTGGTGCAATCTGCTCTGTTGAGCTTGACGCGATTCAGCAACGGCTCCGTCAAAAATAGAAGTGCTACGGAATGATAGCGCTGCAGTGCGGAGAGACCCTGCTGAGACGTTCCGCGGCGCGCCCGGTGGGGATGGTTTCATTGATTAGACTGGCAGCGATCAGCTCCGGTGATCGCGGTTCTGCAGCGCTTACGTCCCCGGTGGAAATAAGGCGTTACAAATTAGAAATGTTTATTTTGAGAGCAAATTGCCCCAAAACATCAATATCTTTTGATTAAATATTTTATTTAAGTTCTGACTTATTTCTCTATTAATTTTGTTCTCAAAACACATTTGTTTAGCATAAATGTTCATCCCAGACAGTCTTAAGTTAAGCTAGGTATTTAAAATAAAGGCTTAAGGACACAAAAAATATGTAATGTCCATAATAATCTACCCATACTGTAAGATAAAGATACGTTTATCTCTTTTTATGAATTAGTATTAGCTAATTTTACCAAGAAAAAAACACCCACCTCTCACCCTGTCTTCTTTTCTCTGCCTTCTTCTCTCTGCTACAGACAGGGAGCGGGAGTTTTAAAGCCAACAAGACCTTTAAATTTCCCACCACTACTGATGCGCCTGCGTGCGCGAGACCTTTAACTCCGCTCTGCTGCTTGTAAACTAATAAACTTCACAAAACATAATTTATCCAAGAAGTAATCATCTGCAATCATTGATAACAATAAAACAAATTAATACATACCCACAATGCAACCAAAGGCGCAGGATGTATGCAGATGCTGCTGGATCAGCTCAGATAAAATAAAACTGCAGCTCTGAGAACTAGGCTCACTGACTCCCTGCTTACGGGTCACATGACACTCTCCCCAACTCCTGCAATTCCCAAAGTGGCCACAGGGAGATACAGCAACTAGTCATAGTAGAACCAGTCTATCTTTTATTTATTTTTTGTATTATTTTTTTATTTAATTTTTTAATGACAGTCTATAGTCTATAGAATTTGGCTCCTCTCTTCAGGAAGAATAAACATCCTAAAGTATTGATGACCTCTCTTAAGGAAATGGCAGGATGTTCTGTTGAAGTTTATATCTTCCTCTCCTTGATTGGCTCTGTGTCAGGACCTTATCTCACCTTGAGGGGCTCTGTGTCAGGACCTTTTGTCATCTCTTTCTGATTAAGTTAAACAGACACAGTACAGTATGTTGTAACAAGACAATGCAGAATGTTTGTTGGGGGTTTTTTGGTGGGTATAAAAGCTAGCCCAGGGAGACTCGTGAAAGGGGATTCGGCATGGAGATTTGAAGGTTTTGGACCAGGAGATGCATCTCAAACTCACTTGTTTCTTTGAATAAAGTCCTAATTATTCAAGTCAAGTCGAGTTGCGGCTCTTTTCTTTTCAAGCATCCACAAACCGACTTCGGCAGCCCCGGAAATTCACAACAATAGATATACCCATGGATTAGAAAGCCACAGCATCCAGTCCCAGGAAATACTTTACTGGTGGAAATAGTGTGTTTCCTGAAGGACTGTAATTCTTCTTTGTCCACTTGTGCTGACCATGTAAATACAGAGAGTGGATAAATTTCATACACTTTGATTCACAGGACTTTAATTTCAGAATAAGTTCATAATGCTTTCCAAGACGTTTTCTTAAACAGACAAGGTACTATTTATTTGAAAAACAGAAAAACAGAAAATGTACCCAGATTTATTTAATCCCAATGAATTGCTAGTGAAACCTGGAGAGCTGATCTTGACTTCTAACAGTGTATACAGGTTCAAGAGGAGGCATCAGGGGAGCTGATATACAGTATATTGCAGCTGGGATCCTCCTGCTGCTTCTTTCTCAGGATCTCAGTGTGGGCTCGTGCCAAATGTGGACTTTAGGATTGTCTGTAAGGTACAGTAAGTCAAATTAATTTTCCATTTCCATTTACCATTCAGGATACCACAGTCATAATAAAATGATTGCCTTATTATGTCTTTAGCAGTTACCTAAGATTGGATCAGGTTATTTTGCTGAAGCCATAGCAGTTGCACCACCAGTGCAGTCTAAAAAAACAAAAGGCAGACAAGTCATCATTAACCCTTTGATGGCATAGGTCAAAAATGACCCACATTCATTTCCCATGCTATTTCATGCTGGCTGAGTGTTTCTTTGCTGTCCTTTTGAAATAAACTTATTTTATGATTGAATATTTCAAGTATTCTTTAAATATCTTGTTTTCAAAAATATTTCTTGTTGTTCAAAAATAGTTTTTGTAAGTCTACACACATGGATCTTTAGCAGTGGGGCCATTAATATTTGCAACATGTTTATTTATCTTTTTGTCACACATACACATACCTGATAACTAACAGGTTACACAACTATTGAGCTATACTGAATCTGTACTATAACTACTGTAAACTGGAGAAATGTAACCAAAAATAAAATAAAATAAAATACAGCTGATCACATCACTAGAGCACAAATTGCCATCAAAATTTTTTTACGTGCTTCACAAAATGACCACTACATGTTTGTGCTACTTGCACACAGGCCTGGTGCACTTGGACCAACAGCTGCTGACTGTTCTGTCTTGGGAATAGGGCATACCTTGGGCGTACGTACCTCTTCCTCTTCCCTTGGCCCTGATGTCCTTCTGTGGCTGGGTGGTGGCTGTGTTTTTTATTTTTTGTTTTTTTTAAGCCACATCTTCCTGCTGCCTCAATAACATGCTTTTGGAGTTTGGGGTGTGACCTCCATGCACCTCTTCATATGTGGCATGACAAGCTTTTTGCCCAGCTCCTTGATGAAAGCCAGCATGCATTATTCACACCACCCATGTAATCAGGGTGTTGTGCAGTGAAGCAACATCCAGCCTATTGTACCAGAGCACCATGGGCCACCTCTGATCTCTGCCTACGTTAGTAGGTGCTAACCATCTGATCCATTGTGTCCACTCCTACTGGATCACTTCAGGTTTCTTCTTCTGACTGCTATCATCCACTGCTTTGTCATCATGCATGGTGCTCAGAAGGACAACAGCCGTGCCCCTCTTCTGCACATACTGCAACTCAACAAGGTCATGTTTCCGTTGAATCCAAATTCTGAGCTATGAATGTCCCGTGATTAGGATGGCTTCATGATAGGTGGTATGTCCAACAATTGTTGGACGACGTTCTCTCCAAGGTTCTTCTGAACCTCCTCTCCTGGTTGTCTCCCTGTATAGACAATTCCATCTCTTGCATAATATATTGCATCGCGCATCCAGACGATTTATAGCCCATATTTTGCAGGTTTGCTGGGCATGTATTGCAGGAACCTGCATCTGCCTTGGAATGGCACAAGCTGCTCATCTATGGTGACACAGTCACTGGGGATGAACTGTCTTCTTCAGTTGTCCAGGAAATATTACCAAAATGCCGCCATGTGGTCTGTTTCCACTTGCAAAGTCCTGGTCCTCTTGTTGTCAAACCATATGACCAGTTGATGTCCTCATGTCTCCTGAGCCCCATGCAAGGAGGGTCAAATCATGATGGCCATAAATTATTCTTCATCAATGCTTCTCCTTCTTCTGTTTTTCGTCCCCTGTCCTCCTCTCATTTTAGAACCTCCTCAATGATGTTGTCACTCATGAACATTTCCCTGACATCTTTTGGTGACACAGCTGTTGATCCAGGTGTAGGTCCTGGGCAGTTCCTCAGAATGTCATGGCTTCTTGTTCTGCCATGAGTGGACAGATTCTCATTCCAGTAAGACCTGTTTTAACTCAATCTGTTGGACTTGGTCTGAGTTTCCTCTTCAGAGTACTCATCAGATGAGTCATCTATGTCATAAGAGAACCTTCTTCATGTAGGAGAGCTGAGCAGAGCTGCGTGCTCCTCTCAGGCAGGTTAAGTGTTGCATGTAGAAACTTTGGCCATCAAAGCGAGCAAACTTTAACGCAATGACTCACACAATTAACCCTTTTCATATGCTCTCACGCCACACATCCAGTAACCTACAAATTCAGATTCCTCACTTTCCTCCCATCTGAAATTTTGCACAGTGCTGCATGTCTGTTTCTCTGCTGTATGTGTCCTGTCTGTCGCTCTGCTGTCTGTCTCTCTACTGTCTGCATCCTGTGTTGTCATTTTGGGACTCGGTTTGTAAAGTTTTGTCATCATGTGAGAACACGTCTGACACGGATGTGTGCTACATGTGTGAAACAATGACTCCAGTCTGGACTTTGTCTGCAGTATATTTGTGTAAACAGCTTCATTCAGGCTTCACTCTTCTGGCAGTAGCACAGCGTCTCTCCCTCTCCTCTGGCACAGTGAGTTACTATGGTTACGGGACCGCCCTGAAACTTTATAATGATTCTCAATAAAATAATGAATGTAGCCTCGATGCTGAAATCTTGCATCATAATATAATTGTATGTGACAAATCTGAAGCCAAATGTTAGGTGAAGCCTCAAAGCCCATCCTACATGAAAATATAGAATGATGTATGTTAAATTGTTGTGTGTGCAAATCATCATCATGCTTTGATATTTATCCTCACTCTCATTCATCAGCCAAGTATTTCCATATGCCCTGTTGTAAATGTAGCAGTACAGTTTGAAACAGTGTGTTGTTGCAGACACTAGAGGGCAGTAGTGTGAAGGTTTTATTCTTCACAGCATCACAGAACAGATAGAGGTGTCACCATATAAACTGTAGTATGAGGTGATAACTACAGGTTTAAAGTGAGAGCTTGAAGGGAATAAAACCTACAAACAACATAAAGATCATTTAGAATATATTATATCTATTTAAAAATATATATATGATATTACTATGAATGTAAGGAGTTTTGAAGCACACAGACAAAAAATGTCTTCCTGCTGATAGTTTCATCAGATCAAAAAACACTTCTATGTTAAAGGTCAGTTACAAACATATTTTGTCATTTCATTTGGAGGACTTTTTGGCCTCAACGTCTGCCTGAATATCACCTATTTCAAATACAAGGAGGGTTTTTACAGGCAGAAGCACAGCTGTGGTGGCTTCACCAGTGTCTCCCATTGTGACTGACCTCTACATGCAGGAAGTAAAGACCAGAGCCATGAGCTCCTTCCAGGGAACAGCACCATAACCACTGCTTCATATATAAGGAGCACACCTGGATTTCAACTCTTCTGAAGCCTCTGGTGGCTTCGTCTTTACAAACTAACCCTCTGAACTTTATTTGACATTCTAGTGATCAAAGTTTACAAAAATACCAAATCTGTTGGACTGGATTTGAAGGAAATGTGTCTAACATGATGCAGCAGACATGTAGAAATGTTTCCATTTGATGGAGTCTTGTGTTTGAATATTTTGCTCAGTCACAGATCATGTAGCTTAATGAAGAGACTGAACAACAGAATACAAATAAAGATGTGATACAGTGTGTGGAAAAGCTTTGATGTGTCATAGAAATGAAATGATGAAATGAAATGACAGAAATGTTTCAGGCTTCAAATCACAGTTGAGGAGTTTTGTGGATTTGTACTTTTGTATTTTCATCACAGCTGTTAAACAACAGATAACAGTCTGTGTTACTAAATTCACCACCAACCTGAATATGTTTGTGCTAACATGAAGGTTTTTTTCTATTTCTGCGTCGTCGTGGCCCACATTGTGTTTTTAGCGATGGCAAACCACACAACAGCTTCAGCTGAGCTGTCAATCAGAAGCAGGGGCTGATGGGAGGTGTGAGGACCTGTTAGAAACCACGTGGCCCTCGTCTGATCTCACAGCACGTCCTTGTTTGGCCTCAGCTGCATCAGAGCGCCACTTCTCCCCAGGTTCACCAGAGCAAACAGCACTGCACAAAATGCTTTTCCTTCCAGCTGCTGCTCTGTGCTGTCTGTGTTCAGGTGAGTGTTTCCAGCCAATCAGGAGCCAACAAACTCAACCTTTAACAAACACTATCACACTAACCTTCATCTATCTGTCTGGATCTCTACAGCGCTGGTTGCCATGGCAGCAGAGCTGATTCAGGATGATTTAACATTGACCAGGAGAGTTGGTGAAGAAGTCTCTTTCAGCTGTGGACAAACACACCAGTGTGACTACAATGGTTATGTAGCCTGGTTACAGAAGAAAGAAACATTCAGTTTGATTCTTGCTATTAACATGAATGATGGTGTAATAAAGTCAGGTTATAATCATTCTCAGATAGAGGATTTCTCAGTTGAGAGAAAACAGAACGTCAGTGAGTTGAAGATCCACAAAGTTAAACTCTCTCATTCAGCCTCCTACTACTGCCGCTGTTGGAAGAAGGTGAAGAATGATCTCCACAGTGAGAAATGATGCGTGCAGCCTGTACAAAAACCAACAGATGAACAGATGTCAGTGTTTGTGACAGGAAGAGAGCAGTAAACCACAGCCCAGGTTCACATATTTCATCTCCATCTCAGCCAGAGTCACAAACATGCTGAACTGAGGGATTTCTTTCATATTATGTGGATTCATATTTTGATCAGATACAAACACACACTAACACAATATAGATGAAAGAGTAAAATAACAAACATATATCATTTTTACTTTTTGTAGAATATAACAACAAATTGTAAAGAAAATATTTGAGATAAAGATTAAAATGGTCCTCTTTGTTCTGCTGCTGGAATAAAGTCCATTCCTCCATCACAATACTAATCTGCTCTTAATGAAAACACTTCCAGCAGCACTTGAACACGTTTAACACCTTTCAGTAGATTCCAACAGGACATTTCACTTTATTACATTTTTAGAAAGAACACATCAGCTCAGGATTTTGTCCTTCTAGCAGCATACAGCTTTTTAAGACTAAAATTCAAGCACTTTTCAAGCACTTTCAAGACAACTGAACCAAAAACTTCCAGACTCTCAAGCCTTCATCATTACATCTGGTTTGTTACTAAAAAATAAATTGACTTTAAATACTCAATGAATGAACAAATAAGTAAATAAATAAATAAATAAATAGATAAATAAATAGGGGTGTCCTGGTGGCTCAGCTGGTAGAGTGGGCTCCCCAAATCCCAAAAGGCTGAGTCCTTCCTGCAGTGACCCGGTTCTGACTCCGTCCTGTGGTCCACAGACGTTTCCTTTGCTGTGTCTCTCTCTGCTTTCCTGTCTGTCTTCAGCTGTCCACTCTCACAGTTGAAAGTCGTCCAGAGTTTCCAGCTAGTCTGAAGTGAGTTCATTCAGCTACGTCTCTGTGAGGAACATGGTGCTCCACTCTCAGTATTCCCTCTGTAGCCTGCTTAGTGCCATTAGCTCCTCCATCTCATTGTGGAGAGATCTTACATTCCCCATGTTAATAGATGGTACGTATGGTTTGTACCGTCTTTTCTGCTCCTGGCACTTAGATCCAGCTCTGCATCCCGTCTTCTTCTCCTCACTTCAGCAGTGATCTCCAGTCTTTCCACAGAGAGGATGCTAGCGCTGCCTAACAACAGTTTTGGAGTAAACGAGAGCCTTGGCTTTCTTTGAACGGGTCACCGATGTATTCATGATGTAGTCTGTACAACAGAAAAAATAAACCCACAGCAATCAATGTATATTGTCAGTTTGTTTATTTCACCAGCTGTTTATCTTTGAATGTCTGCTTTGATAAATGAAGACATTTTTATAATCATCAGCTTTAAAATGAAGAATGTGGATTTCCAGTCGACTTTAGCGTGAGGATACAGAGAGAATGAATGTAATCTTACTGCTACAAAAGTGACATTACTGCTGAATGTCCACACCACTGTCTCATGAATTAGTCTCATGTTCCAAAACAAATCCAAAACATCAGTTATGTTGTGGTCATGACAATATTAGTCTGAGAAAATAAAACCATCAGGGGCTAACGCTAACGTTAAGTTGGTACTTTGTCTGAGGAGCTCAACTTATGTTGTTACCGTCTGCAAAATGGTGACGTCAGTAACATTAAAGGAGTCGTCCCAGAGCTCTAACATGAGTTAAATTATACAAGAGGAACTGGAATAACAAGTAGCTAACCTCTTCCACACAAGGCCTATTTTTCCTGCCTCCTGTCCCAAATGACTTACCCAAAATAAATGGAGTATATCTTCACAACTACAAGGGCTGTGTGTATAATCTTGGTCTCAAAAGAAAGCTAAGACATGTGAGATTACTACAGAAATGTCAGAATATTTTTTATATATTTGCCTAAAAAAAAACAAATGACATGAAAACCACCTTTGAAACATTAGATAGTAGCCCAATTCATCTAGGAATTAGTAAAGTAATATCTGATGAGTAACTGTGCAAAAGGAGATGCTACAAAAGTAAACCTGAGCAGTTTTACAGATGTTTTAACACAGGTGTGTCCAGGCCGAACCACCACATGTGCCATTTACCTTTCTCATTATTGTTATTAGTATTAAACTTCACAAAGTATTAGTATTATTAGTATTGTAAACTTTGCCTCTTGTTGTGAAAAACAGTATTTTTTAAGGCCTAAGCTCTGAACGCCGTGCGCATTCAAGCATAAAAGTGAAACTCACTGAGGCATTGCATGGATCAATATCTCAGAAACCCATTGGTCCATTTTGATGATTGACACCTCTATCGACCAGTCAGAGTCAGGAGAATCGAGGCGCCTTTGAAACACCAATGATGATCCAGAATGAAGTAAACCCAAGGACAGTATATGGTATGAAGAGTGCATACTTCACTGTAAAAGCCTTTGACTGTATGTAAACAACCAGGACCTTCATGATTCATTTCAAGCTAACACAGAGTCATAGGAGTAGACATTAGCAGCGTTTTTTTTTTTTTTTTTTTTTTTTTTAAGATTATTTTTTTGGCCTTTTCAAGCTTTATTTGATAGAGACAGCTGAAGAGTGACAGGAAATGTGGGGAGAGAGAGATGGGGAATGACATGCGGGAAAGAGCCACAGGCCGGACTCGAATCCTGGGCTCCCGCAGCAAAGACTGAGCCTTCGCACATGGGGCGGCTGCTCTACCAACTGAGCTACACACAGCCCCATTAGCAGCGTTTTTTGAGCTGGAATAGAACCTTTGACCACAAAACAGCAAAGATAAGACAGACTTTATCATTTTACTCTTTGGTTGCTAGCTCGCTGAGTTTTTGTCGCACAGTGATGAGACAGACATCTTTGTAATCAGCAGAGTCTCTGCTTTCACATGGTGCACATGGTCCAGTAGTCAATTTTGCTGAGGAAGGTTCCTAACTGAGTAAAATGACCTGGAAGTATTAGCGTAGCCGCCATGATAAGAGCTGTTTGAATTCTCTAACTGTTAAGGAAAGGAGCTTCAATGCTTCCTTTATTATCTCCTTTAGCATAGGATACACCGGACCATCCTTTACGAAAGGAAATGAGGTAATGCCATCCCACAATTCCTTGCAGCAGCAACAACAAATCGACGCACCGTTCAGTCATTCACAACCAGACATTAAACAGAAAACATTGATTTAGTTAATCAGTGTGATGCAGACTGCAGCAGAGAGAGAGCGTGTGAATATGGACAGATGTGATGACGTGATATAAAAACTTTGATCATGAAGTGTGTTCTGTTGTTGACTGTGGAGCTGTGTTCACACACAGAGTAAAAACTGTTTCTAACTGTGACATCATTTGATACATTGATAATGAAGTCATATTTTTCACTGGGTTGTCCACGTTTATATTTCCTGCATGAAACACGGTCAGAGCACACGGGGAGTATCTAGTAAGTATCTCCGATGCCTGTTTTATAGTCCATCTTCTGAACTTTGTAGTTTTACCACAGATCGTCAATAACATTTGCTGTCACATGATGACGTAGCCTAGTGTAAGTGCTAGGGCTGGGTATCGTGGCCAATTTCCTAAATCAATTGGATTTCGATTCATAAGGTCCTGAATCGATTAATCACGATTCAGTTCAATTCAATCTGCTCTTAAATAATGAAAATAGCTCAACTGTGTTACAAAACACAAATGTACTTTATTTTTTCACTTCACCATAAAGAACAGGTTTCGGCAATCGTTACATCCTCCTCTGTTAGTGCGCACAGATCTTTTTCATTCCTGGCTGTTGCTCTAAAAAGCGCTCCAGCATGTCCAGTGCGCTGTTCCACCTAGTCACAACGTCTACTGTTAGCTTGTGCACTGGCAGTTGAAGCAGCTTCTGTTTCTCTTTTAGTGTGTGGTTTGCCATCGTACTCCGGTGAAAGAACGTTGGTATACGCCTCACTTGAGCAAGCAGACGTGACACGGCTGGGATTTTTAGACCTGCTTGTGAGGCTAAGTTCAGTGTGTGCGCGAAGCAGTCGACGTGCATTAGCTGCATTATCTCCACCGCACAAACCATATTTGCAGCGTTGTCCGTCACGACTGCTGGGTCTTTGCTGGTCAGCCCCCACTCCTGTATGGCCCCTGTCAACATATCAGCTATATTACTAGCGGTGTGTCTGAGAACCTCGGTGGTCTGTAGCACATGAGACATAAGTTATGCCGACGCTCTCTGCTGACTGCATTTTCGTTATGATGTCGTCTTTCACACATGTACACATCATGGAGATAACTGTTTCAGTCAGATGTTTACGTTGCACCATAACGTAGTGTGGTTAGCTTGAAGCCTTCGTCTTCCACTACCGAGTACGGGCGTAAATCTTTGCAAACAAAAGTTGCGATGGCCTCCGTTATCTTTATGGCCCGCGGAGAATCGGCTGGTAATGTTAGTGATTCCCTCAGTTTCTTTTGTTTTGCTTGTTGTTAAGGACGGCTTGTTGTCGGAAGCTAACGTTGGCGTAGTGTGATACCTTGTCAAGTGGTCTCTGAGGTTTGTAGTATTTCTACAATAACTGACCTCTGCTTGGCAGATCTTACAAACCGCTTTGGTTTCATCCAGCTCTTTGTCCTTTGTTGTTTTAAATCCGAAATGGTTCCAGACGTCAGACTTAAGTTGGGACGGCTTGCTGAGCGGAGTTTTACCTGCGTCGGCCATCTTGTGTATGCACGCTTGTGCACTTGAATGAATGTCAACCGGATGTAAACGCACCACTTCTGCATCATGCACGAGACTACTGGGGTTAACTTCATGCGGAAAAAACGATCTCATGCCCTATGAATCGATATTGCAAAATTTAAATGAAATTGATCCAAAATCGATTGAATCAGTCTTTTTACCCAGCCCTAGTAAGTGCAGTCGGATTCTCTGAACACCGCGGTCATCTTCTCCTAACTCCTTATGAATTCTCCTTCACATCTTTCCTTGACCTTGTGACGTTTTCCATCAAGGTCAAGGAAAAGTGGTTAGGAAAGGACTTAGGAGTGAATTTTATTTTTTCACTATTTGACCGTACTGCTTGTTTGTGTGGTTTTCTTGAAGAGGTGAAATTAGCAAAAGCCCTAAATTGGACATCCGCTGTTTTCATTACATGCCCATATAATCGCTTGGAGTTAGCATTGTGTTTTGTTTAGGAGACAGTGCTTGGTAGAGGCTTTTAGCTGAGTTTCTCCCCGTCATTTTGGTATGCTACATGTTAGGATTGGTGCTTCCTATCAGACAGATTGATCGTCTGTACTGTGCACGCATCTCACGCAGCCCCCCGTACAGGGGTCTCTCGGGCTTAAGAGGCTAGCTAAAGTTAGACTTAATGTAAATAATGTTAATGTTACATCCAAAGTGTGAAAGCTAGCCTTCTCTAAATCCAAACAAGTCAACCTTCTCATGCTAATTAACGTTAACAGTCACAAGCTTGACATATCGTCACATGAGACAAATAAAGTTATCATAATGCTGCTGGAAGTGATTCTTACCTTAAAACACACAGCCAATCAAAAACTGACCTCCCAGAGACACTCTTTTTTTCACAACTCATTCTCTGTGACTGTCCTCACAGACTCAGACCTCGCCCAGTGACTGACACGTCAACATGTCAGGACAACAAACCAACATTTCATTTCAGATATTAATACATTGGATGTATGTAGATGACACTGCTTTTTTTCACAACTCATTCTCTGTGACTGTCCTCACAGACCTCGCCCAGTGACTGACACGTCAACATGTCAGGACAACAAACCAACATGACCACGGGATTGTTTCATTTCAGATATTAAAACATTGGATGTATATAAAATAATGGAGTATATTGGAAGTCAAGCAAATCGATCACTATAAAACCATAAACAGTAAATTAAACATTTTCCAAACGTTCAGGACTTTGTACAAAGCCTTTGTGGATGTTCATTGTTCCCAGAGGATGAATCCTAACATTTATGGTGACCTGCTGACCTGACCCTGACTGGTTATTCCAGATGTTGTGAGAGGGGGTGGAGGAGGCATGCCACAGAATCCTCCATCCCTCATTTGGTCCTGGTGGGGGTCCAGCTGTGGTCTGACAAGCTAGCAGGATGGTATTCAGGATCAGTTTTCCTAATTGGTGGTGGATGTTTTCCAGATGTGGGTATTGATGCTGTACTGTAGGATTCACAGAAGATAGAGTGGAGGATGGCAGAGAGCTCCTTGGCACAGACCTTGAGCCCCTTAGCTGGGATGCCATCTGGCCCTGGTGCCTTGCCTCCTGTGTGAAGGAGGGATGAGCAGGTTGATGAAAGGGAAAGGCACTCAGCAGCTCCTCACAGACAGCACACTCATTATGGATGTCAAAGTGTTTATAAAGTGTTCAAAGTGTCTGCAAAGGTGTTGGAGTCACTTATTGTGGAGTGATTTTGATTGATTCAGTTCATGCTTTAACTTCATGAAAGGACTGTTTTGTGTTCATTTGGACTCGTTCACCTCAGCTGACACATTCAACAGCAGACAGGTTTTTGTATCAGTCTTTTTCAATGTGGGAGATGATGACTACGACATCTTTGGCTCTGGAACTAAACTGTATGTAACAGGTAAGAATAAACATTCATTTTCCTTCAGTTGTTTTATTGAACATGTTGAAAACGTGTTTTTAATGAGTTTCTGCTGCTTCAAGCTTTACATGTTAGTTTTCATCATTTGTAGAGACTACTTGCAGCCATGCAGCTTTTGTTCCACAAAAAAGGTTCAAAATTCATGAAAAGATGTTTAAATCTCACTGCACAACTGAAGTTATTCTTTATTTCTGCAGACATTAAACTGATTTATATAGAAAAAGTATGATATTGACAGTGTTAGAAATATACAGTGTATGATCATCTCAGTAATTCAGCACCATCTCTTGTTTTTATAAAACATGATAATATATGATATTAAATCTAATTTAATATATGTCAGTAAATGTATTTTTAAAAGTATCACTTTAAATATGTTGAAGGATAATTCATAAATAATTTGAAATGGTCAAATTTACCTCATGACAACTGTATTTTATATGATGGTACATATGTCTTTTAGTGGAAGATATATTTATACATGAAGACAAACACATACTGAATATGATATTACAATAAATAGAGTTTATGCATACTGATTTATATGTTTCTATAAATGATACATATAATGTTACACATATATATTTGTATCTTAATACACTAAATATAAATATTATATGATGCTCAATGTAATTTCAAATATACAACAGTAAATATATTTTGTAAAGTATACAGTCATAAATATTATGTGTCAGATACTGCACACATTTGAATTCAAACAAGACTCAGATTATTACATTATATTAGGTTATATTAAATTATATGTGAAGTTCCCGTCAAGAATCAATAAGGTCTGATCTTTGTCATATTATATTATACAGCAGTCTTTATTCCATTTGCCTAATCCCAACATATCATTGTGATTGTGTATAAAATTTCAAATATTTATGAAATTATTGATGTATTGATTTGTTTTTTAGTGGCTGGGGTAAAGTATCTGGTGCTAAATGTATAAAATGTTATGGATATTGTAATAATTAAAATGACTATTGCATTCTGTGTGTAGGTAAATATGTAACTTATAATAATATGTATATTAACCCTCATACAGAAAAACAACTGTCCTCTAGTTGAAGTTAAATTTCATCATTATATTATATTCTGCATAATAGTAATGAATGTAAAATTATAGTGAATGAATGACATTCAAATAAAGAAACAAATTGAATTTTGTCATTCTCCAACATGTGATGACATGACATGATAACTGTGTTTGATATGAAGGTGAATACAGTATATGTAGTGAACTTTGTGCTGCATTGATGAGTAGTTTAGTGATCACAGTCCATGTAGTTTCCAGGATCAGACTGAATGCAGTGATGTGCTGTTGAATGTGTCAATGTGTGTCTGTGCTGCTTGTTGCTGCCATCAAACTTCAGATGAGCAGGTAGTGAAGCCCGTGGTGAGCGTGTACCCAGCAGCATCCAGAGCCCACCTGGAGGGGAAGAGTTCCCTGCTGTGTGTGGCCTCAGCCATGTTTCCTCCTCTGGTCCAGTTCTCCTGGAAAAGACAAAAGGAGGATGGTCCTCTGGTGGAGGTGCACCGTGGTGATGGAGAGCAGCTGGAGCTCAGAGAGTCGGGACACACCGTCTCCATCTTGCTGATTCATCAGCAGGAGAGCAGCACATATAAATACCGCTGCTACGTCAAGCACGAGGGGGGCACAGTGGAGCCCAAATAGAACAAGGTGATGAAGGCTTGGTGACTGTGTTCAGCAGTGATTCAACTTCATGTGGAGACACTGCCAAAGAGAGCTGAGGAGCAGAGGACTGACTTTTTTTCCTCCTTTTCTGTTGCAGAGGTTCCAGCTCCAGCAGCCTCCTGTCCTCCAGAGAGAGAGCCAGCAGACCTTCCAGCTCTGCAGCAAGCTGACTGTAAGATCACCTGCTGCCTTTCTGCATGGATAACTCCAATGTTCTGCTGCAGTTGGGGCTGCATATCAGTCTGTTCACTTTGTGCTCATCATTGAAGGATTTAAACATACACTCCCTGAATCTGTTAGAGTGTCCAACAGCACAACTAATCCCAGTGAGAGAGCTTCCACTTCACAATCTGACTAATAAGTTTTACACACACTGTATTACATTTTGGGCTTTAAGGGTGCTGTGAAAACTTTTGGGAACAGTAGCCAACCCCTGAAAAAGTCCAGTTTATAGTGATGAAAATATGATGAGATTCTGATGTAATTTACACAGACTCAAAGAGTGTGGAGAGAAGACTGACCTGTCTGTCTGTCTGTCTGTCTGTCAGTGTTCTTCCAGTCTCAGTGCAGGGTGAAGCTGTTCTGTCTGCTCTACACAGTGCTGATCGTGAAGAGTCTGGTGTACTGCTGTGGACTCTCTCTGCTGATGATCCTCAGAAACAAGGGACCGTCCACCAACTGCACACATGCTGACTGACTGTTTTCTGCTCGCCTTTTCTCAACATCAAATCTCATCAACTCATCTCATTGATCGCTTTGATCAGCAGTCAGAAATATCCATTTTGACGTGTTGTTGGTTGTAAAATGTATCTTTTACGTTGCAGGTTAGATAAGGTCTCCTAACAATATAAATACATACACACATATTTGCAGTTAAATTCTGTGCTATACTTTTATTGTGATCCTCTACTTTAATTCCACTTTTAATTATGACTTGTATAGTAATAGTGCTGACCCCCTTTTATAATAGTTTCAGTGTGGATGTAAAGCTCTACGCTGATGACACTGTTGTTTACACACATGAACAAAGAGCAGAGCGAGCTGCTTTGAAGCTAAAACTGCTATAAAATGATGACAGAGCAGCTCCATCAGTCAGACTGAAGTTTGACTGTTGGCAAAATGACGGGTGTGTTTATTTTTATAAATCAATAAAATAATAAGTATCTCAGGTTTATCAAGATGAAAATAGTAACTGATTATAGCTAAATCAAGATTCATATTTTTGTGACACATTTCAAAACAGAATCACAAAATGCTTCATAATGAAAAACAAAAGCTATTGTAAGAAAATATTTTCATGAAGTCTGAAATTTGAAATCTATTAAAAATAAACAGATGAGTTAGAAATTATCTTTGTATTGATGTTGTTAATAATGTCTGCACATTCTGATCCTTTCCCACATGTCCTAATATGTTGTATCATGTCATTAAACTGTCACCTTTACAGAATCAATAAAATTGAATTATAAAAACAAACTTTGTTTGTTAGAATGAGTGTGAGGTAATAAAGTGGGATCAGAGCAGACTGCAGGAGGTTGAACACATCTTCTGTTATTTCAGCTTCTCAGCTCTGAGTTCAGGATTTGAGCTGTTTCTCTCACAGATGAATAACACAGAATAAAGCTGAGACAGTGAGTACTGAGCACTGAAATTAAACTGAAGTTCCTGGAATGATTCTTTTACCAGACTTGATGGTTGTAACTGTCATTGTGTTATTAATGTGAAAAAGTGCAGCTAACACTGAGGAGGGTGCAGAGCAGAAACCCACACAGCAGCAGGAAAGGAAGTGTTTATGAGTCCTAATAACCACTGAGAACAGATTCATATCTGCAGCTGTACACTCTCATGAACTCCTCTTCCTCTCTGTAGTTATTTTTTTCTCTTGCTGTCTGTAGGCCTTTTTTACATTGAGCCCTCCACCAACACAAAGTGGAACTGAACCCACAGACCAACACCTATTACCCACCTGGACTTCACATGCATGGAGTTTATTTATGAGGATTTCAGTGATCAAACATTCACTTTACAGTTTACACTTGGTGTTGATGAGAGCCAACAAGTCCTCGTACAAAAATGACAACAGTCTTCTTTGTCAGTGTCCTCCAGAACAACACATGAGTGTTTTCTGATCTGATGCCTCAGTGGTTCATGTCTGGATCAGATGTGTTGAACTGACTGTGAAGAATAGAATAGAAACTTTATTGATCCCTCGAGGAGAGCTGGGTGAGTTTGGTGTGGAGGATGTCTGGGATGATTGTGTTGTACGCCGAGCTGAAGTCCACAAACAGGATCCTTGCGTACGTCCCTGCAGAGTGGAGGTGTTGCAGGATGCAGTGCAATCCCATGTTGACTGCATCATCTTCTGACCTGTTTGCCCTGTAGGCAAACTGCAGGGGGTCCAGCAGGGTGTCTGTGATGTCCTTCAGGTGAGACAACACCATTCTTTCATTTACATTCAGTCATTTAGCAGATGCTTTTATCCAAAGCGGCTTACAAAAAACAGAAACAATCATGGTAAAGTGCGACTAGGACATGTTAGTGCAGCTATAAGTACTGTGACAGTACTAGAGGGATAGATTTAGCATGTCCAGTTTTGGTAGTGCTAATGCAGCACGAGGCTCAAACATCACCTTAGGAAGGTTCACAGGTCGACAACGCCACCTGGGGAGACCTAAACCCCAGGAACTCTGCTAGGTAAACTTTACTAGGAGAGTCTAAAGGTCACAGAGGGTCATGGATACACTAGACAGACGTGATTTCATGAAAAATATAAATAAATTATTTAACACATTAAAACCTACCAAGTGACAACAAAAACAACTGCACAACGGTTGTGTTGTTGCACAACAACTACACTTTACAGTGTTAGACAGGTGTGACACCAATAAATAAACTCTTCCACCATGGCTGTGTGACAGATTCGAAATTAAACTTTATCATATGGTGGATTTCTGTTAAACATCAAAGAGAAACACCACCACCTTGTGGTTATGCAAAAGAAGTGCATGGAGGTCCAGATGATGCTGAGTATGGTTGCCATGACAACGTGATGATGGTCTTACCAATTATTTTACTGATAAAAAACAAACAAACAAACAAAAAAAAATCTAGTGGATAAATCACACAACAGTAAATGATATACTGTGTGTGGAGCAGACAAACCTGCACTCTTTAGTTATTGTCCTCTGTGACTTTAACAAAGGTCATCTAAGACATGAACTCCCAAATGTAGACAGTTTATTAAATCAGTGGTTCTCAAAGTGGGGGTTGGGACCCCCCCGGGGGGTCGCAAGATGATTTTCAGAAATCATATAAAATGTTATACTATTAAAAATTGTATATTTTAGCCATAATAACTGTCACAGTAGCTGTAACAAAAGATAAAAATAGTAATTACATTTAAAATAAAAGCCTTTTGATTTTCTTTGCCCCTTCCAGCCCCCGATGTGATTACAACAGATTAATCATGCAGGACATCCATAAACAATCACATAAGTCGACTTCCAAGTGTTGAGATATCAAAATATGGAGAGGAATTTATCCAGCATGGATTCATGTGTGTCCTCATTAACGAAATACAGCATCCCCAATGTGTAGTGTGCACTGAGGTGCTTGCACATGAAAGTCTAAAGCCTGTAAAAATGCTACAACACTTGAAAACCAAGCACCCCTCTCTCACTGCTAAACCAGTAGACTTTTTGTGGTGAAAGGAGCGAGAGCTGCAAGGGCAAAAGAAAGTCCTGACTAAACAAACAACAATTCAGCAACTGGCTCGTGAGCTAGAATCAGTGCTGCTGTCTAACGGGACTATTGCCCGGCGCATCTCCTACATGGCCCAGGACATAAAGTGTCAGCTGGTTGACAGAGTGAAGAAAGGGAAATATGCTTTACAGTTAGATGAATCCACAGATGTATCGAACTCTGCCCAGCTGCTTGTATTTGTCAGATACAGTTTTGACGGAAAACTTAACAAGGACATGCTGTTTTGCAGCCCGCTGGAGGGAACATGCACAGGTGAGGACATTTTCATAAAAGTTGACAAACTAAAAGAAGAGGGACTGTGTTGGGACAAGTGCATCGGTGTGTGTACAGACGGTGCTGGAGCCATGCTGGGGAAAAAGAAAGGACTTAAAGCAAGAGTCTTACAAGTGGCGCCTCACGTAAATTTCACACACTGTAGAGCAAAACACTTGACCCAGAACTTAAACGTGTTCTTGAGACTGCAGTAAAAATCGTCAACTACATAAAAGCACGTCTACTCGATATCAGGCTTTCTGCCACTCTATGTAACAAACTGGGGTCAGAGCATGAGGGCCTGCTGCTCCATACAGAAGTCAGGTGGCTTTAGTGAGGGAATGTGCTCATCTGCCTGTATGCGCTGCGACGAAGTGCGCTTATTTCTGATAGAGCAGAGGTCCCAGCTCGCTGACCACCTCGCTGATCCTGACAGGCTAACAAGGCTAGTGTGTTTGTCTTGCATATTCAAATGGACTTTGAATTGACTTAATGTGTCGTTGCAAGGTGAAAACACAAGCATCCTGTCGCTGAATGATAAAATCCACGCATTCACAAGAAAACTGGAGTGCTGGACTGAACGAGTTGAAATGGGTAGGATTGATATGTTTTCTGAGCTGGAAGAACTCCTTGAGGAAAATGGATTGAGTGTTAACACAGTGAAGCATATAGTCTATAACTACCCGTATTGTTATGGAATTTTCTATCCTTAGGTTACACAAGGTCATGTGTGGGGCTTGAGATCCTCGGCAGTATTAATTGTTTTGCTTTGACTGGGAACAGTAGTTGCCAGTCTATCTGTCACTGTGGTGGGCAGGGTCGAAGAGAGCTATTGCTGCCTTCTTAGACACAATAGAAAGCTTGCCGTTGACGTTCCAATTGACCTACAGACATCTGTGTCTCCAGACTAGAATATATTGACAATGACATCTTTCTTGGTAAAAAGATTCTCTTTGTCTTATTTGGGGCATAGGGCATTTGTGGTGTTATCTTGAGGTTTAAAGTCTGTCCACCAGCAGGAGTTTGGCAGAATGTGAGACCGACTCAGACACTTCTGATGTACTTTGAGAGTGTCTCTAATTCTCCTTGATCAAGCGACAATAAATAATACAGCATAAGACATCAGAGGCTCCTGAACGCTTTCTTCCCTCCTGACCTCATCATTGACCATTGACTTCAGCAATTTCTCCACAACACGTATCATATAAGCTCTCCTGGAACACTTTAAAGTCCATGTAAAGGCAATTCCATGTTTCTTTCAAAACACAATAAATATGTTGGAAAATAGTTGCTGAAAACATGTGAACAGACTTTGAACGATATATTACTGAAATGTTGAGTTAGAGGTTCAACAGTTTTTCACCAGTTTTCAGTTCAGGATTTTGTGGGCGGTCCTTAAAGGAGACCACGTGACGCCACGCGATGATCATTAACATATAATTAGCATATTGTGCTTGTTACAGTATTTGACTGTTAAGGGAGGCGGGGCTTCAGCACATTTAGCGGACACGCCCCACAGTCCTGGAGCTGAGAATATTGCTCATTTTTACCTGATTTTGACACCTAATTTCATAAACTTGTCGTTATTTTTTATTCAAATTTGGCTTGGTGGTTAATATCACTTTCTTCTTTAGTCTGACAGACTCAAAATACATATCTTTGGGGCTTTATTTTCAGAATAAGGCAGACATGTAATATAATATCCGTAACTATGTTTTCATGCATGTATAATCACCTAAAAATCTTTTTGTTTTTGTTACTTAAACTTTTTTCCTTTTATATCCACGGTGGGAGCGGGTCCTCTTTCATGGAGGCCGCCATATTGAAACACCGTGTTTCTACAGTAGCCCAGAACAGAAAAACCAAATAGTGACTCTAAACAGGGTCCTTAAAGTGTTGTTTCTCCTTTACACTAGGAAGGTGAGGGTGATGTGAGGAGATTGCAATGCAGTGATTAGTCCACTAGATGTAACTAAATTCTACACACTGGACCTTTAAAAATGAATACAGATCACGACTGAACGTGAAGGATGTTCTGTGGCGGTCTCCAAAATCAAACCAAGAATGGACTTGCTGCTTGCTGTGCTCCAAGCACAGCGCCCACCCATCTCATTAGGTGAGGTTAACGTTGAAATAATAGTTTTGAAGAAATAATATTACGATTGTTAGGCTGTTATGTTCTTATGTGGTGATGCTTGTGTTTTGATATGCCTATTAGTGCATGTGCGCTGTTGCGCGCAACCTTTGTACACTTCTACCACCTCCGGTGATAGTGGAGGTCGCTAGTCACTGGCACCGTTATTTTGGGGGTCGCGGGCTGAAAAGTTTGGGAACCCCGGTCTTAAATGTCTGAGCAGAGAGGAGAATTCTTTGGATCATTGCAATGACAGCTAGCAGTGGCACTTCCATTAGACTCAGTAGAAGTAACACTTTCATTATTGCAGTGATTTCTGCATTCATTAACAAGGTTTTCTTGATGAAACATTTCTTTGGTGTCAAATTCACTCAAGTCATTTCCAGTTTTATCCAGAGTATCCAGTTTTTAAAGTCACTACACACACACATTACAAAGCTTACTGTCAGACACAGTGTCTGTTTGTTGATTTGATCTGATTGGTGGACTGCTGTGCAGCAATTTCTATCAGTTCAAACCTCTGGCAAACCCACAGGTTTCTAAAGAGTCGTTGTGAAGCTCAGAGTGTGGCGGCTCTGTCCTGCCTCTTCCACCTCCTGGCTGACCCAAAAGTGGGCAAAGACGTAGAACGTTGGTGGACTTGAGGCCAGCTGAATGACACTTGGCTGTTTAATAAATGCTGTCAAACAGCTGTTAATCAATGTGGACACACTGTTAATTCTGCAGAACTTTAAGCCTTCATATAATTTGAACAGGTGAGTTCTATAAAAATTCACAGTACAGTTGTCATGAACGGGGAAATTAGCTATAGAGATCAAAACAGTTTTTTGTACTAGGCTGTTAACTGTTGGACATTTTAACATGGGGACTTATGGAAACAAACTTGTTCTGTAGCCAGCCTCAGGTGGACGTTTGAGGAACTGCAGTTTTTGGCACTTCTGTGTTGACTTCAGTTACTGCCACAATTGCCACTTGGTTAAATCCAGCTGGTTGCTAGGCAGAACTTTACAATGCTGACTGTGATTAACTTTATTAAAGTCTCTGTCTAATATCCATGAATGTCATGCCTCCATTTTGAATGTCTTCCATTTTGTCCTCTTTCATGGACAGACGCACACAAAGGCATCCTGGACACTCTGTGTAGGAGCCACATCTGTTTATTTGTCTGTCTTCGGGTGTTGTGTCAGGTCTCCACGGGTGGCAGTATAGTATTTTTCTTTATAAGCACGGGTGCAGGTGATCCGGAGGTGGGGTGGAAGGTCATGCAGTTTTTACCGCTCACGCACCTGGTTTCCTTTGTCTTTTGTTTCCATTAGCAGCACAACGTTATTTATTTATTTTTTTTTTTTTTTTCGCATCCGCATAATCCTGTTACGTTGTAACCCTTTTTGTTCTGATCATTAAACGGGAACATCACCCAAATTGGAACACGTATGGACATTGTTTATTAGAGAGCGCGTATGAAAACAGTCTCCCACCCCACTACCGAGTGACTAAAGGAGGACAGGATAGTCGCTATACTCTGGATGAGGCTGTGTAGCAACTCATAATGTAATAATGGCTCATAATGTAATAACAGCTCATAATGTAATAACTTACATGTAATAAAAGTTCATAATGTAATAATCGGCTCATAATGTAATAAAATCATGAGCGCATAACGTAATAACGTCTTTGCGCACAATGTAATAATGTAACAATTTATTACATTATGAGCCCAGCTGTATAGCGACTCATAATGTAATAACAACTCATAATGTAACAGTGGCTTATACTGTGACAAAAGTGTTGCATTATAACCATTTCTTTACCTTTGCCATTCCTGCAGGGTGAAAGGACCTGCTTTCACCTCTGTGATTGTCAGTCTGTATGTAAGCAGAATCACACAATTTCTGCAAAACGTGGTGGAGCGTTAAGTCCATAATGGCCACACATGCACATTAACTACTCGAATTCACCTACAGGCTGAGGTCTGTGTTTGACTATGATTTGTACATAGGTGGCATTACAGTAATAGGGTGGATAAGGGAAGAGGGAGGGGGACTGTAGTTCATGTAGTTTAAGAGCATTTTCTATTGCTACAATAAATGCAGAAAACAGTAACTTCTACTTTAAAAACACATTTAAGATGGTTCTTTTCAAATAAGTAAGTTAACACTCTTTCCTTCTATACAGCCTGATGAAGACCTTAGAGTTAAAATGTTGCTGTTTTTTATTGTTGGTCTTTAATGCCAATTTAATAAATGCTTTTAAACATTTTCCTGCTACTTACATTAAATACATGATACAAGCAGCATCTTCATTCAACATTCACTTTATTTTGGAACTTGTGAAACTATATACTTAAAGAACAGACATACCGTGGGGGGGGGGGGGGGGTCATACAAAACATGAACCAGCTCACTGAGCTCAGAAGTTCTTCAGCCTGTCAGGATACCCAAGTAAAAAAAACACAAGTCGTGATTTAATTAAACAATACGTATAAATAATACATAATCATAAATTATAGTTAGCCAACAAAAATCTAGTCCAGGGCTCCATTTGTCAGGCACTGTGCCCGTGATCACACAGATCAGGGGCTGAAAAGGTGAATGGGATTTAGAAAAAAAGAAAACTTTATAATATTTTAATATATGTTGGTTATATGGAACCATCCAGAGGATATGTGTCGAATCACAATCCATGCAGTAAACCACCTGGCATTTTGGCTGAAGAGCTGCCTGATGTTGGATGCAAGGCCACTATTGCGTCCAGCAGCTTTATATAACTTGCTAATATTTATACAGCAGTCTTCATCCGTCTCAATATCTAAACATTCAACCAAAGAACCACGTATATAAATTCTTGGTAGGAATGGCCGGGTTAGCTCTCTGAATAAGTTGGAAACTCTGTTGAAGGTGCCCAGCATTGTCATGTCCATCAACAGGCAATGCTGGATAGTGGATGACACTACCAGCAAAGGCAAGTTAGGGCTAACAACCAAGAGGGTATCATCAGGAACAGAAGGTACAATATCAGGGTCAGTTTGATGGACTGTGTTGAGGTCACCATGTGGGACATCACATGGTGACCCTAACACCATGTCATTATGAGGATCATTGTAGTGACGGTTAGAGTCAGGGTCAGAGTGATGATCAGAGTCTGGCTTTGAATATTGGTCAGAGTCAGGGTATGAATGTTGGTCACAGTCAGTTTTTAAATGGTGGTCAGAGTCAAGGTTTGAATGTTGGTCAGAGTCAAGGTCTGAATGGTGGTCAGAGTCAGGTTTTGAATGGTGGTCAGAGTCAGGATCAGAGTGATGGTCAGAGTCTGGGTTTGAATGTTGGTGAGAGTCAGGTTTTGAATGGTCTGAATGGTGGTCACAGTCAGGGTTTGAATGTTGGTCCGAGTCAGGGTCTGAATGGTGGTCAAAGTCAGGTTTTGAATGGTGGTCAGGGTCAGGGTTTGAATGGTGGTCAGGGTTTGAATGGTGGTCAGAATCAGGGTTTGAATGTTGGTCATAGTCAGGGTTTGAATATTGGTCAGAGTTAGGGTTATAAAGATGTAACCTCTGCTTCTCTGCGTCCTGTATTCTTTTTATCAATGGTCTGACTGGTCCATCAAGACTCACATAATGGTCCCCACAACCTTCAGCAAAATGCCCTAGAATCAACAATGGCAGACTTTCATTATAGTGACCATGTACCATGACCATGGGATACTATTGCTGTTGCATTGACACCCAGTGTTGATACAACCATAAACTGCACATTGAATATGATGGATGCTCTTTGTAGAGTCAGATGATCACCATATGTACCACTGTGCTGCATGTTTTGCACATAGTCATCCCATTGTCCTTCCACAAATTAGAAAGATGTATCCAATTCATGGCATGTGGGTGAAGCATTAGGTCTGATACAATTTCTTGCCTTAGAGATGCTACAGACCGAAAAATTCCAAGTTTGGCAAGTTGGTCAAACATAGCTGCAAACTGGCAGCTGCCATCTGAGCTAGGGTCCAAATGAGTCCTGAAACCTACACTCTTAACCCGAATTAGTTGACTTTACTCGCAAATCGCGTGGAAACCTGTTGCCCGATACCACTTTAGTTTTTTCACAAGCTGAAACTAAACATGTTGAGTTGTATTAACATGGAACCTTAAGTTTAATATTTATATTTGTTAGTAGTGTGTACTCAAAATCATTAGATAAAACTAGCTAATATGACTAGTTATTGCTACTCATCATTTATTACAATTACTGTATTTTCCAATAATTTAGTTTTGATTTTTTTTTTTTTTTTTAAATTCTGTATGAAACGTTGTTTCAATTAAATTGGATGGAAATAAAGAAACACCTCTAAATGCTCCAATGCATTTTATTTTTAAGAAAAATGGCAAAACAGTGTAGCACCGATGACAAACCACGTACTGCACTACTGGACCAGATCTAGGTTCTAGGGAGTGGGGAGCAAAGAATGACTACACCAGAGACCATAGCTTTGAATATAGAGGCCGGCAATTTACTCACAACAACATGCAACATAAGAAAAAACAATACACAAACACAAAAGAAATACCCTGCAGGTCTTAATACTATAGTAAGTAATAAAAGATAATGTACTCTCTTCTATTTTTTCCTCTTCAACCTAAGTTATCATCTATTTTAATCAGCCTATTTTATTTAAATTTGACCGGTCTTTCTAATAATTATTATCAGGTAAGTTGAACCTATTTTAAATCCCCTATTTTTTTTCTGAGTTAACTCTATTTTTGTTTCACAGGTACAAGAACATCAATATCAAAATCAAATCAAATCAAGTGGATCAGACATTCAAAATCATGAACAAGATACCAATAAAAGTATGACACTTTCAAATCAGCTGTTCAACTGTTTTCAGTTCAGTTCAGTTCAATGATGAAAAGTAATCATCAATCTCCAGTTCAGTTCAGTTCAATGATGAAAATTAATGATCGATTTCCAGTTCAGTTCAATTCATAGCTCCAACACTCCTACCGCTCTGGCAGCGAGTCAACACACAAAGGATATCCAATTAATTCGATGAAGATATGAAGATCTGGGTCTGGCTCGCCATCCTGTTTCCCGGCTGTGTGTGTGCGCACCCGCACACCGCAGATCAGTCCTGGCTCCGACCGAGCTTCCAACCAAGCAAAAAACCTGACCAAAACCGGTGTAGCTTAGTTTGATCCTTCCCTTATCGATTCCCGACCAGGGAAGTATTATTTAATAAGTTCTGAATCCGTTTATTTTTTTCCCACTTTTTTTCCGTTAATTGATCGCCGTTTGCTCTCTCCGATCTCCTCTGCTCTCTCTCTCAGGTGCTCGTGCAGCGTCACCTAGGTGCTGCGACCAGTCCCTTAAAGGGGCGGTTACATGAATTTATCAAGGCATACTTATAATTCTTTTAACATCACATTACTGTCATATTAACGTTTTTAATTAACTCTGAATGAATTAACATTAAATTAGTCAATTCCAACCTTTTAAACATATTTATGCAACTTTTAAAGCTATTTATTCTTATTTATATTTAATGTGGGTTACAACAGCCAAACTTGTTATGACAAACTTAACATCTGGTCAGCCTCAACATGTTCAAACTAAAAAGATTGATCTGAAAAAGGTAATTTCAAATCATTGAAACAATTATGTGTGTGGGTGTTGTATGTGCCTGTGTTGTTTGTGTGTGTTGAATGTGTTTGTCTGGGTGTTGTATGTGTCTGTGTTGTTTGTGTGTGTTGAATATGTCTGTATGGGTGTTGTATGTGTATGTGTTGTCTGTGTGTGTTGAGTGTGTACTGTAGGTGTTGAATGTGTCACAGATTTAAAAGACAAAAAACGTGGATGTCCCGAGATTAAAGTGGTAAATCCATTGAACTTAAATTCACAAGAAACCCCCACTCAAATGTGCAAGAAAAACATTTACAAAAAAATCACAAATTTAGGAAAAAAGAAAAAAAAACTTCTCTTCTCTGTTTTCAACATGAGCTCTAAAATAAGCTACAACATGTTCCATTACAGCCTAGATTGATTGCGGAAATCACACTGTGGCTTCTGAACACAGAATATAACACCTGAGGGTCACTACTAAATTATCATGATGATGCAACAAGAACTGAAACAATTATGTCTTGTGTCTTTCTGCTACAATAACAATTTTAACAACAATTTTAATTTTCACACAAGTCACATCCTTCAGCACGCTTCCTACAGCATTTAAGTGTGTGTATGTGTGTATGTGTGTCAGTGTTGTTTGTGAGTGTTGTACCTGTCTGTGTTATGTGCGACTGTGTTGTTTGTGTGTGTGTGTGTGTCTGCGTTTTACGTGTGTCTGTTTGTCGGCTTGTTTTACAGAAAATAAAAAGGTTTACCCCATGGGTCAGAAAGTGTTTCTGCTGGTGTGGCAAAAAAAAAAAAAAAAAAAAAAAAGTAATCAACAGCTTCTTATAGTAGACTTGACATCTCTTTACATTGCAAGCTGATTTTTCAAAGTCTGTAGCTTTGGCTTTAGGTCAGTGTGGCCCAACGAGAGCAATACCTGTTGGATGAACTGAAATGTGAGCTTCATAGTCTTGGGGTAGTTAAGATGGAGGGCATATGTGAGTCCAAACAGAATGCACATTGCTTTTGGCAGATCTTGAATGTTGTCCATCACAACTTGTCCCTCAATGATGATTTTCAACGAGGTTGGACTGAGATGCTGGGAAGATGTGAGCACAGTACCATCACGCTCAATGAGAAGTATCCCAATGTCAAGGTCATGAAAGGAATCATCATCATCAGAGTCCTTAATAAAGAATAACAGAAGAGCACAATCATTACATTAGATTTCTCATTTGAAAAACAACTTTAATCAATATAAGAGTGTCATGGTGAAAAATAAATAATGGTGAAAACTATAAGAAAGCAAGAGCTTACTTACAAAACCTGCTTTGAAGAAGTTTGTGGGGTCATCCCCAAGGATGATAGGATGCCCCCTGAGCACCTTTGTCCGGATCGCAGTTGGCTCTGTAGTCTTTTGGGAATTAAACACAATAACACAAGTTAGATAGCTAAAATGAAAAACAAATAATGATCTATAAGAAAGCTTAACCAACCAAGCAATGTTTGGATTGAATTACACAACTAATAGAGTAGGACTGTGATATGAGTACATAATGTGTATGGACCAACCCTGGTCTGTTGTGAAATCTGTGTCAACAACTGCCCAACATTCCCTCTCTTCGATCCAAATAACTCGATGAGACGAGGAATGTGCCAATCGATGCTCTCATAGAATTCCTGCTTGAGGTTCTTGCCCACGATCCTGCTGAACTCCATGAACACCAGAAAAATACAGAGAACAAAAAAAAAAAACTAAGAACTTGCATCAACTGAACTATACAAGGCAGCTAAGCCATCTGCAAAGTAGTGCTGAAAAACATCCATGGATGTCCTCTATATGATTTGAAATGTTCAGTCTGGAGGTCATTACCTCACCTTCTCATATGGACCTTGAAGAATAAATAGGCAATGGAATATAAGATATGTTTAAACCTGGGCCCCATTTTTACACATTTGAGTATCTAAATGACTAATAAGTTTTGGATTTGGTACTCTAGATGACTCTAGACTACTTGTCTATAACAAGTACAATTCTACGTGAGCGTACAGGCACACACTGTGTAGTGTTTGTGGAAATCAAATAGCAAGGGGTCATTCGTGCCGTGCCACGCGTTAACGCAGCGGACGCCTGTGTGCATGCTCGTCTCAATGTACAAATAATTATTTACTTTATGATGACGAATTTTGAGTTTAACAGCTGCTTCGCTTCACAATTCAAGCAGTCCATGTATTACCAAGAGAGATCGATGTGACAGTTTAGGCTATTTCAGTCACACATTCACACGTTAAGGCGTCTGAAGCGTTGGCTTTAGTACAATAGTGACACGCGTTAACGCCTATAGCGTGTGCACGCCGATAACGGAATGTTGAGGTATATCAGGGACTGTACCATTGCTCAGGCACGAAACTGAGGAAGAGGCTGTGCGCATTTACGCACGAGGTACACTGGATCATCAGGGCCTGACAGTTATTCATTTTCTATGTTCTGCAGCATATCTACACAGATCAGCTGTTACACATAGTCTCAGGTTCATACGGGATTGTTTAGAAGAAAGCATAACTTATAGATGAATCCCAAGCCCCATCAGAGCTGTCAGGATATTTTTATTTTTAAGTAGCTGAAATTATTTTAGTTATCCCTTTCACCCTTGCCTTTTTTACGTTTCGAACAAAAAACAAACAGACCGGTTTGCAACGCCCTTCAATGCATTATAATGTCCACAAACGTAATAAACCAGAAACGTAATGAAAATCTGCTGCTTTTAATGCAATAATCCCACAAACGTAATGTAGCAGTAGGCCACGAGGAAGCAGCAGAGAGGAGGCAGCAGAGAGCAGAGAGGAGGCAGCAGAGACCAATCAGAGGAGACAGGAACTGAGGAGAGGCTGATTAATACAGGTGTGACTCCAGAAGTCACCTTCTCCAGATCCTTTGTGTGCACAGTGACTGTTGACTCTGCTCTGTGGTAAGATGGACTTTTGTGGGTTTTTAGCATTGTTTTATAACCAGAGTAGTTTTACCAGTAGTAGTATTTTATTGTTAGGGTAGTGTAGGGGTGCATGTGTGCACCCTGAGGTATCTGTATTTTAATGATTTTAATTGTGGGTCTGTCATTTGTTTGTAGGACGAAGCCTTGACTGTTTAAGCATAGAGGTATGCAAAATATCAACATTTAAACCTCATACTATAGTTATGTCCTACAAACTAACAGTGCTTCTTTGTTTTTTAGGTACAGCACTGACTGCCGTTTATTTTAGTTTAGTATTTTAGATTTTAGCAATATTGATTTTATTGTTTTTCTTATTGAGTCTGCTTAGTTTTAGGATTTTAACATTCTGTCTTCTTTTGTTTCTAGTGTTGCGGCTGGTGGGGTCCTCCATTCACCGGTGTGTTTGAGATGCTGGGAGTTCACTTTAGTTGGTGATATGGTTTTGTTACACAGCACGGATGTAGGACTCACTTGCAAGACTCGGGAGGCAGAGGCAGCAGGTAACCAAGTTTTAATCCAAGACAAGGGTCCGGTACACAGGAGGTCAGTCAGGTTATGCAGGCAAACAATCCAAAAACGTGAGGCAAAAGCAGGGTCAAAAAACAGGCGAAGGTCCAAACCGGTAAACACACAAGGAAATCGCTGGAAAGTAGGTCTCATAGTACGCTAACAATCTGGCACTGAGGAAGGGGAAACAAAGGGTTTAAATACACAGGTAATTAGGGGCGTGACAGACACAAGGCGGGAAAGCTGGGAGGCTGGAAAAGGTGGAGAGGGGACGGACTGTGACAGTACCCCCCCCTTAAGGGACGGCACCGGACGTCCCAGGGAGGTCTGGATGTCGTTGATGGAAGTCTTGGATGAGGGTCGGATCGACAATGTAACTGGCCGGCACCCATGACCGCTCCTCGGGGCCGTAACCCTCCCAGTCCACCAAGTACTGATATCCCCGACCCCTCCTCCAAACTGCCAGCTGGCGCTTAACCGTGTACACAAGTCTCCCCTCAATGACCCGGGGGGCTGGTGGGGGTCTGGAGGCTGGGACCAGAGGACTCTCTTTTGCGGGTTTCAGGCGGCTAACATGGAACGTGGGATGGACCTTCATGGACCTTGGGAGCCGAAGGCGAACTGCAACAGGGTTGATGACCTTGGAGACAGGGAAGGGTCCCCCAAACCGAGGGGCCAGTTTACGGCTCTCTACCCTCAGTGGCAGGTCCCGAGTCGACAGCCAAACCTGGTCGCCTGGTCTATATGAAGGAGCTGGTGTCCGACGCCGATCTGCTGCTTTCTTGCTCCGAGCCGCGCTACGGAGCAATAAGTGACGGACCCCACTCCAGATCCTCCTGCAGCGACGAATGAGTGCCTGGGCGGAAGGTACCCCCACCTCCACCTCGGACTCTGGGAACAATGGAGGCTGGTACCCGTATGCACACTGGAATGGAGAGAGACCAGAAGAGAAACTGGGAAGTGTGTTATGCGCATACTCCACCCAAATGAGGTGCTTGCTCCATGACTTCTGCTTCTGAGAGACAAGGCAACGAAGACCCGTCTCCAGCTCCTGGTTGAGTCTCTCGGTCTGTCCATTAGACTGAGGGTGGAACCCAGATGACAGGCTGACAGTGGCTCCTATGAGGGTGCAGAAATCCCTCCAGAACTGAGACACGAATTGTGGGCCACGATCCGACACCACGTCCCTGGGGAAACCATGGAGACGACAGACATGATGCAACAGGACCTCTGCCGTTTCTTTAGCAGTGGGCAATTTAGGGAGAGGCACAAAGTGGACCATCTTGGAGAACCTGTCAACAATAGTGAGGATGGCAGTGTTACCGTCAGATGGAGGCAAACCTGTAACGAAGTCCAAAGATATGTCGGACCAGGGACGATGGGGCACCGGGAGAGATGCAGAAGACCCGATGGAGGTTGCCGGGAGACCTTGTTCCTCGCACAGACAGGGCAGGCAGCCACATATTCCCCCACCTCCTTCTTCATCGCTGACCACCAGAAGCGCTGTTTTATTATGAAGATGGTTCGAGCGGTTCCCGGATGGCAGGCCACTCGTGAGGTGTGAGCCCAGTGGATCACCTGTGCACGCAAAGAGACAGGCACAAAGAGACGATTTTGTGGACACCCTGCCGGGACACGAGTATTTACAGAGGCCTCCTTCACTCTCTTTTCGATAGCCCATGTGACAGCTCCCACCACGCAGGAGGAAGGAAGGATTGTAGAGGGAGTTTTAGGGCCGGGGTCAGGATCAAACATCCTTGAAAGGGCGTCAGGTTTAGTATTCTTAGAACCAGGTCAGTAAGATAGAGTAAAGTTAAACCTGTTGAAGAAAAGTGACCACCTGGCTTGCCTGGAGTTGAGACGCTTAGCTGCTCTGATGTACTCCAGATTCTTATGGTCGGTCCACACCAGAAACGGTTGCTCAGCTCCCTCCAGCCAGTGCCACCACTCCTCCAATGCCACCTTAACGGCCAACAGTTCCCGATCACCCACATCATAGTTCCTCTCTGCTGGGGAAAGTTTCCGGGAGAGAAAGGCACAAGGATGAAGCTTGCCATCCAAAGGTGACCGCTGGGAGAGCACTGCACCGATACCTAGATCCGAGGCGTCCACCTCCACTATGCATTGGTGATGAGGGTCAGGAAGGGTGAGAATGGGAGCCGAAGTAAACTTGTCCTTTAGCTGAAGAAAAGCAGACTCAGCCTGGGGGGACCACTGAAACCTAGCATGAGGAGAGGTTACTGCATGCAAGGGTGCAGCTACAGTGAATTTCCTGTAGAAATTTGCGAACCCCAGAAAACGCTGCACCATCTTGCGATTAGTAGGAGTTGGCCACTCGGCTACCGCTCTGACCTTCTCTGGATCCATCTGGATGTGGTCTGTGGAGACAATGAACCCCAGGAAGGAGACCGAAGTCATGTGAAACTCACATTTTTCAGCCTTCACGAACAGCTTGTGGTCCAGAAGGCGCTGTAGAACTGATTGCACATGCTGGATGTGCGTTGTCTCGTCCGGGGAAAAAATCAGGATGTCGTCCAGGTACACAAAGACATAATGGTTTAGCATGTCCCGCAGGACATCATTGACCAAGGCCTGGAAGACAGCTGGAGCATTAGTTAGTCCAAACGGCATGACAAGATACTCATAGTGTCCACACGGAGTATTAAATGCTGTCTTCCACTCATCCCCCTCCCTGATCCTCACTAGGTGATAAGCGTTTCTAAGATCCAGATTGGAAAAAATCTTAGCACCCTTTATCAGTTCAAATGCAGAGGAGATTAAAGGGAGGGGGTACCTGTTCTTTATGGTGATATCGTTTAGGCCGCGATAGTCGATGCAGGGTCGGAGAGATTTATCTTTCTTTCCCACAAAGAAGAAACCAGCACCGGCAGGGGAGGAAGAAGGACGGATGATACCGGCCTTCAACGAGGAGTCAATGTACTGCTGCATGGCCTCCCTCTCTGGCGGGGAGAGGGAATACAGCCGACCCTTGGGTAGAGAGGTCCCCGGGAGGAGATCAATGCAGCAGTCGTATGGACGGTGAGGTGGTAGAGACGTGGCACGAGCCTTGTTAAATACTTCGTGCAGGTCATGGTAACAAGAGGGAACGCTGGTCAGGTCCGGAGGTTCACTGGAGGAAAGACCAGGCGAGGGGGAGACATCTGGTGCAGCAGCGTCTGTATCTACCACAGGCTTAATAGTACAGACAGACGGAGAACAAGTGAAAAAACAATCCTTTCCCCATTTCAACACTTTGCCCGTGGACCAGTCCATATGGGGATTGTGCTTCATGAGCCAGGGTAACCCCAAAATTAGTGGGTGCTGGGATGACTGGAAGATATGAAAGCTGATAATTTCAGAATGATTACCGTTTATGTTGAGCCGAACAGGTTGAGAGCGATGAGAAACGCGACACAGAAGGCGACCGTCGAGTGCGGTGGCCTCCAGAGCCTTGGACAGGGGAACAACTTCAAGGCTGAGACGCTCTGCCAACTGCTGGTCCATGAGATTAGCGTCTGCCCCAGAATCCACCAATGCTGGCTGAACAGCCCTCTGCTCAGTAGTGACAAGTTCGGTGGACAAGAGAGGCCGGGAGAGATAATTACAACACGTGGTTTGGCTCACCCGTACTCTCCTCACTGGTGAGCCCTGTCTTTTACGGACCAGGACATGAGAAAATGTCCCGCTTCCCCACAGTAGATGCACCTACCCTCCCGTAGGCGTCGCTGTCGCTCCTCGGGAGAGAGCCAGGCTCGGCCCAGCTGCATAGGTTCCTCCGGAGCTGACAGTGGCGCAGCAGCACTGGAGCGCTGTGGCGAGTGCCCGAGGAATGGTGTCATCTGCCCCCTCTCCCTGGAGGGAATCGCTGCAGACCGACCCTTCTCCTTCTCCCTCTCCACCAGTCTATTATCGGTGCGAATGGCGAGGGCAATCAGCGAATCCAGGTCGGAGGGGAGGTCAAGAGGAACGAGGAGATCCTTAATGGAGGCGGAGAGACCATGAAGAAAAGCATCAAACAACGAGGCCAACGAGTTCCACCCGCTGTCGGCCGCCAATGTACGGAACTCGATGGCGTAATCCGCTACGCGCCATCTGTTTGTGGTTGCACATTGAATTAGTGTGGTGTTTTATTTTGAAGTGTGTTGGGTTTGTATTTCCTTTGGATATTTAGTTACTCCCAGTGTCCTAGGCAGTGAGTGGTTGGTCTCCCAGCTGTGATATGACTGTCTGTCCTCTTGTCTTTCATACTGTGTTCTTTTAGAATTTTATTTATTGTAAAATAAATGGCAGATTGACCCACATTGACCATTGTGGCCTCCTTAATTGAAGCCCCTGTGTGTTAGATCAATCCAAAAGGTTACAGTAATACATTTTCCACAAACGTAATAGCCGCTGCCTACTACAAACGTAACATGCGATTTCCCACAAATGTAATAACTATTACGTTTGCAGGGATTTATTACGTTTGTGGGGAAGTGAAAATCTTCAACTTTCAATATTGTAATAACTTCCCACAAATGTAATAACACAATGAATAATGGTCATTGTGGTTGTTGTTGTTTGTTTGTTTGTTTGCCTATACACACACTACTAATACTGACCGTGGGTGCAAAATCCAGCTGCTGGCTCTCCGCTCTATCACGCATCGGACCCCCCTATCCCCCTGTTGTATATAGGCTACACCCTGAAACATGTCTAGAAGGAGTCTTTAATGATTGAATTGTGTTATTTATTTACATCACAAAATGATAACTTAATTGTGATAATGTTCACAGTTATTATTTAGCTACATGTAACACACTGAAATCAGATGCTGTTGTTTCAGCTGTATGGGGTTTATTTTGATGCAACACACGTTTCTGTAAACACACAAACAGATAAACACACTAGTAAAGTTGTAACAAGTATCCTGTTAAACTGTAGCGACTTTGACCGGACTTCCTCTGGACTACAGTGGTCGCCATGACAACAGGACAAACCAGCAACTGTGTCAGCCAAATCGATTTAAAACTATACAAACATTATAACAGTATCATACTAACAAGTTAATACTATAAAGCTACAGTGTCGACATACTAACAGTCGCTAACCGCCGCTACATAACTTTCACATCTTCACATTTAACGAGTATAAACATCAACGAACACAACCGCGAGGAAACAGAAAATATCTCTACATATGGATGCTTGTGTAGATATATTAAACTCACCTGTAAACACACAAACAGATAAACACACAGGTAAAGCTGTAACGAGTATCCTGTTAAACTTTGCGACTTTGACCGGACTTCCTCTGGACTACAGTGGTCGCCATGACAACGGGACAAACGAATTACTACAATCTCGGCTTTAATATATAGGCCCTTTAGTCTACATTCAAATGATAAGCTGTAGTTTAGAAATGAGTTTAGTAACGTTAGGTCGGAGGGTTTCCCCCTACCTTATTGACAGGGCTGAATAGAATTTATTGACAGAGGAGACAGATTGTGGTTGACAGAGGGAGATAGCTTGATAAAAAATAATTCCCGTGAGGAAAACATCGCCTGAGATTTAATTTCAAATTCCCTCTGGCAATAAAAATATGAAGAAATCTGGACTCATTGCTCGTTTGAAAACACAACACTCATCAGTCTGAATAGGTAAGAATCTAAAGGTTTATTAATTGAATTCAAATTTGCTTTAAAATCGATAGACTGTAGTGATGCAGAGAGAGAGAGAGAGAGAGAGAGAGAGAGAGTCCTCATTAGCAAGAAGTATTTTGCACCCATGGTCAGTATTAGTAGTGTGTGTATGAACAAACAATAACCACAACGACCACTTGCGTTATTACATTTGTGGGATGTTATTACAATATTGAAAGTTGAAGATTTTCACTTCCCCACAAACGTAATAAATCCCCGCAAACGTAATAGTTATTACATTTGTGGGAAATCGCATGTTACGTTTGTAGTAGGCAGCGGCTATTACGTTTGTGGAAAATGTATTATGTTTGTGGGATTATTGCATTAAAAGCTGCAGATTTTCATTACGTTTGTGGACATTATTACATTGGCGGGCGTTACACCGGTTCTTAACAGCACCTGAACAAAAGACATAAAGCAACGGGGGGAAAAAAACAAGACACTAGCACAAAAAGGGAAACATTTCGGGAAAGTTTCTTCCAGAGCAAGTGTGGTAGTGATTTTATGCACTTCATTCACAATTTTTATTTTATTTTCAATATTATATGTTTTCTGAGTGTATACATTCGTATTATAACTGAATCACAGATGATTTGATCCAATGGCCTCTGCCACAAAGCAAGAGTTCTCTGCTACAAGATAAGAGTTGGTGAACACAAAATGGAGGGGAAGCAGTCAAGTGTAGCGAGTTTGGATATTCTGGCAACACGCCAAGACATGTAGAGGGCAGTGGCCTTGAAGCCTGGCAGGTGCATTAGACAATCTCATTCTTTTGATTTTTTCCTTTTTCTGTTTCACAGATGGTTACTGTAGGTTAATAGCACCATGGTTGATGTGATGACAGACGACAAATGAAGTATGAAGTTATGACACATAATACTGATAAAGAGCTAGACGCCAGAGGCCTGTGGATGATTGTAACACAGGCTTCTTGATTGTTAATTATTAAAACATAGTTTTTAAAAAATAGAATAAGACATGTCTGAAACATGATAGTGTAACACAATGTGTCAAGATGTTTTAAAAAAACAGGACAGACAGCGGGAGAAAGTTTAATGGTGTATTGTTAAGAAGGATAGTGATAAAAAAGAAATGATGATGGCATTGCTGCCCCGGGGTTGACACCATTAGGTAAAGTCCCTTGGGTTTTCCCCACCCTTTGGGTTTTTCCCATGAGGGGTTTTTTGACCGATTACACCGGTAGAAACAGGTGGGGAAAACCCGGCCAGCCCACTGGGCAGGGCTTAGAAAGAGTATATAAAGAGATGCCCCGAGAGGCATTTTTTAGACCTTTCTCGTAGAGGGCTCCTGCTTGTTTTGTCTGTACAGATAAATAAAAGTGGATTCTGTTCACAAACTCTTTGATTCCTGAGTGCTGATTTCCAACTGCAGTGGAGGGCATCACTCTCTTAGCACATTCACACTAAAAGCTGAAGGTTGAGTTGTTGCAACACAGTCAAAGTAAAAAGAAGAATCATAAGATACCACATTCATTGGCGAGCCAGCCAGGAGCCCGAGAAACTTCAGTTGGGACCAGCCTTGGATGATTCCAGGACGGGTATTCAGGGACACACTCACTCACTGATCACCAAATTAAAAGGTAGGCAGAAACCTTTTCTAAATTCTGCAAATCTGGACGAGTGTCCGTGTGTGTCTGGATTATCCGCCCAGGTCAGTCCCCGCTGAGCTCGTGTTCCTAAAGAACCTAGATAAAAGTGTTGCAAATTAAATTAAAACAAGATAACCGAATGTGTTAAAAAAGGATCGGGTTTGTGGGCAGAATAAAAAGTGTCTGTCTGCTTTGTTGCTTTTGTCTGTTTGTATCGTCTGTCCGTTTTGTGACCATGGTGCGGATGAGTGAATGAGTTATCAGAAATTTTGCTACAAAGTGTGCATAGTTCTGTGGCTTATCATCCAAAGCGTGTGTGTTAAATGTGCGGTTCTCAGTAACAGGTGCTAAAGTCGGGAGACGGGAGAGAACCGTCTGAGCAATTGTTAATAATAGCGGGTCTCGGGGAGATTCGGGAGACGGGGCTTAGAGGGAGAAAAGTTAACCGTCTAAACAATTGTTAAGTAATAGCGGTTTTAGCACGAGAATCGGGAGGCAGGTCTTTTTGGGAAAGATAACTGCCTTAAGTGTTATATGTTGCGGTTCTCCTACCGGAGAGTCGGGGGACAGGTCTTAGAGAAGATAACTGTCCAAAAGTCGACTATAAAGAGATAAAAACGGTTGTGGATACCGCTCTTGGCCGCTTGACCTTGTCGTCCTAAATCTTCGTTGTTGGAGACGTGACGGCTTGGTGGAGTGGAACGGAGGTCTGAACGGGCAATCAGTTTTTGATAAAGCGGCTGTGGATACCGCTCTTCGCAGTTTCTCTGTGTCGTCCTAAATCTTCCTTTTTGGAGGCGGACGATCCAGGGAAATTGTGGGAGGTCTGCACGGGCAGTTAGCTTTACAGCGCGCAACGTCGAGGAACGGCGTATGGTCGCCAGTTTGTGCGATCTGTAGTGCATTACAAGTTGTGAATGGGCCAGTGTGTGAGTGTATGTTGATCAACAAAAATAAATAGGAACAAGCAAAATTGAGAACTTAGACGAAATAAGAGAACAGGCACAAAGAGGGCATTGGCTGTTTGGTGTGTGTGCCATTATAACCTTTTTATTGTTTTTCGGTGGAGTGTTGTGGAGGTTGATTGAAGATAGAACAGAATAATATAGTTATTAAACATATTTGCAGATGATAACTGCAGACTAATAATATAGTTATTAAACATATTTGCAGGTGATAACTGCAGACTAAAAATATAGTTATTAAATATATTTGCAGGTGATAACTGCAGACTAAAAATATAGTTATTAAATATATTTGCAGGTGATAACGGCAGACTAAAGAACCTAGTAATAAATAACTCCGTGCCAGGCGAGAATAAAATTATAATATATAGTAGGTAGAATTAATAGAATAGATATTTTTTTTATGGAGATAAATGGAGACAGTAGTGAAGATGAAATAATAACGCCTGAACATATACCAACGGAAGGAGATCCAGAACTACAAGGCATCAGAACACATTTCTGGCTTGAGCGAACGTACAAAGACAGTGACGGGGTTGAGCATTGGCAAGACGAACAAGAAATTAACCAAAAATTGTGGCAAATAACCAGATTCCTTAATTTGCATCAAGTACAGGAGGAGTTTCCCCGGGTGCCGTGGATTCAAATTCTACGCGGATTGTGGAGTCCGAAGAACTTGGCGATACCACTAGAACAGCTGTGTGGAGATCCTGGAAAAGCAGTAACTATCTCGCTATCGTCATTTTTGAACATACCAGAAGGTCTGACCTTAGCAGGTAGAAATAGAGGAGCTGTAGACCCAAGAATAGTGTTAAGCATCGCACCTAGAAGAGTCAGGTGGGAGACAGGCAAGTTCGGCTGTATCACCAAGACCGTCGGGATCTTGAGATACAATCCTTTAAAAGAACAAAGATATAAAGACGGAATAACAGTTAATAAAATAGTGGTGCAAATTAGAACCACAGCAGAAGGTGTGCCAGAGGCCCCCAGAGCTGGGGAAGTAAAACAGGGATTCATGGGAGCAAAAGTGGTAAAAAGTGGCGGAGAGCTATCACCCGTGGAGCAGGTGATTGGCAAACACCCTGACCATGAGAAACAAATACGGAGCTGTGTGCGCAAGTGGCACAAGAGGACTAACGGAAAACTACAGTGGCCACTGAATGGGACCTTCACAGCAGTTTTTTGCAACGAAGTGGAAGCCAACATCAAGCATTATAAGGCAAAAGACACCAGCAACGCTAGAGAGAGGAAAAGAGCTAGTGAAAGGGAAGTGTTGAGGTGGTTTAGGCAGGAAGGACGTAGGCAGGTGTTGAATGCAGACATAACACAGATGCCAGCATTACCCCAGAAGGAGAATTTAGGGCCATACGCAGAGGGAGAGCCACGTCCACCCCCGTACAGCTCCCCAACAGCACCAGTTTTAGAGCAGCAGCCAGCAGCTCAATGTGTAGTCAGAGGAACAGCAGAGGGAGAGTTATCAGGAAAGATTACTGTAACATGGAAGGCTCAGGAGCCAAAAATAGAGGACAGGGAGAGCTCAGAATTAGACACAAAGAGACAGAGTAGGGCAGATAAACTGTTATCCAGTCATAGCAGAGCATCATCACCTGGTGGTAGTGGAGCGTCATATGCTTCAAGTGTAAGAAAATATCAAGAAGCAGAGTCAGAAGAGGATGCAATGGTCAGAGAATTGAAGCAATACTCGAAGGAGTCAACCACATCCAAACGCTGTGAGGAAAGACGAGCCTCACAGGGGCACAGAGAAGAACAGCAACGGACTCCAGAGAACAGTGACAACGTGGATCACCATACTGAAGAGCTAGCACGGAGAACGATGTCCAGAATGATAGCAGTGGAAGATCAACTGATGAGAGCCTTGAGAAAAGTGACAGATTTCCAGCCACTGCAGAATCAGTCCACTCCGAAACCAATGAAGGTGAGAATGACGGGGCTTATGGAACCCATCAAGGAAAAGGACTTTGAGCTGTGGGGAGAAAGTGAAGATGACAGCCCTGCAGATGACAGTGAGGCAGAGTCAGTGCATGGCAGCTGTTCACAGGAGCCCCCACAGAGGAGAGACCTACCAGAGGAGGAGCACCCCTGGAAGACTCTTAGGAGTAGGACAATCCCAATGCGTAATCAGTCCACTCCTATGTCAAGAAAACACCAAAATGAGAGCCCCCGACGAAACCCTGAATTTGAGCGAACTGATCTAACGTGTCCAGTCATGTGCCCAATAGTAATTAAAGGAAATCAACAGCAGTATACACCGTGGTCATTTTGTGACATGGTTGGGCTGGTCAACAGATTGCCAGAGCTGACAGGAGGGGCCAATAAGTGGATCACTGCACTAGAAGAAAACACAGCAGGAGTGAAATTGGCCTTGGGAGATATTAAAGCTCTGCTAATGCACATTACAGGGAAACATGCAGCAGAAGAAGTGCTGCTGGGGGCAAACCTACGGAAGCTAGTGGATGGCAACACAGTGGATCATGTGGGTTTCAATGCCTGGCGTAATGCAGTCTGGACGGAGCTGAGAAATAAATATCCAGAGAAGATGGATCCCTCTAAGTTGGAGGGAGAGACGTTGAAAGATGATGAGTGCCCGGCTAAGTTCCTGAACACATTCCAGAGAAAGTGGAGAGAAGAAACAGGTGGCGCTTGGAATGCAAATGATACCACCAAAAGCCTGTTCAAGGTAATGGTGAAGAAAGCCATGCCTCCTGAAGTCCAGAAACGGCTGGATAATGTGGTTGGATTCATGAAGATGAAATGGCCGCTGTTTTCCGAGTATCTCATACACCACGTGGAAGCTGTGAGGAAAGAGAAACAAAATCAAGAAGAAGAGCACAAACGTTTGACTACCAAATTAGCTCAACTACAATTGGATGAGCTACGCACCAAGCAGAAGAAGGAGAAAGGTAAAACACAAGCTCCAGTGGTGAATGCAGGGCAAAGCCAGCCACGACCAGCAGAGGCTGCCATTCTACAACAAGAAGCAGCCCCACTACAGGAACAACAGATGGCCACGCCCGTCCAAACAGGGACACAGGCCGCCACGCCAGGTACACAACAGCCCGCAGGACCATTGCCACCAATACACGTACATGTTAATCAACCAGGTAATTACAGGTCTGGTTATGGAAACTTTCGAGGACGAGGTCGTCAGAGGGGAGGAGGAAGAGGTCGGCCCCTGCAGGAACAGGGACGCTCACAATCAGCCTCGAATCTGAGTAATGGGGGGCAACAGGGAGACAACGTGTGTTGGGGATGCAACCAGCAAGGGCATCGACGTGCCGACTGCCCAGTTAACCCATGGGCAGGACCCGCCAGAGAGTGGCAATAGGGGGGCCCAGAGGAGCCAGACACAGGGGAATGTATGTCACCAGTCATATCACTACAGCCAAGAGATGAGCCAACAATTGAAGTAATAATACAGGGTCAAACTCACCCATTTATGGTGGACACAGGTGCCACCTACTCCTGTATTGGAAGAGAAGGATCTGGACTCCCCCTATCTGGCTCATCCGTGAAGACTGTGGGCTTCTCTGGGAAAACCCAAATAATTCCCCTAACACGACCAGTGCCCATGTCTATAGCTGGAAAATTTATCTCAGCCCCATTATTATACTCAGAAGACACGCCAATCAACCTGTTGGGTAGAGACATTTTATGCCCATTGGGAGCTAAAATCATGTGCTCCCACGATGGGCTATGGATTGACTTCCCAGAAGAAGTGGCTAACAGGATAATGTTGGCACGAACCTTGGAAGAAATCAACGCAGTAAAAACAACAGGAGTGAATAAGGAAAAAGAAGTTCGCCCAGTCGTATATTGGCTACGATGGGATCACCCAGCGAGGTCACAACTGGCAAAAACCTGGGAACAATACAAGCCGTGGGTGAAATCAATGTTCAATAATGCAAAGGAGCCTCAACTGCCATGGCACTGCACAATGCTATATGATGAAGAACAAACTCATGAAGACTATAGAATGTGCTGGGAATCTGATGTTAACAGACGACAACTATATGTCACAACCGAAGGCATATACATCGGACCTCAAGGAGTAGCAGCAGCGGTAACAGACGTGGAACCGTTCTCTATCAATATGGGCCAATGGTTTCAAGTTAAGAACTCAGAGCCCCATGTGACGTTGCTAATAGCAGGAGGCTATCAGTCCCATGATCTTGGTCCAATGGTTGTAGCAGCTAGACGACAAAAGTGGCACAAAACTGCCACCGAGGGTGTTGAAATCTCTGATGACATGCAATATCTTAGGATAGTAGACTATTCAGTGAATGAAGGGATAGCAGAAAGGGTGTTATTAGGCCCAAGGTCACCTACACTAGCACCCATGCTGATAGAGCATGAGGAGATATTAAAACAGGTCCCAGGACAGGTTTGGTCTAGGCATAAAACAGATGTAGGGTTAGTGAGGTCAGCTGAACCAATACATATAAAACTAAGACCGCAAATAGTTCTACCTTATAAAAAGCAGTATCCACTCAAGCAACAAGCTGTAGAAGGAATTAGACCTATAATTGAGGGTCTAGAAGCTGCAGGTGTGCTAAGAAAAACGAAAAGTCCCTGCAACACTCCCATTTTTCCCATAAAAAAGCCACACTCCGAAGATTACAGATTGGTGCATGATCTGAGAGCAATCAACTCTATAGTTGATGCAGAAAAACCTCTCGTCCCTGATCCACACACTTTGCTCTCAAACATCCCACCAGAAACTAAGTATTACACTGTAATAGATTTGTGTTCAGCATTCTTCAGTGTGCCTGTGCACTCAAACTCGCAGTACCTTTTTGCTTTCACATACCAAGGTCAACAGTACACGTACACCAGGCTGCCACAGGGGTACGTGGAGAGTCCCACGCTGTTTACCAGAGTCTTAGCTGATGACTTACAGCGTGTAGATGTCCAAAGTACTGTAATGTAGTACGTGGATGATTTGTTGGTGTGTATTTCCCACACGTGAACAATGTGAAAAAGATTCTGTAACAATATTAACAGCTCTGGCACAGGGAGGACACAAGGTAAGCAAAAGCAAATTACAATTCTGCCAAACAGAGGTGGAATATTTAGGCCGAAAACTGTGTGGAAATAAAAGAGCTATTGCTCCCTCCCAGATTGAAGCCATAACAAAGGCTCCAAAACCACAAACAGTTGGCCAAATGTTGACGTTCTTGGGGATGGCAGGATACAGTCGACCTTGGATCTGTGACTATGCAATCAAAGCCGCTCCATTGCGATCACTGATTAGGGCAGCAGGACAAAATAACAGCTCCACAAAATTACTATGGACAGAGGAAGCAGAAGGGGCATTTGTAGCTCTAAAAGATGATTTACGCACAGCACCTGCATTAGGAACTCCAGATTATACAAAAACATTTGATCTGTATGTTGCAGAGAAAAATGGTTATGCGTGCGCAGTGTTAATGCAAGATACTCCAACAGGCAGGCAACCTTTGGCCTATTACAGCACGAAATTAGACAATATAGAAGCCGGACTACCTCCCTGTTATCAGGGATTAGCAGCAGCAGCATTTGCATACCAAAAAGCAGCAGCAGTGACCATGGGTCACCCAATAATTATATATACATCACATCAGCTACATGCCATGCTCACCAGTCCTAGGTTCGTTCTAACTCAAGCCAGAAAGACAGGTTATGAGGTGATACTATCAGCACCAGAAATAATAATCCAGCGATGCAACACAATTAATCCAGCAACAAGAATGGTGCTGCCCATAGAGGGCGAACCACATGACTGTTTACAGTCAACAGAAAATTTCCTCAAGCCTCGTGAGGACATGTATAATCAACCTATAGCAGCAGATCTCACTCTGTTTGTAGATGGATCCTGTTTCAGAGATGCAACAGGCTGCCATGCAGGCTATGCTATAGTACAATTAGAGGCAGATAACACCTTTACAGAGGTTCAGGCAACAAAACTCGCCCAACCTTGTTCTGCACAACTTGCAGAGATCAAAGCTCTAACAGCAGCATGTAAATTAGGAGAAGATAGACGACTAAATGTATATACTGATTCCCAGTATGCATATGCAGTGTGTCATGTACATGGTAACATTTGGAAACAAAGAGGTTTCTTAAGAGCAGATGGAACCCCTGTAACCCACGGCGAGGCGATTTCAGCCTTGTTGGAGGCTATACATCTCCCAAAAGCAATAGCTATTATTAAATGTGCAGGACATCAAAAAACCGACACACTCATAGCCAAAGGTAATAACTTAGCAGATGAAGCAGCTAAACGAGCAGCAGTGAGTGAATGTATGAGTCCTGTGTTGGAGCCTGGAGATTGTGAACCACTTACCAATTTAGCTTCACTGATAGAGGCTCAAGAGGCAGCAGGAGCACTAGAACATTCAGTATGGTTAAGGAGAGGAGCTTCCCCAAACAGGCAAGATGGACCTGAGAAGGGACTGTGGAGAAGCATTCAGGGACATTTTGTCTTACCAGCAGCTATGTTAAAGGTTGCAGTCCGTGAAGCCCACGGAGCAGATCATTGTTCTAGGGGGGAGGTCATAAGGCGGCTACAAGCAGTATGGTGGTCACCTTATCTAGCAGCTACAGTAGATAGAGTGTTGAGTGAGTGTGATGTGTGTGCGCAGTACAATGTACGGAAGGCGTTTACAACGCCATTAGCCCATATTCCAACCCCGGACGGTCCCTTTAGACATTTAATGATGGATTATATTGATATGACCGAACGCGTGCGAGGATACAGATACATACTCGTAGTAGTAGACAGATTTAGCCGATGGGTGGAAGCAGTTCCCACCAAAGGCCCTGATGCTAGATCAGCAGCTAAATTTTTGTGTAAAGAGGTATTTCCAAGGTTTGGGTTCCCAGATGTGTTTAGTAGTGATAATGGTAAAGCGTTTGTAGCCGATGTAATGAAAATAGCACTAAAAATGTTGGGGATAAAGCAGAAATTTGGCTGTGTATATCATCCGCAGTCGCAGGGCGCTGTAGAAAGAGCTAATGGTACGCTAAAAGCTAAGCTCGCTAAAATTAGAGCAGATTCACAACACAGGTTAAATTGGGTTGATGCTTTGCCGCTTGCTTTGATGTCTATGCGAACCCAAGCTAACAGACTAACACATCTAACACCGCATGAAATGCTAACAGGGAGACCGATGCCGGTCCCCTATCACAGAGGCCCATATGAGGGGCCATCATTGGAACAGTGTGAAAGGGAGCTAACCAATTACTTGAAACATTTGTCCCAAATTCACAAGGTTGTATTCCAACAGGTCAAAGCTGCTACTGAGAACAGAGACGAGAACGTTCCAGCAGAGCTGCAGCAAGTAGAACCTGGTGATTGGGTGTATGTAAAAGTGTTCAAACGAAAGTGGGATCAACCTCGGAGAGAAGGACCCTATAAAGTCACGTTGGTAACACCTACTGCTCTAAAAGTCGAAGGTAAGACCGTTTGGTTTCACCTTAATCACTGCTGCAGAGCAAACACAGAACCAGCCCAGAGACCTGAAGACCCAAGGGACGGTGATACCTCCCTGCAGGCCAGGCGACGACCCCAGGAAGATCAGGGAGTAGGCGAAGCCTCCCCGCAGGGACAGAGACGATCTCAACGTTTGGCTGGTAGAAGACAGACTCAGACTAGTTCTGATCGAAGCCCAGAGACTGTGACATCCATTAGTAGCGGATCAATACCACCCAGAGAAGAATCACAGAGCGATGGTTCATCCACTCCAGGTTTTGAAGACCCAGGGGAAGGCCCCTCAAGGGGACCAGAAACCCCGCCAGAAGCAGTTAGCCCAAGACAGTCAACAGTGCCCACAACAGCAGAGCAGCCAGTCCCCGGAACCGTCCTCGACCCACAAACATATTCCGATTTGGAAACCATCTCATGGCACTAAAACACAGATGAATAAAACAGGGAAAGTGGACATTAGATGCTTAGTAGGGATTAGCTTGGTAATAGTTTGCACCATCTATATGATGAGTGAAATGGAAGAGACCCCACAGATGACACCAGAGAATCAGTTAGTGACTTGTGCTTTAGCAGCAGCAACTGTAGTAATGACTGAAGGGAAAATAAAACACAATCAACTAACATCAATTACTTATGTGAAATCTGCCGTGCATGATCAAATCATAACACTGGGCCCAAATTCAACTAAGAGTTACAGTCGTCCAGTACACAAACATTGTGAAGCTGAAGGCTTATTGACAATTAAAGTCGTGTGCACGCCGAACCATTGTGCGGACGAACAACAACAAATAACCATTACACGTAATGTAGCATCTAAACTTGTGAAACAGGTGATGAAACGTCGCAGCCCCAGAGATTTATCCGTAGCCAGGAAGATAAAAAACATGTGGAAAACAGGAAATTGGGAGAAGAATATGTTTTATCAATGGATGAATTTTTCAGCCAGACAGATTAGTAACAGAAGCTGTGTGACATGCCACAACTCCAAAAGACACCCTAAAGTGTTGCCTTTGCCAGGGTTTAGAGCTAACAGATGCTGGAAGAAAGGACTGTGTCTAGCGTTTTGCTTGCTACCAGGTCGAAACCAGTCGAAGAGAAATTGGACAGCAATAGTTGCAAATCATTCAGACTTCTGTCCAGTGCTAGCACATGGGCTAGATGGGTGGCTACCGTTAGAGGTAGAGCTCCCCGAGAACACAACACATCCCTTTTGTGTAGCCAGAGGGGAAGCCTTAGAGCAAATCTTGAGTAACGGTCGCGGCAATGCCAGTCAACATATAATCTGCCGTAACGCAACAGGAAGGGTGGTGAAAGAAATGTATATGAGCGTTAAAGAGCTGTCGGGGTGTGACAAAAAAGGTCGGCGTACAGACGGTGACGATCAATGGGGTTGTCCTGGTAACACACTCTGGGAAAATCAGACAATACATAGATGCCACACTACTCAGGAAGCAGCCCTTAAATGTAGACAAGTAGTGTTGGGGAATGGTAATGGCATTTTGAATATTGTTCAAAAAACTAGAGTTGAGCCATATTATGTGGGAGACATGGCGAACGGTACACAACCGTATGCAGATATATTCTGGCTGTGTGACAATGATAGACGGCTCAAAACAGCCTTACCAGCAGAGTGGACAGGGATATGTGCCCCAGTTAAGTTGACGGGCACCGTGTCAGTCTATGAGGATCGCCTGTTTGTTAACACCAAGACTCGTGGACGCAACAGGAAAAACGGAACGCATGGGCAAAGCAGCACACGTAGAAGCACTTTCCAAGCAGACTCAGTAGATAAGTTGGACAAAATATATGTGGCCTGGAATCAGGAACCACGCGGTGTACCAGAAGAACATCAAGCTATTAGTGAAAGTTGGATCAAATCAGGTCAGGGACTAGGTTGGCTACCTGTTGTTGGACCTGCAATGAATGCCCAATATATAGCGCGCAACAGCAGATGGATTAACTATCTGTGGTTTAATCAACAAAGGTTTATTAACTGGTCCATTGAAGCTATAGACGGACTCAGCAAGCAGTTACAAGCCACATCGATTATGACACTGCAAAACAGATTTGCGATTGACACCATATTAGCGGAGGATCAAGGTGTGTGTGAAATGTTTGGTGAAGAGTGCTGCACAGTCATTCCGATGGTTACAGGGGATCATGGTAACTTAACTAACGTATTAATGAAAATGCGAGCTCTAAGAGATGAACATGTCAATCAATCAATCAATCAATCAAACTTTATTTATAAAGCACTTTTCATACATTAAAAACGTAGCACAAAGTGCTTTACATGTTTAAAAGCAGCCCCCCACTCCCCCCCACCCCAGCACATACACACGTACATACACATTCGGACAAAAACAAGCACACAAGCACACATACACACACACACACACAAATAAAGTAACTTAGAAACATGTGGCTGAGTACAGAGGAGCCAGGTCAGAAAACGCCATCACAGGAGGCCGTCTGCACCGGGCGCTGCTCATGGCCCACGACCAGGACCCCTCCACCCGGGCGCCCACCCAGCCACAGGCCAGCGAGGGGCCCACAGCAGTGGAGCACTGCCGCAGCCCCCCCCTCGGCCAAGCCGATGTTCGCCACGAGTCAGAGATATCCCAGCCAGAGCCGATCACAGCCCCCAGCGCAGACGGCCCCCACCGAGGAAACACTGGAGATATGGAATAAAAACATAAAACTACTGGAGATAAGGAATAAAAGCATAAAACTACATAGGCTAAGAACATAAAATAAACAAATAGATAAAATAAAATAAATAACATAGAAATAGCTAAAATGAACTATGTCATAAAAAATAAAAAGAACAGAATAAAATTGACTAAAATAAATAAATAAATTAATAAATAAATAACATCAGTTAAAAGCCAAATTAAATAGGTGGGTCTTAAGCCTGTTTTTAAAAATATCAACACTCTCTGCGGCCCTCAGGTCCTCCGGCAGGCTGTTCCACAGACGGGGGCCATAGTGCTGAAAAGATGCCTCACCGTAGGTTCGTGTTCTAACTTTGGGGATTATTAAAAGGCCAGTGCCGGAGGATCTAAGGGCACGGGAGGGTTCATATGGTAAAAGCAATTCTGAAAGATAAGAAGGTCCAAGACCCCTAAGACACTTAAAAACCATTAAAAGGACCTTAAAATCAATCCTAAAACACACAGGGAGCCAATGCAGTGATTTTAAAACCGGTGTAATATGTGCCCGCTTTCTGGTCTTCGTCAGCACACGTGCTGCAGAGTTCTGTAAAAGTTGTAAACCTGAGATGTTTTTTTTTGGAAGACCAGAAAGCAGGGCGTTACAGTAGTCAATACGACTGGAGATAAAAGCATGCATTGGTGTCTCTGTGTTAGCACGAGAGAGAAAGGGGCAGACTCTGGCTATGTTCTTTAAATGGTAAAATCCTGTTTTTGTTACATGTTTAATGTGTGGAATAAAACTGAGCTCAGAGTCAAAGATAACGCCCAGATTCTTTACCTGATTGGATGGATTTAAAGACAGTGTTTGAAGTTTTGATAAAAGTTTCTCTCTCTGCGCCTTAGGATCGATAATTAAAACCTCAGTCTTGTCCTGGTTGAGCTGTAAGAAGTTTTCTGCCATCCAGGAGTTGATGTCTAAAATACATTTAAAAAGGGCATCAATTGGCCCTGTGTCATCAGGGGACATGGATATGTACAGCTGTGTGTCGTCCGCATAGCTGTGGAAATTGATACCATGCCCCCTGATGACATTTCCCAGTGGGAGCATGTATAAGTTAAAAAGTACAGGACCTAAAATTGAACCTTGGGGAACACCACATTTAATTTCATGAATCTTTGAGGAGCATGAGTCCAAACTTACGAAAAATTTTCTATCTGTGAGATAAGAACTGAACCATTGAAGGACAGTACCAGAGAGGCCGACCAGGTGTCTTAGTCTGTTTAAAAGAATCAGGTGATCTACTGTATCAAAAGCAGCGCTTAGATCCAGTAGCACAAGGACTGTAAGCTTGTGTGAGTCCATGTTGCACCTAAGATCATTAACAATTTTCAACAGTGCGGTCTCTGTACTGTGGTTAGTCCTAAATCCAGATTGAAATTTCTCAAAAACAGAACGGTTACTTAAAAAATCATTCAACTGAATAAAAACAAGTTTTTCTAAAATTTTACTTAAAAATGGTAAGTTGGACACTGGTCTATAGTTATTAAGAACATTAGGATCCAAACTGTTCTTCTTCAGAAGGGGATTGCTGCCACAGTATCGTGCTGTGTTTTACCGATGTGGCAAATTCCAACTGGAATACTCGTCCAGCGTGGTTGGATAAGTTATGGAATTGGCTGAATGGAATGACTTGGAAAAAGATAATTTTGGCCATAGGCATGGCAGTGGGAGGGTTAATCCTGATTGCTGCCACAGTATCGTGCTGTGTTTTACCGATGGTCAAAATGATGATGAGCAAAACGGCTAAAGTAATAACTGGCCAATTTCCCCTGTCAGCAGCAGACTCTGACAATGCTGAGGAGAAGAAAGATAACGCTTATATGGTGATGACGCAACCCGATGACGAAGGCACCTATGAAACAATCCCATAATGGCAGAACAACCCAAGAAGAAAACACGAGGCAAAACCACTAGGGGCAGAAAATCAACAAACAGGGGAAGATACAATTTGGCCTTACAGGACATACTTAACAAACTGCCATATGGACCCATTAAGATTGAAAGATCCAAAACTTACTTACAAGGGTGGTCAGAAACACATTCCTTACAGTCGTATGGCTACCCAGTGCCATCAAATGCTGAAATTCGTTTGTCCCGCATGTATTGCACAAATTGGGAGACACACTCATTTTCTTTGCCCAGAGGATTGATCATGCACACTAGCAATATTTCCATGTACTACTCGTATGATTTGGTACGGACTGACTGTGGTATATGTATGCCCATATATACTAAAGCCCAGATTCAAATGACGACAGTATGTTTAGGCACTGACATTCTGTTTAGTACGCACTCAGTGTTGTTCAGAAAAGGCAAAACAGCCATAAGGGAGGAATCAGATAGATATAGGGGACAGTATGGACAGTACAAAGACATATTAGAAGTAATAAAGGGGGGTGAGCGGACTGGAATATATTTTGATTATGAACAGGGAGAATATATTAACTTAGGTAGGTAGGGTCATTTACAGTGTGCTTTATGCCATCCCATCAGAAGTAATGGCGGATGCAGCTGAATACACCACCTTGATGCTGCTCGAGACTCCATTCGAGCAAATGCCAGAGAACATGCAACGAATGATACGAGACGTGTATGAGATAATGTTCACACCAGAAACCCAGAGCGACGGGACAGCGTTCCCGCCGGCATCCCAACCAGAGGAACGAGAGAGAGCGGTGAAAGAGGCTCTTGTGTGAATGTTTAACACCGGTGTCCTGGAGGGCCAGATGACCATGCCTGACACCCCACAGTCACCACCACCAGAGGACCAAGGCACGGCACCAGTTCCAGGGGCTGCTGTTCCAGCACCATTTGCGGGGTTGAGGACAACACCCCATTCACCGCCACCACCACACCCGCCGCTGGATGAGGACTACGAACCAACAACGCCACGAGACGAGGACGACGTTGAGTCGCAAATACGCCTTGAGGATCTGATTCAGTTCATAGAACAACAACGAGCAGTGAAGACCGATGCTGCAGTGCAATGTGGAGGAGGAGAAGCAGAGCCCCAGACGTCAGATCCACCTGAGATGCAGCCGGTCCCAAGTACATCAGCAACATCAGGAGCGATTGAGCAACCAGGGCCACAACCGCTGGAAGAGCTACCAGTTCCAGGCCCCTCGACATCAACTGCAGAAGATGTCATCCAGGTGTTCAAGACAGAGCCAATGTGGTCAGCTATAGTGCCTGAAGCCCCACAATCATCTGGTCGAAAGCGACTAAGCAGGCTCTTTGAGGAAATGGAGACGTCAACAGAGGATAGTGAGGACTATGACACGGAGGACACAGAAGATCAACCAGAGCATCCACCGCCGACCCTCATTACTGGTCCTCAATTGGCAGCAATGCATTTTTTGGAGTTCCGTGAGTACACCTCACGCTACCCCGAAGATAAGGACAGACTGACCCTGCAACGTACCAGAGCCAAGAGAAATCTGAGAGCCAGAGAGAGGCAGGCCAGAATGGAGGCCCGCTATGCCAGCATGGAGCAACAGTTACAATGCTCCCGACGTGATGTTCTGATGCTACGCCAGCGAGTAGCAGCTATGAGTAATCAGGTGCGAGCCATTGTGGCTCGAAAGGATCAGATGTTACAGCAGAAGGATGGCATCATAGAGAGACTGACATGGAGGCTGCAGATGGCCAGACACCAGGGCTTTCATGGATAAGAAGATTTCAGCATGACAAGGACGATAAATGTCTTTCCTTAATTGATTGTGTTAAACTACTGAGTAAGGGTGTTTGATTCTGATTACATATGATCTCCTACTGAATATTATTCATATAAAAATCAAGTCTTATTATTTACTCATAAAAGTAATCACCACATGTTATGTTCACAGACAGTAGACACGTATCCAGAAGAGTAAGTTGTTTGGATAAGCCACGGGTGTTAGCTCCACATTGTTGCTAATATGATGTGTGATGTTTTGCTGGGCTTGTAGGCTTCAGTCCTTGGGACTTATTACTTTGTTTTATTTTGTGTTGTGACCTAATGTCGTTCACAAAGGGGGGATATGTGGTAGTGATTTTATGCACTTCATTCACAATTTTTATTTTATTTTCAATATTATATGTTTTCTGAGTGTATACATTCGTATTATAACTGAATCACAGATGATTTGATCCAATGGCCTCTGCCACAAAGCAAGAGTTCTCTGCTACAAGATAAGAGTTGGTGAACACAAAATGGAGGGGAAGCAGTCAAGTGTAGCGAGTTTGGATATTCTGGCAACACGCCAAGACATGTAGAGGGCAGTGGCCTTGAAGCCTGGCAGGTGCATTAGACAATCTCATTCTTTTGATTTTTTCCTTTTTCTGTTTCACAGATGGTTACTGTAGGTTAATAGCACCATGGTTGATGTGATGACAGACGACAAATGAAGTATGAAGTTATGGCACATAATACTGATAAAGAGCTAGACGCCAGAGGCCTGTGGATGATTGTAACACAGGCTTCTTGATTGTTAATTATTAAAACATAGTTTTTAAAAAATAGAATAAGACATGTCTGAAACATAATAGTGTAACACAATGTGTCAAGATGTTTTAAAAAAACAGGACAGACAGCGGGAGAAAGTTTAATGGTGTATTGTTAAGAAGGATAGTGATAAAAAAGAAATGATGATGGCATTGCTGCCCCAGGGTTGACACCATTAGGTAAAGTCCCTTGGGTTTTCCCCACCCTTTGGGTTTTTCCCATGAGGGGTTTTTTGACCGATTACACCGGTAGAAACAGGTGGGGAAAACCCGGCCAGCCCACTGGGCAGGGCTTAGAAAGAGTATATAAAGAGATGCCCCGAGAGGCATTTTTTAGACCTTTCTCGTAGAGGGCTCCTGCTTGTTTTGTCTGTACAGATAAATAAAAGTGGATTCTGTTCACAAACTCTTTGATTCCTGAGTGCTGATTTCCAACTGCAGTGGAGGGCATCACTCTCTTAGCACATTCACACTAAAAGCTGAAGGTTGAGTTGTTGCAACACAGTCAAAGTAAAAAGAAGAATCATAAGACACCACACAAGCGTAGCTGTGCAGGTGTGCACGGGGCCTAGAGAAAGGGCTGGCTCAATTTGTGGCACCGGCACCTCATAGTGGCACTTCCGGTGGCAGCTTTAGGTGCCAATGACCTGCTGTGGCACATGCCAGTATCTGAGGCGGGTGCCACTGACTTGCCGCGGCAGTTGCCGGTGTCTGGGGCAGTTGTCACGGCAACTGCTGCTGTTATGGGCATCTGTTTTTTTGTTTTGTTTTTTTGTTTGTTTTTTTAATAACAGTTGTCAGTGTTGTATTTGACTCGCTGGAAGTAGCATTTCAATTACGTGATTTCTGCATTAATTTGTGGCGTTTTATTAATTAATCTCTCAAAGGCTACCGCTGTGTGGGCCAGCTGCCACTGACATGCCTGTGTGTGTGCGTGCCAGGGCCGGTGTCTGCCACAGCAACTGCTGCTGTTGTGGGCATTTGTTTTTATTTTTTATTTTATAAAACAGTCGTCATTGTTGTATTTGACTCGCTGATAGTAGCATTTCCATTACGTGATTTCTGCCGCTGCGTGGCGCAGCTGCCACTGACATGCCACTGTGATGCCGGTGTCTGGGGCAGTTACGACTGCTGCCGCTGTGTGGCGCAGCTGACCTGCCATGGCAGCTGCTGCTGCTTTGATCATCTGTTTTTATTTTTTTATGTTTTATGTATGAATTAGGTGAAAACAAATGACTCCACAAGCAACACAAAACATTGCGCTTTTAAATGAACTTTTTAATCAGGGTTAAGCATTCCATTCTCCAAACTGACGGGAGAAACACAAATATAGCAACCATTCAAATATTAATTCTTTAAATTAACAACGTGTTTAGTTGCCTACCTCACACATACACACACACACGCACAAGCATGTCAGTGGCAGCTGCACCACACAGTGTGTGCCTGTACGCTCATGTAGAATTGTACTTAACAGTCACGCGTGGTCTTCATTTCACGTATTTGAGGCGTAGTTCACCCGTCACATAGGCGTATGCGCAACAACGTGTGTGCAGCGTCTGCGTGACGCCTACGTGACGCTCGTCTGTCCATTGAAAGTGAATGGAATTTACACGCGCATGTTAGAGGTTTGATGTCATCGCATAGGCGCTGTATGTGCGTTTTAGTATAATGTGCTGGCATAAAATGCCCCTCATACATTGTGTGTGTGTGTGTGTGGGTGTGTGTCTTCAGTGAAGTGTATCAGTCTCTGCAGTAGCTTCCAGCTGCAGCAGTCAGTTCAGTTTCTGTTCAGTCTGACTGAGGGAGGTTTTTGTACGACGCTTTTTCACTGTGTGAACACTTTCTGACTGTTGATAATGTGTTCACTCTGACAGTAGTAAACTGCTGCATCTTCAGTCTGAACTCCACTGATGGTCAGAGTAAAGTCAGAGTTTGATCCACTGCCTGTAAAACGATCTGGGATCCCTGATTGTCGATAAGTAGCACTATTAATGAACAGTTTAGGAGTTTCTCCATCTCTCTGTTGGTACCAGGCTAAACGGTGGTAATTGCCCGCAACATAAACATTCTGACTGGTCCTACACTTGATGGTGACAGAGCCTCCCAGAGCAGAGCTCACTGCTCCAGGCTGAGTCACTGTGTACTGGCTTCTGGATTCTGAGGATACAGAGACAAAAACATAAAGCAGCGTCATGGTTTTGTGGGCTTCATTTCAGAGGGACGGATGTTCATAGAGGAGAGGAGTTTGATTCTCTGGACTTTACCTGTGAAGCAGCAGCAGAGGAGAGTCCAGATGAGGACGGAGATCAATGTCATGTTTTTGATGAGGAGGATTTCTGTGGCTTCTGTTGTCATGAAGGACAGCTGTCAGTCACCCAGTGTTCAACTCTCAGGACTATAAACTCTCCCAGAGCACTGGAGCATGGTGCTGCTGATGCAAAGTGGCTCTCTATGGAAATGCTCTGACTGACTCCAACAGGGACTTTGATTACTCCGATGATACTGTTTATCAGTGGATCAATCACTTTATCAGAGTATTGATTAACAGATCATTTTAAGGTGGATTTGGTTTGATGACTGTAGATACATTTTCTTTAAGGACGTCTTCTGTCTTGTTTCATTTAATGTGAGAACATTATCCACTTTGACTTTTAGACAGACGTGAACTTATATCTGTCAAAATGTGACTAATTCTGAACAATTGTGGCACTGTTTGATCAATATGATATGAAATAGTTCATTCTTTTAAAAATAGGAACTGTTGATGTTGAGTTTGTTTGTGTCAAAGTCAGAGAGCCGTGTCTCTCTACAATGAGAGGTTTTTGTACGGCGGCTCAATGAGTTTGTATCACTGTGGTGGACTTTTGGTGGAGGAACCAGACTGCATGTTGGAAGTAAGTTTCTGCTCAAATATTAAATATGATGCCATCAATTCAGGTTTTAATTTTGTGTCTGAACATTAGCAGGCACTTTAAATTTTCATTGGACTGATCCAAATCACTTTAAAGACTCAATTTTATTCTTTGTTTCTCCTGTTTAACCTCAGTGTTGAAAAGCAGCTTTACTGAACTTTTCATGACATGTTCTAGTGTAATTTGTGAAATGTGAACAGCTTCAGCTGTAGGAAAGATTAAAGAACAACACTCAAATTGACAAAATTTAGCATTAAATTCTCTGTTTTAAACAGTTTGGAAGTTGAGTTATAAGTGTTTCAAACAGTGGGAATGAAGATAAAAATGTAAAAAATGTGACCAAATCTCTGATATAATGTCTCAGATGGTCTTTTGACCTCTGTTTGAAATCATTTTGACAGTTTTCTGAAGCTGCTGGATTTTTAAATCTGTTGTATGAACATATGGTCGTCAGTTATTTCTGGCTCATGTCCTTTAACAGTGGATCTGATTAACTTTTGTCCTTTTGATGAAAATAGTTTTTTTATTTTTATTTATTTACAATGTAGTTTGACATATTTCAGGTCACTCTCTCTGTGCTGATATGCATGAGAGGCTTCTTAAAGGGAAGTGAAACAATGTGTGAGTGAGTGACTGGTGGAGCAGAAAAATCATCTGACAGAAACTCCTTAAAGGACAAAATCAACTCTCACACAGTAAAGGTGTCCAAGTGTCTGCTGGTTGATTGACAGCTGTGTGGTCCCTGTCCTCTAATCTGATTGGTGTCTCCTAGGTGATGCCACCCCCAACCTGACAGTGCTGCCCCCATCCAGTGAGGAGCTGCAGCAGGGGAAGGCCACGCTCATGTGTCTGGCCAACAAGGGCTTCCCCTCAGACTGGAGTCTGTCCTGGAAGGTGGACAGCAGCAGCAGCATCAGCTGGGAGGAGAGCAGGAGCCCCGTGGTGCTGGAGAAGGACGGCCTCTACAGCTGGAGCAGCATCCTGAAGCTCGATGCAGACCAGTGGAGGAAGGTGGACTCTGTGACCTGTGAGGCCACCCAGGGCTCCCAGACTTCACTCTCACAGACACTGAGGAGAGACCAGTGTTCCCAGTTCTGACCTGACTCACTGGGACTCTGATACTGGTTTTACTCTGCTACTGCTCTCGGTCTGCTCTCTCTCTCTCTCTGTTTCTCTCTTTCTCTCATGACATGTTTCAACATTAACGTCTTCTTGCTTGTTGATGGTTTCAACATTTTACAACAATAAAGATTTCATCATGTATATTATAAAAGTGACATGTCTTTTGACTTCCTTTCTTTGACATATATTATATATTAGGAACATTAGTCAGATTAATGCACAGCAACAAGTCAATTTTCCCCAAATGACTTTATTATTACTAATGTCTGCTCTTGAAGAAGATCCATGTGTTATGTTCATATGTTGTTAATTTGTATCAAAAATGATTCTTTATATCTGAATAAAAAATCTGAGTAATGTTTCAAGATTAGAAGTAAAAAGCAGGGTGTCATCTGCATAGAGTGATAACTCCCGCTCACAGATTACTGAGGTAAGTGATTTCCAGACACTGGGAAGTGCACATAAACGTCACATCCAAAGTCCCTTAGATATAGATGAGTCCACAGACTGTTAGAGGCTAATTACATTACAACCTGTTCACCCATTAGCAATCAAAAGTGATTAAAACATAAAATTAATATGTAAAATGATTCAGAATCTTACATATGACACATTTAAAATTGAGTGAGTTATCAAGTCTTCATTAAACTTTGCTGTACATTTGAAATTGGAGGTTGTGTAGCCAGACAACCCACATTAATTACCGATCAGATTATGAACCAAAGGAAAGGAAGACGTTGTTTGTGTCATGTATAATCAGATGTCATCAACATACAATTTTATTTTCAGTAACTGTCACCTGAGAATTCAGAGAATTTCAAAGAAGCATACAAAGTGATGGACATTCACACCATCTATGTTTATAGTTAAATGTACTAAAAATGTATGTGTGTGTGTTTTTGGTACTTTTGGTATTTTTGTAGGGACCGATTTGAACTTTCAAATTGATGTGAAGATTTCTTTGTTTTGGTTCAGATGTGGTAAGGATTGTGGTTTAAAGTGTGTGTGTGTGTGTGTGTGTGTGTGTGTGTGTGTGTGTGTGTGTGTGTGTCCTCAGTGAAGTGTATCAGTCTCTGCAGTAGCTTCCAGCTGCAGCAGTCAGTTCAGTTTCTGTTCAGTCTGACTGAGGGAGGTTTTTGTACGACGCTTTTTCACTGTGTGAACACATACAGACTGTTGATGACATGAAAACCCAGACAGTAGTAAACTGCTGCATCTTCAGAACTCCATTGATGGTCAGAATGAAGTCAGATTTTGATCCACTGCCTGTAAATTGATCTGGAATCCCTGAATGTCGAGTGCTACAAAGTAAATGAGCAGTTTTGGAGTTTCTCCATCTCTCTGTTGGTACCAGGATAAAAGCTGTTTGTTGCTGCCCCAATTATGAACATTTTGACTGGTCCTACAGTTGATGGTGACAGAGCCTCCCAGAGCAGAGCTCACTGCTCCAGGCTGAGTCACTGTGACCTGGCCTCTGGACTCTGAGGATACAGAGACAAAAACATAAAGCAGCATCATGGTTTTGTGGGCTTCATTTCAGAGGGACGGATGTTCATAGAGGAGAGGAGTTTGATTCTCTGGACTTTACCTGTGAAGCAGCAGCAGAGGAGAGTCCAGATGAGGACGGAGATCAAAGTCATGTTTTTGATGAGGAGGATTTCTGTGGCTTCTGTTGTCATGAAGGACAGCTGTCAGTCATCCAGTGTTCAACTCTCAGGACTATAAACTCTCCCAGAGCACTGGAGCATGGTGCTGCTGATGCAAAGTGGCTCTCTATGGAAATGCTCTGACTGACTCCAACAGGAACTTGTTATTAGTGTGAATGCCCTCAAGTTTGTTATTGCCACAGTAGTGTGGAAAAATGCAAAAGAAAAGTTAAATGACACTTTAAGGGAGTGCAGGGTTAAATGCATTTTTCATTTCTTCATTAAAATGTTTTTCGTGTTTTGTAAAGACAGCAGAGCCGCTGCTCAGCTGGGATGTCAGGAGTCGTAGAAAAAACAAAATTGATTATTGATTATCAATTAAATATTTACTGTGCCACACAGAAAGTACAAGGGAGGAACTACAGAGAATAAGGTGCTAATGAACTTGTGTTTAGGAGTATAAATTAGATTGTAAGTACCACTACAGGGTACAGATGGGGCCAGGGGATTTACAGAACTGCAGGAGCCCCATGCCCTCCATCTTCAACCTCCATTGTCAGAACGATCACAGCTCACACAGCATGATCCACTTCTCTCTGACTTCATCGGTGACAGCCAGGTAACAATGTGTTTGCCCTGAGCTTCTGCATTGTTTGTCAATGTTATGAGATGATACCACTCCTAAAACATCTCTACACAGCCAGCTGAACTTAGGTAACAGCCCACCATGACATTTAACAACAAGCGAGGTAGCCCGACGTAAAATGGCGTCTTCACGATGCACAGAGGAGGATGCTCCTGTGAAGCAGGAGAACGATCCTGCTCCCTTCACCTGGACAGAGAGAGCAACTGTAGTGTATGTGTGTGTGTGTGTGTGTGTGTGTGTGTGTGTGCACTGTGTGTAGTGTGTGACTGTTTGTGTAAATCCTCATGCATGGTTTACTCTGTGTATATTTGAGGTTAGTGTTTGTGTATGAGACACATAAGAGAGAGAGAATAGCAGCTGTGCTCAGGTTGGATCTGAGAAGCCTGGAGAGGTGTTCAGGGAGATGTGTGGAGAGGAGAGGAGATCATATATTGGACCTCAGATTAGTTGATATTGAATTGTTATTTCTTTTATGGATTATTCAGTTTGAAGCTGAGGTCAAAGGTCATCACTAAGTCGTTTCTCAGTGACAGTTACACGTTGGTTTCTCTTGAGAATGTGCTGAATCAGATAAGAACATGTGATTATGATGAGATACAGTATGAGCTGATGGAGAGAGGCTGTGATGGTGTGTGTGTGTGTGTGTGTGTGTGTGTGTGTGTGTGTGTGTGTGTCCTCAGTGAAGTGTATCAGTCTCTGCAGTAGCTTTCAGCTGCAGCAGTCAGTTCAGTTTCTGTTCAGTCTGACTGAGGGAGGTTTTTGTACGACGCTTTTTCACTGTGTGAACACACCCTGACTGTTGATAATGTGATAACTCTGACAGTAGTAAACTGCTGCATCTTCAGTCTGAACTCCACTGATGGTCAGAGTGAAGTCAGAGTTTGATCCACTGCCTGTAAAACGAGCTGGAATCCCTGATGGTCGAGAGTTAACATAGTAAATGAGGAGTTTAGGAGTTTCTCCATCTCTCTGTTGGAACCAGGCTGAACAGTGCTTTTGCTCTTGAACATGAACATTCTGACTGGTCCTACAGTTGATGGTGACGGAGCCTCCCAGAGCAGAGCTCACTGCTCCAGGCTGAGTCACTGTGACCTGGCCTCTGGACTCTGAGGATACAGAGACAAAAACATAAAGCAGCGTCATGGTTTTGTGGGCTTCATTTCAGAGGGACAGATGTTCATAGAGGAGAGGAGTTTGATTCTCTGGACTTTACCTGTGAAGCAGCAGCAGAGGAGAGTCCAGATGAGGACGGAGATCAAAGTCATGTTTTTGATGAGGAGGATTCCTGTGGCTTCTGTTGTCATGAAGGACAGCTGTCAGTCATCCAGTGTTCAACTCTCAGGACTATAAACTCTCCCAGAGCACTGGAGCATGGTGCTGCTGATGCAAAGTGGCTCTCTATGGAAATGCTCTCACTGACTTTTTATCTTTAGTACTGAAACCTGACCATTGAGATGGTTCATCAGTTTTTCAGTACATGATGTTCATTTCAGAAATTATAGTCCAGTTTAGAGTAAAATGGACAGTAAAGCAAGGTATGCTTTAGGATGCGGCTACAGGCTCATGAAACTCACATCAAACTCTCAAACTAGGCAGTGCTGATCAAATATGAATCCAGATTCTGTTTCTGTATTGACTATTTCTCTCCTCAAATGCTTTCACAAACAGATTTTCATGACTGTTCAGCTGGAATACAAGTACGTCTATGATCAGGCAGTATGCCACTTTTTACTGCTTAAAAATGGAGTCAAATCCAAGAGCAGCAAAACTCAGGCTATGTCACCCACCAGCTCCATGATCTTATTCAAATATGGTCACTAAATTTGGTCAAAAAAAAAAAAAATGGCAAGATTTGGTCCACAAAGCAATGGGTGACATCACAGTAGGTTTACACTTGGGCCTAAGGTATTAAAGGCTGGACCAAGTTGTCCAATGAAGGCATCGGACAGCACCAATCGATTTGAGTGCTGGCGGAACAAATATATATATAAATATAAATATATATATATATATATATATATATATATATATATATATATATTTCTGTTTTAATTACTTTATTTCTACACTGTAGATTAACACTGAAGACATCAAAACTATGAAATAACACATATGGAATTATGTGGTAAACAAAAAAGTGTTAAACAAACCAGAATATGTTTAATATTTGAGATTCTTGAAAGTAGACACCTTGTGGTTTGATGACAGGTTTGCACACTTCTAACATTATCTAAATCATCTTCACATGGTAGATTTGATTTATGGAATTTCTTTCCTTCTTAATGTGTTTGAGACCATCAGTGGTGCTGTGCAGAGGTAGGATTGGTACACAATTCTATATAATAAAAGACCCTATTCGAGTACTATTCAAATCCATATTATGTCGGGGACACCTTAACTAGATAGAGATATGATGGTGAGGGGGTGCTTTGCTGGTGAATTATTCAAAATTAGTGACATACTAAACCACCATAGCTACCACAGTATTCTAACTGACTTTGACATTTTTTTCACATACTGAAACATGTACTTGATACTGAGATTTTCTTTCCATGACATGAGTTTATTTGTTTAAATTAATAATTGGTTTGATTTGGGGGTGTACAGGTTTATTTCTGTCTTTGAAAATTTGAACAGCTGTGATCCAGAATGAGGCTGAGGTCAAAGGTCATGACCAGGCCTTCTCTCATCAACAGTTCCAGGCTGGTTCCTCACATGAGAACATGTGATTATAACAGAACATGTACAGATAGTGAGACACTGTGATGGAGAAAGTCATTTCATTTCATCCAAGATAATGTGATAAAATGTTCAATCCACTTCATGAAATCGTTTACATCCTGTCATTTATGTCAATGCACTAAGGTCACGAGGGCATACAGAAATATATAGCTGGGTATCATCAGCATAACTATGAAATTCAATATTATGCTTTCTGAGGATGCCATGCGGTAAAGACTACAAAGGACAGGACCTAAGGTTGTGTGTGTGTGTGTGTGTGTGTGTGTGTGTACTTGTCCTGTGCTGAGACAGATTTGTTTCCTAATGTAAGTTAATATGATACACAACAGTTTTGCCTTCTACAATCCATTTAGTCTCAATTCATTCTGCAACTGTTGTAGCATGACAGGAAGTTGAAGAAATATCTGCTTTATAGAAGAAGATTTGACTTGATTAATCACTCAATGGGTAAAGTATTACTTCACTAAAGTTTTATACTGTTGTCGTGTTGGCTCTGGCAGATATCACTATACAAAATATGGAGGAGAGGTGAAAGGATGCAGCCCTGAGGGAACCCTGTGGATAATGACAATTCCCCCAACATGCATCCATTCACCTTCACTCTCTAAGTTCAGAGTTTTCTTCAACATGTTTCAAATTAAGGTTAAGCAGAGGAGCTGTAGCATCTTCAGTGGAGACAATGGAGATCATTTGTGCCCACTGCCATCAGACTGTACAACAGCAGTGGAGACCAGAGACTATACCAATCACTGTGAGCAGCCAGCTTTGTACAACATCATATTTCTACATTAATACAGACAAACACTAAGTATCATTACTTCATCTTATGATCTATTGTTTTGCTGCTTTGTGTTATAGTAGATTGTGTCATATTATTCTCACATGTATTAACTATAACTATATAACTAGAACTGATCACATCATTGTGTCACTTCACTTGAGACAGTACTGCAGTATTAGTTAAAGTACAACTCTGGTTGTGGGTACTGTGTGTATATATACTGCCTGCCTTGTAAGTTTGATCTTAATAGTTCTTGTATAGTCTCTAGTTAACTTCCATCTTATTGTTATTGTATTGACTTCATATGATTTATTTTTTAGACTTTCTCTGTATTTGTACTTATCTCTGCTCTTGTGCTGCTGCAACACTTGAATTTCACCTCTGTGGATCAGTAAAGTTGAATCTGATTTTAGCAGTGTGTTTCCTATAATAATACAACATGAAAATGTTCTGATGTGAAATATGGAGTACCTCAGGGCTCTGTTCTCCACACAAAGATTTGATCAAGTAACAGTAACTCTCAATGACTGTGTGATTTAAAAATAGAAAATCTGAAGTCAAAAGAGAAAAACAAAATGCAAGTGATGAACACAACAACATCAGAGAACTATTAGTAGTAGTAGGAACAGTTGTAGTTGTAAAAGTAGCAGTACAGTTTGAAACAGTGTGTTGTTGCAGACCCTAGAGGGCAGCAGTGTGAAGGTTTTATTCTTCACAGCAGCACAGAACAGATAGAGGTGTCACCATATAAACTGTAGTATGAGGTGATAACTACAGGTTTAAAGTGAGAGCTTGAAGGGAATAAAACCTATGAACAACATAAGGATCATTTATAAAATATTATATCAATTTTCCCCCCAAGAAATATATGATATCATAAATGTAAGGAGTTTTGAAGGCCACAGACAAACAATGTCTTCCTGCTGATCGTTTCATCAGATCAAAAAACACTTCTATGTTAAAGGTCAGTTACAAACATATTTTGTCATTTCATTTGGAGGACTTTTTGGCCTCAGCGTCAGCCTGAATATCACCTATTTCAAATACAAGGAGGGTTTTTACAGGCAGAAGCACAGCTGTGGTGGCTTCACCAGTGTCTCCCATTGTGACTGACCTCTACATGCAGGAAGTAAAGACCAGAGCCATGAGCTCCTTCCAGGGAACAGCACCATAACCACTGCTTCATATATAAGGAGCACACCTGGATTTCACCTCTTCTGAAGCCTCTGGTGGCTTTGTCTTTACAAACTAACCCTCTGAACTTTATTTGACATTCTAGTGATCAAAGTTTGCAAAAATACCAAATCTGTTGGACTGGATTTGAAGGAAATGTGTCTAACATGATGCAGCAGACATGTAGAAATGTTTCCATTTGATGGAGTCTTGTGTTTGAATATTTTGCTCAGTCAAAGATCATGTAGCTTTAATGAAGAGACTGAACAACAGAATACAAATAAAGATGTGATACAGTGTGTGGAAAAGCTTTGATGTGTCATAGAAATGAAATGATGAAATGAAATGACAGAAATGTTTCAGGCTTCAAATCACAGTTGAGGAGTTTTGTGGATTTGTACTTTTGTATTTTCATCACAGCTGTTAAACAACAGATAACAGTCTGTGTTACTAAATTCACCACCAACCTGAATATGTTTGTGCTAACATGAAGGTTTTTTTCTATTTCTGCGTCGTCGTGACCCACATTGTGTTTTTAGCGATGGCAAACCACACAACAGCTTCAGCTGAGCTGTCAATCAGAAGCAGGGGCTGATGGGAGGTGTGAGGACCTGTTAGAAACCACGTGGCCCTCGTCTGATCTCACAGCACGTCCTTGTTTGGCCTCAGCTGCATCAGAGCGCCACTTCTCCCCAGGTTCACCAGAGCAAACAGCACTGCACAAAATGCTTTTCCTTCCAGCTGCTGCTCTGTGCTGTCTGTGTTCAGGTGAGTGTTTCCAGCCAATCAGGAGCCAACAAACTCAACCTTTAACAAACACTATCACACTAACCTTCATCTATCTGTCTGGATCTCTACAGCGCTGGTTGCCATGGCAGCAGAGCTGATTCAGGATGATTTAACATTGACCAGGAGAGTTGGTGAAGAAGTCTCTTTCAGCTGTGGACAAACACACCAGTGTGACTACAATGGTTATGTAGCCTGGTTACAGAAGAAAGAAACATTCAGTTTGATTCTTGCTATTAACATGAATGATGGTGTAATAAAGTCAGGTTATAATCATTCTCAGATAGAGGATTTCTCAGTTGAGAGAAAACAGAACGTCAGTGAGTTGAAGATCCACAAAGTTAAACTCTCTCATTCAGCCTCCTACTACTGCCGCTGTGTGAAGAAGGTGAAGAATGATCTCCACAGTGAGAAATGATGCGTGCAGCCTGTACAAAAACCAACAGATGAACAGATGTCAGTGTTTGTGACAGGAAGAGAGCAGTAAACCACAGCCCAGGTTCACATATTTCATCTCCATCTCAGCCAGAGTCACAAACATGCTGAACTGAGGGATTTCTTTCATATTATGTGGATTCATATTTTGATCAGATACAAACACACACTAACACAATATAGATGAAAGAGTAAAATAACAAACATATATCATTTTTACTTTTTGTAGAATATAACAACAAATTGTAAAGAAAATATTTGAGATAAAGATTAAAATGGTCCTCTTTGTTCTGCTGCTGGAATAAAGTCCATTCCTCCATCACAATACTAATCTGCTCTTAATGAAAACACTTCCAGCAGCACTTGAACACGTTTAACACCTTTCAGTAGATTTCAACAGGACATTTCACTTTATTACATTTTTAGAAAGAACACATCAGCTCAGGATTTTGTCCTTCTAGCAGCATACAGCTTTTTAAGACTAAAATTCAAGCACTTTTCAAGCACTTTCAAGACAACTGAACTGAACTTCCAGACTCTCAAGCCTTCATCATTACATCTGATTTGTTACTATAAAAATAAATCGACTTTAAATACTCAATGAATAAACAAATAAGTAAATAAATAAATAAATAAATAGATAAATAAATAGGGGTGTCCTGGTGGCTCAGCTGGTAGAGTGGGCTCCCCAAATCCCAAAAGGCTGAGTCCTTCCTGCAGTGACCCGGTTCTGACTCCGTCCTGTGGTCCACAGACGTTTCCTTTGCTGTGTCTCTCTCTGCTTTCCTGTCTGTCTTCAGCTGTCCACTCTCACAGTTGAAAGTCGTCCAGAGTTTCCAGCTAGTCTGAAGTGAGTTCATTCAGCTACGTCTCTGTGAGGAACATGGTGCTCCACTCTCAGTATTCCCTCTGTAGCCTGCTTAGTGCCATTAGCTCCTCCATCTCATTGTGGAGAGATCTTACATTCCCCATGTTAATAGATGGTACGTATGGTTTGTACCGTCTTTTCTGCTCCTGGCACTTAGATCCAGCTCTGCATCCCGTCTTCTTCTCCTCACTTCAGCAGTGATCTCCAGTCTTTCCACAGAGAGGATGCTAGCGCTGCCTAACAACAGTTTTGGAGTAAACGAGAGCCTTGGCTTTCTTTGAACGGGTCACCGATGTATTCATGATGTAGTCTGTACAACAGAAAAAATAAACCCACAGCAATCAATGTATATTGTCAGTTTGTTTATTTCACCAGCTGTTTATCTTTGAATGTCTGCTTTGATAAATGAAGACATTTTTATAATCATCAGCTTTAAAATGTAGAATGTGGATTTCCAGTCGACTTTAGCGTGAGGATACAGAGAGAATGAATGTAATCTTACTGCGACAAAAGTGACACTACTGCTGAATGTCCACACCACTGTCTCATGAATTAGTCTCATGTTCCAAAACAAATCCAAAACATCAGTTATGTTGTGGTCATGACAATATTAGTCTAGGAAAATAAACCATCAGGGGCTAACACTAACGTTAAGTTGGTACTTTGTCTGAGGAGCTCAACTTATGTTGTTACCGTCTGCAAAATGGTGACGTCAGTAACATTAAAGGAGTCGTCCCAGAGCTCTAACATCAGTTAAATTATACAAGAGGAACTGGAATAACAAGTAGCTAACCTCTTCCACACAAGGCCTATTTTTCCTGCCTCCTGTCCCAAATGACTTACCCAAAATAAATGGAGTATATCTTCACAACTACAAGGGCTGTGTGTATAATCTTGGTCTCAAAAGAAAGCTAAGACATGTGAGATTACTACAGAAATGTCAGAATATTTTTTATATATTTGCCTAAAAAAAACAAACAAATGACATGAAAACCACCTTTGAAACATAAGATAGTAGCCCGATTCATCTAGGAATTAGTAAAGTAATATCTGATGAGTAACTGTGCAAAAGGAGATGCTACAAAAGTAAACCTGAGCAGTTTTACAGATGTTTTAACACAGGTGTGTCCAGGCCGAACCACCACATGTGCCATTTACCTTTCTCATTATTGTTATTAGTATTAAACTTCACAAAGTATTAGTATTATTAGTATTGTAAACTTTGCCTCTTGTTGTGAAAAACAGTATTTTTTAAGGCCTAAGCTCTGAACGCCGTGCGCATTCAAGCATAAAAGTGAAACTCACTGAGGCATTGCATGGATCAATATCTCAGAAACCCATTGGTCCATTTTGATGATTGACACCTCTATCGACCAGTCAGAGTCAGGAGAATCGAGGCGCCTTTGAAACACCAATGACGATCCAGAATGAAGTAAACCCAAGGACAGTATATGGTATGAAGAGTGCATACTTCACTGTAAAAGCCTTTGACTGTATGTAAACAACCAGGACCTTCATGATTCATTTCAAACTAACACAGAGTCATAGGAGTAGACATTAGCAGCGTTTTTTTTTTTTTTTTTTTTTTTTTTAAGATTATTTTTTTGGCCTTTTCAAGCTTTATTTGATAGAGACAGCTGAAGAGTGACAGGAAATGTGGGGAGAGAGCGATGGGGAATGACATGCGGGAAAGAGCCACAGGCCGGACTCGAATCCTGGGCTCCCGCAGCAAAGACTGAGCCTTCGCACATGGGGCGGCTGCTCTACCAACTGAGCTACACACAGCCCCATTAGCAGCGTTTTTTGAGCTGGAATAGAACCTTTGACCACAAAACAGCAAAGATAAGACAGACTTTATCATTTTGCTCTTTGGTTGCTAGCTCGCTGAGTTTTTGTCGCACAGTGATGAGACAGACATCTTTGTAATCAGCAGAGTCTCTGCTTTCACATGGTGCACATGGTCCAGTAGTCAATTTTGCTGAGGAAGGTTCCTAACTGAGTAAAATGACCTGGAAGTATTAGCGTAGCCGCCATGATAAGAGCTGTTTGAATTCTCTAACTGTTAAGGAAAGGAGCTTCAATGCTTCCTTTATTATCTCCTTTAGCATAGGATACACCGGACCATCCTTTACGAAAGGAAATGAGGTAATGCCATCCCACAATTCCTTGCAGCAGCAACAACAAATCGACGCACCGTTCAGTCATTCACAACCAGACATTAAACAGAAAACATTGATTTAGTTAATCAGTGTGATGCAGACTGCAGCAGAGAGAGAGCGTGTGAATATGGACAGATGTGATGACGTGATATAAAAACTTTGATCATGAAGTGTGTTCTGTTGTTGACTGTGGAGCTGTGTTCACACACAGAGTAAAAACTGTTTCTAACTGTGACATCATTTGATACATTGATAATGAAGTCATATTTTTCACTGGGTTGTCCACGTTTATATTTCCTGCATGAAACACGGTCAGAGCACACGGGGAGTATCTAGTAAGTATCTCCGATGCCTGTTTTGTAGTCCATCTTCTGAACTTTGTAGTTTTACCACAGATCGTCAATAACATTTGCTGTCACATGATGACGTAGCCTAGTGTAAGTGCTAGGGCTGGGTATCGTGGCCAATTTCCTAAATCAATTGGATTTCGATTCATAAGGTCCTGAATCGATTAATCACGATTCAGTTCAATTCAATCTGCTCTTAAATAATGAAAATAGCTCAACTGTGTTACAAAACACAAATGTACTTTATTTTTTCACTTCACCATAAAGAACAGGTTTCGGCAATCGTTACATCCTCCTCTGTTAGTGCGCACAGATCTTTTTCATTCCTGGCTGTTGCTCTAAAAAGCGCTCCAGCATGTCCAGTGCGCTGTTCCACCTAGTCACAACGTCTACTGTTAGCTTGTGCACTGGCAGTTGAAGCAGCTTCTGTTTCTCTTTTAGTGTGTGGTTTGCCATCGTACTCCGGTGAAAGAACGTTGGTATACGCCTCACTCGAGCAAGCAGACGTGACACGGCTGGGATTTTTAGACCTGCTTGTGAGGCTAAGTTCAGTGTGTGCGCGAAGCAGCCGATGTGCATTAGCTGCATTATCTCCACCGCACAAACCATATTTGCAGCGTTGTCCGTCACGACTGCTGGGTCTTTGCTGGTCAGCCCCCACTCCTGTATGGCCCCTGTCAACATATCAGCTATATTACTAGCAGTGTGTCTCGTGAGAACCTCGGTGGTCTGTAGCACATGAGACATAAGTTATGCCGACGCTCTCTGCTGACTGCATTTTCGTTATGATGTCGTCTTTCACACATGTACACATCATGGAGATAACTGTTTCAGTCAGATGTTTACGTTGCACCATAACGTAGTGTGGTTAGCTTGAAGCCTTCGTCTTCCACTACCGAGTACGGGCGTAAATCTTTGCAAACAAAAGTTGCGATGGCCTCCGTTATCTTTATGGCCCGCGGAGAATCGGCTGGTAATGTTAGTGATTCCCTCAGTTTCTTTTGTTTTGCTTGTTGTTAAGGACGGCTTGTTGTCGGAAGCTAACGTTGGCGTAGTGTGATACCTTGTCAAGTGGTCTCTGAGGTTTGTAGTATTTCTACAATAACTGACCTCTGCTTGGCAGATCTTACAAACCGCTTTGGTTTCGTCCAGCTCTTTGTCCTTTGTTGTTTTAAATCCGAAATGGTTCCAGACGTCAGACTTAAGTTGGGACGGCTTGCTGAGCGGAGTTTTACCTGCGTCGGCCATCTTGTGTATGCATGCTTGTGCACTTGAATGGATGTCAACCGGATGTAAACGCACCACTTCTGCATCATGCACGAGACTACTGGGGTTAACTTCATGCGGAAAAGTCGATCTCATGCCCTATGAATCGATATTGCAAATTTGAAATGAAATTGATCCAAAATCGATTGAATCAGTCTTTTTACCCAGCCCTAGTAAGTGCAGTCGGATTCTCTGAACACCGCGGTCATCTTCTCCTAACTCCTTATGAATTCTCCTTCACATCTTTCCTTGACCTTGTGACGTTTTCCATCGAGGTCAAGGAAAAGTGGTTAGGAAAGGACTTAGGAGTGAATTTTATTTTTTCACTATTTGACCGTACTGCTTGTTTGTGTGGTTTGCTTGAAGAGGTGAAATTAGCAAAAGCCCTAAATTGGACATGCGCTGTTTTCATTACATGCCCATATAATCGCTTGGAGTTAGCATTGTGTTTTGTTTGGGAGACAATGCTTGGTAGAGGCTTTTAGCTGAGTTTCTCCCCGTCATTTTGGTATGCAACATGTTAGGATTGGTGCTTCCTATCAGACAGATTGATCGTCTGTACTGTGCACGCATCTCACGCAGCCCCCCGTACAGGGGTCTCTCGGGCTTAAGAGGCTAGCTAAAGTTAGACTTAATGTAAATAATGTTAATGTTACATCCAAAGTGTGAAAGCTAGCCTTCTCTAAATCCAAACAAGTCAACCTTCTCATGCTAATTAACGTTAACAGTCACAAGCTTGACATATCGTCACATGAGACAAATAAAGTTATCATAATGCTGCTGGAAGTGATTCTTACCTTAAAACACACAGCCAATCAAAAACTGACCTCCCAGAGACACTCTGCTTTTTTTCACAACTCATTCTCTGTGACTGTCCTCACAGACTCAGACCTCGCCCAGTGACTGACACGTCAACATGTCAGGACAACAAACCAACATGACCACGGGATTGTTTCATTTCAGATATTAAAACATTGGATGTATGTAGATGACACTCTGCTTGTTTTCACAACTCTCAACAATTCTCTGTGACTGTCCTCTGCTGGGATGCCATCTGGCCCTGGTGCCTTGCCTCCTGTGTGAAGGAGGGATGAGCAGGTTGATGAAAGGGAAAGGCACTCAGCAGCTCCTCACAGACAGCACACACACAGATGTCAAAGCGTTTATAAAGTGTTCAGAGTGTCTGCAAAGGTGTTGGAGTCACTTATTGTGGAGTGATTTTGATTGATTCAGTTCATGCTTTAACTTCATGAAAGGACTGTTTTGTGTTCATTTGGACTCGTTCACCTCAGCTGACACATTCAACAGCAGACAGGTTTTTGTATCAGTCTTTTTCAATGTGGGAGGATTTCGCTACCACATCTTTGGCTCTGGAACTAAACTGTATGTAACAGGTAAGAATAAACATTCATTTTCCTTCAGTTGTTTTATTGAACATGTTGAAAACGTGTTTTTAATGAGTTTCTGCTGCTTCAAGCTTTACATGTTAGTTTTTCATCATTTGTAGAGACTTCTTGCAGCCATGCAGCTTTTGTTCCATAAAAAAGGTTCATAATTCATGAAAAGATGTTTAAATCTCACTGCACAACTGAAGTTATTCTTTATTTCTGCAGACATTAAACTGATTTATATAGAAAAAGTATGATATTGACAGTGTTAGAAATATACAGTGTTTGATCATCTCAGTAATTCAGCACCATCTCTTGTTTTTATAAAACATGATAATATATGATATTAAATCTAATTTAATATATGTCAGTAAATGTATTTTTAAAAGTATCACTTTAAATATTTTGAAGGATAATTAATAAATAATTTGAAATGGTCAAATTTACCTCATGACAACTGTATTTTATATGATGGTACATATGTCTTTTAGTGGAAGATATATTTATACATGAAGACAAACACATACTGAATATGATATTATAATAAATAGAATTTATGCATACTGATTTATATGTTTCTATAAACGATACATATAATGTTACACATATATATTTGTATCTTAATACACTAAATATAAATATTATATGATGCTCAATGTAATTTCAAATATATAACAGTAAATATATTTTGTAAAGTATACAGTCATAAATATTATGTGTCAGATACTGCACACATTTGAATTCAAACAAGACTCAGATTATTATATTATATTAGGTTATATTAAATTATATGTGAAGTTCCCGTCAAGAATCAATAAAGTCTGATCTTTGTCATATTATATTATACAGCAGTCTTTATTCCATTTGACTAATCCCAACATATCATTGTGATTGTGTATAAAAGTTCAAATATTTATGAAATTATTGATGTATTGATTTGTTTTTTAGTGGCTGGGGTAAAGTATCTGGTGCTAAATGTATAAAATGTTATGGATATTGTAATCATTAAAATAACTATTGCATTCTGTGTGTAGGTAAATATGTAACTTATGATAATATGTATATTAACCCTCATACAGAAAAACAACTGTCCACTAGTTGAAGTTAAATTTCATCATTATATTCTGCATAATAGTAATGAATGTAAAATTATAGTGAATGAACGACATTCAAATAAAGAAACAAATTGAATTTTGTCATTCTCCAACATGTGATGACATGACATGATAACTGTGTTTGATATGAAGGTGAATACAGTATATGTAGTGAACTTTGTGCTGCATTGATGAGTAGTTTAGTGATCACAGTCCATGTAGTTTCCAGGATCAGACTGAATGCAGTGATGTGCTGTTGAATGTGTCAATGTGTGTCTGTGCTGCTTGTTGCTGCCATCAAACTTCAGATGAGCAGGTAGTGAAGCCCGTGGTGAGCGTGTACCCAGCAGCATCCAGAGCCCACCTGGAGGGGAAGAGTTCCCTGCTGTGTGTGGCCTCAGCCATGTTTCCTCCTCTGGTCCAGTTCTCCTGGAAAAGACAAAAGGAGGATGGTCCTCTGGTGGAGGTGCACCGTGGTGATGGAGAGCAGCTGGAGCTCAGAGAGTCGGGACACACCATCTCCATCTTGCTGATTCATCAGCAGGAGAGCAGCACATATAAATACCGCTGCTACGTCAAGCACGAGGGGGACACAGTGGAAGCCCAAATAGAACAAGGTGATGAAGGCTTGGTGACTGTGTTCAGCAGTGATTCAACTTCATGTGGAGACACTGTCAAAGAGAGCTGAGGAGCAGAGGACTGACTTTTTTTCCTCCTTTTCTGTTGCAGAGGTTCCAGCTCCAGCAGCCTCCTGTCCTCCAGAGAGAGAGCCAGCAGACCTTCCAGCTCTGCAGCAAGCTGACTGTAAGATCACCTGCTGCCTTTCTGCATGGATAACTCCAATGTTCTGCTGCAGTTGGGGCTGCATATCAGTCTGTTCACTTTGTGCTCATCATTGAAGGATTTAAACATACACTCCCTGAATCTGTTAGAGTGTCCAACAGCACAACTAATCCCAGTGAGAGAGCTTCCACTTCACAATCTGACTAATAAGTTTTACACACACTGTATTACATTTTGGGCTTTAAGGGTGCTGTGAAAACTTTTGGGAACAGTAGCCAACCCCTGAAAAAGTCCAGTTTATAGTGATGAAAATATGATGAGATTCTGATGTAATTTACACAGACTCAAAGAGTGTGGAGAGAAGACTGACCTGTCTGTCTGTCTGTCTGTCTGTCTGTCAGTGTTCTTCCAGTCTCAGTGCAGGGTGAAGCTGTTCTGTCTGCTCTACACAGTGCTGATCGTGAAGAGTCTGGTGTACTGCTGTGGACTCTCTCTGCTGATGATCCTCAGAAACAAGGGACCGTCCACCAACTGCACACATGCTGACTGACTGTTTTCTGCTCGCCTTTTCTCAACATCTAATCTCATCAACTCATCTCATTGATCGCTTTGATCAGCAGTCAGAAATATCCATTTTGACGTGTTGTTGTTGGTTGTAACATTTATCTTTTATGTCACAAGTTAGATAAGTCCTCCTAACAATATAAATACATACACACATATTTGCAGTTAAATTCTGTGCTTTACTTTTATTGTGATCCTCTACTTTAATTCCACTTTTAATTATGACTTGTATAGTAATAGAAAATGAATGTTCAGTGCTGACCCCCTTTTATAATAGTTTCAGTGTGGATGTAAAGCTCTACGCTGATGACACTGTTGTTTACACACATGAACAAAGAGCAGAGCGAGCTGCTTTGAAGCTAAAACTGCTATAAAATGATGACAGAGCAGCTCCATCAGTCAGACTGAAGTTTGACTGTTGGCAAAATGACGGGTGTGTTTATTTTTATAAATCAATAAAATAATAAGTATCTCAGGTTTATCAAGATGAAAATAGTAACTGATTATAGCTAAATCAAGATTCATATTTTTGTGACACATTTCAAAACAGAATCACAAAATGCTTCATAATGAAAAACAAAAGCTATTGTGGTAAGAAAATATTTTCATGAAGTCTGAAATTTGAAATCTATTAAAAATAAACAGATGAGTTAGAAATTATCTTTGTATTGATGTTGTTAATAATGTCTGCACATTCTGATCCTTTCCCACATGTCCTATTATGTTGTATCATGTCATTAAACTGTCACCTTTACAGAATCAATAAAATTGAATTATAAAAACAAACTTTGTTTGTTAGAATGAGTGTGAGGTAATAAAGTGGGATCAGAGCAGACTGCAGGAGGTTGAACACATCTTCTGTTATTTCAGCTTCTCAGCTCTGAGTTCAGGATTTGAGCTGTTTCTCTCACAGATGAATAACACAGAATAAAGCTGAGACAGTGAGTACTGAGCACTGAAATTAAACTGAAGTTCCTGGAATGATTCTTTTACCAGACTTGATGGTTGTAACTGTCATTGTGTTATTAATGTGAAAAAGTGCAGCTAACGGTGAGGAGGGTGCAGAGCAGAAACCCACACAGCAGCAGGAAAGGAAGTGTTTATGAGTCCTAATAACCACTGAGAACAGATTCATATCTGCAGCTGTACACTCTCATGAACTCCTCTTCCTCTCTGTAGTTATTTTTTTCTCTTGCTGTCTGTAGGCCTTTTTTACATTGAGCCCTCCACCAACACAAAGTGGAACTGAAACCAGAGACCAACACCTATTATCCACCTGGACTTCACATGCATGGAGTTTATTTATGAGGATTTCAGTGATCAAACATTCACTTTACAGTTTACACTTGGTGTTGATGAGAGCCAACAAGTCCTCGTACAAAAATGACAACAGTCTTCTTTGTCAGTGTCCTCCAAAACAACACATGAGTGTTTTCTGATCTGATGCCTCAGTGGTTCATGTCTGGATCAGATGTGTCGAACTGACTGTGAAGAATAGAATAGAAACTTTATTGATGAGGTGAAATTTGTTTTTTCACGTAAGTTCTTTACATGTATTTCACCTACACACACACACAAAGGGCTCAGAAACATGCAAATGTGTCTAGTGATCAGCAGCCACACAGAGCGGTGCCCTGGCAGCAGTTAGTGGTTCTGTGCCTTGCTCAAGGGCACCTCAGTAGTGTCCAGGGGGTGAACTGACACCTCTCCAGCTACCAGTCCACCTTCCGTACTTCGGTCCTTACTGAACTTGAACTGGCCATCCTCCGGTTCCTAATCCAAATCCCTACAGACTGAGTTAATGCTGCCCCTGTGGCCATGCAAACAGATTATTGTCAAGCTTCAACAACTCAAAATGCTTTTTGATCAAATAGACCAAAGAAGTGTAAACTCTGGAACTAAATCAGGAGTTTTAGTGTGTTCCTGTTTAAATTTTCACAACAGAATGAAGTAAGTAAGAAGGAGTAAATAATTGTTGATGCATCACAACAACATCCTCGACACTGAGTCAGTTTTCCTGTTTGTTACAGTAAAGCATAGTGATGGGAATTCTGCTTCTTTTTAGTGAGCCAGATCATTTGGCTCAGCTCACCAAGAAGAGCCGGCTCTTTCAGCTCTCAAACAGCTCTTCATTTTACCGCTTATAGCTTTTATAATTCAGCCAAATTTAGCGCTGTTTTTACTTATCATTTATATGTGTGCGCATATATCACTTAAATTACTCAATACATACTTTGTACTGAAGGATTCAAAAGTTTTCTAATGTCAGTGAATTGCTGTAGCCCATTGTTTCATTGCATTTACAGACCCTTGTAAATCTCTGAATGCACTAACTTGTAGAACCACTCTGCTACACAAAGCAGATAGAATCACCTATATAAACTTAAGCACAGAAATTAAAAACAGACAGCTATTGACTGTTGGTTGCACAGTTCTCATGTGTCTGTGAAAGGTTGTTTGTGGACCCTGCTCAATATGACAGCTTGACTTTTACACATTCTGTATTCTGCCTTTGTGTTTTCACAGTTATTAAAATGCGTCCAAATGCTGCTTCTTTTTCTGCTATCATTCATCTTTGCAGTGCACTCCTCTCTCTCCTTCTCTGCTTCTCTTCCTCCTGTTCAGCCCACTCCTCTATCTGCTCTGCTGACCCCTACCCCTCCCAGCTTGGTGGTATGATCCTTGTCTATCCTCACGTGATTTGCTCCACATATACACATATAACTCATTTTAACCATGAAAAACTGCTGGAAGAATGACAACATATTGCAACTGTCTCAGTAGACAAGACGTGTGATATTACATGTCTCTGTACAGTGTTAGACAGGTGTAACATCAATAAATAAACTCTTCCACCATGGCTGTGTGACAGATTTGAAACTAAACTTTATCATATGCTGGATTTCTGTGTTTGCTGCTGGAGCTGGCATTAAACAGCAAAGAGAAACACCGCCACCTTGTGGATAGTCATTATAAGTGCAAGGAGGTCCAGATGATGCTCATGATGATCACCATGATGACATGATGCTGCTTACAGTGACATCTAGTGGATAAAAAACACACAACAGTAAATGAGGAGTATTACTGGTATTATTGTTGTTACTACTTCTAAAAAGAATTCAAATACAATTTCTACTGCAGCTGCTGTAGAAGCTGGAGTCTTTTTTCATCAACTCTGAACCTTTCTACTCCCCCCGTGAGTTCACCTCCTTCATACTGGTCGGTGTTTACATTCCACCACAGGCCAACGTGCAGGAGGCACAGCACAAGCTCACCAACCATATACTGTGTGTGGAGCAGACAAACCTGGACTCTTTAGTTATTGTCCTCTGTGACTTTAACAAAGGTCATCTAAGACATGAACTCCCCAAATGTAGACAGTTCATTAAATGTCTGCACAGAGAGAATTCTTTGGATCATTGCAGTGGCAGCTAGCAGTGACACTTCCAGTGGCAGGCCCAGCTGACACTGACCTGCAATGGCAGCTACTGCTGTTATGGGCATCTGCTAGTGAGATACTGTAGTTTGTAAAACAGTGTCAATGTTAGACTCAGTAGAAGTAGCATTTTCATTATGTGATTTCTGCATTCATTTACAAGACTTTCTTGATTAAACAGTTCTTGGTGTCACTCAAGTCAGTATTATATGGCATCATTTTAATTTATTTATTAATTTACAATGTAATACTACTGTGAAATTCATGACCTGCTATCACTTCTCAGCCTTTAAAGCATGATTGCATTAACAGTATTAATGTTTTGTTCTTTAGTTTTTCAGTCTTCACATTATTTTTTTGTTTAAGCAGAACACTACCAAGTCCAGGCCCACAACCTGCAGCCCCATCTACATTAACTGTAGAGTGCAAAAAGGCAAGAATATGGAGGAGAGGTGAAAGGACACAGCCCAGAGGGAACCCTGTGCATGCATCCATTCACCTTCACTCTCTAAGTTCAGTTTGTAAAAAACCACAAGGATCCAGCTCAAAACATTCAAATCTGAAACAAAGTTCTTAATGAGTTTGTCTGTCAAAATGTGGGGTTGGATTGTGTCAGACAAGAAATCCACAAATAGCAGCTTGGCCGGAGTTTTCTTCAACATGTTTCAAATTAAGGTTAAGCAGAGGAGCTGTAGCATCTTCAGTGGAGACAATGGAGATCATTTGTGCCCACTGCCATCAGACTGTACAACAGCAGTGGAGACCAGAGACTATACCAATCACTGTGAGCAGCCAGCTTTGTACAACATCATATTTCTACATTAATACAGACAAACACTAAGTATCATTACTTCATCTTATGATCTATTGTTTTGCTGCTTTGTGTTATAGTAGATTGTGTCATATTATTCTCACATGTATTAACTATAACTATATAACTAGAACTGATCACATCATTGTGTCACTTCACTTGAGACAGTACTGCAGTATTAGTTAAAGTACAACTCTGGTTGTGGGTACTGTGTGTATATATACTGCCTGCCTTGTAAGTTTGATCTTAATAGTTCTTGTATAGCTTCTAGTTAACTTCCATCTTATTGTTATTGTATTGACTTCATATGATTTATTTTTTAGACTTTCTCTGTATCTGTACTTATCTCTGCTCTTGTGCTGCTGCAACACTTGAATTTCACCTCTGTGGATCAGTAAAGTTGAATCTGATCTTAGCAGTGTGTTTCCTATAATAATACAACATGAAAATGTTCTGATGTGAAATATGGAGTACCTCAGGGCTCTGTTCTCCACACAAAGATTTGATCAAGTAACAGTAACTCTCAATGACTGTGTGATTTAAAAATAGAAAATCTGAAGTCAAAAGAGAAAAACAAAATGCAAGTGATGAACACAACAACATCAGAGAACTATTAGTAGTAGTAGGAACAGTTGTAGTCGTAAAAGTAGCAGTACAGTTTGAAACAGTGTGTTGTTGCAGACACTAGAGGGCAGCAGTGTGAAGGTTTTATTCTTCACAGCAGCACAGAACAGATAGAGGTGTCACCATATAAACTGTAGTATGAGGTGATAACTACAGGTTTAAAGTGAGAGCCTGAAGGGAATAAAACCTATGAACAACATAAGGATCATTTATAAAATGTTATATCAATTTTCCCCCCAAAGAAATATATGATATCATAAATGTAAGGAGTTTTGAAGGCCACAGACAAACAATGTCTTCCTGCTGATAGTTTCATCAGATCAAAAAACACTTCTATGTTAAAGGTCAGTTACAAACATATTTTGTCATTTCATTTGGAGGACTTTTTGGCCTCAACGTCTGCCTGAATATCACCTATTTCAAATACAAGGAGGGTTTTTACAGGCAGAAGCACAGCTGTGGTGGCTTCACCAGTGTCTCCCATTGTGACTGACCTCTACATGCAGGAAGTAAAGACCAGAGCCATGAGCTCCTTCCAGGGAACAGCACCATAACCACTGCTTCAGATATAAGGAGCACACCTGGATTTCACCTCTTCTGAAGCCTCTGGTGGCTTCGTCTTTACAAACTAACCCTCTGAACTTTATTTGACATTCTAGTGATCAAAGTTTACAAAAATACCAAATCTGTTGGACTGGATTTGAAGGAAATGTGTCTAACATGATGCAGCAGACATGTAGAAATGTTTCCATTTGATGGAGTCTTGTGTTTGAATATTTTGCTCAGTCAAAGATCATGTAGCTTAATGAAGAGACTGAACAACAGAATACAAATAAAGATGTGATACAGTGTGTGGAAAAGCTTTGATGTGTCATAGAAATGAAATTATGAAATGAAATGACAGAAATGTTTCAGGCTTCAAATCACAGTTGAGGAGTTTTGTGGATTTGTACTTTTGTATTTTCATCACAGCTGTTAAACAACAGATAACAGTCTGTGTTACTAAATTCACCACCAACCTGAATGTGTTTGTGCTAACATGAAGGTTTTTTTCTATTTCTGCGTCGTCGTGACCCACATTGTGTTTTTAGCGATGGCAAACCACACAACAGCTTCAGCTGAGCTGTCAATCAGAAGCAGGGGCTGATGGGAGGTGTGAGGACCTGTTAGAAACCACGTGGCCCTCGTCTGATCTCACAGCACGTCCTTGTTTGGCCTCAGCTGCATCAGAGCGCCACTTCTCCCCAGGTTCACCAGAGCAAACAGCACTGCACAAAATGCTTTTCCTTCCAGCTGCTGCTCTGTGCTGTCTGTGTTCAGGTGAGTGTTTCCAGCCAATCAGGAGCCAACAAACTCAACCTTTAACAAACACTATCACACTAACCTTCATCTATCTGTCTGGATCTCTACAGCGCTGGTTGCCATGGCAGCAGAGCTGATTCAGGATGATTTAACATTGACCAGGAGAGTTGGTGAAGAAGTCTCTTTCAGCTGTGGACAAACACACCAGTGTGACTACAGTGGTCGAGTATTCTGGTTACAGAAGAAAGAAACATTCAGTGTGATTCTTAATATTAACATGAATGATGGTGTAATAAATTCAGGTTATAATCATTCTCAGATAGAGGATTTCTCAGTTGAGAGAAAACAGAACGTCAGTGAGTTGAAGATCCACAAAGTTAAACTCTCTCATTCAGCCTCCTACTACTGCCTCTGTGCGAAGAAGGTGAAGAATGATCTCCACAGTGAGAAATGATGCGTGCAGCCTGTACAAAAACCAACAGAAGAACAGATGTCAAACAGTGTTTGTGACAGGAAGAGAGCAGTAAACCACAGCCCAGGTTCACATATTTCATCTCCATCTCAGCCAGAGTCACAAACATGCTGAACTGAGGGATTTATTTCATATTATGTGGATTCATATTTTGATCAGATACAAACACACACTAACACAATATAGATGAAAGAGTAAAATAACAAACATATATCATTTTTACTTATTGTAGAATATAACAACAAATTGTAAAGAAAATATTTGAGATAAAGATTAAAATGGTCCTCTTTGTTCTGCTGCTGGAATAAAGTCCATTCCTCCATCACAATACTAATCTGCTCTTAATGAAAACACTTCCAGCAGCACTTGAACACGTTTAACACCTTTCAGTAGATTTCAACAGGAAATTTCACTTTATTACATTTTTAAAAAGAACACATCAGCTCAGGATTTTGTCCTTCTAGCAGCATACAGCTTTTTAAGACTAAAATTCAAGCACTTTTCAAGCACTTTCAAGGTACCTGAACCAAAAACTTCCAGACTCTCAAGCCTTCATCATTACATCTGATTTGTTACTATAAAAAAAAAATCGACTCGATCTCATAAAATACAAGGTGGATAATAAAATACTCAATGAATGAACAAACAAATAAACAAATAAATAAATAGGGGTGTCCTGGTGGCTCAGCTGGTAGAGTGGGCTCCCCACATCCCAAAAGGCTGAGTCCTTCCTGCAGTGACCCGGTTCTGACTCCGTCCTGTGGTCCACAGACGTTTCCTTTGCTGTGTCTCTCTCTGCTTTCCTGTCTGTCTTCAGCTGTCCACTCTCACAGTTGAAAGTCGTCCAGAGTTTCCAGCTAGTCTGAAGTGAGTTCATTCAGCTACGTCTCTGTGAGGAACATGGTGCTCCACTCTCAGTATTCCCTCTGTAGCCTGCTTAGTGCCATTAGCTCCTCCATCTCATTGTGGAGAGATCTTACATTCCCCATGTTAATAGATGGTACGTATGGTTTGTACCGTCTTTTCTGCTCCTGGCACTTAGATCCAGCTCTGCATCCCGTCTTCTTCTCCTCACTTCAGCAGTGATCTCCAGTCTTTCCACAGAGAGGATGCTAGCGCTGCCTAACAACAGTTTTGGAGTAAACGAGAGCCTTGGCTTTCTTTGAACGGGTCACCGATGTATTCATGATGTAGTCTGTACAACAGAAAAAATAAACCCACAGCAATCAATGTATATTGTCAGTTTGTTTATTTCACCAGCTGTTTATCTTTGAATGTCTGCTTTGATAAATGAAGACATTTTTATAATCATCAGCTTTAAAATGTAGAATGTGGATTTCCAGTCGACTTTAGCGTGAGGATACAGAGAGAATGAATGTAATCTTACTGCGACAAAAGTGACATTACTGCTAAATGTCCACACCACTGTCTCATGAATTAGTCTCATGTTCCAAAACAAATCCAAAACATCAGTTATGTTGTGGTCATGACAATATTAGTCTGAGAAAATAAAACCATCAGGGGCTAACGCTAACGTTAAGTTGGTACTTTGTCTGAGGAGCTCAACTTATGTTGTTACCGTCTGCAAAATGGTGACGTCAGTAACATTAAAGGAGTCGTCCCAGAGCTCTAACATCAGTTAAATTATACAAGAGGAACTGGAATAACAAGTAGCTAACCTCTTCCACACAAGGCCTATTTTTCCTGCCTCCTGTCCCAAATGACTTACCCAAAATAAATGGAGTATATCTTCACAACTACAAGGGCTGTGTGTATAATCTTGGTCTCAAAAGAAAGCTAAGACATGTGAGATTACTACAGAAATGTCAGAATATTTTTTATATATTTGCCTAAAAAAACCCAAATGACATGAAAACCACCTTTGAAACATAAGATAGTAGCCCAATTCATCTAGGAAGTAGTAAAGTAATATCTGATGAGTAACTGTGCAAAAGGAGATGCTACAAAAGTAAACCTGAGCAGTTTTACAGATGTTTTAACACAGGTGTGTCCAGGCCGAACCACCACATGTGCCATTTACCTTTCTCATTATTGTTATTAGTATTAAACTTCACAAAGTATTAGTATTATTAGTATTGTAAACTTTGCCTCTTGTTGTGAAAAACAGTATTTTTTAAGGCCTAAGCTCTGAACGCCGTGCGCATTCAAGCATAAAAGTGAAACTCACTGAGGCATTGCATGGATCAATATCTCAGAAACCCATTGGTCGATTTTGATGATTGACACCTCTATCGACCAGTCAGAGTCAGGAGAATCGAGGCGCCTTTGAAACACCAATGACGATCCAGAATGAAGTAAACCCAAGGATAGTATATGGTATGAAGAGTGCATACTTCACTGTAAAAGCCCTTTGACTGTATGTAACAACCAGGACCTTCGTGATTCATTTCAAGCTAACACAGAGTCATAGGAGTAGACATTAGCAGCGTTTTTTGAGCTGGAATAGAACCTTTGACCACAAAACAGCAAAGATAAGACAGACTTTATCATTTTACTCTTTGGTTGCTAGCTCGCTGAGTTTTTGTCGCACAGTGATGAGACAGACATCTTTGTAATCAGCAGAGTCTCTGCTTTCACATGGTGCACATGGTCCAATAGTCAGTTTTGCTTAGGAAGGTTCCTAACTGAGTAAAATGACCTGGAAGTATTAGCGTAGCCGCCATGATAAGAGCTGTTTGAATTCTCTAACTGTTAAGGAAAGGAGCTTCAATGCTTCCTTTATTATCTCCTTTAGCATAGGCTACACCGGACCATCCTTTACGAAAGGAAAGGAGGTAATGCCATCCCACAATTCCTTGCAGCAGCAACAACAAATCAACGCACCGTTCAGTCATTCACAACCAGACATTAAACAGAAAACATTGATTTAGTTAATCAGTGTGATGCAGACTGCAGCAGAGAGAGAGCGTGTGAATATGGACAGATGTGATGACGTGATATAAAAACTTTGATCATGAAGTGTGTTCTGTTGTTGACTGTGGAGCTGTGTTCACACACAGTGTAAAAACTGTTTCTAACTGTGACATCGTTTGATACATTGATAATGAAGTCATATTTTTCACCGGGTTGTCCACGTTTATATTTCCTGCATGAAACACGGTCAGAGCACACGGGGAGTATCTAGTAAGTATCTCAGATGCCTGTTTTGTAGTCCATCTTCTGAACTTTGTAGTTCTACCACAGATCGTCAATAACATTCGCTGTCACATGATGACGTAGTCTAGTGTAAGTGTTAGGGCTGGGTATCGTGGCCAATTTCCTAAATCAATTCGATCTTGATTCATAAGGTCCTGAATCGATTAATCACGATTCAATTCAATTCAATCTGCTCTTAAATAATGAAAATAGCTCAACTGTTACAAAACACAAATGTACTTTATTTTTTCTCTTCACCATAAACAACAGGTTTTGAGTGCAAACTTGTAAATTGGACAGTTTAAACTTGAGCTGTAAACAAAACTGTCTCAAGTCTCAAAAGTGCCATTTTGAAATTAGAAAGGAATTGCAAGTGAAAGTGTACTTGAACTACAACATTCCATCACTGCAAACTGCATTAAGGCATTGTTTCTTAAAGTGCAAAAATAATAATAATAATAATGGTAACAAAACTAAAAGTAAACTTACACTGTCTAAAGTCAAGTCCTGTTATTGTGACTTTGTTCTCACTTGGTAATTGTGAGATTCTTGTGCAGGAAAAGGAGCTCATTGACATGATCTGGGGTTAGGCAGCTCCTTTTTGCAGTGACAATATCACCCGCAGTTGAAAACACCCTCTCTGATGCAATACTGGTCCCTGGGACACAAAGGTATTGCTTCGCCAGGCGGGCCAACAGTGGATACTCCCTTTGAAGCCTTTGTTTTCCACTACCGAGTACGGGCGTAAATCTTTGCAAACAAAAGTTGCGATGGCCTCCGTTATCTTTATGGCCCGCGGAGAATCGGCTGGTAATGTTAGTGATTCCCTCAGTTTCTTTTGTTTTGCTTGTTGTTAAGGACGGCTTGTTGTCGGAAGCTAACGTTGGCGTAGTGTGATACCTTGTCAAGTGGTCTCTGAGGTTTGTAGTATTTCTACAATAACTGACCTCTGCTTGGCAGATCTTGCAAACCGCTTTGGTTTCATCCAGCTCTTTGTCCTTTGTTGTTTTAAATCCGAAATGGTTCCAGACGTCAGACTTCAGTTGGGACGGCTTGCTGAGCGGAGTTTTACCTGCGTCGGCCATCTTGTGTATGCACGCTTGTGCACTTGAATGAATGTCAACCGGATGTAAACGCACCACTTCTGCATCATGCACGAGACTACTGGGGTTAACTTCATGCGGAAAAAACGATCTCATTCCCTATGAATCGATATTGCAAAATTTAAATGAAATTGATCCAAAATCGATTGAATCAGTCTTTTTACCCAGCCCTAGTAAGTGCAGTTGGATTCTCTGAACACCGCGGTCATCTTCTCCTAACTCCTTATGAATTCTCCTTCACATCTTTCCTTGACCTTGTGACGTTTTCCATCAAGGTCAAGGAAAAGTGGTTAGGAAAGGACTTAGGAGTGAATTTTATTTTTTCACTATTTGACCGTACTGCTTGTTTGTGTGGTTTTCTTGAAGAAGTGAAATTAGCAAAAGCCCTAAATTGGACATGCGCTGTTTTCATTACATGCCCATATAATCGCTTGGAGTAAGCATTGTGTTTTGTTTGGGAGACAATGCTTGGTAGAGGCTTTTAGCTGAGTTTCTTCCCGTCATTTTGGTATGCTACCTGTTAGGATTGGTGCTTCCGATCAGACAGATTGATCGTCTGTACTGTACATGCATCTCACGCAGCCCCCCGTACAGGGGTCTCTCGGGCTTAAGAGGCTAGCTAAAGTTAGACTTAATGTAAATAATGTTAATGTTACATCCAAAGTGTGAAAGCTAGCCTTCTCTAAATCCAAACAAGTCAACCTTCTCATGCTAATTAACGTTAACAGTCACAAGCTTGACATATCGTCACATGAGACAAATAAAGTTATCATAATGCTGCTGGAAGTGATTCTTACCTTAAAACACACAGCCAATCAAAAACTGACCTCCCAGAGACACTCTGCTTTTTTTCACAACTCATTCTCTGTGACTGTCCTCACAGACTCAGACCTCGCCCAGTGACTGACACGTCAACATGTCAGGACAACAAACCAACATGACCACGGGATTGTTTCATTTCAGATATTAATACATTGGATGTATGTAGATGACACTCTGCTTTTTTTCACAACTCTCAACAATTCTCTCTGACTGTCCTCTGCTGGGATGCCATCTGGCCCTGGTGCCTTGCCTCCTGTGTGAAGGAGGGATGAGCAGGTTGATGAAAGGGAAAGGCACTCAGCAGCTCCTCACAGACAGCACACACACAGATGTCAAAGCGTTTATAAAGTGTTCAGAGTGTCTGCTAGGGTGTTGGAGTCACTTATTGTGGAGTGATTTTGATTGATTCAGTTCATGCTTTAACTTCATGAAAGGACTGTTTTGTGTTCATTTGGACTCGTTCACCTCAGCTGACACATTCAACAGCAGACAGGTTTTTGTATCAGTCTTTTTCAATGTGGGAGGACGTTCCTACGACATCTTTGGCTCTGGAACTAAACTGTATGTAACAGGTAAGAATAAACATTCATTTTCCTTCAGTTGTTTTATTGAACATGTTGAAAACGTGTTTTTAATGAGTTTCTGCTGCTTCAAGCTTTACATGTTAGTTTTTCATCATTTGTAGAGACTTCTTGCAGCCATGCAGCTTTTGTTCCATAAAAAAGGTTCATAATTCATGAAAAGATGTTTAAATCTCACTGCACAACTGAAGTTATTCTTTATTTCTGCAGACATTAAACTGATTTATATAGAAAAAGTATGATATTGACAGTGTTAGAAATATACAGTGTATGATCATCTCAGTAATTCAGCACCATCTCTTGTTTTTATAAAACATGATAATATATGATATTAAATCTAATTTAATATATGTCAGTAAATGTATTTTTAAAAGTATCACTTTAAATATGTTGAAGGATAATTAATAAATAATTTGAAATGGTCAAATTTATCTCATGACAACTGTATTTTATATGATGGTACATATGTCTTTTAGTGGAAGATATATTTATACATGAAGACAAACACATACTGAATATGATATTACAATAAATAGAATTTATGCATACTGATTTATATGTTTCTATAAATGATACATATAATGTTACACATATATATTTGTATCTTAATACACTAAATATAAATATTATATGATGCTCAATGTAATTTCAAATATATAACAGTAAATATATTTTGTAAAGTATACAGTGATAAATATTATGTGTCAGATACTGCACACATTTGAATTCAAACAAGACTCAGATTATTATATTATATTAGGTTATATTAAATTATATGTGAAGTTCCCGTCAAGAATCAATAAAGTCTGATCTTTGTCATATTATATTATACAGCAGTCTTTATTCCATTTGACTAATCCCAACATATCATTGTGATTGTGTATAAAAGTTCAAATATTTATGAAATTATTGATGTATTGATTTGTTTTTTAGTGGCTTGGGTAAAGTATCTGGTGCAAAATGTATAAAATGTTATGGATATTGTAATCATTAAAATGACTATTGCATTCTGTGTGTAGGCAAATATGTAACCTATGATAATATGTATATTAACCCTCATACAGAAAAACAACTGTCCACTAGTTGAAGTTAAATTTCATCATTATATTATATTCTGCATAATAGTAATGAATGTAAAATTATAGTGAATGAACGACATTCAAATAAAGAAACAAATTGAATTTTGTCATTCTTCAACATGTGATGACATGACATGATAACTGTGTTTGATATGAAGGTGAATACAGTATATGTAGTGAACTTTGTGCTGCATTGATGAGTAGTTTAGTGATCACAGTCCATGTAGTTTCCAGGATCAGACTGAATGCAGTGATGTGCTGTTGAATGTGTCAATGTGTGTCTGTGCTGCTTGTTGCTGCCATCAAACTTCAGATGAGCAGGTAGTGAAGCCCGTGGTGAGCGTGTACCCAGCAGCATCCAGAGCCCACCTGGAGGGGAAGAGTTCCCTGCTGTGTGTGGCCTCAGCCATGTTTCCTCCTCTGGTCCAGTTCTCCTGGAAAAGACAAAAGGAGGATGGCCCTCTGGTGGAGGTGCACCGTGGTGATGGAGAGCAGCTGGAGCTCAGAGAGTCGGGACACACCATCTCCATCTTGCTGATTCATCAGCAGGAGAGCAGCACATATAAATACCGCTGCTACGTCAAGCACGAGGGGGGCCCAGTGGAAGCCCAAATAGAACAAGGTGATGAAGGCTTGGTGACTGTGTTCAGCAGTGATTCAACTTCATGTGGAGACACTGTCAAAGAGAGCTGAGGAGCAGAGGACTGACTTTTTTTCCTCCTTTTCTGTTGCAGAGGTTCCAGCTCCAGCAGCCTCCTGTCCTCCAGAGAGAGAGCCAGCAGACCTTCCAGCTCTGCAGCAAGCTGACTGTAAGATCACCTGCTGCCTTTCTGCATGGATAACTCCAATGTTCTGCTGCAGTTGGGGCTGCATATCAGTCTGTTCACTTTGTGCTCATCATTGAAGGATTTAAACATACACTCCCTGAATCTGTTAGAGTGTCCAACAGCACAACTAATCCCAGTGAGAGAGCTTCCACTTCACAATCTGACTAATAAGTTTTACACACACTGTATTACATTTTGGGCTTTAAGGGTGCTGTGAAAACTTTTGGGAACAGTAGCCAACCCCTGAAAAAGTCCAGTTTATAGTGATGAAAATATGATGAGATTCTGATGTAATTTACACAGACTCAAAAAGTGTGGAGAGAAGACTGACCTGTCTGTCTGTCTGTCTGTCTGTCTGTCAGTGTTCTTCCAGTCTCAGTGCAGGGTGAAGCTGTTCTGTCTGCTCTACACAGTGCTGATCGTGAAGAGTCTGGTGTACTGCTGTGGACTCTCTCTGCTGATGATCCTCAGAAACAAGGGACCGTCCACCAACTGCACACATGCTGACTGACTGTTTTCTGCTCGCCTTTTCTCAACATCAAATCTCATCAGCTCATCTCATTGATCGCTTTGATCAGCAGTCAGAAATATCCATTTTGACGTGTTGTTGGTTGTAAAATGTATCTTTTACGTTGCAGGTTAGATAAGTTCTCCTAACAATATAAATACATACACACATATTTGCAGTTAAATTCTGTGCTATACTTTTATTGTGATCCTCTACTTTAATTCCACTTTTAATTATGACTTGTATAGTAATAGTGCTGACCCCCTTTTATAATTGTTTCAGTGTGGATGTAAAGCTCTACGCTGATGACACTGTTGTTTACACACATGAACAAAGAGCAGGGCGAGCTGCTTTGAAGCTAAAACTGCTATAAAATGATGACAGAGCAGCTCCATCAGTCAGACTGAAGTTTGACTGTTGGCAAAATGATGGGTGTGTTTATTTTTATAAATCAATAAAATAATAAGTATCACAGGTTTATCAAGATGAAAATAGTAACTGATTCTAGCTAAATCAAGATTCATATTTTTGTGACACATTTCAAAACAGAATCACAAAATGCTTCATAATGAAAAACAAAAGCTATTGTGGTAAGAAAATATTTTCATGAATTCTGAAATTTGAAATCTATTAAAAATAAACAGATGAGTTAGAAATTATCTTTGTATTGATGTTGTTAATAATGTCTGCACATTCTGATCCTTTCCCACATGTCCTATTGTTGTATCATGTCATTAAACTGTCACCTTTACAGAATCAATAAAATTGAATTATAAAACAAACTTTGTTTGTTAGAATGAGTGTGAGGTAATAAAGTGGGATCAGAGCAGACTGCAGGAGGTTGAACACATCTTCTGTTATTTCAGCTTCTCAGCTCTGAGTTCAGGATTTGAGCTGTTTCTCTCACAGATGAATAACACAGAATAAAGCTGAGACAGTGAGTACTGAGCACTGAAATTAAACTGAAGTTCCTGGAATGATTCTTTTACCAGACTTGATGGTTGTAACTGTCATTGTGTTATTAATGTGAAAAAGTGCAGCTAACAGTGAGGAGGGTGCAGAGCAGAAACCCACACAGCAGCAGGAAAGGAAGTGTTTATGAGTCCTAATAACCACTGAGAACAGATTCATATCTGCAGCTGTACACTCTCATAAACTCCTCTTCCTCTCTGTAGTTTTTTTTTTTTTCTCTTGCTGTCTGTAGGCCTTTTTTACATTGAGCCCTCCACCAACACAAAGTGGAACTGAACCCAGAGACCAACAATTACAACCCACCTGGATGTTATAGGAGTTTTAGTTTTTCTGTTTAAATTTTCACAGCATAAAGAACTGTGAAATATATGATTTAAAAATAGAAGCTATGTTGTCATGTCATTATTCGGAGTAAATAATTGTTGATGCATATCGACGACACCTTCACCATTGAGTCAATTTTCCTGTTTGTTACAGTGCAGCAAACTGAGAGAGGTCAACCTAGCAAACATGATCCATTATAAAATCCCTGAATAAAGAACTGGTAGTGGTGATAGTGTGATGGTGTAGTTTCTATAACCGGTTGTCTTATGTACAGGTAAGTGGATATGACAGTATATACATATATATGCACAGTATGAATAGATTTTGTGCGAATGAACAAAAATGTCTTTTGGTGGCCCATCCAGACGAAACAGTGATGGATGAACAGAGAACAGACTGAACAATGGTGTATAAAACTGGATCAGCAGCTCCTTAGGCAGGTTGATCTTCTGCAGGAAGTACATCCTCTGCTGGGCCTTTTTCATGATAGTGTCTGTGTTGATCTCCCACTTTAGGTCCTGGAGATTGTGGATCCCAGAAACCTGAAAGTTCCCACAGCAGACACAGTGTTGTTGGTTATGGTGTTGGCCAGCAGGGTGGGTGGAAGTCCACATTTTGTGCAGTGCTGTTTGCTCTGGTGAACCTGGGGAGAAGTGGCGCTCTGATGCAGCTCCAAACAAGGACGTGCTGTGAGATCAGACGAGGGCCACGTGGTTTCTAACAGGTCCTCACACCTCTCATCAGCTCACAGATAGCCCACAGACAAGACTGTGACCTGACAACAGGCCTTTTCTGACTTGTCATAGAGGAAAAACATGTTACTTCTAACATTAAGGATGGCTCAGATCTGTTTAAATATGTTTTAGGATATTTATTTATGAAAACAGTTTGAAGTTAATGTACCATTTGAATATGTCTGAATATTTTAGTTTTGTATCATCTCAAAGTCTTTGGTACAATCTGAATACTTGAACTGAAATTAAGTAATAAATAAGTCAGACAAACAGCAGTTTATTTGTTTATTTAATGATTTTAAAAAATGAATAAATCTGTCAAACCAAGCCAGACAAATGTCAGTGTGTTCCTTGAAGAAGCTGAAGAAACAGTTATGATACATTTAATGTTAATTGAAGGGATGATTGTTCTATTATATATGTTATAACTCTGAACAGTTTGATTATTTTAACCATGAAAAAACTGCTGGAAGAATGTTTTTGGCCAGGAGTTATGCATTTCAATTAATTAGAAAATTTCCATCCATTTGAATTACATAGGTTTAATATAAATTAACTAATAAACTAAATGTGAAACAAATAATAAGATTTTACATAAGAGGTTTATGCATTCAAAATGAATAAAGAAAATTTGTTTGCCCAAACCCAACAGTAAAAATGAATGCAGTCATTTTGAGTTTATTGGTACTATTACATAAACTGTATTATTTGCTTCACATTAAGTCAATTAGCTAATTTATATTAAAGCTATGTAATTCAAATGGATGGACATTTTCTATGTAATTGAAATGCAGAAGTCCTGCATTTTGGCCAAAAACCTTTTTGAGTGTGCTCGAAATATTTTTTTGAGTGTATGGTGGATTTCTGTGTTTGCTGCTGGAGCTGACATTAAACAGTAAAGAGAAACACCACCACCTTGTGGATAGTCATTGGAAGTGCAAGGAGGTCCAGATGATGCTCATGATGATCACCATGACGACATGATGATGCTTACAGTGACATCTAGTGGATAATATTGTATAGTGCGTATATATATTGCGTATATTGAAAAGCATTCTACTTTTAATACTTAAAAAAATATTCAACTTTGTAACAAACTACCATTTTGCGGTCAACATTTTTAAGAGTAGACGTAAGACTTTCCTTTTTGATAGAGCTTATAGTTAGGGCTGGCTCAGGTCATCCCTTAGTTATTCTGCTATAGACTGCCGGGGGACAAATGGTGCACTGGGCTCCTCTCTCTCTCTTTCTCTCCCTCTCTCTCTCTCTCTCACCGTCACCATCTGTAAACATACATGTCTCATTAATGCATGTTAATGCATGTTACTAACTAAACTTCTTCCCTGGAGTTTCTGTGCTCCCTCGTCCATCAGGTTCTCATGGATCATGGCTGCTGCTGTGGTCCTGCACGACGTCCACTGCATATATTATTACTGTCATTACTGTTACCATATCTCCATTACAGCTTATAGTTAGTTAGTTATGTCTATATGCCTCTCTCTATCTTTAACTCAACCGGTCGTGGTGGATGACTGTCTACCAATGAGCTTGGGTCTGCCCGAGGTTTCTGCCTGTTAAAAGGAAGTTTTTCCTCGCCACCGTTGCCAAGTGCTTGCTCATGGTGGAATTGTTGGGTCTCTGTAAATAATATAAAAAGTACGGTCTAGACCTGCTCTGCATGGAAAATGCCATGAGATAACTTTTGTTATGATTTGGCTCTATATAAATACAACTGAATTGAATGAAGTAGCACACATTATTAATCACTACCTCTGTGTCAAGTAAGACACATATTATGTTTCTTTCCCTGCTTTAAGGCCTTTAACCTGTGTTGAAACTCATCAATGGTTTGTATGTCAATGGTGACCTCTGCAGGTTGCAGTTTGCACAACCACAGATACTGTTCATATGTGTAGGCTTTCTTACTCTTCAGCTGATTTCCCCTGTATAATGTTTACTTATTAATTTTACTTTTGCTTCAGAATATTCTTACTATATTTATTAACTATTAACTACCCCACATACCAATCACATTGCTGCTACATACCAGCCAACTGTTGCAAAATATTTCCAAAAGTAAATAAAAGTAGAAAAAATGAGCAAGAAAACACTACACAGTGCCTAAAATATAAATAAAAATGTGGCCCCATGTGTTGGTATTTCTACTTATTGCATCTAGTGTTGTTTTTGGTGGCCTGTTTTAATTTTAGTCTTAGTGTAGTCTTTGTGTCAAGCTGTCATTTTAGTTTTCATTAGTTTTAGTCACGTTCATACTCTTTTTAGTCTAGTCAAGTTTCAGTCGAGTTATATAAGTTATTTTAGTCAGAATTATCCGTGACTATTTTCGTCTAGTTTTAGTCAATGAAAATTGTATTTTAGTCTCTTTTTAGTAATGCAATTCTATTTAACCAAGTCAATATAGTATAAGTACCTAGTAGTATAGGTGAAACTATATTTTAGCCAAACCCATTTCACAATTCAAACAAGGTTGTCTTATTATTATATTATTGTTACCTTATAGACTCAAGAATACATCCATTCCAGACACGGAAGACGCTCTGATTTGAATTTACAACATATTTATTTTACCAACCAAACATAAATTTAAATAAAATAAATAAATAAATAAAATAGCATTACATGACAATGCCAGAAAAAACTGAATAGATTCAAGTTTAACAAGAGAAACAAGGTGCTTGAATGCTCGAGCTACTTGTGGGACCCATAGTAATGTTGGTCATGTTAATGGACATTGAACAGAGTACACCCCCCACTATAATGCATTTTGTACTGTTTTCACTGAATTTAAGTAACTTGTTTCCTGATTTTATTTTTGTAATATTTTATTTTATTTTATTCACTCATGCACTAATATGTCCTTTCACATTAGCAGCTAGATTGTGATCAGGTAAATTTGTGGTGTCTATGAATGAAGTTGACACAGGCACTGTGGGCAACACGGGTCCTGGAGATGACACAAGAAGACCGTGCATGTCGGATGGAAAATGTAAACAGTGTGCAGCATCATGCTAATGTGCTTGTGTGTATGTGCAGAGAAACGAACCCAAGTAAAACTTTTATTTTGAACTTATGCATGCCTGGAAGTCCCTTTTTGGTGTCCAAGTGTGCAACATACTGAACCAAATAACCAGCAGTCTCAACAGCAACTACATAAACTGTAACCTCCTGGATGTGTTATTTTAAAACTGGTTGTCACACATACCAAAAAAAATATATATATATCCAGTACACATTACTCTATGGCTATATTTTGACATAAGATTTTAATGAATGAATGACAAACCCCGGCTGGCCGGCCATCGGTCCCTTTCACTGTCACTGTCGTTAACGCCCACCGCAGCTGCATCTAAATAATGCCGTGAGTGGGGATTGAGGAAGTGACGTCACCTGCGACTGCGCAGTGCGACCTGATGCAGCCCCCGAAGTGAGACACAGGAAACAGAAATACTGCAAAATAATAATAACAACGTGACTAAATGAGACGAAATAACCTTATAGCATTTCGTCTCGTCTCGTTTTAGTCAACGAAAATGAAGAGACATTTCAGCAGAGTTTTTATTTCGTAAACCACATTTAGTCTCGTTTTTATTCATCAACAATATTGCATTATTTATTTAATTATAGTTATCGTCGCATGACCAGCATTTATGTTGCGTCTCGTCTCGTTTTCGTCACGTGATAAAGGTTCATTGACGACGATATTTAGTCATAATTTTCGTTTATGAAAGCAACACTAATTGCGTCAATAGATTTCATATATTGGATGTGAAAGCAAACAACTATTTCCCACCACTGGTTTTCAGTTCACAGTACAGAATTCCTCATAGATATTATGACAGAACATGCATCATACCAATTTCTGCGTAGGAATTGGTATTTTTGCATTTTAGTGCCCCAAGTTTCAGAGTGTAATACCACTGTATTTATGATTACATTATTCATGATCAAAACTAGCGAGTCCACAACTTTATTTAACAGCTAGCTAATATTACAACAGCGTCTGTCTTTCAGCCTTTTATTCCACTGAGCTCTCACCAACAACTAAAAGTCAGTCCCAGGTTTACTTTTGTCTGGAGGCCCGGTCACTCTTTACGTCTTCTTAGCTTCCTTCGTCAACACACCTTTGGGCTTTTCGCCTCCATTATCATGTCCGTAGAGGCTGCTGTGTTGACCAGTGGTCCAAGATGCCTGTGGTACAAACACCAACGATTCCCCAGTGCTCTGAGCTCAGAGTCCGGGCAACCTGGCTTACAAAATGAGCTAACGTTAGATAGAGAGTTGATGTGGAGCAGCCGGAGGACATAAGAGGAAAAACCAGAAAACATTTTCTCTTTAAAATACGATCCATTCTCACTAAAATCGGTGAAATAGTTGGTGGTGTGTGACTTAGTGACGTAAAGCGTCATGTACTTTTCACAGGTGATGATATGGAGCACAAAGTTACGTAGTGCAAGCATGGACGTACGGGATGCAGAGTAAAAATGACTGAGACACAATTCACCTGATTAGATACCAGTGTAGCATCAACATGAATATAAGTCTGCTTTTATGGTAGAAAATGTACACAATGTTTTTTTGTAGATTGTTAAAGTAGTAGTTCTGATTCAAGTCTGAACTGAAACATTGAGCCTCCAGTTCCAAACACTCCTCTAAAAGATCCCTTTTGACTCAATGAAGCTCTAGCGAAACATCAAAAGATCCTTTTCTGTCCCAGACAAAGCTGTAAATAACACCCACATCACACTTGAAGATTCCTCTACACTCAAAAAAATATTTGGGCCTGAATTTAGGATTTATGCATTTCAATTACATATAAAATTCCATCCATTGGAATTACATAGTTTAATTATAACTTAACACATATACTTGATGTGAAGCGAGTAATAAGATGAATGTAATAGTACCAATAAACTCAATGTGCTTCCACTACACAGTAGCCAGGTTTATGCATTCATAAAGCCAATTGGTTTGAAATTCATAATAATAACCAGGTTTATACATTAAACAAAATTTACTTTAAATGCATAGTTTATTAACTCTTTAATTAAATGTCTACCCATTTGAATTACATAGTTTTAATGCAAATGAACTCCTAAACATAATGTGAAGCAAGTAATAACTCTGATGTAATAGTACTAATAAACTCAATATGCTTCCACTACACAATAGCCAGGTTTATGCATTCATATGGACAATTAAATGAAATTCATAGTAATAACCACGTTTATACATTAAGCACAATTTACTTCAAATGCATAAAGTTTAAGGACTTCTTATCAAGAAACCCAATGTATTTGAAATGTTTCACCAGATTTGAATTCTTGTAATAACCTAACAACTAACTACAAAACATAAAAAGACCACCATGTTCCACATTTTATTCAGCAATTTATTATTGCTTTCAGTTCATGTTATCATTTTGACACAAAGAGGAGCAAGCATGAAAGAACAGACTGCTTATGTCTGCAAAAAACACATAACAAAAAAAAAAAAAAAAAAAGCCCCATAGTTATATGCATTTAAAGATGCAATTTTCAAATGTTTTGGGACAACTAATCTTTGCTCTCATGAAAGCATATTAACAACATAATATATGCAAACGTCCATGAATCAACCACTTAATCCTCATCAGGGTCGCGGGAGTAAATGCAAACTTTTAAAGGCTAATTTTAAGGAAACTAAGCTTTTTTGATTTACAGAACAGAAAAAACAAACTATTCCTGGGATTCAGTACTGAAATTGCTAAAATATTATCCCAAAGAAACAGTTCAAACAAGTGAGAAATCACTTTGACAAAATTTTCCAGAGGAAAGTGCATCAGGCTAAATCCTTATCACTGCAACATCTTGATTTTCAACATCTTTCATTTTTGCGGATAGTCTGGTGGGTCCAGTTCCATCAAGACTTTCTGGAAAAATTCAAATGTGCACTTGAGATCTTTAGGGTTGTTCAAGTTCAGTGCGTATATGAGTCCAAAAAGGATCACACATCCATGTGTGACACTCTTTAGGTTTCGCAGGACTCCCACACCTTCAAGCACAATGCCAACATCTGCAGGTTAGTCTTCAGAACCAGCACCCTCCACCCGAATTATGTAGATGCCCATATTTGTCTGTGTGAGCTCAGTCTCAGCTTCTGCAGAGTCGCTGTCCTGAAGGGTAAGCAGAGACACGAAATGTTTTAACAAATTGATATTTCAGATACAGTATGTAGAATCATTCAAAACCGCTAACAAAAACCTGTACTGATTTGGAACTCAAACTGATCCACAGTCATGCTTAAAAATGCTAACACTGAAAATTAGTATGTTGCTGTGATTATCTGGCCTGATGCCCTGACATCCCACTGGAAAACAAGGTGGGTTGAATTAACTGAAATCTGTATAGAATTAAAAATTTCTGCTCCTTAATTTCCTCATTATGTTCATATTATTTTTCACATTGTGTCAATTTAGGTGATAGTTGGATTTCTTACCAACGGTAAGAGTGTAATTGATCCTCGAAGTTTAACACATTATCGCTTTCCCTTTTGTGGGGAACTTCATATCTAATGTAACAACACAACAGAGCGGTTGAAGATTGATGTACACCTACCACATACTCTCTGACAAGTGTCTCCAGGTCTTCATTTAGATAGACTCTTAGGCTCCTCAGGACACAGTCACGTTTGATGTTTATGTTGTCATTCTGAAACAAACATACCAACAATTAGAAAAAATAGTCAATCATTAATCAGTCAGACATCGATTTACAGTTGTACCTCTTTCCTTAGTTGTAATCACATTATCCTAATGACTTTGACTTTGACACACTTTGTCACTCATAATCTCAGATATAATGTATAATGTGATATGATGTACATTTTCTGATGGTATAATAAATACTTTGCATGAGTAAAATCATCATTGAATAAAATCATTAAAGAGCTCTAAGAAGATGGTGTATACAGTGTGTAATATGATTTCACAAACCCACATTTGCTACAGGATATAACTGTAGGCCTGGAAATCTGTTCAGGAGAAAGAAAAATCCAAGGAATTCCAGTAGCATTCCACCACTTGCTCGACACCTTTATTTAAAAAAAAACAAACAAACTTACTCTTGCTGTCAGTGCCATTATGGCACGGATTTTCCGTCCTGCCGATCCTCCTTTCGAATGGAAAACCTTCATTGGTGTGTCTATCAAGTTGTGCAATAAATTTTGATGCGAGAGGAACAGTTGTTAGCCGCAAAAACTCCAAGTTCACCTGAGAGAGAGGAGAAAAGACAGGACATACTTTAATTGAAACACAAGCTGTATAACTGAATGATTTTTGCATCAAAATTTCAAACAAATGGGTTATTTCACTTACTTCATCAACTTCAAAAAGTGCTGGCCACCTGTTTAGGACCTCTGTAATAAATGGATCTTGAAGAACTTCTTGTCATCTGTATGAGAAGGTACGCTGCATCTTTTCCTTAATCACTGCCTCATTATTCTTTTTTTTTTTTTAACCTCAGTCAGTAGCGCAACCCTTTCCACTTCTAGGCTGTCTGTGGTTTCACCTCTTGGATGACTTGGACAGAAATTAACCTCTGCCTTCCGTGGCTTCTTTATGTTTGAGGCTGGTTTCCCTTGACCTTTCCTTTTGTTCTCAAGTGAGTTGACAAGCTCGGCCAAGCTTGGTGCGGAAGTTCATCATCTTGATCTTAATCTAGTGCTTCCATCCACAATACCGAGTTCCTTTCTCGCACAAACATGGGTGCGTCTGTATCAAGGCCTCAGCAACTTCTTTAAACTGATCATCCCTTGGATATGCTGTGTATTTGATAATTTCTTCTGCAAGGCCTTCAAGAACATCGGATTGGAGTTTCGGGGTTTGAGACAGGAGAGTTCCATTTGCAGTGAAATCATCGTTTCCCTTCTGGAGCAGCATCTCAGCACAGTATGAAAAGCGCGGCACAACAAAAACTTCAGGCCAAGAGCAGTACCGGGACATGTGACAAAATCATAGTATCACTGCTGGAGTCAAAGGATTCTGAATCATTTGATTCTTGCAATGAGGAGCCAGCGAGTGGAGTCATTGGGACTATGAAGCAGGTATTATCAGTGGGCGGAGCTGAGGAGATTACAGAGCTGGTAGCCTCGGAAGGCTAGTATACCACTTTAAAAGTAGTTCGATTTTGAATGTCTGCTGTTGACAAGAGGTTCATGAATTCGTTTCCAAAGTCTACATCTTTGTACTGAAGCCTGAACTGCTCTGTCACTCCAAAGAAACTTGTTTCAAGAGTCAATTCTTCCACAGACGATGGTATTCTGTTTTCAATGGTAAGTTTTCTTGCATCGTCTTCACCTCCAAAAATGACTCTGAAGCTGACTCGTCCTGACATTCTGCTTTCTCAATCTAGAGTGCAGATTGAAATATACAAAGAGGACAGGTATTAGTCTTTTTATTTCATAAAATTTAAAGGTTCAGTGTGTAAGATTTGGAGCCTCTATTTTCAGAATAAGGCAGACATTGAATATAATATCCATAACTGTTTTCATGCATGTATAATCACCTGAAAATAAGAATCTTTTTATTTTTGTTACCTAAAAATGATCCTTTTATATCTACAGTATCCTTTACACTAGGAAGGTGAGGGTGATGTGAGGAGATTGCAATGCAGCGATTTCAGCACTAGATGCAACTAAATTCTACACACTGGACCTTTAAGAAAGTATTATTATTAACAACTTGGCCTGCTGGTGGTGCTAATCAAAAGGTCATATGGGGTCCTGCAGATCACCATGAAGTTACCGTTGCTGATTAATCATATATCTTTATCTTTATATGTTTCTATATGAGTGGACAGGAGGGTGAGCGACCATACCAGCGTAACAAACACTTCATTTGACTTCTGGGACAGGTGGACAATATTCATTTATTATTTGAATTCTGACGTTGATAATGAAGTCACATTTTTCACCAGGTTGTTCACGTTTATATTTCCTGCATTAAAAACACAGTAAAAACATACGGGCAGTATCTAGTAAGTATCTCATATGCGCGTTTTGTACTCCATTTTCTGGACTTTGTAGTTTTACCACAGATCACGTCAGTAACATTCGCCGTCGCATGATGATGTAGTCTAAGTGTAATTGCAGTCGTATTCTCTGAACACCGCGGTCGTCTTCTCCTAACTCCTTATGAACTCTCCTTCACATCTTTCCTTGACCTCGTGACATTTTCTATCGAGGTCAAGGAAAAGTGGTTAGGAAAGGACTTAGGAGCTAATTTTTTTGACTATTCGACCGTACCCTATGCGTCACTGGCCACCGTCATGTTGGCTGTGTTGCTTCTTCCGCCTTCTGGCTAATCTCAAAATCAGTAAAGACGTGAATTATTGGCGGACCTAAGGCAGGTTGATTGACACCTGGGTGCTCAAACAAGCCATCTGTAACAACACCCACCTGTCATTCAAAGCTGTGAGGCTGTTAATTCTGCATAACTTTAAGCTTTAATATAATTTGAACAGGTGAGTTCCATAAAAATTCACCCTCAGTACAGTTGTCATGAACGGGGAAATTAGCTATAGAGACCAAAACTGTTTTTTGTACCAGGCTGTAAACATGTTTATTTCTGCTGTGAAGTTGGACATTTTAACATGGGGACTTATGGAGACTGACTGACTGACTTCTGTAGCCTGTCTCAAGCGGCCGCTTGGGGATTCACAGTTTTTAGCACTTCCACATTGTGCATTTTCCATCACCGGAGGTTGCCGATCCAAACCAATCTCATACATTTTAAGTGCCAGAATCCGTCTTTTTACACATTTAGGTCTATTTAAACCATATTCATAGGATTAAACTGATTACATTTTATTGTTTTCACAAAAAACAGATTTATACAGGTTGTAAAGAATATGAATAAATTAAATTTAAAAGTTTGGCTATTTAAATAAAATCAAATAGATCCAAACACATAATAATGAACTATGGCAAGTTTTTTTTTTTTTTTTTTTTTTTTTAAATGTAGGTCTATTTAAACCATATTCATAGGATTTAACTGATTACATTTTATTGTTTTCACAATAAACAGATTTAAGAAAAATAATAAATAATATAAGGATTTAAGGTTTTAAGGAATATGAATAAATAAAGTTTTAAATTTGGGCTATTTATATAAAATCAAATAGATGCAAACACATAATAATGAACTATGGCAAGAACATTATTTTTGAGTGTACCTTCTGTTGTGCTGCTGCACCACCGACACTCTCACGTCTCTGAGTAAATGCATTCTCCTAAATGTATGTGACTGGAGCTATTAAAGCTAATGCGCTGGTTGTGCTTTTTTTTTATCCACGTAACTAGAGGCTTAATTTAAGTTGGCACGTATATGGTGTTTAATGTTGCTGTTGAGGGCCAGCTCGTGTCATCGTTATAGAGCGAGAAGAGAGACTCCACTTGAGGCTGCTGCAGAAACAATATGAGACGAGGAGTGAGCTGAAATTCCAAAACTGTCAAATGAGATGACCCTTTAGTACATACGCAAATTAAATTGTGTTAATGAATAAAAAAAACTAATTAAATGAATGTATGATTCATGGGAGCAGCTGATTCATAATTCCCAGCAACATTTGTGATATAGCCAATGACCTTTACGGACTAAACAGTTATAACTGGTTTGAAAGGGAATAAAGAAAACAGAGGTTTTATTACAATTAATTCAAAAAGTACTTTAAAGTGAATCATTACAATGTAAGAATTTGTTAAGATGACTTTGTACAATGCACACAAGTCATTTAATTTGTCTTTTTTTTGCTTTATGTAGTCTCAAAATCACCTTCGTACACAGACAGATAGACCAATAACTTGCATATTTGTATATGATTGTATATTTCAAGTATATCAGTTCAAAATACAAGCATGTATATCAATTCTATGAAAACCTTTTTGCAAATTGTAAAGGGTTGCTTCTTTAACTTCTGGACTAATTACACTGTGATATAGATATAATATTGATGAATATACATAATAAATTAGTATTATATAATTAATATTTGGTTGTCTTTACTTACGCAATTTAGCAATTAACAGGTGTGGCTTCTCAAAAGTTAATTAGTGTAATATCTTGCCTTCTTAATGTGTTCGAGACCATCAGTTGTGTTGTTCAGAGATAATGTTGGCCAGTAAATAGCTCTACTTGACTTCTGGCATTAGCTGCCATGCAAGGCTAAGAGCTAACCATATATTCACATTCACATCTTCTGAAGCAATCTGGGGTTCAGTATCCTGCCCAAGGACACTTCGACATGCAGACTGGGATCAAACCGCCATTCATCTGATAAGTGGACGACCAGCTCTGCCTCCTCAGAACAGTACAACAACCCATCATGAAGGTCAGTCAATCCAGGAAATTTCAAGAACTTATATAATGCGTCATCATCATCATGTGATGATATAATGAACAAGAGTTACCTCTGGTGCAAAGGATAAGTTCATCACAGTTACCAGCCTCAGAAATCACCAGTTTATAGGACCTCTCTGGGCCACATAAATGCTTCACAGAGTTCAAGTAGACACATCTCTATATCCGCAGTTCAGAGGAGGAGACTGTGTGAATCAGGTTTCATGGTCGATTTGCTGCAAGAGAGATCAACATGAAGAAAAGAACTGCTTGGACCAACAAACACAAGAAATGGACATTAGACCAGGGGGAATCTGTACTTTGGTCTGATGACTCAAATGGGAGGTATATTTATATATTTTTGTATTTTTTTAAGTAAAAAAGTCAGAAATTTAATTTAAATAAAGCAAACGTTATCTTGTTTAGGATTGGATCATTGGTCTAACAACAGGAGGAAGGAAAGGGAAATGTTTGAAGGTGTTATGGTGGGCTGCTGGAATCTGTGATTGGCGTTTTTCATTATTTTCTGACATTTAATCTACATTGGAGGTACGCTGCAGATTTTCACATGAAAGACTTTCAATTTTTTCAGCATGTTGTACTCTCATTGTACAGGATCGTAATTTTTAGTCCTATTTAATTACATTTTTACTGTTTCAAAAAGAAGCACTTCTTTCTTGAGAGAAGAGTAAACTGAAACATTCAGAGAAAATTTGTGCCTCTGACAATGAATATTTGAATCTTAATTAAATCTTTAAATGTATGTTTTCCTACATGTTTGGGTTTCATTTGGGTTTCGTGATTCTGCCATTTGCACAACTCTCTGAAAATGTTGTGTATTGGAAATGAATAGTTTTCTATTCCTCTGCATATTTTTGCAAATACATCAAACAGTTCTGATTTGTGTTGCAGAGGAACATTTTGAATGCTGAGCTTTTAAAAAGGCGCTCCCTCACTTGAACTCATCACTGAGGATTCTGTGATATCTCTCTTTGTGTTAAAGGGTAGAGTGGGGGAAATTTGTCAGTGGTGTGCCACTGTCTATCTGTTGTAATTTTTAATATTTGTAAGTTTTGCCACCAAGGTTTTCCTCACCACAACAGATGGCTTTGAACTCATCACAGGAAGCTTTGTGCATAATCTTCTTGTCGTCGCCTGTCAGTTGTGTCTGGCAGCAGTGGCAATCAAAGTGGATGCTGATCGTATTTACCTATATGGGAATGTCAAGGTGGTAGTATCGAGGAGGTGCTTTGAGAGCAGAGTTTGAACACCAAGATGCTACTCAGAGAGAAGCAGCGCATTTCCAGAGCAGAAGTCATACAGAGGATTGTACACCTGTCAGCTTGTAGGTGTAAACAGACAAGGAGCTGCTGGGAGATTTACATTCGTAGCTAAGTGTTCTTTAGTGACAGTGTATTTTTATTAACCTCGACATGTACAACAAAGTCATGCTGTGCATTTTCATTTTGGAGGAGCATTGCACTGCTTACTCATTACACTGAACATTACACACAAGATCTGTTCCATATAATCTAACATGACTAATACTTCAGTGACTAATAGCTTGAACTTTCTGGATTTCTCTTCTTTGGTACATTTCGATACTTAAATTAATGAACATATGAGAGTCTGTGACATTAGCCTCATTAGACATTTAGACTTCAGTTGTGTCATCAAATCATGTGCAAGTGCTTTAAGTAATTAATGCATTAGTGATTTTTTCATGCGTTAAATGATTTGAGAACTTATTACAGAATTTTGGCCCAAGGACGACTATGAGTTTTTGTATCCTTGAGTGAACTTTAAAACTGCCATCAAATGAGAGCAGCACATAAAAGATGATCATAAAGTAACTGCAGAACTTTGCAGCACACTGTGATTCAGTTCAATTGTTGTCTGGTTTCCTCTGGCTGCTCTGCCTCCTTCCGGATGGACAATAAAGAAAGGGTGTTACCTAATGTTAGCTCAGTTTGTTAGCCGGGCCGCCCAGACTGTGAGCTCAAAGCACCAGGGAAGTGTTATTGTTTGTACCACAGGCATTTTGGACCACCAGAAAGAGGATGATTTTAGGCCTGGGACACTGGAATAGGTACCAGAACCAGAACTGGACAAGTGAACAACCTGACCTGGATCAGCAGAGTCAGAGCATGGGAGAGGCGTAAAGACTGGAGATACGTTGGTGAGGAAGATAAGAAGAGAAAAAAGTAAATGAACGAGTAAGAAGCTGCCAGACAAGAGTAAATCTGCTATGTCTTGTGTTGTTGCACTTGCTTGATGTTTGAATGTTAGCAAAGTTGTCGTCAAATTTTTGATTATAAGTAATATAACCATAACAAATCATGTGTACAACTGTCCATATTTACTATAGTTGTACTACATTGCAAAAATACCAATTTCTATGTAATTTTGTTTTAAACAAGTATAATTTTTGCCATGTTCACCATCAAAGGGTGGGCCATCTACAGTTGCAATCAAATTTATTCAACCACCATTGCAAATTGGGTTTATTGGTAAAATGTACATTTTTTCATCTTTGTGCAATAAATAAATTACACCAGTTCAAATAGTTAAAACTAAATATTACAAGGGTTTCATCCAAATTAAACACAAAATGCTACTTTTAATTGTAATAGGGTTAGTTTTCAAAATGATGCATGCGTTTTAATTTTGTGTTTGAGTGCTCTTTTGGTGTATTTATAGTTGTTGTGTTTTGCATGCATTTGTATTTTCCAATACTCCTTGAACCTCTCACCGCTAATAGTTGGCAAGGAACGTCAGGTGAGACACACCCTACATGGAAGCAGAAAAACAAGGAGCACGTGGAAACGGAGGGTTGAATGAGCCGGTTGGTGCCCAGTTGGGGCCAACACCAGAGCCGAGAGCCAAGAGCCAAGCCGAGAGTCAAGCTTGTGTCTGGCTATGCATCACGTTTGCAGCAGGTCATAACATGAAGGGGTTGAATCATTTTGAGACTGCAGTAGTTATTAAAAGTGGCATTTTGTGTTGAATTTGCGGAAACCACTAATATTAGTTGTCTTGAACTATTTACATTTTTTAATTTATTTAAGTTTATTGCGAACAACTAAATTTTGCCAATAAACCTAATTTTCAATGGGTGTTGAATCATTTTGATTGCAACTGTAGCTAAAAAATCAACCATAGATCTCTTTAATCAAAATCGTGATCCACAACACTTTTGAAGCACTTCAAACATAATTGTTTACAATAGAACAACCAAGAATGGACTACATTAAGTAAGTCATCCAATCAGCCATTTGGTTGTACATCACTCTATTGGTTTGTTCACACAGTGTGGCTGATGATAGCATTTACAATCTACAATTATAGTACAATTATATTACAACAATTATATACAGACTGATATTATTACACAAGTTCTACAGCGCATGATACACTATATTAGATATGACATCAAAAAAATCCTGATCATGCAAAGGGGTGAGAAGGAGCAGTGTAGAACAGCAAGAGTTCCAATCAAAGGATAAACTACCACAGGCAATGAGTAGACCACTGCAGTGGAAACATTGGGGAAAAGTGAAATTACATTATACTGTAAGTGAGGCACCAGCTGCAAGAAGGAAAATGAAACATATAGAAGAAAAGGAGGCGCCAACCAAAGAAATTATCAATAAAGAAAGAATCCTAAATGAAAAACCTGGCTGTGGGAAAATAAGGTTGGAGTCAATAGAGAGGAGGGAGGAGAGCTGAACGAAGTATAAGAAAATGAGAGAAATGGTTGTTGGAAAGAAGCGGACATTTGAAGAAGTTTTTTGATGAACTAAAGGCTTCAAAACTCTTTGCAAGAGAACAAGTGAACTACAGAGGCAGACGAAAGAAGAGAAGGATAAAAGAATGATAAAACAGTAGAAACAGGAACTAAAGAATGTGCTGTGGCAAATGGAGGGAGAGGCGGGGATGGTTTTGAAAGACGTGAAAGGGAGGAGACAAATAGACAGGAGAGGGAGAAAATAAGGAAGATCTCAGAGTTGAAGAAAAAAGAAACCCTGATGAAGGCGAATCCCCACATCTTGGACTCAAAGACAGACGAGGAAAAACTTTGAAAGACAGGTGGAGGAGAGCGACAGATAGAAAGCAAACCAGAAGGAAAGTTAGGCGAGTTAGATCTGTGCATGTTTTTCAGTACTGGAGGAGGTCGGGCTGAAACTGCTGATGAGAAACAGACACAACAAGCAGACATGGAGGATGATGACTATCAAAGAAGAACAGGTCAATAATGTAATGGCCGTAAAAACAAGTGGAAAAATGTTGCTGCCTGTGATTCCTGCACTACAAACTACTCATCTAACGCCTCATTTCCACCGGGGACGTAAGCGCAGTGGAACGGCTGCGCCGCAGTCACCGGAGCTGATCGCTGTCACTCTAATCAATGAAACCATCCCCACCGGGCGCGCCGCGGAACATCTCAGCAGCGTCCCAGCAGCAGCACTATCATTCCGTAGCACTTGTATTTTTGACGGAGCCATTGCTGAATCCCGTCAAGCTCAACAGAGCAGATTGCACCAGACAGGAAATCCGACACAGAATCAACATAATACACTTCCGCCCCTTTCAAAGTAAAACACAATATGCAGTTCATGTAGGCTATCACAACTTCACATCAACATTATGTCATGACTGGTGGCACCAGGTCAGCAGTCAATCGATCAAAGGGTCTCAACATGGACGACGACAGAGTAATTGTTGAAGTGGAACAACACACAATAATTTATGACACAACAGATCCTTTTTATAATCTCTTCCACGTCAGAGAAGCAAAGTAAGCTGTTTGTTGTTGTTGTTTCCACAGTTTACCACAGGATCTCGCGGTTTCGCGTACTTTCAGGATTATCGCGTGATCTCGTGATCTCGCGATCTCGCGTGAATATGGCTGGCTCGCAAGGAAGCGCTACGCTGCCGTAACGCACCCGGTGGGGATTGACGCAGGGCAGAGGACGGAGCCGTTCCGTGGCGCAGCCGTTTCGCTGCGCTTACGTCCCCGGTGGAAATGAGGCGTAAGACATGCACATTGCATTTAGTGTGAATTCAAGTACCATTGGTGGTAAAACCATGATTTGCAATGAGCAATTAGGTATTTCTCTGGGTGCAGAGGTGGAACTAGATGGCCAGTTTTATCAGGATTTACAGGCACAGTTGATTAGTTGGCAAAGACACGATGAATAACACACTTTATCGGCAACAACAGGGTCAAAATTGTAGAAACGGATGGTAAGATTCTTAAAAATATAGTTTGACATATAGTTTGATAATAGCTGTATTCAAATTGAGATTTCCATGTGTTGTTTTACAGTAGATTTAAGGTAAAGGAGAAGTTTTCTTTCAATGCTTTAATTTAGTGGCTATTTGCCAAAGGAGTTAAGCTGGCCAAAGCAGGAGGGTGTATGACTGGGTCTGCTGAGGAAGCAGAGCACTTTTTGTCTTGTACTATGCTGTTTTGGAGTAAATGTGAACATATTCATCTTTGCCACTGAAGGCCCAAGAGCCTCTGTAAAATCATGAGGGCAGAAAAGGGGTGGAAGCCAGTATGACAAACAAAAGATTTATGGAGCCTAATTTTATTGCAGCAAATATGGTGGGAAAAAACAGTATCATCAAGTGTCCAAAGAGTCCAATCCGATAACTACGTGATTGAAATAACAGCTGTAGCCCACTTTATCTGAGCTATTGTTAAAGAATTAGTATATCACTACACGTTATTTGTCTTTATCTAACCTGATCTGAACTGAGTATGTGAACACCTGGACAGACCTGACTTTCTTGTAATAAATAGTATAAAAGCCATTTCCCAGCAACACTTGGATTGGTATGGAAAACCCTCTCAAGCAGTGCCAAGGTGACCTACTCAAGATCTTGGTGTTCCCCCAAAAATCCAAGCAATGTTGATAGTGAGTCTGGCAGTGTGAAAGCGAGCCAAAGAGTGATTAGATATCCATTTGACCAGAAGTAACTCATGTGGCTCATTGGCGTGCATCGGATTGGTGGGAATTGATTATGAATGTAAAGGTGTTTCCATTGTTACGACCGGCTCATAGGCCGCAACAAAACAGGAGATGTGCAAACTCAATTACAAACAAACCAAAGTTTATTAAAGTAGGTACTCGGATGGGATGTGAAAATCAGTATCAGGAGTGTAGGTGAGTGTGTGGGTGCGATGGTCAATGTGGGGTGCATGTTGTAGTGCAAAATAGGACAATGCAAAAAAGACAAAAAACAGCACGCCGGTATGGTGCTAAATGAAGAGAGCAGAGCAGAGCGCTGGCGTCCGGGAAGGCGGGGTTAAATAGGGCTGACTGGGAACGCTGGCCAGGTGCTCCCTGTCAACCTAATGACAACTGCTTCAGACCTGCAAACAAACAAACAGACCAATAGTACACTATACACAGAACACTACACAGAACCTAGGCCTGGGGCCGTCACACCATATATCTACAATCTTTTTTTATGGTGTTCTGCAAAAATAAAAGATCCCTCTTCAGACCATCTCTTGGCTCAACGTAATGGTTCAAAACCGTAAGTTAGAAACACAAGTCATTGGTATGATATGAATGAAATATTAACTGGGAGAATATGTGACTCCTGAAACTGAAGTGAAGTGATCAGCTGGAGAGAAACACTCATAATTGTATTGTGGTATTACACAGTCATTGCTTGCAGAGATCACTTTCATCAAACAATAAACCAGTTTATTTTGGCCCGTTATCAAGCATTAATTACTACAGCTGATATGATCAGACACTGACGATTTCGTCATTTTAAAAAGTGAAATATGTCAACTAAAACTAAGAAGGTGCAGCATGAATCTTCTGTACACTGCTTTTTGCTACTGAAAGTTAGAGTTGGTCTTCAGAGAACCCATTCCATTAATGTAGTCCTATTAATGCTGACCACTGTCAAAGAATCCACAAGGTCAGAGGAGCGGATCTCTGACTGATCTCTTGATTGGATGAAAATAAAACTTAATTTTATTTCTGCTATAAAAAGAAATTAGATTTAATGAGTTCACAGATATTGTTCATTAAGATTGGACATACCCCAGTATATGAATAAAGTCCTAAAAAAATAATACTGAAATGATTTATTGTCATCTAAACCACATAAAAAGCTTCACTTTTATTTCAAATTACAGCTGTATGGAGAGGCTATATGTCCTTTAGCATCTACTAGTACTGGTTGTCTTGATGTCAGTTATTAATTCATGTAAAACTCTTGATGTTTTGATGATGATGCTGTTTCTCGTTTACTGTCTGTATTGCTCATAAATCTGTGCACTCGATTAAAAACACTAGATGGCAGCAATGTATCAGAGGATATCTAACTAGGTGTTCTCTCTAATGAGTCTCAAATTCTGTCTTGCACCAGCCAAATCCAGGTATAGTAAATATTTTACTGGATAGTAAATAGTAGAGCCCTACAGGAAATGTATTGCTGAAAGATTAACAGAGGGACGGAGAACTGAACTCCTGCTTTTGCTCTCAGTGCCTTTATTGATTGCCTTTAATCGATAGGCCTAACATTTCCTCAATGACCAGAGAACAGGATAGAAGGTTACTTCTTGGCATCAACACTGACCCCCCTGCTGATCTGGAACAGATTGAATTAGAAACTCCATCAGTTGGAGGCTCAACCACTTCCTGAAAACCATGCTGTGACACTGGATTGGATCTCCCTCAAAGGAAATCATCTCCCAAAGTCTGTATTAACACCATCTTGCCCCCCTGCCAAGTTAGGCCAACCTGTTCCACTTGTCTCTTGCCAGGGTTACAACTGGCACAGACGGCAGCAGGTACCTTTAAATGCGGGCCAGGGCACAATTCTCCAAAGGTGGGCTTCTGATTAATTGAGCCTGAGGATATGCAGCCTAGCCACTGACAGATACTAAGTGTGGGTGCCATGTTGAGGGAAAGAGCTCTCCATCTTGCCCCTGGTGACTCATTTTGTACGGAGGAATAGAGTGGGGAAATCCCTTTGGAGCTCCATCTTGAAGAGCTACGCTGACCAGATGCACAACATTTGAACATTGCCAGCGTGCCGGGAGATGTCTCCCCCGTGATTGATATCTCGTCCCAAACTGCAACACCTCGTCGAGGATTCAATTTAAATTCTATTTCATTGAAAAATGATTCCTATTGGCTGATCATTGTCTGTACACTCAATTAAATATCACTTTCCCCGTTCAGTGGTGATCAGTGAGAAATGAAATAGGTTACTACCATGGTAATGGTCTACTAGCTCTGCAGTCAATTTCAATCTACTGTCTATGAGGCTGCTACTCATTCTGTAAACAAGTCATGCTTTTGCCTCTTTGTCCCATGGCTAACAATGTTTGATGCCGTGGTAGGAGGCTTGCAGCAAGTTACAACGATGGTTTGAAAGGTAATTACTGTGAAATTGTAAACATACATTTTACATACACACACCTACATTTTCTCATGCAGATCTAAGCATGTATGCACACAGACACACATACACAGAGGGCATGTTCATGTGTGCAAGTGAAGATGCTAACTATGCAGACAGTTAGGCAGAGCTATCCTCCCTGGAGACACAGAAAACCTCTCTGTAGTGCTGCATAAATGATCTCTAACTGCCTTCTGCTGTAAATATGTTCATGTTTATGGCATTTTAACAACAACTGGCATGCAAAATGAAGTACCTGGAGTGTGGGCGGGTGCATATTTGTGTGTGTGCATGTGTGTGTGTGTGTGAGTCTTGTGTGGATTGTGTGCCGGCATTTACAGCTGTGCCTGGATATCATGAGAATACATCGGTCTCTGTAGCTGTGGCAGAGCAAGCAGCTGAACCAGTCACTTATGATTACACTTATCACCCACTTCCAAGAGCACAGGAAGCTGGAGAGAAGCGAGAGGAAGCGGGAAGGAGAGAAAAGTGGGGGCGAAAGTGGGAAGGAGACATAGCGAATAAGGGTGGGAGAGAGGAACACGAAGTGTGTGTGGTTAAGTGAATTGTAAAAATTTACAGCTAAAATGGGATTTCTCTTCTTCACGACGAGGCATACTTAAAATGATATGAGCCTTACAGAAAAGATAAGGCAAATATTTAATAGTGTAGCCAACAGAATAGAAAAGTGTGAACCTGCATGCCTTACAGGATACACTGCAGATTGAACATTCAAACTGATAGAGCTATAAGTGGTACAGAGTTATTAGAGCCAAGAGGTCTGGACTGCTGCCTTTTGGTGCACATGCTCGCCTCAGGACGAGTTTATGCGAAAGCGAGGTAAGATTATTATTTTTTCCTAAATCTACATTTATTCTTCTGTAGGTGATGCTAAGGTCTCTGTCTACCCCTGGGCATTTTCTTTTTCCTATCTATGCAGTTGTCGTTGCCGTTTTGAAATTATTCTAAAGCTTAATTCATTTTAAATAGATATCTTGGCAGCAGACAACTATCCTCTATGTAGTCTTCATTATACATGGGGATTTCCATCTGAAAAATATGGAGGAAGCAAATGTGTAGGCGAGGAGACCAGGGATTCAAGAATACCCATGAAGATCACAGTGTCACGCTTTTATCATCCAACTTTCCTTTATATCTTTGACCTAGCAAAGTTCTATCTTATTATAGCTGTCTTTGAATTTTTACAAACTTGACACATTAATTGCCCTCTCATTTTTCCTCTTGAGTAGCACCTGATCCGCACAGAGATTACAGCATTTGACAATAAACAGACTCCCGCGATAACACGTTTCTCTAAGAAGATTAAAATGTTAGAGAAAACCAGCCAATCTGGCTCATATGAACCTCCACTGTTCATGTTTTTAATGGAGCAAGTGGCAAACAGGTTTTGGGTGTCAGATAAGGATCCTTTGGGATCATGCAAAACTTGAACTAACAGCTTCACAGAGTTACGCAAAGTGGTTAATATGCTAAGTGCTATTTAAATGAGTATTATCTAACAGTTTTGGAAGGAACATTCTTGCCGCTTCAAAAAAATGAACCATCAAAGGCAATGAAGACGACGACTGCTAGCTAGTAAACATTTAAAATACAATTAGGTCCCGCTTGTGAGACTTCCAGGATACATACAATGTATTTTGGTGAGTAACACTGAATACAAACATAACTTGCTTGTTTACAAGAGAACTAAACAGGGAGCCTTTCAGTGAAAGTAGCAATACCAAATACTCAATTACTAGCTAGGTCCTGCATGCATAATTGTGCTTAAGTAGAAATCAAATCAAAAATGTTAGCATAACAATAAATATCAAAAGTAAAAGGACACATTAGGCATCAGAATAATTCCTCTCAGTGTAGTGTATTGTCAGACTAGTATTACTGATGTTTTACTGTGTATGCAGCATGAATATTTTAGCTAGTTGAAGTGATGCTAATTTCAACCACTTCATACACTGTTGGGTAGTTCAAATAAATGTAGTACAGAAAACAATATCAGAACTCTTTCATTTTTTATTGTTAATCTAATACAGGGGTGTCAAACTCATTTTCACCGAGGACCACATCAGCATAATGGTTGCCCTCGATGGGCCACATTAACAGTATAAATGTAACAGAATGCAATGTAATTTAAAATAAATTAAACTACACCTTATTATATTGTTAAATAACTGTTTCTATATTTATTTTGCATTCAGTTTACAAATATTACATATGCATTTGCATAGATGTAAAAAACAAATGTTCAGTTTAAAACCCACATTACTTGAATCAGTGTTCAAACTATTTAAGCAAATAAAGAAAAATATGTGAGCTTCAATCTGATTGGAGAACTAAGGACCCTCTGCCAATCAGATTTATGCTCACAGTGTCATATATCGCCGTGATTGGGTTATTATTGGAGTGAATGGACAGCTGGAGCCTGTGCTCTAAGCGAAGGGTACCTTCTGCGTCACTATCAGACGCCCAGGGGCGTGACAAATCATCGGTGGTTGAGGATTATGGGTAGTGTAGGCCTTTCCGCTATCCAAAACATACGAATAAAACTTTATTTTTCAGAATCGAAGGAGAAAAAAATCATACTGAGGGCAACAACATGAACCTATCTTATTGTTTAATTATCAGTGACACTTTGACGTGTTTGTGTTGAGAAATGTTGATGATATCGTTAAAAGAAATCCTTAAAATAGTGAGAAAAAATACTTCCGGGCAGAGGGTCCTCGGTTCTCCAATCAGATTTAAGCTCACAGTGTCATATATTGCCGTGATCGGGTTATTATTGGAGTGAATGGACGGCTGTAGCCTCTCCTCTGAGCGTCTCTTACCACTGCGGACGGGTTTACATTGGAGTCAATTGAGAACCCAGATCGTTTCATATAGATGTGGAAGGGTACCTTTTCCGTCAGTATCGCCTAGGGGCCTGACAGATCGTCGGTATTTTACGAGTTGGGAATGAATGTATGTTAAGACAATCATGCACCTATCACGTTCTCGCGGGCCTTGTGTTTGACACGTGATCTAATATGTAGTTGTACCTGAAAATTGTACTTGAGTACAGTACTTAAGTAAATGTACTTAGTATACAGGCACTCACTGATATATTTTCATCTACAGGGTAATTCTTGGGATGCTCCCATCCCATCTATGTACTTATATTTCTTTGCAATCAAGGAACTTTTACATGTTGTCTGTACAAAATATTTAGAAATTGGGATGGGGCGTTCAGATATTCTGCAACATCAGAATAGAATGTATTACAGAAAGTTTTAAAACTCCATGATCTGATTTCTTTGAATACTTTAAAATCAATTTTAAAGACCTGAATACAGAATCGTTGAGACATTGATGCTTAAACTGATATTGCTGGATTCAGAGATTGTACTGCATTTCTATTTTGTCAGATGTTATGTGTTGTAATACTGTTTTGTATTTCATCTGCTTTAATTTACTCGTGTTTAGTTAGTGCTGCTGTCTGCATGTTTTTTGGACAGTTACTTTCTACCTCTGCATGATAATTTCAGAATAACAGAATTGTGCAGCTTCATGTACAAACTGTATGTTGAAATCATTCAAAAATTGTATGTAAAATGTGACATTGAGTGCAGATTGTAAAATGCACATTTATACACTGTAATTGTAGTTTGTCATTCTGTGAATTAACAAATACGATATACCAAAAAATACAATTAAACTCAACATGATAATAATGATAAATATGTTATATTTTTACCTTTTGATATTTCTGTCAGTTTGCGTTCTTTGCAGCTGTATTTATGATGCTGAGTAAATCTACAGGGTTCACTGTACTTATAGGGCTGTTGTATACATAAAGTGACTCAATGTGAGTCACTTTCTATCAGTGTCTCTGTCAGTGTCAACAACTACATTGTTGTATTCTGTGATCTAACAATGCTACTGACATTGTTATCAACTCCGTTGATAGCTCTACATCTTGTTTGCTGTGTACTCCAATGAATTGTTGCTCTCAATTCACAAGCTGCTCCCAAGTCAGTGGATTAGATCAAATGAACCAAGTGTGAGTATTAGACATTTGATTTCATTTAAAGTCAAATGAAGAGGTGATGTTTTATAAGTGTGAATCATTAATGTGATAGAAATAGATTGAAAAAAAAAAAAAAAAAACATCACGCCACACTGTATGAGCTACTGGCTTTTAAAACAACTGATGAATTATAAATCAAAGCTTGTGCTGCTAACTTTAGACACACGATGTATCATGCAAAGATGCATGTATATCAGATACAGTGCTGTATGTTGCAAGTGAGCGCGGTTCTCTTTGAGCAAATGCAAATGGAGATGGATGAAAAAATTCAGCCACGCAGCTGTGTTAAATTATATATTTCATTTGTATGTCATGCTTGATTTCAAGCACTTATTGTTGACTCCTTTATACTGTATTCAGCAACTCTCTACTGCGTGTGCTTCATTCTCAGGTTTCCCTTTCTGGTATCTGTCCTATATCACTGTTTTGTGGGAGAGCTTAAGTCTTATCACCTCTTCATTATATATCATATCTTAACTCTCTGCCATGAACCGCCAACAACTGAAGAGCCATTCATGAGATTTTTCTACATGGTTCCTCTGCAAACTTTCATTCCCTTCTAATGCTATGGTGCTTATCTTCCAGTGGGAAATCAGATTCATTCAGCTTCCACTGCAGACTGATTTACCATGTTCAATTCACACTCTGCGATAAGTGGAGACACAATGGACGCTATTCAGCTCCGTCAGGATGTCAAGACTCCAAGTAACAGTTTCTTTGATAGAAGAAGAGAGATTGGATTGTACTCATTTGTATCTTGACTGTATACAGCAGAATACATGCTCAACCGATATGTCAACAACATTTTAACTTTCAGTGGCCACATTTCAAAAGGCAGAAGCGATTGTGTAGCAGTTTCTCTGGTTCCTCTGCAAAATTGTCTCACACATGCTGGTCTATTCTCTTCTAACACTCCTCTTCACACTGACACAGCTTCAAGCACACACAGGACCTCAGATATTTGCAGCAACACACATACAACTGTTCAATGACTTGAGCAATCTATGACTTCTTTCCACTTTTGTGAACAAGCAAGAAATGCAAGATCATCGACAGCCCTGACCACCATAAACAGTAATTGATGGACTTTTTTTTGTATCTTTACTAGCTATAGGAACAAGCTTTAAAGCTTGGTAGATGTCTTTATAATGACAAAATCTTGCTTGTTGAGCAGTTAAAAATGCAAACAAAAAGGGGAATGGGAGTAAAAATGGTGGAACCACTTAAGAGCGTCTTAAATTGCCAGCAAACACAATCCATGCAGCAGTTACGTAATTTGGAGTAGATGAAGTTGCGAGTCAGATCCAAAAGTGTGGAGTTTCTCAAAGTTAAAGTGGAGCCATTAATGTTAATCAATAGCGGTTCCCCACAAAACATTTGATAAAACATTTGTACTTCTGCGGAATGTTTAAACCATATCAATTACAGTACAGCTCACACAGATAGAGAATACATGATTCAGTTTCACTCAGCGGTTATTAATTACCGGTATCTCATAGCCCCTTTATAGAATTAATTAATAACTGAAGGCAAAGGAAATGTTTCTATTTCTTCACCTGCACTGCTCCCAAACAATGAGTCACCACAAAGCACTGTGGGTGCACTGTGTATTGCCAATGGACATTTCTGCATCACTACCAATCTTGGATAACAGGGTGAAATGATACCATTGAGTAAATATTTCCATGCATTGCAAAGAGCTTACTGCATGAGTGATTCAATGGCCATCTGACAGAAAAGGGTGATGGCACCGGGTACCTTCTATGTGTGAGTCAGCAACTGATTTTTTTTCCGAGATAGAATCATTTGAATGTCGCAGTTGCACTTCAGCAGTTCTGTTACCCTTCAAGAGAGCAAGGTGAGTTATGACACACACAACTTAAGAGATAATAGGCTATAAAATATTACTATAAAACTGATTATGGTGATGTTTCTTTCACATCTCAAATGTTTTGGTTTGATAGTAAGTAGTAAGTATTTTCTGGAAGCAGTTTTTTAGGTTGAAGGAACAGATGAGTTAAAAGACATTCTCTAACCCTCCCACACCAGCAGACACCCGCCTTGCTTCAAATACCTTTTTTTTTTTCATGTAGGAGTCAGAAAATGTGTGAACACTGTGACTTTATACAATTTTTGATCTCCGTTTGGATCCAGGAATGATCTGAAAGAAAGACAGATCTGAGTGAAATCCTCAATTATCACTTCAAACAGATATTTCTTCTGTTTTTCCAGCAATCTTTATGGCAGATTGACTGTTTGGATCACATTGGTTATATGTTATGCCATTAACCTGCTGAACTATAGTATGTTTATTATACTGCCACTTTTCTGCAATGAGACACACTTTGTGTTAAATGTCCTATGATGCACAACAACTCCTATAAGCTGTAAACATTAAAAAGATACTAAGTTAATTGAGGGTCAGTACTTGTTGATGCACAGAGCCTTGAGAAACTAACAGACTCAAACATTTACAGATACACAGCTTTAGAATGTGCACAGTGCAGGTGTACTTCTGAATGCTTTGCATCAACGACACTGCGCGTCCTCATTCAATCACATCTACAGCGTGGTCGACCTGGAATGACATACCTGTCTTGAGCTTCTCAACTGAGCAAACACATCATTTCAACAACCGGGATTTCTCCAGTTACTTCCCTGCTCGTTTGATACAGACCAGCGCTCCGTGCACGCCGTGCAAGAACCATGGGTAATGAAGGCAGTGCCAGCTGCGAATTCATTCATAGATCATCTGGTGATTTTATTAATGCATGAAGACTTGCCGGGTAGACCCACACCTCACAGTCCCTCCCCCGCCCCTCCCCGGGGAGGACATGATTAATGGTGTTCCCCCCAAACTGCATCAGTTAGCCAGTGCTATCTAGTATTTGTCTGTACAAGATCGCATCGACTTTTGGGAGATCATGCAGAAAATGAACTGTCATGTGTGCAGGAGCTTGCTGAACGAAGGGGTGGTAATACCTTTGTTCTGCAGGCGAACAGAAACAAGCCTCAGTGTGGGGTTGTGTAGATGATGGTGCACAGACACCTCCCTGGTCTCTTTCTGAGAAGAGAAATCTTGTTCTGCCTTTAATAAGTGTAGCCCCCCACTTCTTTTATGGAAATGGGTTTCAACAGAGGTCTCAGCGAGGATATTACAACATATCAAGCTGTTCCACTGTTTGGTTACACCACATAATGGCATCATTATTTCTTACTTTGCATGCAGATGGAAAAATTTACCACTGAACACTGACAGCAGGCTTTGTCTTTGTACTCTGTAAATGGCCACTTACAGTCAGATTAACATCTAAGACCAAACTTCCTGGATTTCAAAGAGGTTTTTCTCTGCCCTTCTTTGTGGCTCTGACACATTTTCATGGACTTCAGAAAGACATTATAACTAGAGATTACAGGATTCACTTTCCATAATGGCATGTTTGTTGTTATACACTTCTCTTCAAAGTCACATTTATAAATTAGATAAAAAGGGAAACTTTGATTTTCCAAACCTGATATGACAATGACTTGCAAGGAAATGACAAATCATAATTGAAGAACCTTTTTTAAAAAACTTAGTGGACACGAGGGGCATTTTCACTTGTGGATAAAGAACTCAAAAGCTTTATACAGTGAGTCAAATATATTCAGGCTTTTCAAAAAAGAGACAATATCGCCAGATCTGTAATTTTCTGCATCTTTCTGCAGTGCACTCATTCTTAAAAAGCACTTTACTGTTATGGTTTTGACTTATTTGGTTGATATTTATCTTTAGTTCCTGCCTTTGTTTTTTCCCACCTTTTTTGATTATCTCTTCCTCCCTGATTAGTTTCACAAATCTCTTCATCTTGTCTTGTCTAGTCTGTGTGTTCTTTGGTTTCCTTTGTCAGATCTTATTGTGTTCAATTCCTTAGTCCTATGTATATTAGCAAGTTCTGTATTCTGTTCCCCATGTTCTGCTTCTGTATCTTGGTTTTGGATTTTGCTTCGTTTTGGACTTCTGTAGTTTGGATTTGGTTTAATATTGGATTCTTGGACTTTGTTTTAGCTGGTCTTTCCCGCCGCCTCGTATTATTTTTGTTTTCTATCACTGCCTGAGTAAGTTAGTTAAATTACTTTTCGTTCATTACCCTGAAGTCTGCATTTGGGTCCACTTATTGAACCAAACTGTGACACTTTACCGTTATCCAATTTGGTGAGCAGTTTTTAAAACCTTTCCCCTTCAAAATCAGCTGTTAAAAGGTTGTGTTTTTTTCCCCCTTTCCTTTCTTCCTTGTAATTCACAGTAAAATCTCAAAATCTAGAGTCACCGCCAGGGCCCACAAGTCATCCAGCAGCTATTTTGGGGCAGTCTGGAAGAAAGAGATTGCATCAACCAGGCTGATAATGCAAGTTAAGCCTGTGGCTGATTTTTCTGACAGACCGCAGATCAGCAACCAACAACCAGTGTAGGGAGGGAAAGAGGAAAGCAGCCCTCTTACTGAGGCAATTCACATCCGCCTGACTGAGGGTGGAATGACTGCTTTGGGAAGATAATTGTGCCTGGAGAAAATCCAGCTACAGGAACACTAGGAATTTTATCTGCAAACCACCTTCCTCTTTCGCCGATAAGGTGGGATATGAAAACTGGCAAGGTGCAGGTGGGAAGGCAGGGAGTGTCATTACCAGAGGGTCACTGCACACATGATAACCCCTCCCGCTCTTTTATTCCTTTCAATTTGTTTATGCTCTCCACTTGGTTGCCTGCTTGATGAGGTAAACACATTGGTCCCCTGGTTTTTGAAATCAATTTGACTCTAGATTTGTCTCTGCAGACTGCAGACACCTGACGGACCCTGTGGTGCAGCTCTGCTATAGGGCCTAGAGGAGTGCTCCGGCTGCCACCCTCCCCTTCAAAAACACTGAAAGGTGGAGTTGGTGATTAACCGTGAAACAACAGCACTCCTCGCTAGCTCACAGGCACAAATAGAGATTCCGTTACAGACTCTCCTCGCCCTGCCTCTCTCTGCTCTCCAGCTGTGTTGTAGCCTTGGGTGGAGGCCAGAACTACACAGTTTTTGGATGAGCCTTGTTCCTGTGAGAGACTGTAAAGTAGGTTGAGAGGACAGCCGTACCCACAAGTCTCTCCCTAAACTAATGAACACACTGGAAAATAATTAGTGAGATGCAGCCAAGTGTTGTCTTTGACCTTACCAACCTTCATCAGTCTCCTGTTAAACAAAGAACTCCACTTAACTGTCGTGTCTTACTTATCCATTCATTTTACTGTATTAGTGGATAATATAACCAGCACTGCATTTTGTCTGTTGGTGGTAGCTACTCTTGTAAACAAATGACTCCTATCAACTAGTGCTGTGAGAAACACAGAGTGAAAATGACATGTTGATAACTTATATTAAAGAAAATTCAAAGCATTTGGTCTGGATGTCTGAAGTCATGATGAAGCGATGTTGAACTGGAAGAGTTCAAATAAAGCAGGGGTCTTCAACCAGGGGTCCGCAGAGGTACTGCAGGGGGTCTGCCAATTTTTGTTGTTACCATTGTCTGAGTAGATGACGGTTCAACTATTTTTACTTGCCGCTGTGGCTCACTGCGGGACCGTACACCAGCATTTAAAAAACACATCGATGCAGAGAACCTGTATTCTCGCAAATCTTCCAGTCTGATTATTTAGTCTGGGCCAATAAACATTGTGTTTGTTTTTTTATAATATGCAGCCCACTGTATGTAGCTGCGTGATGGATTATACTATAGAACATCGGAGGATTGTGGGTAGCAGGGAGCAGCCAGCAGGCCGCCCATTCAAAACATTGCTGGGTGGCTGACGCAGCGGCAGAGTCTCGCTGTCTGAAAGCAACTTTAATCTAAACTTTTTGTGAATCCAGTTTGTTAGGATCTTTGGTCTATCTGTTGTTTATGGCATCAAAGACTTCAAAGGGAAACTCCTACCGGGCAGAAGACAATATATAATGCATAAATAATAAAAACCAACAGTAAATGGCTCTATCTAACCAACAAACACTAAACAGATTCAGTTTACAATGTTAAAAAACAGCATATACTCACATTGGAGAAGGCAGAGCAAGAGAATAATCTGTATTTTTGCTTGATACATAGTGATGAACAACAATTAACGGTTCATCAAAAGTGGAGTCAATGGGATGTGATTAGATTCAAAAGACAACTAATTCCCCTCACCAATTAATTGTGCCATACTACAGTGATATTACACATTCCACGTGTCAGCACCTGACATTATTTACGCAAGCACTCTTCAGCAAGTTGTTGTCAGAGGAGCCTGAACCTGATCCTCAGGGCTGAAGGATCATCTCCTCAATTATGCATCATCCTGACACCGAGATGAGGTATGATTTATAAGGGACATTATATTTTGAGTGTTCATAACAGTAATAAGAATTCAGGACACTCGAGGATGATTACAATTATTTCTGTCATTAGATTATTCGGAGAGCGAGAGGGAGGGTGAGGGAAGTGCACTTGTGGCTCTCTTTATTAGGCCTGAGCTGAGTGGAGGTTGTAAATAATTCATAATATTTCTGTTAACCTACTTTAAGTAAGTGATGGGTCAGGTTTAGGTCTTTGTAACAGGTCATGTCATGTTCGATTACTCGTCACTTCCATAAAAAACGTAAATACTTTGACTTTGTGTTGTATTTTATGTCCTATCCAGGTAGGCTTGAAGGCAGTTGGCATTCAAAGAAAATTGAAATTAAATGAGATTTCTAATCCCCAAAGATATTTGATCACATTTTGTTAATGAAATCACAGTGAGATATTCCCAGCAGCTATATACTGTTGAGAAATATTGCTATGGACAACTTAGTCCATAGTGAGCTAATTTGCTACTGCCTCATTCAAAAGGGAAATCGGTTATTGACTCATGTAGGGTACATGAGTCAGGTTGAAAAGAGACTTTCCTCACTCACAAGAACAATGACAGCATCATCAACAATCAACATGACTGTATTTTAACCATGACTCAGTTCGTTCCACAAAATCAACCAAGTGTTTGTCAAATCAGAAATCTCTTTAATAAATACATAAAGGTTTGGTGAAATTATGTAAATTAAAACTTTCTGAAGACAGATCTCTGTTGGCTTGATCCCACTGGGCGTAGTTGCAATGCGTTCTGGCTGCACCACGGCTGCCAGAACTGACTGCAGCCATTCTAGCATTTCAGGAGCATTCCAGAAACGGCTCTCCTCTCGGCTTCTATTTCTGACGAACGCCGCGATCAGCAGCACAGACCAAGTCGAAACAGACACAGAAACGACATGAGGAATACGGTTAATTTTCAGACTGCCGATCGTGAAAACAGACGGAAGGGAAACTATTTAACCACATAGAATACTTGCTCGTGGTAGAAGCACATAAACTCGGGAAAAATGTTTAAATGAGCAACAACATCTGGCGGGCAAAAGTCTCCACTTCTGAAATACTTATGGGGTATGAAGACGCATGGAGAACGGACCAAAACAGCATCTGGGCCATGACATCACAGATCTGTCCCCAATGGCATCCAGGGGTGATCATGAAGTACAGTAAATAAGTCAAAATGAGTGAAAAGGTGAACTTCAGCGGGGTATAGCTGAAGAGGACTGCAAAACATCTACAATCAGGATTTTTCATTTTATCATATCGGATATATCAAACTCGATCTGAGCCAGACCCATTGTCTGAAAATACATGATCCTGTTTAATTTCATTTGCTGTTTTCTTCTCCAACTTCTTTGGTCGAAGTCCAAGAGCAGCTGTGCACCCGAATTAGCCTGATTACTACAACACTGAAATAAAGACCTGAAGTCCGACAGCGAGCTGACATGCACTGGTTTTTCTCCCTGCGAGCCGAATAATTCAAGGTGAGATCAATAGACGAGGCCCTTTCTACATGAGGTAAGTCTCCTGCGAACTAGCCCTAAAGAGCCATTATTTACTGCCTGCTCACGCTGCGACACAGACCCATTAATGTGTAATTAGACAAAAGAACCGGACAAATATTTAACAACACGAGTGTTTCTGCTCATTAGATCAGCTTCAATGGGGGATTATTAACAGCTTCCAGGTTTAAGTTGAGGTGATGAGCTCAGGTTACAGGAGAGAGTTAAAGTATGATTTATTATTATGCCTGCTTAAAAAGATATTAAGATTAGTTTTTTACTGTAATATTTCTAGCTACCTTCATATCATTGATATTTGAATACTCAAGCATGACTTTGGTCTCTTGTACAAGCATGTGTCATCATTTTTTGACATTTTAGTAGTGTCATGCTAAACAATCACAATCCACTTTTTCTCTTAAAAAAAATAAAAAAATAAAAAAATCTTGCAATAATAAATATTTGGCCACTTTGCAACAGAAATAAGCTGTGAACACAACAGAGACGTATTATCACGTTTTGAGTTGATATTACAAACTCGTTAGCAAACAGTCATTTATTTACTCATCTGACAAGTTCTGAGCAAATTTAGCATTCATTAGACCAACATTCACTCTCCTCTGAGCTCTGTTATCGGACTCCGACCCCAGAGCTGCTAAATGCCTCTCAGTTCACTAGCTAGTCTTTTTTTCTGACTTTGTCTGCTGAGCATGTGCTGCTGGAGCTTTTGATTTTTTTTTTTTTTTTTTTTTTTTTGCTGAAAATGATGCTGATGAGAGCAATAAAGCTGAACGGAAATAGCAAAATTGCTGGCCATAAAATCAAAATAATGAGCAGAAAGATGAGCAGAGTACATCCACTAATAGAGTTCCAAAATGTTAAATCTCAAACTTGAGTGTGGTTTGAGCTAACTATGAAGTCCTTCATCTTCATCCCCGTAAACAAAGTCATAAAAGCTGAAATACCGCTCCATGTGAAATAAGAAAACTTTAGTTTCACAGGGATCGCATTAAAGAAGATAATATCTGGCACGCTCTAGGACTTAACAGAGGTAGTGGAGTTAGAACTGTCTGAATTAGGCAGACCGGCTGCAGTGGGAAAACTACTCTCCACCCTCAGCTTGCTCATGTTGGTCTGATTAAAATTAATGCAACAGTCTGGTTGGTTTGGCAGTGGTGAAGCTTTCCCATGTCTTGTAATGGTTAATTCATACACTGGTTGTATTTTTTTTCTTCTTCTTCTTCTTCTTTCCACTCCATAGTATTTTTAGGGCTTGTTCGCTCACACCTGGGGAGGATTCCTTCCTGTCCATCCAGTTCTCAGCAGCAGTTGATCATGCTCCACAACATCCCCCATAATCCCTTGCTCTGCTTCTATTTGATGTCATCTTCTCCCAGGGATTAACACAGTTGCCCCGAGGGCTCGCGATAAGCACGTCTTCTTGGAACAGCCCAGTCAATGAAAACCAGAATCAGGACTTAAGTTTCACTTACACACACACACACACACACACACACACACAGTATATCTATAAAACTGAAAAACATGACCACCAGATAGGGTATTTCTTTAGAGCTTTGATAAACCCGTAGCAATTATCCAATGAGACAGGGTATACTTGCTGCTCAATAAAATACATTTGATGGGATTTTGGCACTTTATGACATTAAATAAAATTAGAATAAGTAAAATTGCATTTTTCTCCACAGCAGCTGTATCTGTCAGTGGCTGAACAGTGAGCCCTGAGGCGAGAGGTTGACGGCTGTATGCAGCAGTGTTAGAACAATATTCAGTCAATTACTCAGTGTGGGTTTTTGCAGAGGTCCCGGTGGACTGTGGATTTTTAGCATTTGCCAGCGTGTCCTAAAAAAAAACCTACTTCTTTTAGGTTATTTGGCTTACAGCCTTTTTTTCTTCATAAATGTGGATTAAGTTTGTAAGCTTCAGACAAAAATATATAAATAAATAAAATAAATAACATTGCTTGGTTTAGAAGTTTATCTCGTCCGACATGTAAATGGTAAACCACAGAAAGAAGAAAGGCAAAACATATTTGTGCAGGGGAGATACATTTATAGAAACAGGCCTTAAAAACATCTCAAAGAGCTGAGTGTGTTTTTTTTTAATTACAATACAAGCTAGCTGACAACAAAAATCACGAGGAGGTAAAATGACATTACAAAAGCTTAATGCATCATAAGAGAAGTAAAGTGAATGACAAGACTTTGAAGTGGACTGTTAAATCATACGAAAAATGAAGCCTTTATTCTCAGACAAACCAAATTGCTTGAAAACCAACCCATATGTTTGACGCTATTCAGAGTTACAAAATGGGACTTTCATTCAGAGCGTTTTTCAATTGTGCATCATTGTGGCTGACAATGAACTTTCAGATAAACTACACACACACACACACACACACACACACACAGCTAAACCACTTGTATGCTCCTGTCTGACAACAATAGAATCAGAAGCAGAGAGGACTGAAGCTTAATGAGCAAAAAAAAAGCACAAAACAAAACAAAGCTGCATTAATACAGCACCCTCATGTTTTACCAATTGAATCTGACACCTTGGTCTGCAGTCAATACCCAGTGATCAATACTTGGACCATGCTGAAACCAACATTTTCACATGATGCCAAGCATAAATCATTTATGTCATGGCTGAGTTATTGACCTCAAGATGGGAAAAACAAAAACAAAATACACTCATCCACACACACAGACCCACACAGACCCACTCAAGAGTAGTCTTTCTGTATTTAGAGACGGCTTTACTCGAACATGAAATGCAACCACCTTTTATAGTCCCATCTCTCATTCTTTCTCCACTTATGTGCAGAAAAACAGGATCATTTGCATTTCTCTGGGGGACATCCCTGTTGGGCTTTGTGTGGGTTACGTTGCTCATGTTGGTCTGATTACTATAAATTTTTCCTCATTGCACTTCTAATCATTTAGCAGATAAGGGTGGGTTGCTTTCTGAAAAAAATAAAAATAATGAGGGACACACAAAAAAAAAAGTTAATGAGGTTTTTCCTGTACTACACCTCTAGAGGCAGGGGTCGGCTTAGCAGCAATGTCATTAGGCAGGAATTAAACTGGGACTGTTGTTTTGCTGTGCTATCAATTTACATGCTTTAATTGCATAACCAAACTGCTCTGCCAAAACAAGGAAAGCTAAAGATGCAGCAGTGTGACCGGTTGTATCAGCAAACACGAGCTTTCTTGCTGTTTCTCTGCACTACTTGCTTCCAATGCCGCACACCTGCAAAGAAACCCTGCTGTCTATTTTTTTAGGTGCATTTGTTGCAAACTTTTAAACTAGAGCAGAACCAAACTCAGTCCCAAGAGAAGCAATACATTAGCGAACACCCTTTAGCGAGCCAGGGACTATGTCCTAATAGTATTTTAAAGCAGCTGCACTTGGCAATCCATCATAGAGATAGCAATCTCAGTCTGTCTCCTCATACCGCAATAGACTTACCGTCATCACATACACCGGCGCCTGCATATACATTTATGCACCAAGTAATTCAGGACTGCTTGAAAATGCGGCATGATGCAACAAAATACTATAAAATGTGTTCAATCTCGATTTGATTACAAGTAACATTAAACTTTATCGGGACTTTTTATCAGTCCGCTACGAAATTGGAGAGAAATCTGTGCCCTGCAGACCAGGTAGGCAGAATGGACTCAGTCCAAGATAATGTCATTCAAAAGGAAGCTGTCCCACTTCTTTCACTAACCACTCATGTCCCCAAAACTGAAAAGTGGGATAAAATAGGCTCCTGCGATTTTCTCTGAAAAATGTCATGTGTGCTGTGAGGTTAAGATATTTTTGAGGGGGAAGGCACTCATTTGAATTCCACCCACTGAATAAGAGCAAGTATATTTACATATCAGAGTCATAATACAGAGTGAAACACACATTGAAAAAGGCAGAGATCAGAAAACAGAGATGAAACTCACCACTATGCAAGGTTGACTTATTTTGGAATACAGTTTACTATATTAACAGGTGACACAAAATATTAACTGCAAACTGCAATGTGTGGAAATAAGCCTTAAGGTTTTCACGTTTGCTGTTATTGTTCATCTTGTCATTCCTGCAAAGCCTGCTGAACTAAATGTAATTGATTTGAACAGAAGGGATGTGTGTCAGGGATAGCATGCACAGATAGACACACAGATAGACATGGCATAGACAAAAATCTGATAAAAGATATGTCAAAATGACAAATAATACAATTTCTTTTCATCCGTATTTTTTTTTTGTTTGTTTGTTTTATTTCACTTGTCGTGATTTTTCTGCACCTCCTCGTTTGATATCCTGCCACGATGAAGGCATCCTTTATTCCCACACTGATGCCTTGACTGAGTGATGTTTTGTTCAAAAGCATATTAATATTTTCATTTGCCTGATTGCATTGTGGGGAAACTCTTTCAACTCTGTGGAACAGAAAGCGGGGAGAACAGTCTGGGAGCGTTTTTTCACATCCATCCTCAGCCCACACACCTCAGCCCTTCATCGCTGCTATTGCAACAAACCTTTGTAATTGAACCTGAGATATCAGGATGGGCGGCACTGATGCCAGGTGCATACTAAAAATAGTGCTCTCTCATTGGACCCTCTCTTAGGGATGCCATTTTGTCATGCATTATGCATATATGCAAATATGGGACAAGGAAATGGATTACTTGAAAGGGCACCTGTGGTTCCCTGCTCAAAGATATATGCAACAAGGGAAATGAAGCGAACCGCGCTATCATTTAGCCGACACACAGCTGTACGGAGAAGTGCAAAAACACTCTCTCTCAGACAGTTCTGTAATTCAAAAGTGGGTGATGACTGATAAGTAGGGATGAAATCACAAGCAGACTTGAGGGTATATGCAGGTATATGGAGGGCACTCTCATCTTTTTCTCTGGGTTTGTATACAAGACCATTAGCTTAATTACCCCTGAAATATAAATGAAAGTTGGAACACAGTATAGAAAGGTATAGCATCAATCCTCACCACTAATCACTTTCAAAACAACAACTTGATGAATGGCATCAGTATAAGGAAAATATGGGAAAAGAGAGGAAAGAACTTATTGCAAAGACCACAGACCAGATTTACTAATGTGTACCTAGGTGTGAAGTGGTGGTGGTGGCTGCTGGTTTTGGAAAGTAGGTTAACCATCATGAATCCCAGTTCTACCAGTCAAAAGTTTGGATCTACCTCATTTCTTGGTTTTTATTTCTTTCTACATTGTAGATTCACATTGAATGCATGTTGAAGTCGCTATTCTGATGAAGCCCTCAACAACTCTTCTTGTTCAAATAATCTTTACGTAGTCTGGAGGTATGTTTTAGGTCATTGTCCTGTTCCATAGTTCCACTAAGAACAAACCAGATGGGATGGCATGTCATCGCAAAGTGCTATGGTAGCCATGCTGGTCTTTACTTTTGAATAAATTACCAACAGTGTCACCACAAACCCCTACACTATCACACCTCCTCCTCTATGCTTCACTGTGGGAACCACAGATGGAGACACCATCTCACAAAGACACGGCGGTTAGAACCAAAAATCTCAAATTTGGACTCATCAGACTTAAGTCTTGTGCTTCATGGTCTCTTCTTCTTGTAGGTGTCCCTTAGTAGTTGTTTCTTTGCAGCGATTCGACCATGGAGGCACAGTCTCCTGTGAACGGTTGAGGATGAGATGTGACTGCTACGTGAACTCTCTAAAGGTCTTTCTAAGGCTGGTAACTGTAATGAACTTCTTCTCTGCAGCAGAGGTAACTCTTGGTCTTCCTTTCCTGGGGCGGTTCTCATGAAAGCCAGTTTCATCATAGCTTTTGATGTTTTTCGAGACTTCACTTGAATACACAAAGTTCTTGAAATTTGCTGAATTGAATGCAGGACTGCACAATTTTGGTCATAATGTGATCACAAGGTTCCCCACAATCCTTTGAGGCAAACATTTTCTCTAAGAAAATTGATTTACTGCAGTCTGTTTTGTCTTCATGCTGACAGAACAAACAATACGATTATTACTGGTAAAGGACAGAAATTTAAAACTCAACTCAACGTAATTGGGTGTTTTATAACAAAATGCGTTATAGGAGTTGTACTTGACTTAAAGGTTTTTAAGCACACATACTTATTTTACAAGACTGTTGCATATCTGTAAGCTTCTGATAATTCAGTCAGGAGCCCGTCCAAGCATTGTGGGCGCTCCAGCAGCCAGTGATCTATCAAATATCTGCAGAATATGACTTTTACTCCCTGAACTCTGGGTACCCCAGAATAACTCTTAACAATAACACTTGCCCACTCTGTTATACATATAGCATACAGTTGCTGGAGCTGCTTAGCACGACAGCGTCGTTTTTGTTCTTTTAGTCCTAGTTCTCATGGTCAAGCCTATTTGAGAGTCAAAGTGGTAACTTATCTCACCTCGAAAAGAAAAGTGCCTCTACAATACCATCCATCACAGACTGATCAAATAATGTTACTTCCTTACTCAACAACAACAACAACAACAACAACAACAACCTTAATTTCTCCAACATCCACTCACAACTATATTTAGTCTTCTACTTCATCATGTTATGTATAATTGTATGCCACAGATAAGCCTTTTATACTCAATCAACCTAGTTCTGAGGTAAAAGTATAGCAGAAATATATGTGCCTCGCTTTATTCAATCCCAGTGCAGCAGCAGAAGAAGAAACCCATCTTACCCAGCGTTCCCTGACAGTGTCACTCTGAATCGAACTCTTTAAATACCTCCATTTCCTGTCTTTTGCGTCACTTTATTACATCGAGGATCTCTTACGTCCCAGAAGATCTTAAAAGCAATGGATTGAGTACATCTTTTCCTCTTTCTTCGAGTTTGCATTTTCCCCTTGTCTATAAAACTCTGATTGCTCCTCTTGTAGGCCTAATTGCTGCAATATATTTCTAAATCCAGTCTGTCCTTCACTGCTTCCTAGAAAGCTTGAAATAAGGTTAGAACCCCATCTGCCTCATATTCTATTCATGTATAACTTCCATATGGTCCTCTGCTCCTCAATATCACCATGTGCTATAGCTTTTGCATTTGCATTCTTGTCTGACAACTTGCTGATTAATTGTTAAAAAAAAATGAATGCTTATTTGAATATGTATTGTGCATGTATATTTCAGATTTATGTATAGCTGAATGCATATTTCATACACCTTTTTCCAACATGTGTAGATGTTTTAATACATTTACATGCACAGTAAATCTCTGTATTTCAACCATTCCACTGAAATACATTCTTGTTAAATCATTTTACTGGGTAACCTCTAACTTTTGAAACACCTGCTACCTCCTTTTCCAATAATGAAGCAAGTCTAGCACTGCATCGTAGTATTTGTAGCTTCAGAAGGGCCCAAGGGAGATGAATAAGGCCCAGCCCCCTGCTGCGAAGTAATCCCTCTCCTTCCTGACAAGAAGTCATCCTATACAAAGCAAACCGAGGCACACTTTCTTTTATCCTTTCATGTGGGCACAACACAGCCCCCTATAGAGTGTCGAAAGCAGACGGATGCACTGTTAGTTCTGAACAAAGGTGACAGCTCTCAGTCATCCACTCACTGCAGGTGAAATTGGGGTCTAAGGAAGCAAAAAGTCAAGGAACCAGGGTAATATCCTTAGTCACGCGTGCGTCTGTGCAGATACGTGAACTTTGTGCACTGATGGCGTGAATAAAAATTGATTCTATTGTCTCTGAAGAAGCAGTGCAATTATCCTCCGTGTCTCCCTTCCATCTGCTGCGTCTTTGTGCTCAGGATGCGTAAGCTATGTAAACTACGAGTGCTGACTGGCAAAGAAGTATTTTAGCCTATAAGCTTCTGTCTCATCGGTACAAGCTATAGTAGCTGATTTCCCCAGTGTCCCCTGCATATGTGACGCAGAGTGCACCCACGCTGTATGTTCTGTTTGTTTGTACATAACACAGGCACATTAATTAACTTCACTATGAGGATCTTCTAGTCCCTCTGTAAACACATTGTTGTTTAGTTATACAAACACATAGTCATGAGTCATTTCACTTATTCATATTGCAGTTTCTTATCTTATTGATACTGAGTGATTTTAAATGATTCTTATTGTTGTTGTTTTTGTGTGAATCACCAGAAGACTAGCAACCACTTTGTGGAAGCTAAATGGCATCCAAATAAAGATACTCAAAGATGACCAATGAACTGGACTTTTAAGGCTGATATCAATCAATCAACCAATATTTGATAATTTATTCAATAATTTTGACCAACATATATACAGTAACAGCTTGTGTACAAGTGAAATAAAGATTACAATATATCTACAATAAGCTAGAGTCCAACTCTACTGTATGTAATAGTGTTAGGTAGGTATATATTGTATGAGTTGAAATTATAATGTAATTCATTAAAAGCAATTTTCTAAGCAAAAATGCCCAAAATTCAGTGCTTGCAGCATCTTAATTGTGAAAATTTGCTGGTCTCACTAATCTTCTTTCTGCCATTTTCTCATGATGATAAGTTAATTTCATTTGTTTTCTTGAGACCTCAAGTTATTTATGTCATTATCTCGAAATAACAAATGTTGTTATCATGGGATAATGGGATAATTTTCTCGAGATCTCAAGATCACAAAACTTTGTTTTCCTGAGATAACAACTTAATTCATTTGAGATCTCGAGAAAACAAAAGGATAGTCTAGTATGTTAAATCATCACAGGAAACATCATTCGGTGTAGCAATGTCAGACAAGCAGGAGAATGTTCCTAGACTATCCATTTGATTTATCAAATTAATTATGGCATTATCTCAGGGAAACAAAGTTTGGTTATCTTGAGAAAATCATCCTGTTATCTCAAGATAACAATATTGGTTATTAGTTCAATATGAATAAATAACTTGAGATCTCAGGAAAACAAATGAAATTAACTTATCACGAGAAAACGCAGGAAATAAAATGTATGAATGCATGTCCACTTAGTGCTTCCGTAGCCCTTCCATTGGACAAAACATCCATTTGAATATGTGAATGTTCAATTTTGGAAAACCCACGTACAAAGGCACGTACGGAGGCCCAGAGTTCGAATCCGACCTGTGGCTCTTTCCTGCATGTCATTCCCCATCTCTCTCACCCCACATTTCCTGTCACTCTTCAAGCTGTCTCTATCAAATAAAGCTCAAAAAGGCCATATATATATATATATATATATATATCTTAAACTATTACCTTATACTTTATGGATGAAACAGTTAATCATTATCTGTAATGCTGGATCCATGTCTGTGTATACCTTTAAACAGCAGTAATGTGTGATGATGGGGGTACATGTCCTTAAAGGTGTGCATGTCTTTGTGTCCTCCTGATCTCCAGCCAGCTGTGGCCATTAGCCGGAGGCTGAGCCCGTTCAGACGTGCAGGTCAGAGTTTTGATCTAATCTGGAGGATCTGTGTCTGATGAGGTCTCCACTGTAAACAGAGTGCAAACAGAAACAGAAATCATGGAGCCAGTGCCCACTGGGGATGGAGTAGGCAGGCAGACATTAGCACAAGGGTAATTGCTGTCCCCATGGCAGCCCACTGAATGACATCTAATATTGCTGGGGAGGGCATCTAACCATTACCTGGTGCAGAATAAGAGCTTTTTTCTGATGGCCACTGAAGTCCAATTGGGCTGGAAAATGGTTCATCATACACCCTGGTCGACCAATTTAGCCTCATATGCTGTTGTGTCTGAGAAAGGTACGCCAACTAGATTATTGATTGTCTATGAGATTTTTTCATACATTGATGTTTTTCCATAGACTCTGAACTGACATGAGGGTGGTTAAAATGAAGAGGGTGACTGCTGCATTTATGGATATGGTGCACTGCAGAGGCACACAAGCCTGATAATTGGGGGCTTTTGGTGACTTAATCTAACCGTAGGCTCCCTCAGCTATGCAGGATTTGAATTTGCTCGAATAATGTGCTCCATAAGCAAAATGTGGTCTGAAAATGTGCTTCGTGTTTGTTTGCAGCCGGTTTCATCATTCTGTAGTGATTCATTCTGACATATTAAACATGCTTTGATCACTCTTTGAAGGAAAAAAAGACAGAAATTGTTTTCAGAAATATATTTGTAAATGTCACAGGTCACGCTTGCATAGCTAAAAGTTTTGTATGAGGAAAAAAAAGTGCATCTCATGAGTATATCCCCACAGGGTATACACAGGGATTATGGCTCAGCGATAAACAGATGCTGCAAAAGAAAAGAGTAAATCAATAAAGCCATATATTGGAATGATGAAACAGTTACTTCACTGCTACTGTTTTCAGAAGCCATTGGGTTGTCTCTTTTTCATCATTTTATTATACTGAACATCTCTTATGTCCCAAAAGACTCGAAAAGCACTGGATTGAGTACACCTTTTCCTCATTCTTCAAGTTTGCATTTTTCCCTTGTCTATAAAACTGTGATTGCTCCTCTTGCAGGCCTAATTGCTGCTATATATTTCTAAATTCAGTCTCTCCTTTACTGCTTGCCAGAAAGCTTGAAATAAGGCTAGAACCCCATCTGGCTTATAGTTTCCAGATCAGCTCTACAGCTGGTCTTCAGGACCTGGTTGATGTGCACATGTGGGCTTTCATTTATGTGCCTAACTCCAAAAATTCCAACTAAAATTTGGCAATTTAAATTTGTGAAGGTCAAAACTTTACTCACGCTCGACAACTTAAACAGGATTGTGAGTTACACCGGGCACACAAAGAAGGTGTATAGCACAGGGAAATGTCAATTCTTGCATGGCTGTTCACACCAGTATTACATTTCTGTTCGCAGGTCAACAATGGATTCTGCTTCTCTGCTCTTATCTAATCAAACATAGAACATCTTTAACCTCATGTGCTTGTGATTTACCGTAAAGCCTAAATTAAAGTTAGAAGTTTAACCAACCATCGCCTGATTTGCGGGGAGGGGCTTTGTAATGACACAGCTCACAAATATGTGCTATAAGTGCAAAATAATGAAAAACAGTGGTGATACTATTTCTAGATGTTGATTTTTTTTTTCAAGAAGAGAACAGCAGGAAGAGGGGCAGAAAAATCAAAATGTAAAAATCAAAACTGCAACATTTATTCATTCAACATTCAACATTATCAGCCCAATTGGTTAAAGGGATAGTTTAGGTATTTTGAAGTGGGGTTGTATGAGGTATAGTCAGTACTCATAGTAATGTATTACCTTTTACCCAAAGGAGATGGCGGTCGGTGAAACCCTAGTTTGGACAAATACGCCGGGATCCTGGCACAGAAGCGGGGCCATGCACTGCTGTGGACAGGGTTAGTAGAAAAATCTATTTTAGCCAAAAAATCAATATCCCTTTAAGTGTATACTATATTAAGAACTGCCTTACCTTGCTTAGTCATATTCTCTGGCACTAAGCCTTGCATTTTTGTATTCCTATGCATATGCCTGACTGTGCCACAAACTGTATTACATTACAGATCGGCTGTTTGGATCAGAGTTACTGTGTCGCAGCCAGAAAAACACAAATATACACCACCTTTGAAATCTTTAGAAACGTAAAGTTTGATTTCAGTCTGATCTGGCCTTGCTCTCAGCCTTCTGACAGCAAGGTAAAGTGGTGAAAATATTCTTAATATAGCATACACTTAAATGGATATTGATTTTTTGGGGAGTTTTTGAAGTTTTTTTTCGCAGACCCTGTCCACAGCAGCGCACAGCTCTGCTTCTGTGCCAGCATCTTCGTTTGCCTCTCCAAACCTGGGTTGCGTTGAACGCTGTCTACTGTAGGTAACACACTGACTATGGATAAGTACCTGATACGACCCCACTTCAAAACACTGCTTCATAACTATCCCTTTAACATGGGCTCCAATATGAAGTGGGCAGCGCTACATGGTGCTTCCGCCTACTATCTGTCCCCGGCGTTGCACTTAAAAGTCTGCAGTTGCAGTTCATGAAATCTTAGGAGTTGGATTGCTTTCCCTAGTGTGTATACCTTCCCACTTCCTATGCATATATTTAGCTATGGTTTGAACCTAACTCTTAGGTCAATGATTGATAACGTTGCTTGAACAACTTCAGCAGTGTCTCCTTGTGTGCTACACCTGAAGAAATGGTCCCTCTCGCCGCACTTTGTGAACCAAAACATGGAGCTACCAGCAAGTTATTCAAAATTTACAACCCAGTTCCTCTCATCAGTGCAACAGTCGGTCATGCTTCTCGCAGATTCAACTCGTCAGCCAGTCTTGCCTCAGCGCCGGAGTTCCTTTATCTTGTGCCGGCCTGGGCTGCAGTTCAACCACTGTCTCAAAAACAACAGTGCATAGTTTGAACACAGGAGGACTCAGTGAGTGCTGCACTGTTAACACTGCAGCAACTCTCCAAGGCTGGAGGTCATTTCTGGCCAACTGCTGCTGCATCCTCTATGATGTAGCTCCAGGCAACCTTCTCTATATAGCCATCATTTATCTGACTTCATCTCTATCATGGCACATATCACTTTCAGTTCTATTTTAGAAACTTTGAATAACTGTAATTGTTTATTCATTATTTCATGGCTTTAGTCATCATTTGGGTTTTTTATCGCTTCATGATTCATTAGCGTTTGTCTCTGACTTCTATGGTTAGAATCAAATGACTGTCATGGCATTATTGTGGCTCAAGTACACTGACATCACTCAAGATCATTTTTCTGTCAAATTAGAGGAGGAGGCTCCTGCAGTATGCTTATAAATGAACCAACCAGTCAGTCATTCGGTCTGTCATGAGCCATCTGAAGAAGGCAGCAACCAGGAAGCAACTGAGCGCTGGAGGGAAATTGGAGGCGAGGAAGACACGGTGTAAGATTATCAAAGAGAGCAGAGGGCTGTGTGTCTAAAGGCTTAGCAGAGGCACACCAAACACCAACAAGAAGTAAGGGGGTCGGGTGCGTGGGGGGTCATTTCGGTGGCAGGATGAGTGGGAGAGACAGAAACGACGGAGACGGAGAATGAGAGAAATTCAGATAAAGAGAAGTGATCGAGAATGAAACCACCTCAGCTGACAATCGCGAGGGGAATGGCGTGCCTGTGTGATTAGGTGCATGTGTGAGAGAGAGAGAGAGAGAGACAGAGAGAGAGAGTGGAAGTGGGGGTGACAATGTGTGTGAGAAAGCGAGTGTGTGTGTCTCTGCATGCGTACTCGCACACCGAGGCGCTCACATGGGAAGCTTCTCCCGGGGGCTGTTGTTTGTTTCCCTATCTGTCAAACTGTATACAGGAAATATTCAAAACATATTCAGACAGACACCTAGTTGGTGATGATGAACTTTAGAGGTCACTCACAATCTTCAGAGGGAAACAATGTTTACTGTTCCAAAGATTTTATGCTAAGTAGTTTATTATTTATAGGAGTTTGGACGTGCGGTATTTTCATTCAGTGCGGCTGAAAAATAATAAATCACAGGTTTGATCCACAGCCAATAAATGAAATCTGTCCATCTACCTGTCTAAACATGCGGTCCAGACAACAGACACCAGTGGTTCTGAATGAGCATTATCCTCTCTGTGTCTACAGTTACTGTTTTGGGGATCTCAGCAGACATGCGCAGCATATAAATCTGACTTTTGCTTCATAGCATTTTATTATCTCATACCCTCTCTGAATAAGAATCAGGTTCACTTTATTCATCATGTATAGCGAATGAGCAAGAGTTCCTGTCCTGCAGACATATTAACAAACTTAATAGCATTACTGACAACTGACAATCAATATGCAGCAGTATTGTATGCTAACAAATGTCAGTGTGTATTAAGCTGCCAGACAAATGATAAAAAAATCTAATATTTGCTGGTTTTAGCTTTTCTCTTTAACTTTTCCTCAGTCAAGTGATTTGAAGACATAATTTATTAGCAATCTACTAATTGTTAAAAAAAAGCATATCTATAGATTAGATTAATTGACGTGGGTATAAAACAGTTGCTCAACCTTGCAAAAAAAGCAACTTTTGAGCAAGCTGCCCTTCTTCAGCGTGTGTTCTGGCAATTTCACAACCAGTATACAGGATGCTGCTTGTTTGTGTGACTGTCCTGCACAGTAAAGGATCGTCTGATGTACAACTGGGTATCACTGTGTCTTGCTGGTATCATAATCTAGACCTTCCATGGGATCTTGTCATCTTTGTTTTGTTAGATTGTTCATTTTGTGTTATTTAATATCAGTTATCATGCTCACTGTTGTTGTGCTATGAGGGGAACCAGGTGGGTACTGAGACACAGCACAGCTTATATACACTTCATAAGAAACAAGCAGATGAAATATCCTCATTCCTCCCATTGGGAAGGAAGGCATCAAGGAAGTGTATCCAATATGCCTCCCACTGGAGAAGGATTCTTGCATTTAATTATGTAAACAGTCTGAATAATTTCTCGCCAATGGCAATCCTAGTTATGTCTGACAATAACAAGTATGTATTTATAGAGGTTCTGTTTGACGTATTTACAATAGTGAGTCCCCACCTCTTGATCAAAGCTGTTGTCAGAGGTTTTTCTCTTCCCTGTGCCTCGCTCTCTTCTCTCCAACTGCTGATGTGAAATAAATAAATAAATCAGCTAAACAGTAAAGTTAAGTGGGCCGCCTGCCCCCTTCATAAAAAAAGCTTAAGACATTTTCTGGTGTGTGTTAAATTTATGCTGTCAAACCTGTCTGGAGGTTTGCCCTGTTAGAAAATACAGTACACCGGATGATATGTGAAGCAAGAATATCCGCATTGTGGTAGAAAAACACAAAATAAACTGTGACAAATCTGCTTTCCATGTGAGAGTCTGTGATGATGATAGGAGGAAGCTGGAATCATTTGCACTCTGCTTGCGGTCACTGTTAGGGCATTGGAATTTACCATCAACTCTCATTTAAAATTGATGCTATTCAGTTTGTTGCCTACTGCCCAAATCTAAATGTAGCAGGAGATGAGTCAAATGCTTAGAGGAGAAAGATGTCTCCTCTTCACTCATTGAGTTGCCATGCACATTAGTCATCCCTCAAATGTCACACACTTAAGAAAAAAAAGTGTCATTCGTTATCATTGGTGAGGCGTGCAAATATTAAACACTGCAAAAATAAATCATTCTTAAAGCATCTCAAAGCCATTTCTATCTCCAGGAGGAGGTGGTGTCAGATGTCACATTTTGCAGATCTGTCACATTCAAATCTGAAGCTTGTACAGTTTTGGCTCCAAGTTTATTACAGCATCTACAGTTTTTCACCTCATCTTAGCCGGTATGACAGCTGTCTAATAGAGATCAAAAGCAATGCAACAGTGTCTGATTCAAGTTCACATATTTACCACGCACTCTAGCCACAGATATTTTAAGCTGGAATCAATTTCCACAACGTCAGCATTCACCTCGTACCTCCGGGATAGCTGCATTTCCTTGGCGGCCCCCCTCTACGCCTTGTTAGCCAGAAAGCTGAACGTTCTGCAGATCCTGCAACACTGCCAACCTCTTCACAGCTGTCTAAAAATGCCCACAAATCACCTCAAGCATCTTCTGCCACTTTGCTCCTAAATTCAACCCCTGACAAATTTCCAGCCCATTTTATTTCATGTGCCCACAAGAATGACGGCCTGTTGTTGGTGTGGTTCCCCCGTCAACCAAGTGGGGGCACTGTTGCATTTCTAAGCTTGTTTTCCCATGCAGGACACTGAGGTGCTGAGGCACAGGAGTGCCACAAATATATCCTGTGTTATTCATGGTTGCAGGCAGAGCCCCACTGTTTAGGGAGACTTTGGTCAAAGGTTTGGGCACAATTTTCTGTTCACACGCTTACCAAAGACCTTTTAAGGTGCAAGTCAGCATGCCGCCTCACACCAGAAACACAGAGAAGTGGAGAGGGGGTGGAAGAGAGACAGAGAGAGAGAGAGAGAGAGAGAGGAGGGAAGGAGAGACAGACTTGAATTCAGGAGCTGTGGGAGCTGCATTGTGTTGACTCCTGAAGCAAATGAATATGACAAGTTCCTGCCGACTCAGTTTGCAGACAAATACCGAATCAGTCGTCGCTAAGCCAAGACTTTATGTCTGAATGTGCATCTCTACCCGCCTCGCTAGAATCACCCACAAACGGGACATGGCAAGCCAAACTCATTTGTGTAACACCTTTCAACAACAAGGCAATCCAAACGGCTTTACATTAAGCCATCAGGACAAGATATAAGATATAAAAGGATACACATAAAGATACACAAAGTCAAATAGAAGATTAAAATAAGATATAATAGAATAAATAAGATTGAACAGTGGGATTGCAAAGCAGCTACAGTGCAATGTAAAATCTCTGTTCCTATCTGCCATTGTTGAGAGAGAAAAACATAGTTCTGTTTTCTTAGCCTTATCTCACCATGATGTTAAAGTACAAAAAACTCTTGTTCAAAGAGAGATTGCTGTGAGCTCAATTATTTTGCAATCATTAGAAAATAAGTCTTGTTCCCCTAAAATGGCTCCACAGAGGATCAAAAACACACAATTATATCTGAAAAAAAAAAAAAACCAACACAATCCAAGCGTGATTTTCTTTTTTGAGTTATTTAGAAAAGTCAGATTGCAGGTAAACTGTCATGGTACCCTTTTAAAATTGCTTACTTAATTAAAATAATTTGCAACAATTAACTGTACATCTCTTCAGTTTTAAGCTGATTAAATTATTCCAAAATGTAACCCTATCTGTACAAACATTGGGTAACAGACTCTTTTCTGGGCAGATATTTTGGCTTGTCAAACAGGTGTAAATTATAACATTACAGTTTTCTGTATTCCATTAAGTGTCTTAGTAAACCACGTCAGTGAGCGAGCATGCACAACACTAAAGCCCTGCAACTAGCTCTCCTAAACACAGCCATCATTTATGTTATTAACTCCACCTGTGCTTTTCCTGCTTCGACAACAGGAAATGTCTGCTATGAGAAGAGTCTGTTGGTGTTTTTGTTGCAGTTGCTAGCGAGGACTTCAAATTGTCGCTAATTCATATGATGTTGCAACTATTACTCCCATATTGAACCAGCTCCATTTTGTCATCAAACAGAACATAAAGTCTGTGTTTTCATTTCTCCAGATTTGCTGACCAGCACTTCACTGCGTGCTCAGATGATAGTCATGCGGTGATGTATTACAGAACACAAAGAAAAACGACAAGTGTGACACTGATACAAAATAACTTGACGTGTGCATACAGCATTAAGTGGTCTAAGATGTATGTAGATGACACTGCACCAAACTGCCAAACACGTTAGTGGTGAATTTGTATTACAAATGCCATGCTAAACCCTTTCTCTGCGTCCTGGGGTGTACTGACAGATAGCTGGAGCCATCAATCAGAAGAATCCCATGATAGTAATTTCCTTTCTGTCTGATCAAACCATCAAACTTGAATGTCTCTGAGGGAGGTGGTTGGCAAGGTGATCATCGCATGTGAGCGATGGTTAGGAGGAGAGGGAGAAGAGGATGGAAGAATGGATGGAGAACTTATTGAGAGTTTACCATCATCTATGTGTAATGAAGTGCAAACATTATTTATTAAATAATCACCCCAGTAATCATCAGCTGTCCATGACTGTGACCTGATGAGGACTGGGGTTATTAAGAGTGGCCTTCATTAGGTCAGAGGTCATGGAGAACTACATAATAACACATTCAGTGTTCTAAAATAATGTCATGCTTCTGTTCATGCTTCCTATATATCGACTCCCAAATGGACTATTATTGACCTCTTAACTGTGACCTTGTGACCTTCCCACTAAAACTAATGTCTCCTTTCATAGTGGGTAGGCCTTAAGAATAACAACCCTGATGTTCCTGTCACAGCATCAATATAAGCCGGACAAAAAGATGTGCAATGTATCATTCCAACACACAATCAGTGTTAGAGGGATGCTGATGCTTGATATCAACACTCCTCCACGTTACTTCACTGAAGGCGAATTAAAATGTAAGCTGTGCCATCACACTGTGTATTGTGTCAGGATGGAAGAGGGGGGATTTTATTGTTATGCCAATGACACAATTAATTTTTTGTCTTTTTATTTTTATTTTATCTGCTCATTCAGTCAGTTTTCAAACACAAATGGCAAACCTTTGCAGGTTCCAGCTTTTAAACGAGAGGATTTCCTACTTTTCTTTGATTCAATAGATTTTTCTTGGCAGTTTATAGGCTAAACAATCAAAACATTTGGCAGAATAATGAAAATAATTGTAAGTTGAAATCACAAAATAAAGATTGTATTCTCCAAGGATTTCTGTCTTTCAAAACTATTTATCCTTTTCTTTCAAAAAAAAGGGGAGATTGTGTGTTGAATTGTTTGCTTTTTATGGTGGATTGGCATTTTAAGAGTCGATTTGGAGCCGGAGTTAGAGTCGAAGCTAAGATGGCAGCATCAAAATTACACTGGCACCACTGCAAGTCATGAACTGAGACTCTGCAGCTGCGTCCCAAATCTCCCTAGCAACCACAGATGGCATTGTCATGAAGATTCACAAGCTGTAGACAAATAAAGGTTTACCACGTAACAGCCAGGCAGGAAAACAGGACATACACTGCACAAGATGGATGTGATGTGGGCTGCACTTGTTCAGATGCAGCGACTGGCACAGTCTTGTCTTTAGTTTTAGGTCCCTATAAGCACCAAAGTGCTATCTGAATAACAATAATAACAGAGGCTAACTGATATATTTTATCGGAGACACATCAGCATCAGTGCTTTCCAATATGCACCAGTATGAAAACTGACAGAAGAAAAAGGCTTGTGGTAATATTTTGGGGTTTGACGTACAATATTGTACAAGAAAAGCCTCAGCAACGCCAACTAGAATTGGTTGACATGTTAAATTATTGAACACGTTAAAGAATATTTAACTTAAATATCTCAGCAGGCTGCTTTCTTAAACAAATAACTTTATTAAAGAATACCTTTGCATCAACATCAGCGCAAAACCATGACACAATCAACATAGAAAGGGTCTAATATCATTCCAGAGGAGAGGTCGTCACATTGTGAATTTTTCTAAGAATCAGTATCACTTTCCAAAATCCTTAAATAGTGACTTGATGAAGTCTGACATAAAGAAAACACACATGTCATCAGTTATTCAATCCAGTAAAAATGACATAATAAATAACCATATTCTACATATTCATTCAGTAGGCTACACTGTAAGAGCTGCACTACCACTGTTTCCTAAGATATGGGTACTTTCAATATGGCTTCTGTGACTTGAAACAGCTCTGAGAGAGAGGGCCTACCTGTTGCGCCCTGTGACATTTTGATGTAAAAAAACATCCACTTCTTTTCCTGTTTTTGTTCAGGAGACCTTGTCTCTTCTTTTGTATGGGCCAAATGTGATATTCAAGAGAATTTAAAGCAGAACTCAGTAGTACATTAATGTAAGAAGAACAATGACATTCACTGTGTTGAAGCATAATACGTTGCATGATTTTATTCATGTTTAGGCCACGTGTCAAGAGTGGAACACTGAATATAAAATATCAACAAAGTCCTTGGATTCAAAAGACAGACAGCAGATTTTTCTTGGACTGAACTCAGTCAGACTCACTGATCATTTCATCTCTTGCAGGTGTGAAGATAATCGGGTAATGATGGCTGTTCTCTCTTTTCTATCACATAGCAAAGTGGCTCTTTCCATAGCAGCTAATATGATGCATTTATTCAAATGCATACACAACACAGACATTACCAGTGTTTTCATATGCAATAACAATATTCAGCCTGTTTATCATCCAGCCTGGATGGTTTTATGTATACATTTTAGGGCCTTGAGCGGGTACACAGCAGATGGGGGTGGTTCTGGGATGATTCATTGTTGAGAGTCCTGGAGGTGTTGTACTGTACATGATTAACTGAACAAATCACTTATAGGAGATGCCCACTCGATGTCCACCCTTACTTAACATACCTGCACTTGCGTTTTTAACCTACTAACAGAGGTAACTAGAATAATATTCCTTTATGTGCCTGCAGAGAGCATGCAGTATTATTTACTCATCCTACTACCCTTTACAATCATTTATATTCACTTTTTACCTTTATTTTAGTCATCAAATATACCACATTTGGTTGACTGAGATCATATTTGCTTCTCTTTATGATTCACAATGACTGGCACATTCTCTCCTAACCCAGACACTTAGCCTGTTGTTGACTAACAGCCTTCAGATCTCAGAAATGAGTCATCCGAGTTCGTAAGCATTCAGCCCTGTAGTCCAGAGTCCACACAATGGGATTCAGCCTTGGTGTGAGTGACTCACTGCTCTGGCATCATGCACACTCAACTCGCTGCTTGTGCTCCTCTTTAGTGGGCCTGAATCCATAAGCAGTATAGCAGTGGCTGAAAACTGGAGTTTCGGGATTAAATACTACTACTGCTTGTGCAATTAATAGTCATGATTTTCAATAAAACTGATATCAATAACAACACTATGAACTAAGATGTAAATTGAGCCTATACTGCTGCACGAAGGTAGGTGTAATATTTTCTTTCTGTGAAAAACAGAACTCAACATTTTAATGTCTGTGCTTTAAAGAGCTGGAGTGTAGCTATGCACACATTTATACATGACAAATCAAATGTTCAGGCAGTACAGTCAGAAGCTACGCGTGATTTTCAAACACGCCTGTGATACCTTGGGCTTGCTATAGGCTATTAATAGTAATTTATTCTTGTAGACATCATCACATAAACAGGCGCTCATGTGTTTCATGTTACAAAAACATTAATTTTATGTCAACATGCCCTACAGTATAGCAGCATAAGCATACTAAATTAATTAAATAATCCCTGCCTAAGATGAACACAACTCTATACAACTCTGAACAATACATAATACCTCTGTTCTCACTGGCCCAACCATTTCTCTTCCCACAATGGATTTGTGAGGCCAATTCAAATATTGATATTAGAGATTTTTAAATACTATAATAATAATAATAATACAGCCAATACACATAACATAACAATACAATACACATAAACATCCCTTAATTTGGCTATTAAACCTGCAATAACTGAATTTTTGGGCAACTTGGGGGCAGCAGAAACAAGTTAGACTCCTGATCGTAAACTAAAAAAATTGGACACAATGTCCATGATTTCCAAAAGCAATTTAAAATGTGGACTCATTAGATGACAGGACGCTTTCTGTCAGCCCATCTCAGATGAGCTCGGGCTCAGAGAATTGGACTGCGTTTCTGGATGTTGTTTATATATACGGCTTTCTCTTTGTATGGTGGAGATTTAACTTGCATTTGTAGATACAGCGATGAACTGTGTTTAACAACAATGATTTTCTGAAGTGTTCCTGAGCCCATGTGGTTATATCCTTTATACAATCATGTCGGTTTTCAATGCAGTGCAGCCTGAGTGATCGTAGATCACAGACATTTAACGTTGGGTTTTGGTTTTGCCTTTTAGACTTCTCTGAATTCACTCTATGTTTTAATGATATTATGGAATGTAGATGGTGAAATCCCTACATTACTTGTAACTGTGTGTTGAGAAACGTTCTCAACACGCTCTTGAACTGTTGGACTATTTACCCGTGCGATTTTTAAAAGAATTTACCTTTTGTGTCTTTTGTTACACTGTCTTTAATGTTCAAACTGAAAAAGTTTTTTTTTTTTTTTTTTTTACATATCATCCTAACTATTTTGCAATCAGGGTAGTCTGAACACAACATTTCATGTTACCATGTTTCAAGTGAACATGGCGGACCTATAATTTGTCAACAGTTGCTTACAGTAGTTACACATCCAGCAGTTACTGAGCAACACTCGTTTAGAGCTGTCTCTAAGAAACCCCGAGAAAAATATCTGGTTCTTTAGCTCCTATTAGGTACTTAGCAGGTATTTTTCAGAGCTTTTTCACTGAAAACAGCTGCCTGCTGCAGCTGAAAAACAAAGCTATGAGAGCAGTAAAGGTGAACCAAAATGTTGCAGACTGGAAGGCTGAACAATGAGCTGAAAAAAAAAAAAGCTGCAGAGTCGGGTGATAATTCTCTGAAGGTTCTTCATTACAAGATAAATCTTTAACACATTATCATATTCATATTGTCATTGTATAGATTGTATAAAATTATTAATTATAGCTGCTTTAAAGAACTGGGCTTGTGGTTATTAAAGACGATGCATGTACTGAACAGGGTACTGCAAATTCTTGTAATTTATGGGCTGACATATACACAGGTAGCTGTATATCTGTGAGTTGATCAGCTGATATAAAGGCCAGGCTGATTTATCGGCTGGTCTGTCTAGTATACATTACTAAATAAAACTGTACATCTTTTACCAAGTGCAAACACAGTGCATGTTCACATAAATAAACATGAATGTTTGCGTTGTGCCCAAACTTGGTGGAAAATTCTCCACTTTAAACACAACGTATCGTTGTCAGGCTATACTGATGAAATGCCAATGAGAAACCAACTACTGCTGAGTTGATGGCTGTGTTTTCCCCATTGACAGTACAAAGAATGGACCTCGCATCCGTGACATCACCCACATATTTCTGAAGAGCCATATTGAAGATCAGAGTGTGGTGGCTCTGGGTGCCGCTGTTTTGCCTGTGCTCCCTCCCTAAAAATCGGCAGAGATGTGGATCATCATCACCACCTGAGGCGGGCTGAATGAAGTCTGGGTGCTCAAACAAGCCATCTGTAATGGCACCAAATAAATCAGAGTGGCCACGCTGTTAATTCTTAATAACTTTAAGTCTTAATATGATTTGAACTGGTGAGTTATATAAAAATTCACCCTGACCAAAACTGTTTTTTGTACCAGGCTGTAAACATGTTTATTTCTGCTGTGAAGTTGGAGATTATAACATGGGGGCTTATGGAAACAAACTTGTTGTGTAGCCAGCCTCAGGTGGACGTTTGAGGAACTGCAGTTTTCGGCACTTCTGTATTGACTTCAATTACTGCCACGGAGGTTGTCGCTTTGGTTTTCCCATTACCAAAAACTAAATGTATGCAATTAAGTGGTATTGATTTGAGAAATGATCCACATACAGGCACTGTCACAAATATATTAGTGCAGGTCACTGGATTAAAGGACTGTTATCTTTGGTAATGTGTCTCTTGGTATGATGTGGTGCTAGGTCTGTTTCAAGTGTAATCAAGCGTAACTCAAGCAACAAGACTAATATTTCATCACTTACAGCAATTAACAAGAAATCTGTAGTCTGTATAGTCACAGTGAGATCGGGTCGGGTCAAAGCAAAGTTGTCTGTCATTGTCAATTTCCCACTCTTTGTGCCATTCAAAGCCAGCAGGTTTTAATTTGTTTCAAAATCAAAACAAAATCCCAGATCACATCCCACATCATCCCCGTGCTACTTTGGGTTTTGGACTTCCACAGATATAACAGCCATGATATATGTTATCTGCAGGAGTAGTGGCATTATACTTAATAGGTTAATACATACAAAAACTGTATGTGAATAAAACAAGCAGACAAAACTGGCAGTGGCAATGACACTGTGTTTCACTTGTCCTACTTACAGACATTAAATGACAGAGAAGGGCATGTTGTCATGGACTTTTGACTGCGGTGCATTACCAATAAAAGCCTTTGGCATTTTAATTTTGAAAGCCATCCAAAGCTATTATTTTCATTGTCAACAAAGTCTCCTGGAAGCAAAAGGGATCCTGTTTGACATCTCTTAAATATACTCCAGAGGTAGAGCAGTCATCTTTGCTGACAAGAACAATCATTGCATTTCAATTGAGACTACAATTACTGCGACATTTAACCATCTATTCACTCAGTGTAACATTTGTTAGGGTCACACTCACTCCAAATGCAATGCATGATGGACATGAAACGTCTTCGTGATATTTCTGACACACTGTCGACTACACTCTGACTCCCACATTCCAGTACACAAGCAAATGCACTGAGAAACATATGCTGTGAAAGTATCTGCCACGCATATCACCCTGCAAACAAACAGTAAGATTAACTGTCAGCAAACAAATTGAAAGCTATCATTTCATGCAGTTACTCTTTCATTCTCTTTATACAGCTGGTCTGTATGTATAATGCACAAGCCTGTCACTCCAGTGCTGCTGCAAAAAAAAAATATATATACAGTGATGGACACTGCATGTTGAACTCACTTTGAACTTTATGCAACATGCTGGTACAGACCTCAGCACCACCTGTGAATGTAAAGTAGGTTAGAGTATGGGTTTGTTACAGCACACACCTCGTGGCTAAAACACTGTAAACAATGCTGCCTACAAGCCCAGAGGGATGCGGGTCAGGAGGCTGCACAGTATGATGGTTCACATCTACAGGATTAGTAGCGAAACTCAGTGTGTAACACTGAGTGTAGGATCCATGTTTAACTGTTGTATCCAAATGCCCCATGCATAGCAGCAGATTCTTAAAATACCTGCATACAGTTATCTATTTTGTTTAACACTGACATTGAAGATTTGTCTACATGTGTTGGTCCACAGCTAATCTGCTCAGCTAACTTTCCCGAGTCTGCTTCCACCCACACCGCCGTACAGCAGGTGCAGTTGCATTGCCTCTCTCAGCCAGTGGAAGGATCATTGCAGGCTGGGCGGTATAATCCCCATTGTGCTAATCCGAGAGACTCTGAAAAGGTGAGCTCTGTTGATCAGCATTGATCCCCCTCCTGACCACAAAACATAAACAAACTGGCTTCGAGTTGTCTTGTCATTCAAGAATGGCCTCACCACAACAAAGCAGCCATGATTCAAATTGAAAGCGACAACCTCAGGTCTGGGAAGAGGTGAGTCATTTGAGTTTTGTCCATATTCTTCCCTGAAGATATCAACATGACAAACTAGCTTCACAAGACATTAATCTGACAAAAATAACGTCAGGAATAGAAAATGCTTTAGAGAAGAGTAATGAATGTATTGCACCACATTAGTGTGTAGATTTGATGTTGGTGGATGAAACTAATCTGCAGCAGGCAACAGGAAACATTCAGGTTTGGACAGGTTTGGACTGACAAAAATACTCATATTTAACAAGCTTATGTAAGATTAGCAGGAATGCAAGCTGAATAATTGTCATATGCAGACAACTACGTTTCTTAGTATGACTGAATATCAGCCTTAGGCTGGGAAGCAGGACCATTTCTCCCTTTGTGGTGATGTTATTCATAAATTCAATACTCTTGCTTATTTTGCATTAATTAACATGCGGCACAAAACCCGCACCACCACAAATTAATCATGACCTAAAAATAAGAACAGACTGTAATTTTGTTTTTGGCACCACACAGAAAACTAGTCTGCATTGCATTTAACATGGCTTCCAACACCCAAGTGTGAGCACTCACTAATCCTTCATTATCGCTTTGGTTCTTAACAACACTCAATTAACGAAGAGACTTTATTTTACAACAATTCAGGGGGTCTTTACCAGGGTCCCTGGGAGGTTCACAACCACACACATGCTGCTCTTCTGGCAAAGTCAGCAGGCAGATTTCTATGAGCAGCGTGTTTGTGTCTGCTGTTGTCACTAGAACCGAGCCATGCCACACTCCGCTCTGCTGAGCAACATTTTGTGATGCAGTTCTAAGAAAAGCACGATTTCATTTTCGCAGAAAGAACTCCAAATCCTCAGCCCTGTGACGTCAACCTCCATTTGACCATGAGTTCAGCCTTTTTCTCTTCTCCGTCCTATTCATCTACACTTATTGTATCATTGTTAAGCCAGTATGGTCCTCTCAGTGAGTATAATAATAAGTAGCTATACTCCAGCAGCCCTGTGTCCTAGAAATTCTGAATGAATTATGTTTATACAGCAAGTAGTTTCGACCAAGCAATCGGATTAGTCACTAGACATTTAGAATGTGATCAAATCAGCATGGCATCAATGTAGCACATGTGTTGGTCTTTATTTCATTTATGTCTTTATTTCAAAGTCACTTAGACAAAACCCTGAGAGGATAATTAAACAATAGGGTTGTTAGAATATCTTTGAATGTTTCTGACATGTTTCTATTCTCTAAATGAAATCATGAACCATGTGGGTGTAAATACTATGACCTCCCGTTAGGCTGTTTCTTACAACATTTATAGAATAATCAAATCTACTTTCTTTAATTAATATATTTATGGTGTGGTTAGATTGTTGCTAGACCTGTTCATACAGCAGCGGGAGATCAATACGTTTAGTGACTACAAAGGAAAGTTTTTATTGGAAGGTTAAAACCCAACAGTTATGGATTGAAGCAGAATAGTTTGCTGGACAAAAACTTTTTTTATTGCTTTTATACTGTGATTAGTGCCAAATACAGTCTAAGCAGCTCACTAAACAGAACTTTGTCACTGGTGTCAGTTTTTTTCACTGCACTTTACATTCGCAGCATCTACGTTTCCTGAAGGTACTTGACTGAGGAAGGTCCTCATCCTAAATCGATATGCTGCCACTCATGATTCCATGCCCTCTAAGTCCCACACCAGATCAGGGCCAAAACATGAAAACATCTGAAACATCTGAAAACATAAAATCTGCAACTGAAATAAATAAAGCCCCAAATATCAAAATATATATAAAAGTGAAATTTAGTAGAAAAACATTTCTCTTTTGAATTATTATTTTGAATACATTGTTGAATTCCTCAACTAAGTTAAGTGTATTCCTAACTTAACTTTCAGTTTGAAATTAAAATTGTTCTATTATTAATTTATTTTTTAAATCCTTAAAACCTTTTGGCCCTGATTTGGCTCCATACTGAAGTTGGATATCTTTGGATCATACAGACACTTTGTCCAGCTTAGATATCTTGATACAGATTAGACACTCTGGCATCCTCAATCAGCTGTTGCAGGTGAGCCAAACACGCATGAAGTTCACAAACACGGTAGCTCAACCCGTCCATGGAAAAAAATAAACAAATCAGCAGATATCTTACATTAAAACTGACCTCACAAGCCAGTTCTTATGTGTGATATTTATACAATTTTGGAAATCCCACAACCTCTAGAACACATGAACATTAGCTCAGGTAGTCACGTGACGGATTGTTTTTCAGCTATTAATCAGACCACTTGTATTTCCAGGTAGATACCATTTATTTATTTATTTTAATTTCAGAGTGAACTGCCCCACAAATACATTTTGATTATACACTAGAAAATGAGCTTTACTCTCATAATTGGCACGACAGTAATGCGGTCAGGACAGAGGCGCTTAATGTAGTATTGCTTAATCATATACAACTAGTTCGCAACAGAAAATATGTTTTGGGGGAAATGTAATGGCAAGTGAATTCCATTTCTATCAGCTTAATGAGGAAATATAGTTAATTAATGTAAAATCACAGAAATGTTGATACAGAATCCATCAGTAAAATGTTCTGCTAATGTATGTCTCTGTTCTCTGCCAATAGGCAATCTATGACTACAGCACTGTTCAACTTTCTTCTTATTATGTTTGATTGAATCTTAACCGCCTTAATCAAAGTCGCTTTGTTGTTGTCTGGACACAAGCCCTGGATTCTGGTGTCACTGTATGTGTGCCATCCAACCCGACCACCTCTGACCATAATCCAAGCAGCGGTTACGTTTGTCACCACAACATAATTATAAAAATAGATTTAGTAATATACAAACATAATTTACTGGAGTCAGGGTTGACTAGCGAGAGGCTTCCAGTTTGGCACCATCACAATTTGCTCTGGCTCCCTCTCCACTTGTTCCTATTAATTTGTAAAGGGTAGTTAAGTGAAGAAGGAAATAATCCTTATTTTCTCATCAATAGCCTTTTTTTACTTGAACAAAGTTTCTAAAAAATGACCATTTGCATTCAGGTAAGAAAAGAGAGGAAAAAACAGTGACTGCCAAAGTATGTTGACATTTGTGCTACTACTCTACTTTAAGTGACAGCTAAACCTTCCAGTCTGAATCAATATGCAATGCTGTTATGCTATCCCCTACTGCTGCACAGTGCACACTGAGCCTGTGTTGTTTCATTTCCAGTTCAGTCCATTTTTCTAAGTGACACCATTGTGTGGTTGTGTGTCTGAGAATCAAGTCAAACTGGTGGCGTGATTGGTGGAAAAATGTGTTTTTCAGCCACACTGCCATATATGAAATAAAACAAAAAGCACACACAAACACACTTCTCTTTACAGGAACCTGCCGGGTGTCCCACGGGATGATTGTGGTTTCGAGAGGTTGGAAGGTTTTTGACTTGTTGACTGAGAATGGTGTTCCCCCTAGGACTGAACGTTGACAAAACACTTTGGTGCCAATCGAACATGCCGACCAATCATTTGACCACCACAGCATCCGACATCCTACTGAAAATCAATGTCACAAAAATAAAAATAAATCTTTGGTACCACATTTTTTTTCCTATCAGGGGCAAAAAAATCACATTCACAATGAATAAAAAACTATTTAGTCTACCTATCATGACCCAGAGGTGACACAGGAGGTGGTGTTTGCAGTAAACCACATATCCAAGCAGAGAGAGTATTTTCTAGTTTAAAATTTGACCTAGGAGATAAAACAAGTTTGTCTCTATTATAATATACAATGATCCAGGGAAGAATACATTTACAAAGGCACGCATCATTAGTCAACCACTTATTTGAATCTAGCAGATAAGCATCCTCCAGAGATATCAGTTATGGTTAGGCTGAGACACTGGTCACTGAGGGTGTTTCGTGCCTCAGTGTGGATAATATAAATGCAATAATGCAAGAGCATAGTTCTGAAACCAACTCATTTTAACTTGGAGATTGGGTATCCCTCATTCAGGCGATGATTGGATTTGTGACATGCTCTCCACTTAGGTAAAAGCACTGTAATTATGGGCTTGACCTTTAGGGGCATTTTCTGTATCAAATCCTCTTAACAGCATTCAAAAGTGAGCATAAAGCTGTGATTGGTCGAGTTTTGTACATTTCATGGGCCGCACTTCTATTTCGTAGGGTTAACTCATCTTGTGCTGGCGTATACGAACTCATGAAGAGGTTTCTTTTTTAAAAACACTAATCACGTTTGTAGGGAGGGAAGGGAGAAGTGGAGACCTAGGATAAAGGCATTGGTTTTATGAGTGTCTTTAAAAAGTATTAGGATTATGGACATTTCTTTTCTGCATGTTTTGGAGCAAAGAAAATGCATGACTTGGAATAAATACAGAATATCCACATTGTCATTAGTTCTTATTTTAATGCACATTCATTGATTTTTCATTAATTCTGTAATTTCATTGGTCAATAATTGTAAAATCTATCTACCTGATGCAAATGGCACAATATATGTACAGTATGTACATACAGTATGTTTCCAAACTAATGGAGATTAATAATCCTAATTGAACAGTTACATCAACATTTATTTCGGATTCAAACTAATCGACATAATGCACTAGCGCAAACTTGAAAGCTGTACGTTTTGAATTGTTTTTTGTTGTTGAAGCTGATTTTGTTGTTTAGCTGGCTAAACCAAGTGACAACCTCCCATGGCTGTGATGTGAAGCCTTCTGCAGAGGTGCCAAAAACAGTTCCTCAAACAGCCACTTGGGGTTGGCTATAGAAAAAAGTAAATTTCCATAAGTCCCCATTTAAAAATGTAAATAAAACAGTTTTGGTCTCTATAGCTAATTTCACTGTTCATGACAACTGTACTGAGGCTGAATTTCTATTTAACTCAGCCATTTATTAAGGCTTATTGTTATGGATAATTAACAGTGCCACTGCTAAAACAGCTCTTCAGAAATCTACTTGACAACCCTGTGTAACTTTGAATAGCATTTATTAGCAGCTAGCAGGTAGAGTGCACTCACTTCACTGTGGCCAATTTAGAATTCCAGGTAGAATTTCAGTCGAAAATTTGCTTTGCTTGACTACAGCTGTGGCTACACTTTTTTTTTTTTTTTTACACAGACTGTGGGTGTGTGGGGAGGATCGCAGGATTATGCTTTTGTACTAATAGGCTGAATTAAAGAACGTAGGCAGGTATGGGAATGTCAGCGTGTTATGGTAATCTCACTGTACAGTTAAAATCTTGCAAAAGTTGCACGTCTGGTACGGCAATGAAAGTTATGTAGAGGATTGAACACCGGCCCCTCCAGTCAATATGAACAGTCTATTCTGAGAAAAGCACAGAGGATATTGTCTGACCCATCTCATATTCTCGCTGAGTATGAGCTCTTACCCTCTGGCAGATGATATGGAGTACCTCCAATGTAAACTCAACCATTTTAAAAACTCATTTGTGCCTACCTCAATTAAAAATTTAAAATAATGTTGCTTGAGGCTGCAGGTTTGTGCAATAGCTCTGTGGTGTTCTGTGTAATATGTGCAATGTGTAATTTGTGGTTGTGATTTCCAACAGTGCTGCTTTGTTTATACGTTATCTGTTTTTCTTGTTTTTCCACTATTTGAATCCAAGAGAGATTTCCCTACAGAGACAATAATGTATGTCACATTATATCATACATGTTACATGTTTCTATCAGGTAATTTCATGTAAAGCATACTGACTTTACTTGTCATGAAATGTGATATATAAAGAGAAATCCCTGGCCTTGCCTTATCTGAATCAAGCAAGTTGAGGATAAAGGGAGTCATGTGTTGGATAGATTATAAAACCTTCTGAAGCAGGCTTTGGCAGACTTGCTTTTTCCTAAGAAGCTAGGCTTTCTTAAGTCGTCCACTTACACATGTCAATCATATTGATCATCTTAAAGCGAGACTGTGGCTGAACAGCTGCAATTTTAGCCACAAGACACGAAGATGAACAAGTGGCTTAGAGTTAATGTCATCTATACAGCAGTAACTATTCATTGTTAGCCAACATACGCCAGTGTAAGCAGCTGGTCATACCAGATCACATATGTCTGCAGCAGAAATATTTCTAAAATGCTTTTATTTGCATTTTCTATAAGAAAATAAGTGTGGCTCATTGTTTTCTATAAAATGTCTAATCTCACAGACGTCTAACAGACAGAGAAGGCACTGTTTCCACAGCAAGCTGAATTTATTAAACTGTGACAAAAACAGTTCTATACTGTCTAAGTGATGGATATTTGTCGCTGTACCTCTTCATTTTAGAGGCTGTACATCATTTAAACTTGAGCTTGATGACAATTGTTAAGATTTCTGAGACGGCTTTGCCTTCAATAGTGTTGGAATCAGTGTCACAAAGTTGTTGCGGTCTTGTTCATTGCTTTTGACTGAAACAATCTGTGTAAGAAGCAGAGCCCATCACATGCTGGATGTACAATAAAGATGCTTGATTGAGTTACACTTTATTGTTTCTGACAGCACAGCACTTGGATATTTCTTTGTCACAGCGCTCTATTCACTGGCAATTCAGGAATTCTATTTACAGTATACTGTGATTGGACTGTCTTGCACTAGCTGAAGCATATGCAAATTAATTCCCACATTCTCCATCCATGTGAATGTATTCAAGGCAAGTTTGAAAGTTGTACCTTTGCAACCATAATAATACTGAAATCAATGCAGTCAAGTATTTTATTGTTATTATGTTATCAGAGAAAGATGAAATTGCATGCTTGCATGCCAAGAGCACTTTACTCTCAGAGGCAAGTCAGACATCATTTAAGTGTAAAGTGTCTCTTTTGTTTGACAGCCTCTTTTCTGGGGGCCCTGTTGGCAGGGGTCACTGTCCTCCCAGTACACCACACTGACTGTCTGCATGACTGATTCTGAGCCGCGGATCTGCACGGAAAGCTGTTTGGATAACTGTCAGCTCTCCCTCTCTCTCATTCCCATCAAAGATGAAGGGTCATTTTTCTCCATCTCACCGTGACTCCCCTCAAGATGTCTCCCACCAAAATTCAGAGGGATGGCTTCCTCGCCTCCCTCCCACCCAAGCTGGTAATAGATGGCTCATTTTGGAGTGACTATCAATCCAGTGTCTATGCTACATTTTGTATGGCAGATTCACTCTGTATAATGCAGTTTGTGTTGAATGAAGTTCAAAGTATTAAAACCCATATCCTTGTGTGAGCTACAATATTGTTGTATGAAAAGAGTTTATCCCTGAACATGTCTAGGCCAGATTGTCATTTTATTTTTCGTGTGCACCAAAAACTAACATACTGAATTAGATTTCTTTTCTGGCCATGCCTTCATGTACAGTTAAATGCAAAATCATCCCGCTGAAAGCAACAGATCAGACACTTTCTTATAGCAGTGGCCGCTGGCTTGTGAACATGCTGAAAACTTGTCTCTAACGTGGAGTTACACAACGCCTCAGACAATTCCAAATATTATAGCAGCTTCCTCTCTTCCAGTAGCCACCATTCATCATCCTCAGCCAGAGGACTTCTAAGCATCACTCCCTTTGGGTGAGAGATTGATGGTGACCTCAGTTCCATTTATTGAGCGCCCACCTACTCTTTTTGCCAAGCGAACACTAACCAGGTGGTCTTACTCACCTCTGGTCCACCTCCTTCCTCGGACAGTAGGCGGACACATTTCTGCTCCTTCGACAGGTAGCCACCAAAATGATATGAAGAGATGTCAGCTGCTTATAATTCCCTGGATGCCCTATGTGGCTGTTAGCCCCTGACAGATAGTGTGATGGGAACCTGTCTGATATACTCTGGTGACCTGTTTGTCTCAGAAAACATCATTTCAGATCCACAGTGAACAAGGTCCCAGTGGCTCTGTCAAAGGACTGAGCGTACTAAAGTTTGAAACATTTTCAGTGCTTCAGAGTTTATCTGTGCAGAGCTTTTTCATCTAGTTGGTGCATTTCTGGCCCAGTATATTGCATACTTCCACAGACATAAAGAAATCTAACAACAAAATCTTCTCTGTGTTGCTTCATTTCATATATCTTATATTTGCAGTCACTTGAAAAAAACAAACCATCAATTGTAACACACCTAAAACAATCACACCACTCAGCCTCGCTGACAAGGAATGATTGATTTTTTAAATAGAGACGTTATTGATCCTTATCCAGGATGTAAATGAAAGCCTCCTCGACACCGCTCCTGACAAGCCTGCGCCGGTTCTATTAGGGAGATGAGAGAGAACATGTGGAAAAATGTAAGCCATCTGTCTTGATGGTGCCATGTCCTCTGTATGCTGTGTCTGATATAAACAACACCATTTGTCAAGATATGACAAACCTTGGACTGTCATAACACCCACTGAGACCTCCAGTCTCCAAGAAGCAAAACTCAGCAACCTCTGACTGATTTGTGCTCACTCAATCTCTCGGCTGCATACATCTTTTATGCACCGATTGCTTTCAGAAAACAAAAGTTCCAAATGGTCGGTGGACATGGACAAATTACAGTGCCAGACTAACATGATTGACTCGAAGTGTATGTGCAGTTGATAATATCTTATATTAGAGTGTTGCAAGACTGAGCACAGATCCTTATTATTTCACTTGAGGCACAAGGGCAACTCCTCCTTCACACGTCAACCCTATCTGCTCTGTCAAGTGCCCACTCAGTCAGTCAACTGCCCATCACAGCATGTATGTTAGAAGATTGAGTCATTTTAATAAAACCTTGCCTATTCAAAGAATATGGAAAACTCAGTGAGAAGCTCAATACAAAGCAATGACCACTATTTCAACAAGAAGTGGAGTGACTGGAAAATAATCCAGTAAAGATGCAACTACTGCAGATTGCTCGAATCAACGTTCCAGTACTTTTAGGAGTAATAAAAGTAATTTAAACAACCACACATATACTGTTCATGTACAGTGCCAGTCAAAAGTTTGGACACACCTTTTCATTCAATGGTTTTTCTTTATCTGTGGTAAACAAAAAAAAAAAAAAAAAAAAAGCAAATTATGTTTTGTATTATATATTCTCCAAAATAACCACTTCTGTTAGGATTTGTCTGTTTCCCTGTGTTTTCCCAGTGTTTGCCCTGCCTGTTGTGTTCTGTGTTTGCTCTCATCTCCCCTGTCTGTGCAGGCTGGGTGTGGCTGACCTAATTTCTCCTGTCACTCCTCCATTGATCCACACCTGCAACTCATCCACTCATCAAGCTCCTGCAGTACATAACTCCGGTTCATCCTTCCAGACTCCACCAGTTTGTTGTTGTAACCTTATTGGTAACCTGCCAACTTAGCAGCTCTGAGAAGACCTTTTTGAAGAATCTTTTTGGGCTAGTGTTTTGGATGCCAGCCTTGACTCTCGTGTTTTCGGTTTTGTCCTCTAGCCCTGCCACTCACCTGCCCAGCCTGCCACGTTCAGCCTGCCTTCGTTTGTTCTCCGGACTTCTCCCTCTCACCCTTGATCACCTCCCTTGACCTCACTGTTGCTCTCCCCATCTCCTGCTGTGTTTTTTGTCACACCTTTTATTAAACTTTCTCAGCCTACCCCTGCCTGTGGACTGCATTGTTGGTTCAGTGTTCCGACTAAGCTCACACTTTAACAGATTTGCAGAAAGCTTTGCACACTCTTGGCATTCTCTCAATTAACTTCATGAGGTAGTCACCTGGAAAGCTTTTTAATTCATACTGTAGGTGTGCCTTCATAAGTTGATTAGTGTAATTTCTTAGCTTCTTAATGCATTTGAGACCATCAGTTGTGTTGTTTAAAGATAGGGTTGGCTTAAAGAAGAGGCCAACATAAAGAAGAGAACTGCTTATGCTAAAAAAGCAAGAAATGGACATTAGCACAGTGAAAATCTGTAATTGGGTCTGATGAGTTCAAGTTTGACATTTTTTGTTCCAACTGTAGGATGCAAGGAAGGTGAACTGATGGTATCTGCATGTGTGGTTCCCACCGTAAAGCATAGAAGACGAGGTGTAATGGTGTTGAGGTGCTTTGCTGGTCGTGATTAGTTAGCAATGTATTCATTCAAAATTCAAGCTACACTTGGAGTGCTATACGTCAGATGACCTGGCCTCCACAATCACCTGACCTAAACCCAATTGAGATGGTTTGGGATACGTTGGACTGCAGAGGGAAGAAACAGCAGCCAACACTCCTTCAAGACTGTTGGAAAACCATTATAGGTGACGACGACATGAAGGTGACAAAGAGACTGCCAAGAGTGTGCACATCTGTCATCATCTAAGACATAAAACATATGTTGTTTTGTTTGTGTTAAATGTCTTCAATGTTTAACTGCAATGTAGAAAATAAAGAATAAAAAACAACATAAGAATAACTTGTGGATGAGAAGGTGTGTCCAAACTTTTGATTGGTATTGTGTATATATTAGTCCACTGAAATAATCAAATAGACTGCCTTGGTCTTCACAACCAACAGCCCTACAGTAAAGAAAATATGAAGATAATTCTGTGTCAGAATGGACGGATTTTATGTGGTGCTGACTTTAAGGTACAGTATATTTCTAGACTGGAAGCACAATGCTGCCCTTGGAGTTAAGTTGGAACTTAAAGCAAACATTTACTGTGTTCAGAAAATAAAATGTTTACAGACATTTTCAGTGATGCATGGTGAGTGAGACTGAAATTGCTGTATTGCAAGAGTGAATTTTCATAATGATAAGCCAAATTTAGAAAAAAAAAAAAATCATAATTTTGTCTCTGGAGTGTCACTTTAGTATGATTGTTAGTCTGTGAGATGTAATTTTAGGCCACTTCAAAAACTTTACTACTGAGTGAAACCTGTTCTTAATGTAATGTTCTTATTCAGACCAAGTTAGAACTTCAAGCGAACCTCGTGCAGAATTTCTGATGCTCATAGTCAGGCAGACAGACTGCTGTCTGCACCCAGATGGTTTATGTTTGTTTACTAACTATTTGCATGGGTCGGCCAACCCATTTGAATGGATAGAAACATCTATCACAACTGGAACCTTTCCCATTATAGCTGAGATGTCCCATCAGAAATGACAAGGGAGCTAATTTATAGAAATGGTTTGTTTTCACTGCGCATAGTTAACTATACTCTTTTCATTGTCTATCTTTTACATATACATACCCAGATTGGGTTGTGCATTGCATGATGTTATGGGTACAGAACAAACTTTAATATAAATACTTATAACTGATAACTTTCTGAGTTGTCCTTGCCAATACAGAGAAGAGATATTGGTATTGACAGATCTTTCGCTGATGAGACACAGGTTGAAATACATTTTGCTTTAAAATTGACGTTATAGTGTCCGAAATTGAACATGAATATCTAGCCATGTTACGTCAAATTAAACAACTTAACTGCCTCTTATACTATGAAGCACTTTTCTGTGAGTGCAGCAATGTCCTGGCCCTGTGAGAGGTTGCCTCAAACACGCTAGTCTGCGTCACATATTGTAGCCACAAGGCCACCTTTATTATAGAAAGCTGTTCTTGTGCAATAACCTTTCTGTAATGTAGTGATAAATGAAACCAGGTAGTGTATATTTTTAAAGGACAGTTTCAACATCTAAATAACAGTTGTCAGGGTATAAAATAAATGATCTGCTGATCAAGACTTCATGGTCTTACAATGGAATAGCTGACTATAAAAAAAATAGATTTAAAACAAAAAAATCAAATCAAATCATGACCTTAAAATCTCACACTTTTGTGTCTCCCACCAGTAAATCATAATATATATTTTACCTTCATGTCATCAGTGTGTCTAATAAAAAAGAAATGTCTGAAATGTTTATTACTGTATGACCTTGCATCATCACACTATCTGAATGTACAAGTATTTCTTGCTGAAAATCCCTACAGGAATACCAAAAGTGACAGTCGTGTATAAACCATCTTCTAACAAATGGCAGAGCTGGGGATTTTTTGCTGCATGAGCTGAGGTTGTTTTCCCTTTGGTACGGCAGTAACTGTAAAATTACTGCCACTAAGAGAGTATCAGTTGAACAATTTCCATCTTAACTGTGTGAAAATGAAACAGTTCTTAGTCTCAGAAGTGGGAGAAGTGTTTGTATTTTACAATCCGGTCATCATCCGATTGAATAATACCGCTCAACTCCTCACAGGATTGGATGGCCTATTTTTGAGCGTGCAACACTCCTCCCCTAAAAAAAACATGTGATACAATCATATAGCCTCCAGCATGTTTTAATGAGTTGCTGAACAAAAATAACTCTGCTTTTTCTTGCTCTCCATAGTGTGTAGAGATTTATCAACTGAAAAAAAAATTGTCTGGACTCGGTATAGCTCGAAACATCTTTCTCAGAGACATTTCAATAAAGGGTCTATACTAACATGCTTTACATCAGGCTTTGAAGCCATCAAACTGGTAAACTAAGAAGGAAATCACCTTGTCTGCTATTCACCCCCAAAGCATTGCTTCATTTCCACACCAGATCTCTGTTGCTTTTGATCAAGTTCCCAATTACATCTATGTCTGATCTGCTCACACACCAAGCCCCCTGTCGACACTCATGCCATTTCCAATGGCAATTTAGACCTCCTGACAGGTTAGTGGATTGAATCTGCAAGACGGTATCCAACTGGTTACTGCCAGAAAAGGCCGGCTCCATCAATAGCCCAACTTTTGTTCCAGCTTTTGGGTAGCAAATTGTCACACATTCAGCCGCGCAGTGCAGTTTTACTGCTTGAGCAGCAATATTGCTCAGTGTCTAAATGAGGAATCGCCAAATGTTTTCACATCAAGAAAACCCATTTAGATACACATTAGACTAAAGACCCCCATTTCATTAGCATTTGTTCCAAAGCACTCCATCTGATATGATCTTTGTTAGAGTTTTTGGTACAGAATTATTTAACTGTGTGTGCAGAATTATTTAACAGTGTGCACTGTGCAGGGAGTAGTCAATGATGTGGGCAGACATGCTTATGATCTGAACAATCATCATTTTGCATGATTGTTTATATTCCAGGGCCATCAAATAATTAGCGAATGGAACTGCTTTTTTCTTTAGTTGATACCGCCAGAATCCTTCTCTGAAGACCCTGATGGTATTTTGGGACTCAGAAGTTTGAGACACACCTTTGAAAATATCTCATTAATTATTAATGCATTATTTTACATTTCTTAATTAGATTAATCCAGGTAGCTCTATAAAACATTCAGCCTATTCCAGATAATGGGAGGAATACTCTGTATGTTTACATTTGTAAAGTTAGTCACCTTTTGAGTTTGACTTTGAAGACAATTTTAGCCAAGAAGCAGTCGTGGTTCTGGCCCATTTAAACAGCAGATGCCAGACTGGGTGCGCGTGTTATTTAAACTAAACTAAACTAACTAAAGTCTGAAACTATGTCTGTGATGCAGGAAAAAGAAAAAAAAATCAAACAGGAGGCTGACTTGTAAAAGAAGATGTCGAGTGTGGCACCATTTGTGTCATTTTACGAAGTGATTATATTCAGATTTGTAATACTGTTGCATGGTGGGATACAATAAAGGGCCTAAACTACCATTTACCACAGGATAACATTTAAAACCAGTTTTACCATAGGTTCACAAAAAAGTAACAATACATGTCATAAACACGGCTTGTTATCTTCCTATCTATCCTCTTGGCAACAATAAATATAAAAACAGCATTGCTGAGTTTACTTGACTAGAAATTACATATCAGTAACAATGTACAAAATACTACCATTCACTGAAAACAAATATGAACAGCCAAAGCAATGCATGACAGCCCCTTCATGCTTATTTCTTACTATGCTTTGCATACAAAAATGCATATATACCACTAAGTGTACTGTTATGTATGAAATTACCTAACGTAATTACCTAGTGACGCTAATTACTTATTATACAACAGTTTCTTAATAACCAGTTATCAGACCTTACAGACACCACACACACACGCAATAGTTGGCTAACAATAAGACTATTAACAAATGCCAAATGCATCTCTGTATACAGCAACAACACAGTGACTTCATTGTCCAGGCAAACAAGCCACATAAGTGTACCTTATTTAATATGACCTTCATATCAGCAACTACACAGCAAGCAAAACACAGAGCTATGCGATTAACCATTAGGAAAGCCATCAAAGAGACAGACAGAGAGATAGAAGATAAACAGAACGTCTGACTCTATTTGATGAAGGTCTTTCTCCTCGCCTTCATCATATTGGCCAATATCCATACTCCAACAGCTGTCATCATTAGCAATACTGTTAGTTAGGTTGCTCTCAATGAGCTAGCTAACTGGCAGCCGGGGTTCTTTGATTGGAGTGATGTAATGGGTATTCTGGTTTATGACCACAAATAACTGGTACATAACATTAGCTTCCTGAGGTTTAGCTATTCAGAGCATGACAACTCTGTGTTTCCCATTAATTTTACCAAGACTGTGGTCTAATTTGTTCAGCCACAGCCGGAAATATTTTTTACACTTCAGGCGAAACTTAAGTTTCACTCTCCAGCGGAGCTATCTCTGGGCACCGCTGAAGAGAGAGTAAAACAATTTACGGGCTGACATGGTTCAAAACGTTGTTATACAGTCTGTAGTTCTAGAGCAAACAGCTGCGTGGACACTCAGCACAGTACAATAAAGAGAAGACAGGTGTGTTTAACTCACAGCTACAAAATTCTTCCATTAAATCAAACTGGCACTACTTGGTAAAGCAACTCATTAAAAAAAGAAAATAACAAGAAACGAACATGAACAAGTTTTGGAGCTGTGAATTTAAAACAAGCTGATCACATGAACACTAAAATGAGGTAAATTAAAATGGTGAGATGTGTGTTAATCTCTAACTGCTCCCAATCACCAGGGAGGCTGTTTTTAGGATAAGTTGTCTCTGAAAGATGGAGACAGTAGGACAAAGTCCCCAGGCACCTCATAGAAGGTCTGAGGTCCAGCAACCATAGTCTGACAAAATCCTCTGGGAAATACTGGAAAGCACTCAAGTACTCATATTTTAACATTCTTACATGAACATCTTGTAGGCCCTCTTCCAAAATAACCATTTGTACATTCATTTGAATGCTACTCGGGAGCTGGAAATGTGATCTGATCACTATGATTTAAAGAGTCCTAACCTCAGATCCTTTACATAACAAAAAATAAATAAATAAGGGCAGAATGCTGCAGGATTTCTGCAGACATCGCCACACACTTAGCCATAAGTGATTATTGAGAGGTCTCTCTTTGCAAATGAAATGAAATGCAAATGTAATTAACCTGTGTAGGTAGCACACTAATGAAGGGAGTGTGAATTGGAAGATATTACCTGAACAATCAGAGTGGGGGTCTTCATCTGGTCATGACCTTGGCTATTCCCAGTTGTACAAGCATGTCATCAATTCTTCAATCAAACCAAGAAATTAAATGCAGGTACCTGAAGTTAATGCAAACTGTATGATGCCATCCTTCTTCTGCCCCAGGACCAATGGGTTACATCGCCTGCTCTTCAGTCTCCATGATCCCCAGGGACAGCATCAGGTCAACCTCTTTTTTTAGCAATCCAGCAGGCATTCAGGAATTCTGCAATTAAGTCGTCTCTCAGTCAACTGTTCAACAATTTTTGTCCTTCCAGGATTCTCCTGAATCACTTCTGAATTACAGATTGATCTCACCTGCAGCTGTTTGTCTTCTGAGATGTGGCTGAGGTCACAGTCCACTGGAGCACCAGCAGGAGTCAAGTATTGCTTCAGGGTATGGTTGGAGCATTCTGTCAGTCCATCGGTTTGGGGTTGTACTCATAATACCAATAGTATTGGCAGTGGACATCAAGACAGCAGGGGGCTCAACCACAATCCCTGATCTCGATGTAGCCATAATCCATGAGGACCTGCAAGGCAAGAAAGCAGAAAAAACTCAGGAGAAGTTAGTACTAAGTTAGTAACATGCATTAATGGGACATGAGTGTTTTACAGATGGAGAGGGAGGGAAGAAGAGAAGAGCTCAGTGCGTCATGTGAAGTCACCCAGCAGTCTAGGCTATAGCAGCATAACTAAGGGATAGTTTAGGACTGACCTGAGCCAGCCCTAACTATAAGCTCTAGCAAAAAGGAAAGTCTTAAGATGACGTGATGTGGAGAAGGTGTCTGCCTCCAGAACCCAAACTGGTAGCTGGTTTCAAAGTGAAGGAGCTCGATAGCTGAAAGCTCAAGTACTATGAGCTCTTTAAGATTTGATAGTGCTTAGCCGCGTCCATTGCAGAACGTGTTACCTGAATAGTTTCATGTTTTGGTTGGATCCAATTCCCAAAAAGCTCCTTGAGACTTGCATACAACTCTCTCATCAGGGTTGACCTTCAGGGAGGATACTCAACAGACAGCCAGGAATTGAGGCTAAACAAAAGCAGTACAAAACTGTGAGACAGCGAAGAGCAATAGCCATTAAGAAACATAACCATGTAAAAAATATGAACAAGTGAATAAAGGTCATAAAAGCAAAGTGATTTAAAAGAATTCACCTATTCTGCATACATTATCTCCATGCACACCGCTAGCTTTGTGATGAGATAAAGTTAGTTCAGGGCTGCTTTGCTCTGTGTGAAAGCTCTGGTGCGGACCAAACAAGCGAACTCTGGTCCGCCTGAAAAAGTGGTCTCGGTCCGCTTACAGTGGGAAAGCAAATGGACTCTCCAGCGAACCAAAGATCAGAAAGCCAATCGATGAGCCGGGCTTTCTTCTTCCTGGTGCTTTTTTACTTCCAAGTGAGTGCTTGTTTTGGGCAATACTACCCCCAAATGAGTAACTGTTGTAACTGCATGACGCTGTCCAGGCGGTTTTGTCCACTTTCAAAAGTGCAGAGTGAAAGTGAACCAAACCAAATGAGGGTATGAAATGTTTCTTCATTCCCCCGGACTATCCATGTGTGAAAGTAACATCAGTCTGTAGGGACTTGACTTGGGAACCACAGGGTGTCTGGTTCAATCCCAGTACCCAGTTCATCTCCTGGGCAATGCTGAGCTGCCATTGAGCAAGGTACTGATCCTTAGCCTTCAGCCACACCTTTTCTCCACCAGGAAGGGACCTCCCCAATAACCACAGTAACCTAAAGACAAAGAAACAAATGATTAATATCTCTTCTTTCCCCCTTTTAGGCTGTCCTTTTAACGTGTCCTTAGAGGCATATGAGAGTCATACTGAAAAAGAAAAATCCAGGAGATGGAGAAACAAATGAAGGAAGCTTTCAGCGCACACACAGCCTGTCATACTAGCCTGTATGTAAGCCACCATACAAACCTGTATGGATGATTCCCTTGACTTAATTGAAATTGGTGATGTAGTCTATCTAAATGGATACACATTTCACACTGAACTGAATACCTCATTAATGAATTAAAATGCCTCTTATATAATATATGGACTTTAGCCACAATTAATAAACAATTTAATAAATTATTTTATAGTGATCCTGCACTATTTCTTGCATATGTGTGAATACTCTTGATAATCCATCAAATGTCTGTAGACAAACTGCAGATTATTTATTAATAATAATTTAACCGTATCACCAAATTCAAAACAATACTACAATAGGCTTTTTTTATATAAAGTGTATTGGATATTTTTATGCAAAATCAATTAATTAATTGCACACATTAATTGCACGTTTGCTGTGTATCAGGTACAACACTTTACAGAATGTAAGGATTTCAGTATTTTGACATGGCATGTTTCATTCCTTAATATCACATATCTAGGTAGTTATACAATATATATTTATAGTATTCCAATGATGACAGCACATGCCAGACTATGAAACTGGAAGCAAAACATGACAATAAGAACTGCTATTACAAACAAAGATTTTGATGCCCTACAGGAGGAGAAAGATGGTGTGGTGTGGGATTAGGAGCTAGATTAAAGCAAGATTAAAAGCCGGGGTTACACTTACAGCTAATGATCATGTTCATTATCAATTAATCTGATGGTCATTTCCTTGATTAATGGATTAGTTTGGTTCTCAAAATGTAAGAAATGCGGAGAAATGTTCACTGATCACTGTTTCGAAAGTAATGTCCTCAAATATCTTCTTTTGTCCAAAACCCAGATACTCAGTCTACTGTGGAGGACTAAGGAAACTAGAAAAATGAAATACAAATGTTGTGGTAAAAGCACAGTATTAAACATGTTGATTTGTATATAATGTATATGCACCAACAATGAACCTTCTTTCAAATTCACTTATTTTCCTCTTGCCAACCTGATACAAAATCAGAATTGTCGGTGCCTCCTCAGCATTTCTCTCCATTCCACGGAGCATGATTGGATGTTAATTGCTTAATTGTACCATGCAGTGCACCTGTGTGGAAGCAGCTGCAATTATGTTTCTCCACTCATTTTTTTTCAGGTTTTTCCTTTAATCTGTCACCTGTCTGTATATCGGTGTTTCCCACACATACTTTACCTAGTCGCTTCGCCCAGGGACATTAACAGCCAGGGAGCCATTGAAGCATTTTACAAAGAGAGACATTATGTTGTATTATGTTAGATGATGGTAGACACTGTTGATGTTTTACGAGCAGGGACCAGGTAAAGCAACAAAACTCAGCTTACCTTACCTCAGCTGATATGAAAACGGAATTGTGGGTTGAAAAATAAAAAAAATAAAAAAATTGGGAATCCCCTGGAAAACATTAACTTATTTATTTTTTACTTATTGTTTATGAATTACCATTACGATCACTGAATTATGTTTTGCACGTTCTTATTGTACATACAAACTTTGATGTTGATGTGGATGCTGCCTATTTGCACAACCATGTATTGAGCTGCTGAAGTGGATTATGAATTTATCAAAATGACAATAACTAATAACCACAGCTGCAATGAAATGGCTTGATACTGGCAAATATGAACAGAGTGCAGAGTGAAACAGTCATATGTAACTCATTCAAAAGTGTTGTGGAATTAATACAACAATAATGACAAGAAAGCCAATAATAGCTTGAATTTATGCTTGCATTTATCTATTCAGTGTGTGGTATATTTTGTTACAAACATTTCATAGTATTCCATTGATCTCTCCTGATGAAGCAGTTGAATGTGAAGTGTGTTTCTAAAAAGGATTCGCAAGGTGACCCCCTCCGTGAGGAATAGGTTCCTGCAGACCTGTTGTCTCTCTCCCTAAATAGAATATCTTGTGTCCTTAGTTGGTAAAGCCTGAAATGGCAAAGTTAGCTATGAAAGGCGACAACAGATGTTGGTTCCATAAAGGGACATTCTCAGGAAGTTTGTGTGCTTGACCATAAGCTAGCCCAGGAGAAGAGGGGGGAGGATTTTTTGGATAGGGAATTGGCAAAGGAGATGCATCTCAAGCTCACTTGTTTTTGCGAATAAAGTTCTAATTATTCAAGACAAAACAAGTGGCTGCTCTTTTTTTCTCAAGCAAATCCACAGACCGACTTTGGCAGCCACAGAAAGTCACTACAAGTGTTATATTTTTCTCACTGAACTCTGATGGGTCACAGTGCTTTTGTGTATTTGGCTAAATCAATAGTGTAATGTATAAACACTGAGTTTTTATCCTAACTACAATCAATACCCATTACAATATTTTGTTTTTTCAAGGTATAATTGTGATGTCAGGTGCAGACGTTTCACAAAACTACAGGGGGTGTATGTGAGTCAGCAGTGTTCATTTTAAGTTCATTTTGATCAGAATGGTTCAACTGGTGGCAGCTTTACAGCAGTGGCAGGTTGTTGTTTTTCAGGCTGATTCTACATTAACTGCCTCATCCAATCAGCACTCGAGGATCCAACAAAATCTTTGTTACACTACAAAATTTAAACAGGTCTGTGCATATTAGTTAATAGTTATTAGTTATCATTGTGCAGATACAGACTGTCCAGGTTTGTTTGTGTTTTGTAATTATGTTTGGGAAGTCTCAGATATCAACATTTTTGGTTAAATTAAATACAGTTCTGTTATTGTTAAATTTAATTATACTTCATTGGTTTATTACTGGTTGCAATAAGTTAAATTAGTATTCTTTTTGTTACCCACCAAACAAAGAAACAAAGTGTTTCTATTGTAAACTTCTATTGTAAAATTCTTAATAAACAGTAAGAATGTCACTTTGTAAAGCCCTGTATCTGTAGAACCTTTGACCTCCACAAAATAGAGTCAAAGAAGTAACAGCAGGTGAACAAAGCATATTTTAGCAGTTTCTTTTGGGGGGAGAACATGGAGCAAATCAGGTGTAGCTATGTGCACATTTTTCATTACATGACAATGACCATCAAGGATTCTCGAGAACATTTAATGAGTTTTCTGTAATAACTGCTCACTCATATTTAAATTCATTATTATTCAAAATATACTCAATTATTCTGATTCATGATTTTGCAGTATCATTTCCTGGTATTTCAGTTGAAGAGACATGTTGAGAACCTCTTTTGTAACACGACATGTTGACACGCATGATAAACCTGATGACCTTTCCTGCAGTGTAAGCCAGCTGTGTACTTTATGTTAGGCTGTGGGTGTTTGTATGGTATTACTCTAAAAATATAAGTATTGAATGTTTTTCCATATACCATTCTCCTGAATTCATTTCACTCTCCTGCCACCCTATTTTCTCAAATGGCTTGGAGGTAAACGAGTTCCTATTTTATAGTGGCCTGCTGTAAAAGCAGAGTGAGTGGAAGGGCTGATTTGACAGTAATCAGCTGATTAGCATACAACACTCACTATACCATACCACTTAAAGTGAGTTATTAAAAATTTCCAGACCACTTCCTGCCAACAATGTGTCATCTATTGCTGTAGCAATTACGCCCAACATCCCAGCAAACTACCATTTTTCAGCCAGAAAGCAGTTATTATCTTCCATTACGCAGAAAGGCTCCTCGGCGAGCTTAGCGTGAACGCAGCAAACCGGACCATGTTCAAGGGAGAAAAAAAAAAATTGAATGAAAATAAAAAAAATGGTCTTGCATGGCATTGTTTCTTCAAGATGGACGATATTGTCCCGTTATTGTCGATTAGAGTGTCTGTTGGACAGAATGTGAGTATCTTTAGTGATTTTGAGCAAGGAAGAAAGCCTTTCAAAGGGGATTGTGGTTACTAGGCAACAAGCAGCAGCACCAACTGAGGACTAAAGTGAAAAAAAAAAAAAAGTTTCCCTCTCTCTCTCATACGCTCTCTCTCTCTCTCTCTCTTACACATGTGTAAGTCAGTGCTTTGCCTGCAACCAAAATCCCCCCTGAATGGGGTTTGACCATAGATAGGGGACTTAACCCATTTCTTATGCTCACGTGTAGGATTTATGTCCAATGTGAAACTGAAAGGGAAAGCTTAAATAGCACAGAGGGTAGATAAGTGTTGTTGAAAATCTGTGTTGGTATGCTTCTGATAGTGTCCTGGTTACCTTTCTCCATCCCCTTTTAAAGAGGTATTAGGGGGCTAAAGAGCAAAAGCACACATGATGCAGAGGCAGACTCTCTCCATAGAAGAAAAACCCCATAGAGGGGGAAAAAAAACATGAACTTCCTTCATCCTGAAAAAAACCCCAGCAGTTTGTGAAGTTTGCATATCAGTACAAGATTTCCAGGATGTTTTTTTTCAGCTCCTGTTGAAACACTTCTGTTTTTTTGTCTCTGCTAGCACATTGTCAATTAGCCACGCAATATGGGCACAGTAATTGAACACAGTGCTGTGATGACATTTTCTTCAGTCATTCGAATCTGGACATTGTTTTTCTGTTGTCTCACCTGTCACAAGATGATATGCAGGAATTTAAATATGAACTGATGAACATCTTTGAACAAAACTGCTTACATCAGAATCATTTTAATAACCAAACGCTGTACATGTAGGCGATTTTTTTTTTTTTTACCCCGCGACCAATTATTACTGACGCTGATGCTCGACATCCATTAAGGGAGAGGTAGGGAGAAGGTGTGGGTCGAGAATATCTCTGCCTGGTTTTCAGCTAATTTCCTGCTTTTGTTATGTTTGCACATCCTCTCTGAGCGAGTCACACCGGGTACACAGACAGCAACAGGTATCGACTAGTGGAAGAATAAATACTGACTGACTGCTGGGAATGGATAATAACTCCTGGAGCCTCCCGCAAGCATTTTATCCACTAGCTGCAGATGCTACAGCAACCTTTTTAACAATAGCAGAACCTGCATTCACTGTTTTTGTTTTAGGTATAAGGACCTCATCATACCATTCATTATTTTTTGAGGTTAGACTTTTATCTCAATTATCTCCTCAAGAAAAACATTGACACTTTCAGAAATTCTGTTTCGTCAAACTGTAGGATGAAGATTAAACCTTAATCCAGTTTAAAGTCTTATTCAAGCAATGGGCTGTAGAGCACACACCTACAGAAAAAAATGGATGCATGACTCATAGCAAATTGAACACACTTATGATCTAGGTTTCATAGGCTGTTTGACGCCTAGGCCTCTATACCGAAAGCCTTACAGTACATGTTGTTATGCTGTCTACATAAAAACAGAGCAAGCAACGCAAAATATGATTTTAATTTTGTGAAAAAAGCTTGAAACCTAACCTGCATTTAGTGTTTTAATTTAGATATTTGGTTTTAAACTGCCATATAATTCATCCAAATACTTTTTTTTTTCTCTAACGAAACACTAAAATTAGGCTTATGTGATGAGACTTATAAGGGTGAGTCAAATCATTCCTAAGGTTGAAGGAGTGAGTAACAATTTCAGACAGCATTTTGTTAAATGTCAGGGATTTGGGTTGGCCTTGGATGCTGCTATTCATCAAAATGTTAGGGTTTACCATTGTGTATGTTTGTTGAAAAGATAACCCCGATTATGAGGGAACACAGTATATTAAAGGTGACTCCAGCACATCTGGGAGTCAGCTTAAAGCCTAGCCTTTGAGCCACAGTTAGTGGCATCTGTTTGATTCATACTGTGCTTCAGGATGGTGTGAGAAAAGCAGGTTTAAAGTGAAATGAATGCTCGTGTATTTGATGATGATACACAGACACTTAAAAAAAGTGTTTGAAATGCTGCCAGGGTAAAGACTGTTGTAAGTCAGGTGCTCCAGACTCCAGTTTGCTCAGCACTGCAACACATTTTGTGCAAAGACTTCCACAATCACATCCAGGAGGTACCGCCACAGTTGATTTGATTCCACTTCATTTTATTAACAGAATATTTTTCTGAAATTTCTCTTGTGCCCCAGAGGCATACACTGTTTCACGCAGGCACATAACAAAACACAACATTTAACCAAATGTCAGAACAAATACCACAAACATAATATTACATCAGACATTCCCTATAAGTAGTGCAGTGCCATCAATTTATTTGATCACTTTCACATTCAGCGCTGAGTCTACATCAGTACACTGACTGAGCGGATACGTAGCAGGCCAGCTTAAAGCTCAACAACTGTACCATGCACTGATTGCATTTTGCCCAACACTTTGTATTATTAGTTGGAAAAAGTAAGTACAAAATATGTATGTTTGTTCCAAATTAGTCTCCCAAGAAAGTAAATACGCTGTTGTACCTTGCTACACATATAACTGGAGGAAACTTGTTCAATTTGTGGCGACTGAACATCAGCAATTAGGTTCTGAGAGCCCTTGCTTTAGGGCACCTCAGTGTTTGTAGAAGGATTTTCTAATTGAATGAATTTGTTATAAGCAAAAGAAGAACAAAAATGTTATTTTTTTGGCTTGCAGTCAGATGAACAGCCTCCTACTTTGTTCTTTTGTGCCATGTCTTGGGGCACTATAGCAGTAGGAGGCCGATTTGGCAGAATTCTTTGAGAATATAAACACTGACATCTGTGGTCACAAGACAAAGATCTCTCTCTTGGCAGGTTGTATCATGTCTTTCCTTGTAAAGATTCAGGTTGTGACACGGTTGACAAATAATGATAGCCTGCAGACTAAGTATTTTGGATCCATGTAAGAGCCAGGGCCACCGTGTCATACTGAAATGACATTAAATGTATTGTGTTCATATAGATATTTGTATTCATAAAATGTAAGGATGCACATGTGTAAGTAATCTGTCTTGTTAAAATGTGCATGCACACATACATTTATTTACATAATAGGTCCTATTTTTGTGTTTTCACCGCCAACCAATCTAATTACACATCGGGCTACATGGGGCACAGTGATTTGGAGGTATGGTGATTTGTCACTGTACATTCCAGCTGTGCGCTGCAATTTGATTTTGAGGATGTCCATGATGTGATCTGAGAGCAGACAGTGTATTTTTTTTTATTTTTATTTTTTTATGTGTTATTTTGACCAGTTAAGGAAGAATAGAATGTATGTGATGCCTGTGTCTTGTTTTTGTGTTGACAATGCACTGTATTTTATTTGAATATAAATTGCAGTGCATTGCCAAAGCACAGAACAATTATGTATGCCTTATCCAGTGTGGGCTCTTAACAGGTTGGTTATACAACAGCTGGCAGCAGGTGCGACTGGTATTTCATCTGCAGAGAAGCGGCCAAACAAATTAAAAAAAAAATGTAAAACATCATTTGCCAACAAAATAACAACAGCCAGCAAGAGGGTCAGTTGTGCAACAGGTGGACCATCCACTTTGGACCAACCACCTGCCCGATGTGGTGATACAATTTATAATCTGAGGACGTGTCTCAAACACTAGCACATGGATGCAGTGTAAAACCAAATGATGGCCATGTAACTGAAGCTCCACTTCAAAAAAGAGTTGAAAATTCCTTAAAAAAAGTGTTCTTAGCGAAACCTCAAGTTTTCAAAATCTGCTCTCCATAAAGGCACTTATGTGTAATGACCGCCTCACATCCTCCATCAAAGCCAAGTACGGCATTTTATTCCCATGTGGTTGAACATCTCTTTGTTGGCTTTTAAATATGCGTAATACTCACTGTTGAAGTAGCAGTCCTGGTTTGGTTATAATTCAGTCCAAGTACACAGATTTGGAATACAGAAATAAAGCATACAGTCTACGAAAGTATAAACTTTACCTTCATGCATGCACAGTCAGAGATCGTGGCAGAGTTTGATGCCCTCAGGTCGTGCAGATATTGACAACATTTCATATATGAATTATGAAATAGGAAGATGATTTCCATGGTAGTTCTCACAGTATATCTCAGTCTGTGAAAATCTTTTTCTTTTATTACCAATCTAAAACTCATTGTTGGATAAGAAATACATTGTGGCAGACAGCAATACGTGCTTTCTTTTCACTCTAACAATTCACAGATTACATTTAAGATGAGATATTCAGTCTTTAAGCAGTAAATAACTTTTCTAAGTACTCCGCATAATACTGGTGAGGTTCATAAAAAAGCCACCTGGTTTTCATAAAAATACTGAAGTGTATTGGTTTCATAACAGCACAGGTTGGAGCTGACTATTTATGAGTGCATCCCACAGTCACAATATAAGTAAAGTATTATTTATACATATTTTGGGCAATATTCTTGATGGGAACTTGGTTTTGGCACAAGTGTCAACCTCAAAATGTTAATTTACTGGGCAGCTTAGGAGGCTACTACATCATGAAGGTGCTGTTATATGAAAATAATGCACCCCCTCTAGTAAGTCAGAATCAATAACGTTATAACAAAATATATTATGTCCTTTCTGAATGCCTCAAGTTTTAATATCAATCAGAAAAAAAAACAAAAAACAGATTATTTTCTTGTCTTGTCTTTTTGATGATCTCTCCTTTTGTGCAAAGGTGTAAATGCATGTTTTATACGAAATTTCCAATAGTACAAAATTCCCAGGTCACCTGATGCTTTTTGAGTGAAAACATTATAAACATGTTACAGCAAATAAATAAATAAATAAATAAATAAATAAATAAAATAAATAGCATGAGAACTAAATATAATCCACAAATCCCAACCCCTTAAGTCAGTACACTCTAAACATTTTTAATGCACAGGATGAAAATAATCTCTCATTCCCCGCTCCACCTCCTCTGCTGTGGAGAGGAAACAGAAAAAAATCCTTAAGGTATTCTTGTTTGCCAAATCCTTGTTTCGCCAAAATCATGCTCCATTTCTGTGGAGTGTGTATGGGGAAAAAAAATGCTCCCTAATCATGAGGCGTCGTCAGTCATGCTGTCAATTACGAGGATACAAAAGTTATCCCAGATAAAGCACGGTGGCTGCAGCAAAATGATTTTTCATGCACCACTATCTTCCCTTTCAAGTTCTCCACAACTCAAACGCAGTTAGATGAGTAAAATTGATTTCAGAGAAAGAAATGTGGAAATAGATGTCAAACACTGATGAGGTATGAATATCATTACTGTACTGTTTGTTTGATCACTTGTGATATTTGGCAAGATCCTCAGCACAGCACCCTGTTCACACCCATACACATCCACACATCACTTTTTATAACAAGACAGTCACATGACATCACATAAAAGCAAGTCTATAAAGGTCCAGTGTGTAGGATTTAGTGGCACCTAGCAGTTAAGTTGCAGATTGCAGCTAGCTGAATACTCTACCATGCCTCACGCTCTCTTCCCAAGATGTAGGAAAAACTCTGGCTGTGAAATTCACATAAAAAGCAAAAGGCCATATCTAGATCAGTGTTTGGTTTGTCTGTTCTGGGCTACTGTAGAAAAATGACAGTTCAACATGACAGACTCCATAGACGAGGACCTGCATTCACTGTAAATATAAAGGGCTTATTATAAGACAACGAAAACACACTGAGTGTTATACTCGGGTTATTATACAGTAATGAACCATACCAATGAATATTGTGTCCCATTCCTGCCAATAGATTCTCCTAAATCTTACACACTGCACCTTTAAAAAGAAGTCACTGAAGACGTTCCAAAGTGGAGGTGCCCTGATGGCAAAAGCACGGTCACCCTTAGATTTAAGCCTTAAGGCCAGAAGGGATGCACATGAGGACCTCAGGCTGCGGACTGGCTCATAAGTGGTCAACATGTCCTGTATGTAACCTGGAGGCAGACCAAGGCATGCTTTTAAGGTGATCAGTAAAATGTTAATGAAAAAGGACTGGTTTAATTATGGAGATGGTTCTCTTTTGATATGTGTTTCAAAGATGAGATCTGAGTAGAATATTACTCCTAAATTTCGGGCAGCAGGCTTTGCATGAGAAGAAAAGGGGAAGAAGGCCATTTTGAATGGAACTGATGTGGTTTGGAGGACTGAGCAATACCATTTCTGATTTTGAGTGACTGAGTTAAAGGACATTTTGTCCAACAGTTACCATCACTAAGACAGTCTTAAACAGCAGCTAGGCTTCTTGGGTCACCAGATCTCAGGAAAAGGTATCTTTGTGTCATCTGTGAAACAATGTCATCTGTTGCCTTATATCATTGACCCTCTTTATAAAGAAATGAAAATGAACAAACAAACAAACAAACAAAAAAACTCCTCACACATGTTTTCTGTGAAATCATCTGCACAAAGACACATTAAATTAAGTTTTGGGGTTAGAGTGATTTGCTAAAATGAAATTAGAGAAGTAAGCTTTTGCTTTTTTAACTGCCTTTTGATGATACGTCTTAGTGTCTTTTCAAATTTCATGAAATGAAACATAACATGAATCAATTTTCTATCCTTTCTCCTGCAGTTTCTTTTTAATTCTTTGCTAAAGTCATTAAGTTATGGCTGTGGTGTTTTATTTGATTTTTCTGTCTTTGCAGGGGAGCAACACATTCAGGATAGTCTGACAGGTGTGATTAAAAAAGAAGACCAGCTCGTCTGTGTCAGAGTGGGAGTCAAAAGCAGTTAAAGAATCTAGCAGAAAACTTGCTAGCGGACCTAGAGTTAAAAAACCCAGTGGACAGGTATACAAAGGTAGTCCGATTAAAAACACACTGAGAGTTTGGGGGATCTCTATGATTTAAAAAAGTACAAATTGCCGACGATTTGTGATTTAGGGATCTGATACTTAAAAGATCAAAATTTACTTAAAACTAGAGGCAGGGGAAACCTGTAGAAGGTCTATGGTAGGAATGAGAGGGGATATCAGTCCCATTTTGGAATGCTGATGTACGGGAAGCTGATCTGTGCCACTGTGTCATTCCCTCAGATGCTGACTGGAAACATGGACTCTGACCTATGATCCCCTCTTGTTTGAGTGTAGGCCATCACATTTCAGTAGAATGGTCCTTGCCCAAACAGGTCAAAGTTGTTAATGAAGGGGATCCCAGAGCAGGCACAGTAGTTTTATTTAGTTTTATCCAGGTGTATTGGACAAAGAGTCGAGCCCACCTCTTGATTCCTTTGTTGTGGGCGGTGATGGTGCTGAGATGATGATGATCTTGTTACCTCTGTCCAGCAGTGAGATACGTCTTGTTTTAAAATCTCTGATTGTCCAGCCCTGATGTCGCTGATGTCGAGGTAGTTGGTTAGGATGGTGGCGAGTCTGTGCTGAATATCCAGAATGTGGGCACCGGGGAAGTAAATGGTCTTTGAGATTATTCTAGGCCTCTATTTGCAGCATCCATTTTAAACACATCTGCAGGTCCTGATTGAGACCTGTCTTGCTTACCAAAGTAGCCTTTCCCTTAATTTGTCTTCAGCCAGTGTTCAGCTAAAGACTAATGGATCAACATCAGATCGAGCTGTGTGCTAATGTCTCTGCAAGCGGACTGGAAGCTGTGGATTAAAGAAGGGGGAGCTGGTAGAAATTGGAACGTGGATACTTTCGTGGTGAAGGCTAAAGGATGAGTTTTAGGAATATCTATGAATGTTCCAGGTGCTCAGGAGAGTTGTGTGACAGCACCAATTGCTCTGAGAGATTGCACCCCGTTGTGAATCTGTTGAGTATTCCTATTGGGAAGGAAGCAAACATTTGCCCTTGAAATTTGTTGTGCAGCTGAAAGTAACACGTCTTAGTGAGGAGGTTTTTCTCACTGTGTGGATCTGAGCCAGGCTGTCCTCTAATGAGGACAATTTGGCTTAATACCCGGAAAACAAACTATTAACTTGTCTTTGGGAAAGAGAGAAAGAGAGGGAAGCAACAGTTTCATAAAAAGGAACCTAATCACTGTTCATGTAGCTGTGATTACACAAGGTACAATAAGTTCCCGATGGGTGAAAAGTGATTATGTTCCTGGTAATGTTCCTTTCTTTTGTAGGAACTGTTTTCATATTCACAGGGTGTAGAGGCGATTTGAGGGGGGATGAACGGGGATGCCATCCCCTATGCTAGCAAAATGACCAAAATACATCTCCCTTGTTAACCTGCCATCCTTCCGCTCCATCCCCTAGTACCAGAGAGAGTGCAGAGTGGTAGAGGCACTGTTCAGTTGAATGTGTTAGTATAGTCTGTCAGGCTCATTGATCCTGTATCTGACTGAAGTTTGTGTGAGTTAGAATCTATAGCTGACCATGGCTTTAAAATATCAGTAGCCTAACTGTGCTGTGTACTGAAAAATCCTTGGCACTGCTCGTGCTGCTGCAGTCAGTTGTGCTTTTCTCTCAGTCCTGGCATTCTGTCAGTTTCATCTCGGATCTATAATATTCTTTATACTATAAAACTCAAATCTATACTATAGTGTAGGCTATGTACTCTATAGAATAGTGTCACCTTTGTGATCAAAGTGACAATGTGTAGTCATTAACAAGAGTGAGAGGATCATAGAGACACACCACTGCCTGTAGTATTCGTATATCTATGATCATTCAGCTCCTCTGCTACTGAAATTATACCCCCAGACCAAGTGATGGTTAAGCAGCAATGTCCTTGGGGGCCAGGGGTGCTCCCATTGGGCCATCCCCCCTGTTAAATAAAAAAAAACTGAGTGTGACACATATAACAGAATGGATAATTACCACAGCTTACAATATCCTTAATAAGAGTAATTTGTCTGAACAGCTAGCTGCAGATTTTATTATTAGCCAGTACATTATCTGTCCAAAAGAAACTATATGTCGTAGTTGAATCCTTCCGCTTCTTTTCATTGTTCCCACCATGCAAACCAACGTTCACCCTTGTGTTTGAGTGATTTCCAACTCTCTCCATTATGCTGCTTCTTTTTTACACCTGCTGCAGAAAATCCCACCAACGCCTGTATTTTATTTCAATCAGACACTGTAAAAGGTGAAAAGTGAATCTACTTTTTGCAGTTGATTTCGATTTGTATGCGTAAATCTCCAAAAATGTTGGGAATGGAGTTACTTCCCAATTTGTACTGTCAGCTTAAAAGCTGAAATTAACAATGAGACTAACAACAAGTGATAGCAAGTCCAGTGAGCTATTCATCAACACTCTGCTCTGAAAATGACAAAAAATTACTATACGTTAACCACAAGAGATTTTATATTTCAGTTTAGATACATTGCAATGTTACCAGAAGTACACAAGATATATAAGTATGAGGTTACTATTAATTTTAGTCATCACAGAAAATACAGAGCTTGAAAAAAGGAAGGAAAAAATAATGCTTCTACATACATTAACATTTACCCTCTGTATATATAACCACTTAGATGTACAGTGTAGAATGAATCCCGAGGAACAAAATTCCTCCTGAAAGCCTCTGCAGTGAAATTAAGATTTTTTTATTCTAAATGAATGCCCTTTCATCAGAGGGTGATGCATTTGATGCATTAACTGTGATTGAACGGTCAGGCATGGGCTGTTGCCTGCAGCATTAGCTACTTCTGGCTACAGCCAGCATGAGTTGGCTTTTCCTCATCAATGATTTCATAGCAGTAAGGAAACTGGGGCAGAGACAAGACTGTTTTCCATACTGGCAAGACTCCTGAATTAGATTTTGTAGGCATCTGCTCGCTGGGATAGCTCAATATGTCTTCAAGCTGGGGCACAGTGTACGGACAGCTACCCTCCAGCCAACCACAGCAGCCTGCACATGTTTAGAAGGAAATGATGATCAATGTGTCATGAAAATCAAACGTCTCAATGAAAGAAGAGAACTCTACAGCGGAAAGGTGACGAAAGAGCAGGCGTCTGATAATGAATCAGTGCAAGCATGTGGTAGTTGCACCTGCTGCAGTGCGCTTTGATGAATATCTGGCTGTCACTGCACCAGCCCCACAGGAAAACATAATTACAACTCTTTAATTTCCTCCATCTTGAATGCACCACTGTGTCCCAGAGAAGACCAGCGTTGGTCTGGATTCATCACATGCTTATTACCACAGGTCAGACCTCCAGCCCATGCTGTACTGAACACTCAACCCCCTCCCTCCCTCTTCACTCTCTTACCTTCTACTAGATCAAGGGTAATGACTTGCTGGAAATAATTTGTCTTTCTCTGGCATCTGTGGCTGATATCTGTGGCTCTGACTATCTGAGTCATGATATGAACGCTTGTTTTTTTAAATATATTGTTATGGCGACACAACAACAAAGGTACGAACCCTGTTGCGGTTACACCACAATGTGATGATATTAAAAGGAAAAGAAACACAGAGCTGGCTGGTGGACAGAGGTGAGCGAGAGGCACAGCGGTGCTCACCGTTCGGATGGCGGATCCCGATGCTTGGCCTTGGCGACAGCGTCCTTAAATAAGGTCCGGATAGCCCACGCTCCGCTCTCCTTAGCGGACCAGTCCACGCGTGCTGACCGAGTCAGTTCAGGGTGGGAGAGAGAGTGAGCGCTGGGGGAACTGGTGATGACAATGTGTCCATAGCCAAGTGACCTCCAAAAAGAAAGGAACTACCCGACCGTCTAAGAGAAGACGTTTCGGAGAAGCTATGCAGTTATCAGCCACCCGCACGTGTGGAGCCCAGACGTCAGTCTGGTGTGTGTGTCGGTTCAGTCTCACACACCCGCCAGCGTCTTCCAGGTGTACTACATAAGCAATTCTAGCCTTGCGCCAACCGACGGGACCGGAGGTGACGTGTATATATATATATAGAGGTGTATATATATATATATATATATATATATATATATATATATATATATATATATATGTGTGTGTGTGTGTGTGTGTGTGTGTGTATGTACACTGAAAAAAATTTGGAGTGTTCGTCAAGTAAACTTTACGGATATAAGTTTCTTCAATTACCATATTAATAATCATCAGTAAATAAGCTGAGGTTTGCTAGTAAAAGAAACTTATATCCGCAAGGTTTTCCCAAGTAAATAACACTCCAATTTTTTTTCAGTGTACAGTGTCTTCCAAAACCCAGTCCAATCAGTGGAACCAACAACTTGGAATAAGGAAGGGCCTAAAAAAGATCTCTGGGGTCATTGAAGTTCCGATGTGTATGATTTAGTGGCCTCTAGTGGAGAGGTTGCAGATTGCAGCCAACTGAATACCCATTCACCTAAACCACCCTTTCAACAAGTGCTGGAAAAGCTATGGTGGCATACTGTGAAATCTGCGTTTGGCACTCAAGTCAGGTTTTAATTTGTCTATACCGACCTACTGCAGAAACATTGTGGACACTATCTAAGAGGACTCGCTGTCTCTCAAGATATAAAAGGTTCATTTAAAGGCGGCAAAGACACAATTTTTATTTTGAGGTGATTATACACTAATGAAAACATACTCATGAATATTACATTCAGTTTCTTCCATATTATAACAGAATGTGATGTAAAAACTAAACCAAAGCTGATTTACAATACACCATTTATTAATAATTATACAACATAGTTCCAAGCAAGCAATCTGATTGGTCAAGTAGACATTTAGAATGTGCTCAAATCAGCATGACAGCACACCTGACTCATCACTAAACATATTACTCTGCCATCTCTACATTGTCACATCCTGAAAATATAGTACTAAGATACACCTTGCAGCGCAACCTGGACACATCTACAGTGATGTAATCAGGGTCCCGGGGTGTTTCGGGTCTTACATCAGACACCCTCACCCGAGTGACCCAGCCGGGGGTGATCAGGCCCCGACTTGTGTCCAGGTAGTGCACTACGCCACGCATCCCGCCTCTTCAACCAGAGCCACCGTGAAGCCTTTTCCGCAGCTTCCATGGTGTTCTTCATGGCTCTTCGTCTGTGCAGTCCGTAGATCCCAAGGAGTCCCAGGACTCGATGTAGGGACTGGCTTGCGAAGCCCCTGCAACCCACTTCAATGGGCTCGCAGCGGGCCTTCCACCCATTCCTCCGACACTCAGCCACCAGGTCAGCATACTTTGCCTTCTTCCGCTCATGCGCTTCCTCCATCCAGTCTTCCCAGGGGACAGTTAGCTCCAGTAGTACCACCTGCTTGCTTGCCCTGGACATCAAGACCATGTCTGGCCGGAGTGTTGTTGCAGCGATGGTGTCTGGGAATCTCAACTGTCTGTCAAGGTCCACCAGGAATTGCCAGTCCCTTGCTGATGCCAGTAGCCCCCCCTGGGTCTTCTTTGGGGGCTGAGACTTCTCGCCTGCTCGGACGAAGGTGATGGCACACTTGGAGGGGTGTTGCCGCTTGCTGTTGTTAATGCCAGTGCAGATAGTGTCTGCTACCACCCGTAGAACCTGGTCGTGACGCCACCGAACCTGAAGTGGTGTGGCTCCACCTTCCAGAGTTCTGCCCAGGTGATCTTACGGCCAGTTGTGTGCTCCCACTTGGTCCAGGCCCCCTGCTTGGACATGCCCACCATTCTACTGAATCGGGCTTCCTCCACCTCAGCCCGTACCTCCTCCTGGATCAGCTTATGTTTCTCCTTTCCACTGGCTTTACTGTAGCTAGGTTTTGGGTTGCTGCCCAGCCCCGCCCGCCCAGTAGCCACTGTGCCCACCAGGATGTTGTGCCGCAACCTTGCCTCTGCTCGTTCCACTGCCTCCTGGGCGCACCACTTTCGTCCTGTCCTGCCTTCTACACCTGCTGAGGAGACCTTAATGTCGGCAGAGTCTCTGTAGAGCAGGACTTCTCTGGCTCGGGTGACCTTGAACTCCTCCACCAGACTGCTGAATGGAAGATGCACCTTGTTGTTATGCCCGAAGAGTGCAATGCTGCTTAAGCTCCGTGGCAGGCCCAGCCACCTGCGTAGGAACTGGTTCACCTTCCTCTCAAAGCCCTCTACAGTGGTGATCGGGACTTCGTAGATCAGCAGTGGCCAGAGGAGACGAGGCAGAACGCCATGTTGATAGATCCAGGCCTTAAACCTTCCAGGAAGCCCTGACTTATCCACAGCCGAGAGCCACCTGTCGAGGTCATTGCGGGTACCTTGGCATGCAGTGGTATCCTTGAGGTCGCTAGTGAAGAGCTTGCCCAGGCTTTTCACTGGCTTTTCTGACACAGATGGAATCTGAGTGTCCCCCAGGGTGAAACGGAACTGGTCAGCCACTTTTCCTTTCCTCAAGACCAAGGACCTGGACTTTGCAGCCTTGAAGCTCATTCTTGCCCATGTAATAAGCCGATCTAGACCTTGAAGAAACCACCTGCACCCTGGCACTGATGCTGTAGTTACCATGAGGTCGTCCATAAATGCTCTAATCGGGGGTTGCCGGGTGCCAGATCTAGACAGCGGACCTCTGCACTCAACTTCCGCCGACTTCACTAGCATATTCATGGCCAATGCAAACATGGACACAGAGATTGTGCAGCCGGTGATGATGCCCTTCTCTAGGCGATGCCACTCCGATGTTGAGGTCCTGGAGGACACCCTTAGACTAAAGTTGTTATAATAGTCAAGGATGAGATTCCGTATCTTCTTTTATGGAGCTAGACTTTGACTTTTGGGCTTTACAATGCATAGGAGTTATTGGAAATGTTTGGATCACATCCTCTATCAGCTGTGCAGTGAGTCACAAAAACAGCGCTATTAGCTCAAGTTCACAGAATCTGTCGATGGAAAAAAAAAAAAATCGTATACAGCAGATATCTTAGTCACTACAAGACTGAACTCGCAAAGCAGTTGTGTTTCCATGTGCAGTATTTATTCAGTTTGGGAAACTCCATGTTTTCTAGAAGGCTTTGACTAGTTGGCGGGGACCAGAAATCATCTCTGTTGCTAGGTCATTACTAAGGCTTCGACTACTTGCTGAAGTAGTAAAGTGGGCTCCATTACACATAGGAGTCTACTGCCATGACTGATTGTTTTCCAGGTATTAGTCAGACCCTGTGTATCTGAGATCACAATGGAAACAGAGAGCAAATTGCCCCAAAATAAGAAAACCTTTTGATTATATCTTTTTTTTTAAGTTGGTAACTGTATAATCGCAATATTACATTTGAGAAAAATAAACACCCTGAAAATATATAACGTAAATTAAAGTGAATAAGTACACTAGAAGTCCAAAGTTAATTTGTCTAGGATTCTTTCCAAATGACCTCTAGAATGACCTCAGTTGTTTTCAAATGTCTCTGTTTAGCAAGTGATCTTGCTGCTTCATGAAGATGGAAAAAAAAAAAAACAGTTTTAGCTCATCTTTACATTTATCTATTTAACCTCACTGAATAATACAGGGAGTTTGGAGACTCTGGAGAGTTTTGAAAGTTATTTTTACATACAGGACTGCTCTATATGAATCCTCTGGATGCTGTAAACTCCGACCATCTGGGACTTTATGCACATTGAAGTAAATTCTAGAAATAATACATAAGCACATACGCTCATATAAATGCCCTCGTTAAAGAGTGATTTAGTTTTGAACACCTCTGCTTTAATAGTGTTCACATGTCATTGATTGAAAAGGCATATGCTTCGAAACTCTGCCAGACATATTGGTGTAATCGATGCGGTGAGTCCTTGGGGTGTCAGAAACTTGTAACCAAGACTCCGACCATCTGCTTCCTCAACAGTAAATGTCAAATGAATGAATAAATATGCTAAATGACATAAGAACACTGTTTGTCAACATGACAACACCCACACAAGCAGTGCAGGAATTATGAGCCAAAGTCTCCCTCTGTGTGAGGACTTGGAGAATCACACTCAGTTGACCAGTGAGCTCATTATTAGGGCTGTTTGTTAGTGAGATACTTTATGTTTATAAGCGTATATACAGTGTTGGTGCATTTATAAAAATGAAGGCAGGAACAGAATTTTAACAAAACATAACTTTCACGTTAGCAGCAGATAATTGGTAACAACTCCCCCATTCCAATTTAAATACAGATGGTACACATTCTGTGTTTATAGTATATAATGGGAGTGGTGCAACATGTATTCAGACAAATGTAAAGGAAAAAAAATAAACATGAATAAATAAAGGATACAAATTTAGAGTAACAATTTCTCTAATGTTTCAGAAGATAACATAAAAAAGTAACATTTTGGTTCCAAAATAGGAAATATCAGAACAGATCAAATATCAATATAGATTTCTATTCATAACCCTTTGAGTAAATTATTTAAGTATCACCCAGAATACATCATCAAATAAACACCATAAATACTCATTAACTACACCACAACTGTCTTTCAGTTCAAATTCCCAGCAAAGGGAAGCAGTCCAGGAAATGTATCCATTAAGTCATTGTAGTAAAAGTCAAAGTCAAACAGGGGAATGGGAATGTGCTGGGCTGGAAAGTGTATGAGTGAATTGGGGGAGCATGGCTGCAGTGAAGCATACTACACTGGCAGGACAATGATGATTGTAGGTTGATGCAGTCGAGTTTCCAGGAAGATTTGACGTCTGGTTTCTTCACTTCAATTAGCTTGCTGTCGAGGTCACACTCAAAAACCTGGCCTGTCTGAGCAGAGAAGGAATAAATTCTCCTTTACTTTATAAATGAAATACTACTAAAGAACAATAATACACTGCAATATGTTATAAATATTCTAAGTATATAATTTAACTTATAATTACATTCATATTGTCTATTTAGTGTAAACAAAAGGTACATACAGATTTACGACTAATAAATGTGCAAACCACAGATCATATTATGTCTCTGTACTATGGTCAACCCCACACCGTGTATTTACCAGTTAGTTACTAAAACATGACAACATACATACATACATTATCTGCAACCGCTTATCCTCACTAGGGTCGTGGGGGGCTGGAGTCTATCCCAGCTGACATTGGGCAAGAGGCGGGGTACACCGTGGACAAGTCGCCAGTTCATCACAGGGCACATAGAGACAACCATTCACACTCACATTCACACCTACGGAGAAATGAAAACATTTCATACTCAGATATTCTCTAAACAGTATGATAATGCACTACACAACATCCCAAATAACCATATATTGCAAAAATGCCATTTGTTATAAATGACACAACACTGTGGCATACAACATGCAACAGGTATTTCATGAATAACATTGGCTGGGTCAATATCTACAAGCCAGTAATGGAACCCGAGACATTATGGCTCACATTTGAAAGCAGTTTAAATTAAAAATAATTGTTAAAACTAGTTTTCATTGTGTTGACCTGCAGCAGCTCCTCTCCTTGTGGTACCACCATTCATTGCCACCATTATGTACCAACTAGATTCAACCCCATGTTACATTCAGTGACCTGGGTTGTAGTCTACCTGCAATAAATACTACACCTTTATCGTTACACCTTTATACAGATAAATCTAAATTTCTGTGTCACAGAGGCAGTTGTATACAGATCCTACATTTAAGTACAACTCTCACGGCTGGTAGGTTGTTCCAAACATCTTGGAGAACTAACCACAGATCTTCTGTGGACTTTCTTCCTGTAGGCTTCCTCAAATCCTTAAACATTATAAACATTATTTCATTTTTTTATGAAATTGCAATTACTGATAATAGTACTAACGTACTAGTTTATATGGTTAATAAATAATGTAGTGCATCTATAGAAACAGCCTGTTCTCATTCCCAGGACGTCAAACTAGCTGCTCAAAAGCAGCTAGTAATGATAGTATAATGATAGTAGAAAAAAAAAAAAAATTATATTTCTCTACAAACTGTAGTGGAGTAGAAGTAGACAGTAGCATGAAATGGATACACACAAGTAAAGTACCTTAAAATTCTACATAAGAGCTACAGTAAATGGCCTGCACAGCGGTTTGGTTTAACACTTCTGTGGGCAATTTGTGGAAATGTGGCTGATTTAGTTGGTTTGGTTGTTGCATCATACTTTAAGTTCGTCCTGTTATTTTTGTACACCTTCTTAGCAGCCTGAAATGATTATTAATTAATACTGATTTTTTCTTTCTTTCTGTCTTTCTTTCTTTCTTTCTTTCTTTCTTTCTTTCTTTCGTGTTTGGCTGTGACCAACATGTCTGGTCAAGACAATTTAGTATTTATAACACATCTCTCTGGTTGCTAAATAAACATCGCATTTGAATTATATGCCGTGTTTGCAGTGTAATTGCATGATTGCTCTTGTCTCAAGTTAAGACAGAAGGCCCTTTTTTTCTAGCTATGGTATAAACATGCAGATACATCATCCAGAGGGAGATCTAATCTATTTCACTTTCAGCATACCACATATGGGTTTTACAGACAGCGCTTTCAACAATAAGTCAGTCTCCTACCTTTGAGCTCAACTCCTGCTGATAGCCTCCTCTGAATGACGCCTCGCAGTTTGGTTCATCTGTACTTACTGAAGGGTGTCAGCTGGCCCTCATTTAAAATCATCTGGCAATTCTCCTGAAGCATGGGAGATGAGGTTGTCAGGGAGTAGTGACCAGTGCCTGAGCTCAATGAAAGGAGCACTTCCTATCAAACACTCCCTGAGATTATTGCTGATGACACATCAGCAGGGTCAGTAGGGTCCTCTGTGGGCCAATTGACTCACTTAATCAAAAGATGTGTCGAAGCGCTACACTACACATTGTGACTGTGATGATGTGAGGACAGTTCACCTTGGATTTTGCCTTTTGAGAGGTGAACATACACTTGACATAAACTAATTTGAGTATCTCTACAGGGCGCCTGTGAGCAGATTATTTCAGATGGATGTGGTAAGATCAAATCATCTTATACATTCATCTCTGCTCCAAATGAATGGGTGTGACAGTCACACCACACACAAATTAACACTTGAATGAAAAAAAAAAAAAAAAATTCAGAGAGGCAATATTGTACCTTTAAACCTTTAAATAATTATTCTTAGCAACAAATTAGAATGAATTTCATATCAGAAATATGGGAAATATTTTGTTAAGGTAGGCATTACACGTTTCTATCTTCTTACAAGCAGAAGGTCAAATGTGTGTGTGCCTCAAAAAGTGGTAAACAGTTTTCTGAATCTCAATGTAGCCAAAACAGGGACATGACTAAGAGCTTGGAAGGAGTTTTTGTGTGTTGGCCAGTATGCAGCAGGGATGACTCAGCTAAAGGTCACAGAGATCACAGATGTTGACACCTGTGCACCATTTGAAAATCAAAACTGAAATATTTAAGTTTTAGTATAAAGACAGGGAGAAGTTACTTCTATACTACTGCAACTTTTACTAAAGGACCTCTGTTAAGTGATCTCACATAACGTTATTTGTTTGCTGTGGCCGTAAAACTTGTTTTGCTGTGGCCATGAAAATGAGAAAAAAATCAAAAATAAATACATACATAAATAAATAAGTAAATAAATATATATAAATAAAATTTATATTTTCAACTGTGGGCCTTGTGGTGCAGTGGTTAGCACTCAGAGCAAGAAGGTTGTGCATGTGTGTTTCTGTCTCTGTGGGTTCTCTCTGGCTTCCTCCAACAGTCCAGGTTAATTGGTGACTCTAAATTGTCCATAGGTCTCAATGTCAGTGTGAATGGTTGTTTGTTTCCGGGGATGGGGTGGGGTGGGGTGAGGGTCCAGTTGACGTTGAATTATTTGTCCTCGACCAGAGTACATGAAGTTATAATGGGTCAGCTGGAAGTTTATCACTCTAATAAAAGCCCATCTAATTGCGTTACAAATCCAATAAAGTCATCCCATGTCTTATGAAAGTTCTGAAGAGCATCATTAACAGTAAACCTGATGAGATTACACATGATACTCTTGATGAGATGTGTGTGAAAGGGTGGAGCCACATTCTTCCAGTTTAGCAAAATCAACCACCGCGCTAGTAAGGAAGATAATGCCATAGCCTTGCGTTGACAGGAGGTCATAGATATGTTTTCTGAGGTTACACCAAAAATGGCAATAAGGGGGCAGGGAGTAACACATTTTTTAAATATTTTAGAGAATAAATCAAAGAAAGAGGACCAGAATCGATCCAATTCAGGGCAACCCCAGAACATATGATATAAAGTTGCAGGAAGCATTTTGCATCTGTCACACAGGGGGTCAATGTGTGGGTAAATTTTTGTCAGGACAGTCTTACAATAATGTAGGCGGTGCGATACCTTGAACTGGATAAGACTGTGACGTGTGAATGAGGAGTGTACACGATCCAAGGCTGCACCCCAAATGTCATCTAAGAGGTCAAAGCCCAGCTCCTGCTGTTTGCTGTTTTATAATAGTTAAAGAGGGCATATTAATCGAAATTATGTATTCGTAAACTTTGGCCAGCCTCCCCCTTTGAGAGTGTAAAAGCGTGTTAATAATATGATCAAGATGGGTTTCAGGGGGGAGAGAGGGAAAATCTGGAAACTTCTTCCTAGTAAAATCCCTCACCTGCAAGAACTGAAAAAAAGAACACCGTGGCAGATCAAATTTTTCTTGGAGTTGTGTGAAACTGGCGAAGACACCATCTACGTACAAGTGCTCCAGTTTTTGGATGCCCTTGGCATGCCAGATTTTAAAAACAGAGGAATAGCTAGAGGGGGGGAATAAGGGGTTGTAAGAGAGCGGGGAGAAGAGAGAGATGCTCTGAAGGCCAAAGGAAAGTTTGAATTGTTTCAGAATTCTTAAAGAATGTCACACAACAACATTATGTTTGGGGATTGAAACTGGGAGCAGGAGCAATGCCCCTAAGAGAGCAGAGAGAGAGTACAGTTGGCAAAGGGAGGCCTCAATATTGACCCATGCTGGACAGTTTACACTGTCAGAAGATAGAAGCCAGAAAGATATTATATTGGTCAAGTTTGACGCCCAGTAGTACAGTTGGAAATTAGGGACAGAAAGGCCCCCAAGCCGCTTAGGTCTCTCAAGGAACTCTTTACATATGCGTGCATGTTTACCCCCCAAGGTAAGGTCAAAAATTAGTCGCTGTAAAGTTTTAAAGAATGAGCAAGTAATAAAAATGGGGAGACACTGAAACAAAGAAAGTCAACTTTACAGCACTCAAGAAGAGGAGCAAAATTAGCTTGAAATAGTTTTGAGTATGTTTGAGTGATAGTCACACCAAGATATTTAAATGAGTCATGGGAAAATATTCGCTTTTGTGCAAATTAAGTTTGTACCCTGAGATAAGACGTGGGGGAGAGTGGTATTAGGGTTGGAGAGAAAAAGAAGAAGGTCATCAGCATAGAGGGAAACCTTATGCGTCTGACCGCCCGAATAATTCCCTCTATCCTATCATCCTGTCTCAAAGCTATGGCAAGTGGCTCAATAGCAATCGAAAACAAGAGGGGACTTAAAGGACACCCCTGTCTTGTGCCTCTACCTAGATGGAAATGGTCGGACAGTCGATAATTAGTAAGTACAGAAGCCATGGGTGAACTTCTCTAGAGCAAAGGAAAGGTAATCCCATTCGATGCGGTCTAAAGCCTTTTCCGCGTCTAGCGAAATTACAGCCTTAGCACCAGAATGTTGGGAAGGAGTATGTAAGATATTGAGCAGTCGTCGTACATTACAAAATGACTGTCTACCACGGACAAACCAAGTTTGATCATTAGAAATGATGGAGGGGAGAATCATCTCCAAACTGAGACCTAGGGCTTTAGCTAGAATCTTAAAATCCTGATCAAGGAGGCTTATAGGATGAAAAGAAGAGCAGCACTGGGGATACTTGTCCTTTTTCAAGAGGAGTAAAATGGTGGCATGAAACAAAGTCGGAGGAAGAGTTTTTGTTTGAAAGGATTCAGTGTACATGGCATGCAAAAGGGGCACTAATTTGTCCGTCCGGCCCTGCAGCCTTCTCGCCTTGCTTTGAAGCAATAGATTTTCTTATAAATTCGGGGGTGATAGTTTCTTCAAGTAACAAAACATCCTCAGGGCTTACTTTAGGACTATTCAAATTGCTGAAAAAAAAAAAAAAATCAACAAACTGGTTTGGGTCAAGCTGAGAGTCAGAAGTATAAAGGCTTGAATAAAAATTTTTGAACTCATCATTGATGAGCTTGTGATCGGAAGTGATAGAGCCGGAGACAGTTTTTATAGAAGGAATGGAGCGAGAGGCAGCTTTTTGGCGAAGCTGGTGGGCTAAAAGTCTAGTAGGTCTATCCCCGTCCTCATATAGTTTTTGGCGGGATTTAAGTAGTAATTCCTCTGCGCGCTTAGTTAAGAGGTCAAACTCTGTTTGTAAGGCGATCCTATCTTTAAGGAGCTCGGGAGTAGGGTTTACTGCATATTGCTGATCTAGACGTTGAATGGAGGAGGTTAGGTCAGAGATTCTACTTTTGCGAAGCTTATTTACATGGGATGTATAAGAAATTATCTGTCTCTTCAGAAAAGCCTTTAAAGCTTCCCAGCGGATAGATGAAGAGGTATCAGCCACGGGATTAGTCACAAGAAATGTGTCAATTTGGTTTGAGACTTAGGTGACAAACTCAGGGTTGGAGAGGAGAAGAGGATTAAAGTGCCACGACCTGTTAAGGGGTCTTTCCTGTAAAGCGAGCTCAAGTTTGAGTGGTGAGTGGTCTGAAACAACAATACCTTGATAATCACAAGCATCAACAAAGAAATGATCAATCCGTGAAAATGAATTATGTACAGAGGAAAAGAAAGAGTAGCATCTGGAGTTTGGGAATTTGAAACGCCAAGGATCCACATAATTGTAGGTATCCAAGAATGATTTAACTACCATAGATGATTTAGAGGCAGGATATGGTTTATTGGAGGAGCGATCACGGGCAGGGTCTAAAACTACATTAAAATCACAGCCAAGAATTAGATGGTGTGTGTCTAAATTTGGTATAGATCTAAAGAGGTTATTAAAAAAATTAACATCATCCCAGGTAGGAGCATAGTGTCATGGTTGACGAGAGCTGGACCTACAATGCAGACAACAGCACCCAAAAAATAGTTGCAAAACAAAGTCTTTAATGATTGTGGATTGGCTGGAGCTGGAGCTGGAGCTGGAGCAGGGCAGAGGTGGTTGTTTGAGTCTGAGGGGGGGTTGGCAGGTGGCTTGATTGAAGATGGCTGATGGTGTGCAGGTGTGCAGGTAAGTGGTTAACTCCAGCTCCGCCCAGCTCCAGACAAACACACACACACACACAAGACAGGGAAAACAAGACAAGACACACGCCCACAAAAGGGAAGGGAAAACAAGGAAACTAGGGGTATGGTCGAATAGTCAAAAAAAAATAGCTCCTAAGTCCTTTCCTAACCACTTTTCCTTGACCTCAATAGAAAACGTCACGAGGTCAAGGAAAGATGTGAAGGAGAGTTCATAAGGAGTTAGGAGAAGACGACCGCGGTGTTCAGAGAATCCGACTGTACTTACACTTAGACTACGTCATCATGCGACGGCGAATGTTATTGACGTGATCTGTGGTAAAACTACAAAGTCCAGAAGATGGACTACAAAACGCGCATCTGAGATACTTACTAGATACTGCCCGTATGTTCTTACTGTGTTTTTAATGCAGGAAATATAAACGTGGACAACCTGGTGAAAAATGTGACTTCATTATTAACGTCAGAATTCAAATAATAAATGAATATTGTCCACCTGTCCCAGAAGTCAAATGAAGTGTTTGTTACGCTGGTATGGTCGCTCACCCTCCTGTCCACTCATATAGAAACATATAAAGATAAAGATATATGATTAATCAGCAACGGTAACTTCATGATGATCTGCAGGACGCTGGATGTCACAATTAGAAACTCTGTGTGTGAACGCAGCTCCACAGTCAACAACAGAACACACTTCATGATCAAAGTTTTTACATCACGTCAACACATATGTTCATATTCACACGCTGTCTCTGCTGCAGTCTGCATCACACTGTTTAAATACATTAATGTTTTCTGGTTGTGAATGACTGAACGGTGCGCCAATTTTTTTGTCGCTGCCGCAAGGAATTGTGGGACGGCATTACCTCCTTTCCTTTTGTAAAGGATGGTCCGGTGTATCCTATGCTAAAGGAGATAATAAAGGAAGCATTGAAGCTCCTTTCCTTAACAGTTTGAGAATTCGAACAGCTCTTATCATGGCGGCTACGTAAATACTTCCGGGTCATTTCACTCAGTTAGGAAGGTTCCTAAACAAATTTGACTATTCGACCGCACCCTAGGACTGGGATCCTGACACATAGATGTTAACCAGTGCAAGGGCTGTATTGTACAGGGTGCCAAAGACCATCACATAGCGACCATTAGGGTCCAAAATGGAGCTGGATACAGAAAAAGAAACATCTTTATAGCTAACCAGATTTGTATGTAATTTCCTAGAGAGAGTGTTAATTGGTAAATTACCTGAGGAGACAGCGGCAAGAAAGAAAAAGTTAATAAATAAAAAATAAAAATAAATAGAAGGAGAATCAAAAAACACGACTGACCCCCCCCACCCCCCCAAACCTACCCTACAACACTTCGTAACTGTATGTAGCAGCATCCTGGCTAAATAGAAAACAAACAGGAAAATAGAAAACTTTTTATATTTATAACTAATATTTTAGAAAATTGGCTAGATCTTCAAACCAGAGACAAACAGCAAATCAAGGTCATTAATATGACCAGAAACAAACTCAGGAGTGAATACATAGAGGTGAGAGAAAAAATAATAATAACAATTTGGATGGCAGGGAAAAGAAACACATAATAATAATAATAATAATAATAATAATAATAATAATAATAATAATGATAATAAGGAAATAAACATTTAAGGTTGGGGAAATAATTTTACAAAGGAAATGGGAATTAAAAATAAATAATAATAAAAAAAAGTAAAAATATAGTAAAATAAAACAAAAAAAGAAAAATTCAATAATCCAATCCAAAAGGAACTCAGATACTGTGTTATTGTTAAATTAGGTGGAGTAAACAGGAAAAAAAAAAAAAAAAAAAAAAAACAGGAAATAAAAACACACTGGATGGGAATTAAACAACTACTCCCAGCATGAGCCAATGGAAGTAAAGTTCTTTTCAGATTTCAGGTCCAAATTGCTGCTTTTTTCTTGTGAAATTTTCACAATTTAGAATTTCGTAATTTCCTCTTAAAAGTCAGACAGAGAAGGAAAGATCACTCTTCAGTTGAACTTCTCACAGCTCTCAGACATTTGCAACTTGTAATATGAAACAGGTATAGACAAATTGTTTTTCCACAGTAGAGGGTTAAAGCCACTTGAAAATATCAGCAATCAGGGCCGATGTAATCCCAAAATTAGGACTGTTTATAGTCTGTGCTCTTTAATCTTTCATAATTTTCTGCTCATTCTATTGCTTAGTTAATTTTTTAACCACCACATTTATGTCATATATCTTTGACCTTAATAAATGAGTCATTTTCCACTGCACTTTAGCAGAGTGCTACTTCATATTCAGTGCAATGTTTTTGACCTGCTGCATGATCAGCTAGACTTGTTCGGCTTAGTGAAATTGGTCAATTCAAAACTAGGCCCTGGTTCCAGATAGATAAAACACATGCATGCATGTACTGTTTCTAAATAGTTAAGCTGTTGATATCTTCAGTGTCTAAAGAGGATGTTTGATAATGATCAGAACAGAGCCATAGAAAACAATTTACTGAACATATGTTCAGGAATGGTGTGTTCCTTATTAACAGAGAGACATGCAGTCAAAGAAAAAGAGCAGGAGGAAAGTTAAATCCCAACATGTTAAAGAGCTAATCAAATATATGTAAAAGATACAGATGGACAGACACAAGAGGCGAGCTTGTTGGTACGTAACTGGTCACAAGAAGTTCTCTGTTAGCTAATTATTATTGTGGCTGATATTTTCCATCCTGTCCGCCTGAGGCACAGCGATGATAGAATTCACAATGATGTGAAATGCCTGGCACAGAAAACGGTTTGGCTGTGCTGGTCTCCCCACGTACTAACGCCTGCCAGGTCTCTTCACTGTAGTGATAGGACCTCTCAAATGAAAGCCTATCCTTCAATTACATTGGCAATAAAGCCAGGACAAGGCCAAGCATATAAATATCCACTCCTCACACCATAAAAAGACAGAATTACTTCTTGGAAGTAAAATATACCACGGAGAAACAATCTGGTGGGATGTTTAGTCAGATTTGCATCTTTTATGTATTGCAGGTTTTTGCTGTTGAGCTTGAGAGTCTCTTTCTAACTTGGGATGAGATTAAATGGATATAAAGCAGAAAAATACATTAGGACTCATATATTGGAAATATTTCCTTTACTCACACATCTATAAATATAAATATTTTAATATATTTCATAAAGCCCAGGATTAGATTTCAGTGATCTGCAGTTCCAACCATTGTGTGATTATGTTTCTTTAGCCAGAATTATAAATGTGAGCAAGAGAGTTTGCAAAGTCAAAATATGAACTTCACATTGAATTTAAATTATTGGTATATGACCTGTTTTGTGCAACCGCAAGTTGGGAAACTGCCAAAGGAGAAAAAAGATTGCACTGCGCCTAAATACTTAAAGAACTCTACTAGTGTACATTCCCAAAGCAACATGTGACACTGCAGAGATTAAAACATATGGTGGCTGCAGGGAGTAATTCACTAACATTGATCCTTGCACCAGAGGAAAACCACCTGGACAATGACCAGATCTTCTCTTCTGGAGTGTTTCCTGTGGGCACCGCTATTTATTACAGGGAAGAGAGAGACAGCACTCGTCCTGACCTTCAGCCTGAACGAGATACCATCGCCAGACAGGTCCTTCCTGTTTCAATTAGCCTGAGCTGAGCCTCTTATTTCTCTACATAAATTAAAGATGTAATTGACACAAAGATGTAATTACATAATGCAATTGTACTTTCACTGAAATAAACATATGTATATTTTTTCTATATCTAAATATAGAAATAGTGCTGATTCAAACAGAAAACAAATAAAGGTCAAATGACTGCATGAGTGAAAATTTAATCACTTAGTCCCTCAATACAGGCATTTATCTTGACATACTTCTGAACTTGTAGCTGTTCCTGCTTACAATGGCTACTACATAATGAAATAATTAACCAAGTAGGCAGGTGACAATCCTGTTTTTTCTTGCTTTTCAAAAATACAACCTTTCTCCTTAGATACAAAGAAAAAAGAATCCAGTAAATGACTTTGTCCCAAATAAGATATCTACTAAAACTGGTCAAACCTTCAACCCCCAGTGTTTTCAGATCTTTAATTTGTAGGGCCAAGCCACTGCTTTAACGCCTTTCTTTATTGTCATCACACCGATGGAAAAGCAAACTCTTTGTTCAGTTTGAGAGGACTGCCAAAAGGCGGTGTAAGAAAAGCTGGTTGAGACGTATGAAAAGCATGAAATCCTTGAGCAAGAAGCAAGGTCATCAAGTGCAACCTGAAAAAAAAAATCCTATCCTACCATAAGTTAATTTTAAGCTACGTGTGAAGTGGCCATGCTGTGTGAACATCATATATTTAATTCATCAAACTCAGACAAACAACGACAGGGAAAAACACGATGTATGAATACACATGTTATATCTTAATGAAATTATAAACAAGACTAGTTATAATAAACAAGTGTACAGTGCATGCAAACAAAACAATATACTTGTTTTGGATGACTATATACATGTATGGACCATCACAAAATACACACTGACTCTAGACTTAGTCTAGTCTTTCTGTCCATGCTGCACCAAAGATACAATCCACTGGCTCTATTCATTCCTGACACAGAAGTGCTGCCTTTGTTCTGTACTCTGTGTCTCCATCTAGCTTCTTTTTTTATATTGGTTTAGATTTTATAGTCAGGGTACTTAATATAGTCGGGTGATGAGTTTTTGAGCTTGGGATGTGAAGGACACCAGAGTGAAGATAATTAATGGAGCAGAACGCAACCTTACGACTCCAAGACTTAGTGGTGTTGGAAGTTGGCATTGGTTTCTCCCTCAAATTATCTACATGTTTTCTCTTTGCTTATGTGGTCAGATCCATGCCAGGCTCACCAGATGTTTTTGTTTGCTTGAGCACAGTCTGATGTTAACTTCCAGTTTTGCAGTGAGTTTTACATCTGTCCATGGACAAATTACGAGACAACGGGCCCCTGGGCACAGACATGTAAAAGCACCCTCTAGACACCCAGAGAGTTTTTGCACTTTGCCATGCCTTTCTTTTTGTGGTTGCTTTGCATCTCTTTGTGAGTCTGTTGTTGTTTGTGGTTGTTTTATAGCTGTTTTTGGTCATTTTGCATCTTTTTGCATCTCTGACTGGTTATTTTTCATTATTTTGTCATCATTTTGTCTCTTTGTGCTTGTTTTGCAACTCTGTTGTTGTTTTGGGTCTCTTTGTTGTTTTTTTTTGCATTTTTAAAAAATCTTTTTTGTGGGAATTTTGTGTCTCTTTGTGGGAATTCTGCATCCTTCATTTCAGATATTAGTGGTTGGGTTGTGTCTTTTTGTGTCTCTTAATGGTAGTTTTACATCTCTTTGTAGTCATTTGTTTTGCCAGCAAGAAATATTAACACTTCAGAGGCTCTGGAGCAGATCCTGCTGTCCCCTTGGGCCCTTTGGGCCCCTGGACCTTTTCAGTAAATAATTACATGCACCTGCCCGTTGTTAAAACCTGTACAAGTTGAAGCAAGGCTTCAGTTGCAATCTAACTGTAATTATTATATTATCTTTTATATTATTAAACAGTAAATGACAGTGATTCTGATTTGTCCTGTGCTGCATTTAGGACTTATCCATTCTACCACCTTTATATATCAAAGTAGCCTGTAATAAGTGAAAACAGCATGCTGTATCTACACATATTTCATGGCATAGCAAAGAAATCTTAACAAGTGGTGCGAGGGAGCTGGAAGTCCTTTCTCTTGGCAGACTGTTAGACTCTATCTCTGCCACATGCTGTGTGTCTTTTTGAGATCTTAATGGCCCAATTATCACAGCTCTGGAACAGATCAATGGAGACCTGCAAGCCAGTGTTCCCTTCACAATGGGGGATGGGAAAGGTGTGACAAGATGCACGAAGACCCTTTGAAGAAGGTGACAGGTGCAGCCACTTCGCCAGAAGTCTGTCTTTCTCCAAAAGGTACGGCTGTGACAGGAAGCCGTCTGTAAAGTGGCAGTGCTTCTCTTTTATACATGAAGCACAAACGCTGTAGTATATGCAGTACATCTCCTATGTCGCTGTTATAGTATACTGGCAGTATGTAACTGTATTTCTTGCTGTCAGTGAGGATGCCAGGAGATAGTTTACAATATGAAAACTCAGTGGCAAGTTGTCTTTGTCTTCTTTATCGCTGAAAGATAAATAGTGTTTGTCACACACCTTGTTACAAAAGAGTTGTAATTCAATCTGTCAAGGTCAGCCAACATGTACAGCAATAGCTGTTGTGGAATTGTTCTTTAAAAATCTATTTACTTTACCTTTCCACTGATAAGATCATTGTATGATATGCTTCATGTAAATGCTTTGCAAATATTCCACTGATGCTCAATAGGTTTTAAGGGGTCTATTTTCTCTTCAGTATGTCACCAACTGTAATACTAACACGACACGTATCCCTTGATTCATTAAAATCCCACTAAGGGTGAATTCTTATAGAACTTACCAGTTCATTGCATTAAGGCTTAAAGTTATACATACAATTGACAGGTGGGTGCCATTGCAGGTGGCTTGTTTGAGCACCCAGGCTTCATTCAGCCCACTGCAGGTCCAACCATAGTCCACGTCTTTGCCCGCCTTTGGATGGCAGGACTGCCAAGCTTCACATATGATTCTTCAGAAACCCATGGGTGACATCACAGATATGACGTCCATCTTCCAGATATGTGGGATCAATAGATATTATTTCACTCAGCTGGTGATGACCCACTGTAGCTTCATCATGGCCACATTCTCTGTTTACATGACACAACTATGTGGAATAAGTAAGTAATTTAAAAAGAAAAACAAAAGCAAAATCACAGCCTAATAGTTCATGGGCAGATTTTAATATTTCGTCATGTGGTGGAAAAAAAAAAAAAAAAAAATCAGTCGAATTGAAACCAGAACAACAGGGAGAGGGGCAGAAAAATCTGAAGATTTGGCAAGCATCAGATGAATATTTCATCACTTATCAGAATCACATCATTTATATCACATATATATATATATATATATATCATTTATAATAGCTTATCTGTATAATTTTTCCAGATTCCCTCGCAGTACAAGGGAAAATAGAACAGACGCTGCAGATTGCAAAGCCAGCTTCAGAGTTCAATTGGCTAACATGGGCGTCAAAAGGAAACAGGAGGTGCTTTGCGGTGCTTCTGTCTGGTGTATTCTTGGTGTAACATCCACCACTGTGTATGATGTAATGTGTGTGATCTATGCTTGAAATTCTATTTTTATCAGGTGTGAATTAACATGCTGGCTCTAATTTAGACGTGTTAAGCAGATTCATTTTAATATGTTACAAGTTTTTATGACTATAAAAAATAAAAACTAGAGACAATACATGTTCAACAGCTGAATAAACTCTATCACTTTAGTATGATATTTGGCTGCTTAGGCATATTGCACACATGTAAATAACCTAAGTGCGTCATCTTTTTTTTTTTTTGCTCTTTGTTAGCAATGCACTGCTTCACAGACACACACTTAGTACTAGCTCAAGGCTTTAGGTGTGATCTGCACTTAGCATTGGAAAATCGATGTTCACTATAAATCTCATACCTGAGAACAGATGAGCCAGTCAGAACTGTGGATTACTGCTTTACAGGAGCTGTGATCTCACACTGAGGACCTCTACCACTGTTCCTATCACTTGTCCACAGAATGGGCTCCAGTCTATTAGCAGCTGAGAAGCTGAAAATGATATGTAGCTAAAATTACAACTTACCTACTAATTTTATGTTTTAATGCGGGTGCAGTTTTCTGGAGACATTTCGTTCCCCAGGGATCATTCATCACCATTACAACATTGCTCTTCTGCTCTTTAGTTTTTCTCTCCTAAATAATGACCTGCTGACTAATGAAGGCTGTCATCACAGCTTTTCACCCATCATGACTCTGAACCACTTGAGACCAACAAGTTTTCCTTTTTCTCATCAGTTTTGCATATGTTAAGGGGACCACAATGGCAAACTGGACAATGCCTTAAAATCGCTTTGAGGAAGAAAAGATGAAAATATGAATGTGATTTTGAGGATGAACTGGTAACCTTAACACACACATACACATACCAAAAAAACAACTTTCCACTAACTTAGAATCATACTCTTATAACATTGTAAGACTAAAGATGAACAGTTTTGGAAAAAAATCTGAATCAATGCTGCACAAACAGAGATATTGTCTTTTTATTCTACTTCTTCTTCCTCATCCAAACATGGTTCTTACATAAACCACAATGCAACTTGGCCACTGACAATCCAGTCTGAGTTTCTGGTACATTGGGTTACAACCCCACATTTTATTGCAATTGCTATTTGCCTTACACATATGATGATGATATTTGATTGTATGTGTTAATTTTCATGTTCTGTTATCGCTGATGTTTTATTTTTTGCTTCTTTTTTTTAACAATTTGCTCTTATAAAACACTTTGTGACCTTGCTCCGTGAAAGGTGCTATACCATTGGAGTCTTCGGCTCCCACCAACACTGCCTCAATCACCTCGGGCAGTTTATCAGATTGCAGATTTTATACAAATTATTTCACATATGCAGTAGTATCTCCAAAAATATGTAACATTAGTGGAGTTCAGGTGCTGTATGAGCAAGGATTATTATTCATATGGCACAGAAAATAAAGAGCATTCACAGCCATTTCATTAGCTGCATATCTTCAGGTATCTTGAGAGCAACAATGAGCACACTGAATCGAACAACTAGTTTTGCCCCCAAGGCTTTGTCAGAGTCATTCCTCCTTCCAAGAATTATGTTACAGAGTCAAACCTGGGTGAAACGTTTCCATTCTCAGCAAATACAGAATATTGCAGCTCTCTGGAGGCCCAAACACCACACTTAGACGGCTGATTATAACTACTTGAATTGGATTTTGAGTAAAACATCAATCTGGTTTAGCTCTGTGTTGATCTCATTCTCCCAAAACTTACACGAGGGACTCAACAGGGTTATAGCTTGAATCTGGCGATTACTATCAACTGATTCTCCCTAAATTGGAGGATCTTGCAAATTAAACTGTAATAAAAAACATTATTCATAATTATTTTCAGAACTTACAGCATCTACTAACACCCACAGTGACAGTTTGCAAAGCCTTGTGGACTCTAAAAGGGTCAAGAGTGAGTAAAGGAGGGCTAAAAAGGAATAAAGGCATTTCTAAATGTTGCCTGTCCTCAATGCTAATTTGGCCTTTGTGGCAGAAGAAAACAATGGGGTGAAAATAATTTAACTTGCTGTCTTCAGCCAGAGGAGATGAGAAATAATGAGCAAATAGCAACAATAAAAGTGGAATAATACCAGGATTAGCAGTGGCCTCACAGGCTTCTGTCCAGCTTGGTTTATTATTTACAAGTTGTGTGCTCTGAGGCCTGCAGCTGGAGATAATAATATTGTCTTCGGCAGCAAAAGCAATAAGGGTAAACAGAAAACTTCAGGCGCACCCCACATCGCTCTCCCTCTTCCTGGTGGAATATGTGGAGGAAGGAGAGGAGGATCATGGGTAGTCATTAGTGAGCCGGAGGTGATGCTTTTTATTGTTTATTGCTAATTCATCTTGTTTCTGTGGAAGATGTATCCTGATGTGATCCTGTGAGGCAGGAATTTAAGTGGGACTTTGCTGAACAATTTGTAGAAGAAGCTCATATTTTTTTTTTTTTTGCTTAACTGACTGAAAGCTGAAGCCATTTTACTCAGAGACCGTCCAACCCCGTGAGCCATGTAAACCATTTCCACGCAGTCACACCTGTCCTCTCTCTACAATCCTCCCTCCTTCAAAACAGGCCAGTTTGCTCCATCTGTTGGTTGGTAGAGAATAAGTAGAGCTAGACAGAAAAGAGGTATAAACACACAGAATGTTAACATTAAGAAATTGTAGAAAATCCAATCCTCATAATGTAAACATAAGAATAGGCTATGGCTGCAGCTTAAACAAGTGACAAAAAATAGTGGAATAAAACCTACCAGATTTCTTTTCCATTGCTTTCCATCTTGCCTTACCTCAGAGCATGCACTGTATAATATAATAAAGATGTAATAAGAAATGTGACGTTACCAATGCACACAATGTTATGCACATCTTTATAGGTGAGTTCTATATAAAAAAAAAAAATAATTAAAAATCGCCTCAGTGCTGTTGTCATGACCGGGGAAATTAGCTATAGAGACCAGTTTCTGCTGTGAAGTTGGACTTTTCGGAGATTGACTTGTTCTATAGCCAACCTCAAAGTGACTGTTTGAGGAACTGCAGTTTTCGGCTTCATTTCACAGCAGAGTTGTAAACAAACCTTGACTGAGAGACTATTCTTATCATCATTATATCCGCCTGTGAGGAGTGCATCACATCTATATATTGTCTGGACTGGTCCCCCACAAGTTTAAATTGAATATGAACGTTATCTTTTCTTAGCTGCAGTTTATAAACACTGTTGTCCATTGGAATTCATCAAATGTAAGAAATAGTTAGATTGAATAGTATTTCCCACAGACAGACTAGACAGTGATGCACTGCAAGGTAGCACATCAAGTTAACACTGTTATTTACCGACATCAAACTTAGAGAGGAGAGAACATAAGTTTGCTTGATTGCTGTTTCCACAATTCATGGTGTTTTTCTTTTCATTTTTCGTGACCAGATGGATAGTTTCACTTTATTACTCCAAAGTGTTGTTCAGGAGTTTCCACAGATGAAAATATCTGAACACAACATACCCCAAAAGACCTTTATCGAACTTTCACAGTGTATGTTTGCTACACCATCTAGTGATTTATACTTTACAGAATACTTTAGACCCATCAATCAACTGTCTGCTTTGTACTTTGGAGTAATGTTCTCACACATATTCCCAAGACTGCCAAAGTACAAAAATAATAAAAAAAATGTTGAGATAAGCCTTTTCAGTATTTTAGCACACAACAATTCTTGAAAAGCAGGTCATACACAGATCTCATGATGAGTGTTTTGAATTGATTTCTGTTCCCAGAAGATGGTTTTTAGCTCCAGTCTGGCACCTTAGGTCTTGTGAAACCCATGAGTGTGGTGATTACTCTCTTACAGCACACAGAGCTGCTTTTTCCTTTTTCTTTCACAACTGAACCATTGTTGAAGCCCCTTTTGTGTAGAGTCTCTGCCTTCGTGAGGAGTTCACTGGCTGGCCAACCCTCAGGGGTCACATGCACCTTGCTGGCTTCTGAGGGGATTGCTGCAGGGCAGATGGACTGGGGTGAGATCACAGGCAAAATGGGAGTTGCTGGTGGGCTCTGCAGCAAGCAAAATTCACTACATGGTAACTCCTTTCTTTCTGATTCATTTAAGGATGCTCAAAAGTATGAACAAATGAATGATTTCATCATGATTAATATTGTTAGTAGTAGTAGTTTTAATAGTTGTACTAGTACTAATCGTGTTGGTTCACCTTTACAGACAATTTAAAACCTCTGTTTCTTTTTAGAATCAGAATCACTTTTATTCAGCAGGTGTGTGCACACACTAGGAATCTGACTCCGGTTTACACTTTGCTGTCGGTGTACATACAGATATAGACATAGGACAAAAACAGGGAGCTTGAAAGAAACATAGACATAAGCATACAGTAAACAACACAAGTCAAATGAGTTCTGCCAGTCGTAGAAACTGTGCACAGTGTGTAACAAAGTGGATAAACAACAACAATGAACTTTGCTAATGTCTGTAGGAACTGTAATGAGACTTGTGTTGACTTTCCCAGCAAGATGTCAGGTTAATAAATACCAGTAAGCAAATTTCTAATAAATCCATTATTCCCAAACAGTGTCTCATTAGTAATTTAACAGCTTGAACTGAAACAAAATCCAAACAAGAACTATGCACACAGTAACACAGTAATATTTTCAATATTTGTGAAATAATAACTCAGTCTAAACGTGCTTTTATTTTTTTGCCTCTGACTGTGTTGTTTAGAGTTACACAGGTGCATGCTGCTCACAAAGTTCGCAAAGAAAATCTAATGTCTGCTCTTTTTTCAATAGTCATTTGTTGCATTCAAACCTTACTGTGGAAACACAGGCCTGCAATCACTAAATATTGTATGAATAACATGCATTTTTTTTCCTGCTTTTTACGAATCATTTCACAACAAGTCATGTGATGTAGCGTGAAGAGCCACAAAGTCAGCATCTGGAGGAGTTTGTGGTGGATGGATGGGTCAAACAAACAGTGGACTTTCACTGTCCTGTGAGGTCAAGTCATCAATAATGGTGTTAAATGACGCACGAAATGTCCACAAAAGAGGTGTGGTTTTTGTACTCCATCCTATGATATCACAGTGAGACTATTAGAGAACAACGAAGGACACAAATACCGATTATTTTCATTATCACTTAATCTGCAGATATTTTTGCAAATTTAATAAAATACTAACTAAATGGCCATTGCAAATTCATAAAGCCTAAGGCTACATCTTTCAGTTTTGTTTGTCCACCTTTCCAAAACCTAAAGATGTTCAGTTTATTATAACATGAAACAAGAAACACAGTAAATCCTCACAACTGACAAGCTAAAACCGGACAGTGTTTGGCATCTGCTTGAAGACACATTTAGGCCTTTTGTCTGGTCATTCTGACCCCAGGACAACATGAGGGTTAACTCAACAACAGGGTATACTTTCATGTAAACAAGGTCTATTGGCCCAAAATTCCAAAACGAAGGGAAAAATTTGTTGTAATGGGTTGGACTGAAGTAAGACTAAAGGTGTAACACAGAAATGATTGTCAATTTATACTATATGCTTTAAATAACAGTCAAACCAGGTGGGGTCATTTTTGACCCCAGAGAACAAAAGGTGTATGGCAATCATGAGGACATTATGAGGTTTAAATCAAAGAAATCACCAAATAATTTTCAACTCAGTAGACCAAGACACAGATGCTGTTTTTTATTTCAGGCTGGAGTTACCATAATTATCAATTTCTGTCTTGTAAATACTTCACGCCAACATCATAACTTTTTCTTAAACCTTTGACATATCCAACTTGATGCTTATCAATAAAGTTGTATCGAAGTGCCTAAAACCCAAACAAATGTGGACATTTCATGTCAGCCCCCAGTCCCTCGTTCAAACTCACTTTTAATGGATGTCATCAGTGCACAGTAATTTTATCCCTTATGTCATAGAAGACTGACTTTAGATTTACACCTAAACATGACTGAAATTGATTCTTCTCGTTGGTCCCAAAAAACAGCGACACGAAATGAATTCATATCATGCACCCTAAAAGCCAGTGAGGTCAGAAACCTGGATGTCATCCTTCAAAAATCACATATCAAATGATACATCATCATTCCACCACCTTAGAAATACATCAGTGTTAGAATAGATTCTGAGAAACTGGTTCATGCATTCATTTTAAACAGATTAGATTACCTTCAAGACATGTCCAATAAAAAGACTCATACAGAATTCACCCACTAGATTTTTACTGGTACAGAAAAAAAATTCACCACAATAATTAAATCACTTCACAGGCTTCCCATTCAACAGAGAATTCACTTTAAAATCATCTTATTGGTTTTCAAGGCACTACACTGTTCAGCTCCTCAGCACATTACTGACCTGCCCATTGATCAGTTCCCCCATCAGACCTCTCAGGGATTCAGACTTTTTGGTTCTAACCAGAATAAGATCCATAACTGGAGTAGGTGGTTTTAGTTGCTCTGTCTCAAGGCATTGGCTATAGAGCTGCTATTGAGATATTGTTACAACCAGCATAAGGGGTACAAGGAAGTAACAAATGAAAATTCAAATTGTTTTAACAAAAGGAGGTGAGGCAAAAGGGAACAAAGGGTGAGCGAGTGCTGTTCAAAATAACAAATAAATATAACAAAAAGAGAACTCTAAACAGAGCCTATACTATTACTATCTGAGTTAAACCAAACGAGAAACAAAATCCTCACTATCTAGTTCAACTATCAATAACAAAAAACACATCAAGAACAGCACCCCTAGGCTAGTGAATCTAACAGAAATATTCTACGTGTAAAAATCAGTAAATCCACAAAACGAACTAAACCCTGCCCCAGTTCCAGGAATAAACAAAACGAACCTCCACAAGTAATGATCAAGTTAACGACAGTTAACAGTTAACATTTACAATTCGGCAACAACGAGGCGAGCTTAGCATACAAAAACATGAGCCGCCCGGATGCTTTGGCGCTCCTGGTTTAAATGCCCGTGATGCTGACAATGGGGCCCTCTGGTTGACGGTACGTCGGAGGATGCCCCACCAAGATGTGCAGGGCCGGGATTGGTGCTGTGTCGCCAACGTGACCCCGCCTCCACCAATTGGGTCCAATCAGGGGATGGCGGCCACACAACTGTATTTGCATTAAAAAAAACACTACAAACATGAGGTATTCCGGGGCGAGACAGCGACAGCCGTAACAGATATATAGACAGTGAATGGGAAGAGAGAAAGTCAGTGAATCAGATAAATAAAACATTATTTTCGAAATATTTTACAGTGGTTACATTCAGTAGAAATAAACACCCCCATGCTGCTGTAACAACCCTGAACTAATCGCCACGTCTAATTTGGTCAGCCCTTAGTGTGAGTGTGTGTAGGTATATGTATAAATAGATGTTTTTTATTGTCATGCCAATGCGTTGCATATGCTTGAAGTGTAAAGTACATTGAGCTTCTTTGTAATGAAACATGCTCTATAAATAAAGCTGCGTTGCTTTACATGACCAACTCTGAATAAAACCAATCATACATACAATGTTCAATTATCCAGTGAAGTAAACACTGTGAAGTTGCAAAGATAAGAGTCTTTTCCATCTCTGCCTCCCTTCCCATATGACATGGATGTGCCCTTGTTGAGTTGAGTGCTTTGCATGGCAGCTCTGCCTCCAGCAGTGTATGAATATGTGTGTAAGCAAAGCATCGCACTGTATAAATGTAGCACATTATGCACTTCTTGTGTGAAACTCTGACAACAAGGTCAAAATCAGAGGGCTGTTTTCTGTCGAGGTCGATTAAAGAACACAAATTTTTCTTTGTGACATTGGCCCAGTGACAAATCAACAGCTAAGACTGTAACAGAGACCAACACACGGGACAGCAATATTTCACATTTAGTGCACAGTGACTATGATAAACAGCAGCATACATTCACTCAGGTATACATTCAGCAAGGTCTTACATCACCTTGGGAATTGATATAACTTCATCTTGCCATAACTCTTCCCTTCACAACTATGTGTAAAGAATGTTTTTTTATCAGGCATTTCACGATTCCCATATTTGATTCACTGTGTCTCAGCAACACACTGTTTCTTATCCCTCATCACAACTGAAAGACAAAGTAAAAATGCACCTCACTGAAGCAATCCACTCTTGACTGGCTACGGCTCCCATGAGGGAACAGTCTCCCCACAACAATGAGCTACTTAGACTGCCAGAGGACACAATGCCTGTGCAAAGAATAGAGATAAAAAGACAAGTTAGATGTGGGGAGGATAGATGAGGAAAAGGAGGAGGATAGAGAGGTTATGAATTTAACATAGAACAGATGTGAGACATATTGCGCCCTGAAATGAATGAAGACATCATCTATAGCATCCAAACGCTGAATCAAAGTGCACATAATGGGAATTAAAACGCAAATTAAAGATGATCTGTGCCCTGCTGCCATGTTTAATGACAGACACGGGGATTACTGGGCTGATTTAAAGTACAGGCGGGTAGATTAAGGAGGTGTGATGATTTACTTTGGCAAGGAGAAGCAAACAAATAAAGCTGTTAAGAGTTGATGCCAAAAGATACAATAAAATAATAATAATTAAAAAAAACAATAATCACTTAGAACAGATCCTCCATCAAGACATGTTTTGATGAAAACATTACATTGGCAGAAAGGTACTCCACATGGGGAGTCCGCAATGTTGCACTGCCATGTTTCTACAGTGGCCCAGAACAGACAAAATAAACACTGGCTGTAGAAAGAATTCAGGTTTTTCATGCATTTCTATACTAAACGCTTGAAAGAAGAAGGTGAAACAAGAGAATTACCAGTCTTAAAAGTTACTCTTGTCCAGCAGGTTTTTGCTCGGCCACTCTCTTCTCTTCTCTTCTTACCTCCCTCTGTCAACATCTTCTTTAGTCTCTTCACCTCTGTCATTGTGTTCATAGAGCTTGCTCGCCCAGCTCCTGTTCTGCCATGACACCAGCTCGACTCTTACTTTACTATCGAGAGTTTAGGCAGAACAGCTACAGAACATCAGAGGAAAACCAGAAAACATTTTCTCCATAAAATATGATCCAGTTTCACCAAAATTAATGAAATAGTTGTGAAACGTTACATAATTCTCGTGGGTAATAGTGGTCGAAAAATTATACAATGGAGAATTAAATAAACCAGATGGCATATTTTCTCTAAAAGAAGAACAACTACATTTAAAGCTTTGTTGATAATCAGAATGTGTTTGCTAACCTTCTAAAATAATTTGGTAATTCCCAACTTGGTTACTTTTTTACCCAATTTGGTTATTTTTTGTCATACGTTCCATTGCTCTAATTGGTTGTAACTGAGAGGTTCCAGTCTGATTCGATACCAGGCTATAAGCTTTACTAGCTACAAGAGTAAAATATGTTTACATATTGATGCATCAGTATTAATGTAATGATGGCATTAAATCTTACTGCTGTATAAGTACTTTTGATATTTCAAGTACATTTTGTTGATGATACTGATTTACTTTTAGTAATTTGAGTATTTTGTAATTGTTGTATGTTTTATTTTAGTTGAGTAAATGATCAAAATACTCTCTCTAAATTAATCTCTAAATGAATACACCCAGGAGTCTTTAATCATTTCAAGAACTGAGATCAGACATATGGAAATGTTTGAATGAATCAGTGGGTTGGAAGTAAAGAAAAGATGCAAAGGCATTTTTTTTTTTTTTAGTGAGACATCAAAACCTTATCGTTAAATATGATTCTCCACTGAGCCGCACAAGGAGACACTCTTTGCTTGTCTGAACTGAAGATCTATAGTGACCTTGTGAAGGACTAAGCAAGCAGAGAAAATTAATGAATTCACACAGTTACTCATGTGAGATGTTGAATCAGCATTTTGGCATATTATATTGATGTAAATGTTTAATCCCCTTTCACAGTATACTTTATCTTCTCCCTCCTTGGCAATACATCTACACAAAACACTCAATAGGGGTGTATCTCCTCAGGCTGGTTTCTGTGGACCCTCTCATCAGACTGAAAATATTTCATTGGGTCCATTAAAGAACTTCAATTACATAGTCATTTCAATGACCTTGACAGAGTGATGCCCATAAAAAAAAAAAGATGCCCATAAAAACAGAAGAACAGATCTCCTGCTTGATAATTTGGTCTATATATCAGCCCTTCTGGGGACCACAGCTCTGTGTAACACGGACATATTGATGAATAGAGGGTTATTGTCAACTGCACATTGAGTTTCATTGTTACTGCCTCGCTCAAAACACATGTAGCTTTGTGTTGAAGCTCTATTGCTACTTTACTGTAATTTTTGGACATAAACACAAGCACTATACAGATCAGCCAGTCATCATCATAACAATTCAATCATCAGTATGTCATTGCTCAACACTTTTTTATTATAAAATATTGTTTTACTGCTATTTATGATGACTATAAGCTAGTTGTCAAAAGATACAGGCAATATAGAGGAGATAGAAACAGATATGATGGTAGCAGTACTGAAATTGTACTAATATGGCTTCAGATTCATCTTCCATGCTGCAAGCCTACTCTTGTTGGCTGTTGTCTAATGTGAATTATTTGGATAGAATAATAACTATGAATGACAGATGAATGTAAGGACATCTTCCTTCTTGGGCAACGGAATACTAACTAGTTTTCTAAGAACTGTCCTATAGACAAACTGATCTCTGCTGCAGATGTTTGCAGTCTTACCCAAGGTGTGACTCAACCTACAAGAATTTCTTAAAACATGGATGGGGGTTACTGTAGAAACACGGTGTTTTAACATGGCGGCCTCCATAAAAGAGGACCCGCTCCCACTGTAGAATATAAAAAGACAATTTTGAAGTAACAAAATCAAATGGTTCTTATTTTCAGTTGATTATACATGCATATAAACACAGTTATGGATATTATATTGCATGTCTGCTTTATTCTGTAAATAAAGGCCCCAAATCTTACACACTGGACCTTTAAGATTGTTTACCATAGGCCATATAAAAGATTTCATACAGACTCATTTGTAGATAATGTTACAGATTTACAGTGGCCTTGATGTATGTCAGGAAAATGGTGCAAACATTGCTTTAAAAACTGTCATGGTCAAATTGTTGAAGTTGGTGGATATGCATGTTCCACTTAGTAAAAGTTGCAACTTCATTGCAAGTTGAGAAATAAGGTTACCAAGTTAAATTACAGCAAAAGAAAGGACATTTAGGGCATTGAGGGAAACTTTGAATGAAATAATGTAAAAGAATGTGGAATCTGTTCATCAACGGGCCCTCTTTCAGATGAACATTTCCTAGTATAGATAGCTTAAATGGTAAAATTGTGGTCGCTTTCCAAACCAATATGTCATATTTTTAATAAATGCTTACTCAGTGATGAGCGCTTTGGGAAGAATCTAATACCATACACAGCTTTACCCAAAGATAGAAAAGCAGGTTTTACATGGCTCAAACTTTAGACCTATTAGTATACTCCATGTGCTGATTAAGATACTTGAGAAGATCATTTTTAATCAAATGTTGGATTATTTCAGTAGAAACAGACTTACAATATAAGATACTTACAAAAGTGCAGTATGCTAGACCAGGGCACTCTACTAACACCTTCACCTTTTAACTGCACATGACTGATCAATGGTTAACATATGACAGAAAATTATTTGGAGCTGTGCTCTTTGATTTTATTGCAACTTTTGATGTTACTGAATTCTTATTGCCAAGCTTGAATGTTATGGTTTCTCAGCAAGAATTTCCTGTCTGGCAGAACAGATAAGATTTTTAATGGCTGTTTTTTGTGACAGCAGGACAATATTTTGTGGTCTTTTACAAGGGAGTTGCTTGGGACTGCTTTTATTTTATATTTTTTTATAAATGGGTTACCATATGTTGTCAAAAATGCAGATGTATGCTGATGACACAACTTTGTTTTGTGCATCACCAACATTAGCAGAACTGAGAACTGAGTTGTACACCGTTACTATATGAGTGAAAATGAACAAATTAAACATTGCCAAAACTGAATGCATTGTATTTGGCAGTAGGTATGCCTCTCGCTGTCTTTATACTGTAGAGCTTCTTCTGCCTGGAATATGCTCCTCACGAACAGCAGACAGATCAAAACGTTTTTAATCTCAAATAGATATCGCTGGTTCACATATTCCTTGTTTATTTTTTTGTGGTTTATTTTATTAGGTTGATAGGTTTGTTTTTGTCTCTATTATTGGTCTTCATTACTTATTGTTTCATGTGAGAGCCATTTCATTTAGTTATATTTGGCTTATATTGCTGTTTAATGTCTTTATTGATACTGTGTGATTTTAAACTAATGTTGTTGCTTTTGTGTGGACCCCAGGAAGACTAGCAACCACTTCTGTGGAGGCTAATGGAGATCCAAATAAATAAAACAGCAACAATCCAAAAGCATTTATCTGCCAAATCAAACTGCTCTCATTAAAGAAATACAAAATATGAGACTTGGCCTCATTCAGGAAGACAAGTTTCTTCTGATGACCATGTGCCAATATTAGTAGATTGGCATTTTCAGATTCATTGTTGAAGTCTTTACAGAGTTCCAAGACAAACTAAGAACAGTGTGGCAAATACAACCAACTGCCAGAACTTTCTGTGGATGTTCCTGGTGGCTTCATCTCCAAGAAATCATTACAGTAATACATGTTTTTGCCCAACTGACTCAAGTTTTGATCGTTTTTGATTGATTTGACTTTTTTTGTTGTTGTTGTGTTTGCTTAAATTGAGCTATGTGACCTATGTTTCCTGACAAGTGACAAGTAATTGTACAAATAAGGACTAGTATATCCAAATAGCAAAGAGGAAAGAAGCTGCAAGAAGTCTAAGGGTGGAAGAGAAGACAGATGGTGGGTTGCACAATGTCCAACATGACAAAAGAACATTTGTGTTCCATGTCCTGCAAACAGGTCAAAACAGTCAGTTTTACTTTATTTTAACTGTGGCCACCTTATCGTAACCTTTACCAATTAGTTTGAGTGGCATTGTTTATTTATTTATTTTTTGACATTAAGTGCATAAATCACAAATTGTTAACCAACTCAGCAGCACAGAGAGCTTTTAGCCTCGTTTAGTATATACTTCAGTCTGAGCCAATCTGACAGCTGTTTTACCAAAATAACTGTGATAAAGCCACTGTGCGCTGCCTGCTCAGCATCAAACTGCAGGCAAGTTAGCAGCTTGCTGTTGAAAAAAAGTTTAATGTAAAGCCTATGCTATACTATGAGGCTGAAATTCACAAGACCTCATCCCTGCATCTGTAATGCATGTGCTGAACTTAATATAGATAGAAAAAAAAAACAGTTTGAGACATGAAGTGCTGTGCAAGTTACCAAGTGACGAAAATATTCCTGCCTGTTTAATATGAAACATTCCTTTAAGTAAAGGTGTATATATTATTATTTAAGTTGGATTTTCCTTACTTGAGATTAGATCCTACATTTCCCTTTCCTTATGTAACTGTGAAGTTGTATGTGGACATGGACTGTACTTCACCTCTTATTTTTGTTAAGTGCTGAGGAAGACACTTCAAGTGAGAGTGAAGGAAGGGCAATGAATCTGCTGTTTGATATTTTACCCGTTAAACACACAATAGTTCCTTAAATTATTGTATATTTATGATAGGTAATAATGTATTGGAGTTAGACTGCATACATATTTCTCAGCCACATTATTTTTTTGAGTATGTAACTTGATCCAAATGGTACATTTTGTAATTTTCTTGTCTTCCTTGTGAGCAAAATCAGGGCTTCATATGCAAAATATTTATCAAACATTATTAGTTTTTAGTTTTGTCTATAAAGTTTACATGCAGATTAGTTTGGAATTGTTTTCTAACTGCTGTAATTTAACAAATATGTAAAATATTTTGGGATGTTTGTTTTCTTGTTATTCATATTTGTACATATATTTATAAACCATTACAGTAGTTCACATAAAAAAGGCTTCTGTTCAAAGTTTCATGGGATGCCGCTGCTGACTTCCCTATTTAGTATTCATCTTTTGTATTCCTTCATTTAGAAACTAGGTGCCAAGTGCAGTTCTACTGTTTATGAATAAGTCATGTTTTACCCAGGGGTTTTTGTCTAATCTTAGACATTTAAGGGGAACACAGAGACACAAATGGAATATGTGGATTTAGTCTAATTTAAATGAGCAGCCTCATTCCTTTGTCTGAATGGTTTCAAAGCTAAATTTAATTTACTGTTTTTAACCACAGCTAGCCTTCTCCAACAGAGATCTAAAATAAGAACCAAGTTTATTATCTGTCCTTAAGGCACTGGACACTGTTGTGTGTGTGTATATATATATATATATATATATATATATATATATATATATATATGTCCAAGATGTCTTATTCTGAAAGGTTTATTGAAGCTTGGCCAAGGAGAATTGAGAATTTATCAATAAACCAGTCCTGACATGATGATGCCTCTGTTCTGAAGAAGCTATCCTCTCTGGCTCATCTATATGCCTTCAGAATAGTGCCACAACTACTCTATGTCCACGGTCATACTCAGTGCGTCTGCATTGTAAGGTATTTCTCTACGAACAAGAAAAAAACAATATGTTTACCATGAATGGTCCGACATTGTTATCTGACTCTGAAGAGGCTACTGCATTACGCATAGTTATGTCAATTGAATGAGACATCCATATCCTCTGACGTCAGTTACCATAGTAGTGATCAGAATGTCATCTGGCTTCCCTAAAGACAAACATGCAGTATATCTGCTCTTTATCTCAGGGAGAAGAAGCCAGTGTCCTCATAACAAGCTAAGATTCAACACTATCCCTACAGTGACCTCAGAACATATGCTTGGCCCTATGCAACCCCATGTGTGGCATGCTAGAATAGAAATTTACCTCACACTGTCCTTCTGTGGTTAGAATGGGACATTATGGGCTAATTTTGCCATCATCATTCCAGAACACTGACATCCCACTTTTGTCATTTCATTTAGAAGTGAAAGACCCCATCAAGACCTTGCAAACATTAATGACAATGTGTCCCTGACCCAACCCAGTCTTGGAGTTAGGTCAGGAAGGAGAGTGTGGGATCCACCATATGAAACGTATACATGCAATGTAACCACTGGCTAATTCAAGGCTTCGTAGTCTGTAATCTAAATGGACTGGTTTACCTTTTATGAATTACTTACATCCATGTCGGCCATATGGCATCATGCGCCGATCCAATGACAGCTATTCCTGAAATGGCATCACTTTGTATGACTGTTTGAAAAGGTGAGCCTAGAAGGTTGATTAGTGATCTTTGTGTTGTCAACCACATGAACTGAAAACATTGTGTTTTTATTGTGTACATCACTGTTAAGTGACCAGTACCTTCTCAAATGGATGGCATTACTCAATACATAAAGTTGCTTCTCCTTTGTCTGCATGAAGTGGAGGTTGTACACTTCTTTGGCGAGCTGTCTTGAGCAGATACATTTGTAGGATTACATCCATTCAATTGGGGCTGCTTCACATTATGCAGTATTTGGTATATGTTTAGGAAACACAATAGTGACAGTCCACAACGAGCTTTGACCAGCTTTGCCCAGCTTTGCCCAGGACCCAAGTGCTTCTGGCAAGTCCCCCTGGAGGACTTGGCCCTTGGCTGTTCATTATCAAGTGGGGTGATCCTGTCATGATCTGTTTGCATAATTTCAGCATATGGCTGGCATATGGCCTATCTCCCCCTCATCTCTGACTCATCGCTGACACAATCACTACAAACACCTTTTTCATTCTGAGAGATAACTGTGATGTTGCATGCCTTGTCTGGGTGGTCACTTAGATCTAATATATCTAAAACCTGGCGCAAAGTGTAATTAAGGGAAAGAACAGGGTAGATGGCCCATAGGGACTTGGCTTGGGAACTGGAGAGTGTCCCACACAGATCACCTTATGGAGTGTGGACTAGTAGCTGGAGAGGCACCAATTCACCTGGGAACTGCTGAGGTATCCTTGAGCAAGGCACCACACCCTAAAACTGCTCACATGGTACATATATATACATTATATATATATATAGCTAGATGCCCAGTGGTATCTCACAGTTCTCTTGCGTTGATGTCAACATGTTTACTCAATCTATGACTGCACTGAACAAAGCTGAGAAATTAAAATTGCATATATCAATACTAGATGCTTTAAGGATTATGCTGGAAATACATTGATACATCACTCAATAACCTTTTTAGAGCCATAACTGAAAACCTCTTTTTATGGACACTGTTGTGACTGGATTGAACAAAATGCATTTGCAGCTACATTACCATGCAAACAGAAACTTTGTCACAACTAAAGGAGACAGTGTTCACTGTGATGGATTACCTATCCTAAAGTAAATATTTGGATTTTGCGAGTTCATTTTCATTCTGTTTTAAATAAACTGAAACCAATATCTGCCCAGAAGCTAGGAAAATCAATCTTAAGTAGTAGTAAAAGAGCTACAAATATGCAATACAGCCAGTGTGATTCTTTGTGACTGGTACATTATAAAATTCATCAGCCACTGCACCCAAGAGAGAAAAGGGTTTGTTTCCACCCTTGCTGTCTGTAAGGTAGCTGTTCCTATATGCAGGCATTGGTCTCCTCTCTCTATGCCCATATGTTCCTCTTCCTGCCTCATCTCTCAGGTTAGGCAGCGACATTAATGCATCAGACACTCCTCTGAGGCACATCGTGGCTGTGGTTGCAAGTCTTCCAAATGGGTGCAGCTGTCCTGGCAGGATGCCTGAAAGTTAAGCTCTGATCTGGCTACACAAGAGGCCTTTCTCTCTGCAGTCGGTTCCTTAGATTTCTGCTCACATGACGTGACACAGTACTGCTCATTGTCCAAGTGGAAATTCAGTCCAAAAGATTCAGAAGTTGTTTGGTACAGAAACAGTGAAGTTAATGTAATACTAAAAGATGAAGAAACACAGATAAGTTAGCATCTCGACAATTGTTCTGCGGTTATCATATATTGTATCAAAGCAATAATTTACAAAATACAGACAAAAAGTCAATGTTCTCATTGTTATTGACATTTTCTGCATAACCTCAAAATGAACAATTCTGCACAGTCTGATGTGCAGCTGTGACGATGCTTTGATGAGAGCTGTATAGAAAACACAGAAGTCATTTACTGAATTTTTCACACGTTTGTTTTCTCACTATGGTAAACGTATATTTATAGCCAAAGTAATAATCTAACAGTTAATGCTGTTGTTTCAGTTTTGCCACACTGGAGGATAAATGCCGCTCTATTAAATCTGTGACATACCTGGATCTATTTTTGTTGTCTGAATAAATCTAACAGTTAAAATAATTCCATGTGTTCATTTTATTCTATCACTTTCCTGAATTACTAATCCTAACAAGAGCAGCCGGATGAAAATCAATAAAACCTCCTTATAACAGACATTCAGCTTCTTAAGGCGATACATTTCTTACAGATCTGTCAAAAGTTCTTCTTCTACTTATTTCTCCTTAATGATGATTCTCAACTGCATATAAGTGAGAAACAGCGCAAACTGTTACTGAGCGGCCTCACAGCTGCCAAAAAAAAACTTTGTAGTGCAAAGATGGCTACCACCTCATGATCTTGGTACTAGGAAATGGTTGATTTACTTTTATGATATAATGTTACTTGAGTCGTCTACTGCATGGATTAATAATGCTAAAGCCTCCACTTTGGAGATGTGGTCGGGCGCGGCTGCGCAGATAAAGGATAAACTTCTTGTGTTGTGGACAGAAGAACACCACTCACTACAATATACTTCTGACACTTGATGATGTTTGACTGATCCAGGTGAGACCCCGGAGGGGAGGGAGGGATGCTGCCGGGAAAGGGGGCGGGGGGACGGGATTATGTTTATAAAAGTTGTATGGATGCTACTGTATGTCTCACTCACAGTGGTTCAATAAAAAAGTTGTTCACAAAAAAAAAAGTTCTTCTAATTCACAGTGTGTGAACTCATTCATTACAGATCACATAGAGCTCTCTTTTGTGGACTATATAGCTTGACACCTTAAAAAGAAGGTCATTCTACAATTCTGCTTTATGCTAGATCATCGCCTAAAAGTTGTGACTCCCTCCATGAACTGATTTAACACCAGGTGAGCCAAGTGTTATCAAACCCTAAGAAAAGGGGAAATGGTTTATTGTTTTAACATTGAAAGTGTGTGAATAAACTTGATGATGTTGCAGAAAATACATTTTTGCATACAGGCATTTATTGTTGTCATAAAATTCTGCTTCAAAAAGCACTTGAAACAGCAGTTAAGCAAGCTGTGAAGTGATGGCCGTCAGGTGATTTTTAGTACACAGATGGTTTACTGTGGTGGACAAGTACTCAAGGTGTTATCAAACAGCCGTCACGTGTCGCTCCAAATGTTAGGGTTTTTTTTTTTTTTTTGTTTGTTTCTGTAATTATTATTTGATTAAAAAAAATAAAAATACAAGAACATACCTGGCACTATAATAGTTCACATGTTCCACAGAACATGTTCCATCATTAAATATCATCACATTTTAATTGATAGTGCATGACAGTGAAAAAGGATTGAAATCAGCAACCGAAATATTTAAATTATGGGTTAGTAGATGTGAGAAAACGGTTTAAAATACACCACATATGTTAACACGTATAAATTTCAGATCTCTTCTGCCATAAAACACCTAAAGCTCTAATTACTCTATGTCACCATGGAGACTGCTCACAAAGAAATACCTTGTTCAATGAGAACACAACAACAAACAAGTAATGCTATAAAGAGGTCAGACATGTTATGTATACATATAAGAAAGACAAAAATGTTAATAGTGAGTCTAAAACATTAAGCTTTTTGACAAATAAAGGTTAAGCAATAACCAATTACAATAGTCCTGCTGACTTATGGCAGTACCATACTGAAAGGGGATACCCTGTGTCTGTGTCTTGGAACTAAATTCTGCACAGGTCATTTTTATCTGGATCGGCCCATCCGCTAAAAAAATCCACCGCTCTCTCACTGAATTCTAGCCATTGCTAATATTAACAAAAACAAAAACAAAAAAATATAAAAACCTGAATTAATCAAGAAATAGTTACCTCATGCAATGCAGTTTTTCCTGGTTCTTCTTCGTGAGAAATCATCCACGATTCCATCAATGTCTTGGTCGGCTCGCTCTGAGAACAAGAGAGTGATTGTCCGCCAATTACATACATCTACAGCTCTACAGCTGCTTTTATCTGGATCATAACATGCAACTACAGAGAACATTGTCCATGGTGATGCCAAAGGTAACGTTATGTCTTTAGAAACTTCTTTTGATTATTTCCTGCTTGAACTCTGACATTACATAGATAGATAAACTTTGCTTCTGCCCAATATTGGACACACACTCCAGGAATTAGATTTAAAAATAAAAGGTTAAAAAGGGAAGTTGAATTGCCTGCAACAAGAACTAATCGACACAAATAAAAAGCATACAAATGACCCAGTACAAATTGTTTAAAACAAATCACAGTGGGTGGCAAAACAGCAGCAGGGGGACAATACAGGGTATATATACACATCTACCAATGTAAACATTATATTAAAAAATCTGTCAGGACTTCTAGAGCAATCATAAAAATGATTACAGGCACTGATATAAAAAAACAGAACAGAGTTAAATAAAATCAAAAACAAACACAACAAATGCAACATTCTACTTGCCTCAAAAGGGTTTAGCCTATTAAAGCTATGAGCCTACAAACAAACAAAATTGTCAATGCAAAATAGAAACCTCTTTATGATGACATGATAATTTGGTATAAACTCGTTTTGCTGAAGTGGAGAAAAACGCAGGGCATGAGATGTAAAAAGGAACAAATCCCATTTAAAAGCTCACGACACTTAACAATGACGACATACTGGTCAATTTGAATTTGATAGACAGTAAATCCCCTAAGCAGGATTTATACTTGGCACTATACAGCAATGAAGCATGAACAGACCAGAGGAAGTTGGTGCATTTTTTATATTCTTATTGCATAACATAAATAAAACAAGCCCCAGTCTAACTTATTTGTGTTTCTTGAAGTAACATTTACATGGCTACTTATGTATAATACCTGTGGTCAATGAAATATTTATAGATGCAAAGTTAACAATGAGTAAATAGTCCTGGAAAAAAACACATTTTGCAGAATAATGGCTTTTACTCGGCAGTAATTCTTCCTAAAACGGATGCTGTGACACACAAACATAGAAACACACATTCACAGAGAGCTAAATAAATATTGTCTTTAATACTTAGTGGGTTGTATGCAGGTGCAGATTATGTCCTGGCAGATGTTCTGTACCTTTAGAAGCACATGTTCTCATAAATTCTTGGGTCAAACCACTTAAATAACACGAAGGGGGGAGGAACTAATTTTAAAATGCATCTGATCTCATAATTCATCCCCTTTAATGAATGAGCTGCTCTGCCCTGATAAAACTCACTAGATAAGATCAGTTGGTTTTACAGTGCAGCGTGCGTAACTTGACATGAATGAATTGAACTGCTCCCCATGAATCACCACACCGTGCACCAGTCTTATTGAATATTACAATAGAGTGCTCTGCCTTGATGCTCAGCGCTCCCACAGATTGAAAGCACACACAGCTGTGCTATTAAACATCAAGGCCTTTGCATTTAGTTGAGAGGAGGACGACCGACTAAATATTTAACATAGGTCTATAAATTAACAACAGCAAGCGATTTAATGTGGAGTACCTATTTTGACCTTTGCAGAAAACTTCTGGGATATAGACTGATAAAACAATCTCACTTCAAGGTCCTTTTTCAAGTCAAGATGGCGCCGTCCTAACGGGTGCCTGTTGTAGCAGCTCCGGGTATTACTGTCGTTTTTTTGTGTTTTTATTGCGTTTGTTGTTTGTTTTTTATACTATATACTGTTATTATTATTATATACTGTTATTATGCTGGTATTATTATTATTGTTATATACTATTATATACTATATATACTCTACTATTATTATACACTGCTACTATTATTATATACTGTTATTTACAATAACATTACCATCATACCATCAGTATATAACCCAGGTATAAAACTTGGTTAACTAAACTAAACAAGTACTATTACCATCATCTTGCCACTGCACCTTATCTACCTATGTATCCTGTGTTTTTTAAGTGTCCTTGTTCTATTCTGTGTTTTTTGTTTTTATTTTTTCTACCTCAGTGGCCAACCTAATTTCCCTTCGGGGATGAATAAAGTCTATCTATCTATCTATCTATCTATCTATCTATCTATCTATCTATCTATCTATTTTTGTGGCTGTTCTAGAGATTTTGATCATATCACATGGTCTTCAATACCAGACAGAGTTTTCCCAGTTCGAAGACTGTCCACCCAAGAAAAATTGGCAGTGTCAGTCATTTCAACAAATGTCAAACAACAACTTACATTTCGTTAGCCTAATAGCATAATTGTCTAAGTCATTTTTTGGCCAAATTGTGATATCTGCCTAACTTTACTCTCCTACCACTGCTGCATCACCCTGCCTTACTGCTTATGTCCTCAGCCTATCAGAACACATTTTAGAGTCCAAAATCACTATCTGCCTTAGTCATCTCTTTGACTTGGGCATTTTTGACGCTACACACAACGATAGCGGACCGCATGAGACAGAGGGCTCTGCTGGCCCTAAGTGAAGCATTAGCTCTTTTCTTTGATTCATCTGGTGAGCTTGTTCATATTTCTTCAACTTTCTAGACACTAAATGTACTTTCAGTCAATCAAAGGGATTAGGAACTGTGTGTTTAAACTTTTAAACTGAACTGCTGAGTGAAGAAGAGAGAACAGATATCTTCAACAATTTCTGGACCATGCCCTTCTGGGAGACACGCAAGTTGTATATCCAGACTTTAGTGGAAAATGTGCCTATAAAGCAGAAGAAAGGTGGTGTTGCATCAAGGATAACAACGTCCCTATCATACCACCTGCAACTGGCAGATAGATGTAAACTACCTGTGCGTAAGATTCTTTTCTGTTCAACCCTTGGCATCGCCCCCAGAACCATCGGATCATGGTTAGCTGTGGACAGGAAAACCAAAACTGATCCGCCCAAACCCAAGATCAATAAGACTGGTCCACATATGCCCATATCAGATACTGACCAGATCTTCCTGAAAGAATGGCTCTCTGGACTACCTACCGTTCCATCCCATTACTCCCGTCAAGTTCCCTCCTATCAGGATAAGAAGTTTCTGGAGCCGGGAACAGTTCTAAGTGACCTTCACAAGGAATACCAGAAAGTTGCTGGTAAAAGTGGAGCACGTGTTGTGAGTGAGACATATTTCCGAAAAACGTTCAGTAAGCAGAAATACTCTGTGTTCGTACCAAAAAAAGACCAGTGTGATGTATGTATCAGCGCCAAGGTAGGAAATATAGATCAGGATACCCTTACTACTCACATGAAATTAAAGGCTCAAGCTCAAGCTGAAAAAGCTAAGGATAAACAGGAATCCAGTGACAAACTCTCAGTGTGGACAATGGGCCTTCAGAGCGTTCTTCTGTGTCCCAAGACAAAAGCAAGCACGATGTATTACAAAACTAAACTGCAGATGCACAACTTTACTTGCTTCAACCTGGGTAACAAAGATGGGTATTGTTACACCTGGGAAGAGCATGAGGGCTCCCTCAGCAGTGAGGTTTTTGCCCATCTGCAGTGCAAGCACTTTGAGTCGGTCCTAGAGGCCAACCGAAACATCGAAAAAGTCATAGTCTGGAGTGATGGCTGCGGCTATCAAAATCGATGTTGTACCATCACAAATGCGTACCTAGATCTGGCCATGAAGCACGATGTCACCATAGATCAAAAGTTTCTGGCTGCAGGGCACACACAAATGGAGTGTGACTCCATGCATAGCCTCATTGAACGTCGTACCATCAAAGATATTCACACTCCATGTGATTACATTGTCATCTTTGAGACTGCACGTTTGCATCCATCCCCATACAAGGTGACCCATCTATACCACAATGACTTCATGAAGTTATCTGAGGCCTATGTCACCAACAATCGACCAAGCAGAAAAGTTGGCGACCCCACAGTCCATGACCTTCGGGCTCTCCAGTACTTGGCAGATGGTCGAATCCGGCACAAGTTGGATTTTGAGTCTGACTGGGAGGACCTATCTCAGCGACTCAGCATCCCCGAAGAACCGTTCCACTGGGTCCCACTCTTCCCTGCCCAATTGCCAATTACTCTCAGGAAATTCAATGACTTGCAGGCAATGAAACCAGTACTACCAAGAGTGGCCCACCAGTACTATGACAACCTCCCTCATCAAAAGACAGTGTGAAAACGAGTTCACACAGCACCTGAATAGGACTTTGGTTAAGGTTAAACATGAAAACAACTTGGTTATGGTTAGACATATAGAACAACTTGGTTAAGGTTAGACAGGTAACACAACTTGGTTATGTTTATGAAATTAAAACTACTTTTCTATGTTATGTTTGTATTTATACAGTATGTTAGAGAAAAATTGCCTAAGTCATGGCACATTCAGCCTAAGTCACTTTTATGTGTTATGCAATTGATGATGTCCTTTTTTTTTTTGCAAACTTGTTCACACATCTGGATGAACTTACTGTTACAAAATCAATAAAAAATACCAATGTGCTTGCTAAAAATTGTGTTTTTTCTTGTTTTCCAAAAACGTTAAAATATGACTTAGGCAATTATGCTATTAGGTATAACGATACATTCGAGTAACAAACATCTCTAGTGGCTGTATGAATTATGTGTCTCCACTGGACGCAAAAGAGGAAATAGTGTGATGTTGTTATAGAGCCACAAAATCTGCACAGCAAAGAGGCTAGGGTGGATAGATGGGTCAACAAAAAGACGGTAACACATCGTTGCTTCCTGTTAATCAGTTAATGTTGGTCTCTTTTAACCCGGACCTGACCTCAAAGAAAGAACTTATTTTAACCCAAAACATGATCTCTCCCTAAAAATCATTGAACTGTAGCATGGTCAGATTAGGAAACATTTAATTTCCAAGCTCTGAGCTTGTTCAAATGTGCAAAAGAAAACAACCCAAAAATTTGTGCAGGCCGATTTTTAAAGGCTGCAGAACATCAAGTTCAGGTGATCCTCATATGGCAGCATTGTCAGGTCGTTACATACGAGTTGAAGAAAAACAAACAAAAAAAAACAAACAAACATGAATTTGTTGAAAAGAAGGAATCTGATTTATTTTATATTATACTTTATTTATTTGATTTGATTTTTAAGAGATGGATAAATAAGGTTGGTATGTTCTAACTGTATCTGTGGATAGGTCCACTTCTGGTCATAATTATTCTGCAATATAAAACAACAATACATCTATTTTCTTTGTGGCCAGACCTGGGGTCCGTTTCACAAAGCAGGTTCAACAAACTCTGAGTCTAATCCTAAACTCTGAGTTGATCTACTCTGAGACAGAAAACTCTGAGTTTCCGGTTCCAGAACAGCGGATTTGAGTTAGTTTAATCAACTCGGAGTAGTTTCACCCGGAGTTAAGCGCGTGCACCACAACTATAAAAAGCCAGCATCAATGGAGCCCCGATTCGACAAGTCACCATGGCAACGGGGAAGAGGAGGGCTACGTTTTTCACCAACCTCGAATTGGAAATCCTAATGCGCTCATACAGCGAGTTTCAACACGTTTTTAGAAAGAAGTGCAACACCGCTGCAGCTGCAAAAGAGAGGGAGACGGCGTGGGAGAACATTGCTGCTCGGGTCAATGTGTAAGTTTAAATGTAGTCTTTTGCAATCACAATAATATTACCGGGGAAAACTGCTTGAATGTTAGCCTATTCATTTATTTCATTTAGGTACAATCCCGCGGGGGAGAAGCGCACTTGGCAGCAGTTTAAGATTAACTATAAAAACATTGTTCAAACAGGTAAGACCTCGGCATGGAGGTACCTCATTTTGATCATGTTTTAGACTGTAAAGTAAATATTAAGTGGCTATTTGACTGTGCAGTTGTTTTATCCCCAACATAAAGCTGTTTTCACACACATAAATGTCTTCTCATCTATATCATGTTCTGTTAAATAATTAAGCCTATTTAAACTAACACAGACTTCTACTCAGCCAACAGAAAGAAGGCAGATGCCCGTAAAACGGGTGGTGGCCCAGCACCGCCACCTCTAACGGAGGCAGAGGAGCTGGCCCTAAGGCCAGTGGCTGAGGGAACCATAACCATTTCCCGACGAATATTTAATTCTTCGCGCAGTAATGCTGCACCTTCATCCACGGGATCGTTGTCAAAAGGACATGCCATGTTCGTGAAAAAAGTCGCCTCCTACTGTGCCTAATGGACTTATAATATAGCCTACTGACTCTGATTTTTTTTAATGATTTTTGACAGACGGCAGAACAAGGCTACGTCAAAACTCGCCTGCTGACTGAATGAATGAAAGACGAAATCAAATGGCGTGTGTGGCTGAAAGAGGGCAGAGACAGAGAGAAACTCGAGGTTCATTGAGAAAAACCTGGTCCCAACCAGGTTAGGTTCATAGAGTCTGTTACTACGGTAACTGACCGAGAGCTTAAGTTACCTCTCTCTCTGAAAGAGGCTAGAGTTACCCCTCTTTCTCTGGTTTGAGTTACCTCCCTTCGTGAAACAGAAAACTCAGAGTTTCCCTCATTTCAGGGTTAATAAACTCAGAGTTTTCACTAAACCTGCTTTGTGAAACAGACCTCTGGAAAACATCACTCAATGTATTTATTTTATTAGGCTCAAGGTTTAAAAGTTTAGGATAAGCTTAACTTCATCCTGTTCGGAACACAGTTTGAAAATAGAGGAACCCTTTATGAATTTCTTTCCACAGAGGAACTAATCATTTGTGCCACAGTATGTTTTTCAAAAGAACATAATAAGTGTTCAGTTGTTCACTGTGTAACATTAAAACCAAGAAATTGCAGTACGGAATGAATGAACTGAGTTCAGCTTTCTGCTCTTTGTAATTGTGTTTTTTATTCATTTTAAAAAAGCTTGTTTGAATATCACCTACAGTGTATACAAACCAATACATTTTATATACATACTACGTATGGCATGACGTATTTGAGGACACAACACATTCCCAAAGACCCTTATGAAGAAGAAGAAACTGAGCCGCGGGACCTTGGCCAGAATAGTGAGACCATTGCCCACTCTTGGAGCCAGAACCGAGAGGAGATCTCGCCACCGAGCATCTGGTGGTCGGACCTTAGCCCACGGGGCCCACGGGGCCTGCTGGGCACGGCCTGAAGAAGCAACGTGGAGCCACCACCCTGTGGGCACCATCCACAGGGAGAGGAATAGGGGTCGGCTGCTTTGCCAGCTGGGCGGCAGGCAAAGGTGGGGGCCTGGGTGTGCTTCTTCACGGCATCACAGACTGGTCCTCGGGACGTGGAATGTCACCACATTGGTGGGGAATGAACCGAAGCTGGTGCAGGAGGTGGAGCATTACCAACTAGATGTAGTTGGGCTCACCTCTACACACAGCACTGGTTCAGGAACCAAAAATCCTGGAGAGTGGCTGGACTCTCCTTTTCCAGAGTTGATCAGAAGATCTGGCGGAGGCCCCTGTCCATGAGGTCTTCAACTTCAACAACTTCAAGTTTTCCTGCATCCCGGGGGAGGTTGGGGACGCAAAATCCACGTGGGCCATTTTCAAAACTTCCATTGTTGATGTGGCTGCTTGCTTGTTGTCAGAGTTGTGGCCCCTTGTCCCCGATCCTGTTCGTAATATTCATGGACTGGGTCTTAAGGCGCAGCCAGGGTGAGGAGGATGTCTGATTTGGGAACCTCGTGGTTGCATCTCTGTTTGCAAATCATGTGGTTCTGTTGGCTTCATCAGACTGTGACCTTCAGCACTCACTAGGGCCATTTGCAACTGAGTATGAAGTGGCTGTGATGCAGCACCTCAAAGTCTGAGGGCATGGTTCTCTGCCAGACAATGGTGGAATGCGCCCTCCAGATTGGGAGTGAGTTGCTGTCCCAAGCAAAAGGGTTTCAGTGTCACGGGGTCTTGTTCACAAGTGATGGGAAAATGGAGTGTGAGATGGACCGGCGGTTTGGTGCAGTGTCTGCAGTACTGCAGACATTGTACTGGACCGTTGTGGGGAAGATTTTCTAGTCCATCTATGTTCCAACCCTCACCTATGGTTATGAGCTTTGAGTAGTGACTGAAAGAATGAGACCCCAGATACAAAAGGCTGAAATAACCTTCCTCCACTAGGTGGCTGGCTTCAGCCTCAGAGATAGGGTAAGAAGCTTGGACATCCGGGGGGAGCTCGGAGTAGAGCTGCTCATTAGGATGGGTTCTGGGCCGACTGGGAGGAGACCCTGGGGCAGACCCAGAATCCACTGGAAGGACTATGTAGCCCATCTAGCCTGGGAACGCCACGGGATCCCCCAGGAGGAGCTAGAATGTGTTGCTGGGGAGAAGGGCGTATGGAGTGCCTTACCAAACCTGCTGCCACTGCGACCCGAACCTGGATAAGCGGAAGTGAATGGAGATGGAGAAGGACCAGCAAGTACAAGCAAGTTGGACTGTAAGCTTTGATGGATATTTATGTATGATCACCAGACTGCTCATTTCACATGACCCAGTTGGACCTTTGTTAAGCAATTGTCGATGTGTTCCCAAGTCTCAACTTGTCATTTGGTCAGTAGTATGAGGATTTGGTAAATATGAATGGACTTTGACGTAAACCCTAACACCATATGTAATGCATAACAATGAGAAGCTGTCACCAGTACAAGAAGATGATAACTTAATTTTTATTGTCAACTGATGTGACTTCATATGGGTGTGAGTTTCTAGCTCACAGTATATGAGCTGTTTTCTGTGCCAGGCATCAGCTGTTGAAAACAAACAATAAAAAATGCTATTTATAACTTGGTGAAAGTCCATGAATATCTGAATGGCAGCACAAATAAAATTCAAATGAGTGAGACACTTATTTCGAACACAGGAGAAAATATGCTTGACCGTAGATTGCAGCAGGTAGAGTTTTCTTTTGTGAATCTCATCATGGTTGTGTGAAATTTTGCGAAATGAGCACCTTATTTTAAAATGCAAATAAATGCCTTTGTGTGAGAAAAAAAAAAAAACAGGAGAGAAATGTGTTCTTCCACCACAAATGGACAGGAGAGTGAGAGTGTGAAGGTACAAAGGGCAGGTGGAGAGATACATTTACTTTTAACTACAGCAGCTCAGGTTAAATGTCAGTGTCAGTGTCAGCAGGTTTCATGTTCTCCATGCGTGGGTTTTCTTCCCACAGCCCAAAGACATACAGAAAAAAGTGAAATGGAGAAACACAAATTGCCTCTAGGTGTGGATGTGTTTGTGTGTGTGTGTGTGTGTGTGTGTGTGTGTGTTTTACCCGCTTATCTCGGTCCTAACAAAATATTCTGCTTCAGTCCATATTAGTCCTTTCAAAATAAGAAAAAAATTCACTGCAGTCACTAAGCTGTTTGCTCTGGAATGTGCTGCACACAAATGAGGCAGCACCTGTAATGATGGGGTGGTCTAACAGCACCATAAAATGAAAGAAAATTATTATAGCAGGGGGTCATGGTCTATATAGGCCAACTGTGGTTCATGATTCATTTTCATGAATAAAACCATTCCAAAAACACCTCACTCTGATTTAAGTCTGTGTGTACAATATATATTTTTATATTTTCATAAGCATTTGTTGGATAATTTGCTGGTTTACGCACCGTAAATTTAACTTTGGAATAAAGAACAAAAATATTTATTTGTTTATTGTAGCTGACTGTGTTTTACTCCAGCTCTGGCAGGTATAATGTTACCATGGAAATGGCAGAGTAAAATCTTTAGTGATGAGAAGGTGCACTATCATGCTTATTTGAACAGGTTCAAAATGTCCAGTTGACCAATCACATTGCTTGGTCGTAACTATAATTATTATCTCACAAGCAATCAGATTAATCTTCTGATCTTTTGGAGGGGCACAACCTCTTAGTTGTGAACCACTGGAACAAATTACTGAACAGTACATTAGTCAAAACAAGCTTCAACTCAACCAACATTAAAATGTGACTCATAAATTATGATCATTAATACATCAGTAATCATGAAATCATAATGTATGAATCACAGAGGACGGAAAGAGTACTTTTGCTTTTGCTTATATTTTGCTGATAGAAGCATTGAAGTAGTATTTTGAATCCAGGACTTTTGGGTAATGGAGTATTTTTAGAGCATACTTTGTCGTACATGTGTAGAATCAGTTCAAATGTGTCACAGTATGTACTGTGAGACTTAAATGTCTGTTTCTGTGTATTAGATGCACATGACAATTTTTGATTGGAATAACTGGCAATTCAATTTTGATACCATGTTGATATAGAGTTGTTTTGGCATTTGAAGCAACTTCAAAAAGTACCTTATCTCATCTTTTAAAGCTAAAAGTTAAGAACACCTTAAAAAACTAAAAATGACACATTTTAGTGTCAGTGGAGCACTTAGTTTACACAAGGCTCATTAATGTTTACTGATTTTCACCAGAGCCAGAATTAACCTGACTTTTACAAACAATCTCTGTGCCCACATACTCAAAAGTTTCCTGCTGTGAGAAGAAACTGATCACTGCACTAAGCATGGTCCCTCTGTTCGCTGTTCAGAAACCGCTTCCGTTGATAGTGAGTGGGGAAAAAAAATGAAAAGAGCACAAATGAGCTGCTGATTATGCACCAAGACACTCAAGTAAAAAGAACAATAGGCTGTTAAAGTGCTGTGCTTGTGTTTGTGCTGCAAATTAAAAGTATTTTTACAATTTCACCAAGACTTTTATGTATTATTTTTCTTTTTTGATCCCGTCACAGTTTCTTAATACTGGTTGCTCAATGATCTTTAATGTCACAGTTTGAATTCAATGAGACAAATAAATGTGCATCTATTATGTAAGGACTAAAAAATGCATCCACATCAATGAAACAACTGACAACATAAAGAATTTTAGGTGGACTGTCACTCATCTGATTCCAACATGTGGGATCATTGTCTTTGTCACCATCATTCAGTTTACTCCTTTATGTCAGGCAGGCTAAATTAATCAAACATAAAGACAAGGGTTGCAACTGCATAATTTATACAAAATAATCTGACCTTCAGGTCATGATAAAAAGGGCTCAACACACATCATGTTCCAACAGAAAAAAAACAGAAGAGAAAACTCTGCTTTGCTTTCTCCTCCTCTACCAGCGTGACAAATCCATCGCTGAAAAGAGGCGATGTTGTCAGAGACCTTGAAAATCAAGCGACAGACCTGGCAGTATGACGAGCCGTGAAGCAAGCCGTGTTGCTTGGTTTCAGCTCACAATGCAGTAACAACTGGCCCTGACGCATTAGCAAATGAAGACGGATTGCGTGTGATTACACGAGTTGAGTTTAATTCTCTCTTTTGCCAAAAGGGGACAGAGCTGAGGGAGAGAGATGTATCATGAGCGGCGGAAGTTAACTCAATATATAACAAAGCCCAAAGGTGTGGCTTTGATCTTCTCTCGCCGAGAGTTGTGACATTCCCTGTTCCAGCGTACATGAACTCAGGTGGCGCTTTGCACAAAAGCACAGGAAAATAACTTCATCTCACAGACTAAATAAGGAGCTCTTGAAGTCCCTCCAGAATCTGGAAAAGGAAGAGGATGAAACAACCGGATAAAATTGTATTATTCTTCCCTCATGTTGTATTCATTTTACGTGGGAAAAGGGCTGTGTGCTGCTGACTGAGACCTGCATGCATTGTAAATCTCTTATCTCTGTGTGGCACAGGTGGGGTCAGCTCGTTTTCAGTGCAATCAATTCAAAATGTCAGCAGAAATTCTGGTTTATTTTCCACAGTTGGAACATTCAGTCTCATTTATTTGTCAGCAGGCTGGATATATGTTGAGCTGGGATTCCTGTCGCCCTGCAAACTACACAACTACTCCTTCCTGCAGAGCGCACTTTTGTCAACAAGCCTGATTCCTGATATTGGCCTTACCGCATGTTTCACAAGACACACAGCTCCCAACAATATATAGAAAACACTGTTATTTCTTTCTTTATTTCCTTTTACATGTTACATTTGTTTATCCTACTGTAATATTCCAATTGTGTGTGTGCCTCATGTCCTCTGAGTCAAAAATGACGTGCACTAGCTTTCCCATGAAGATGAATCCTCTTCTTGGAATTTTTAATAATGCTTTGTATGAAGTCTGTCCTCGTCAACAACCTCTGTGTATTCATGTGTGCTTTTCCAGGAGCCTATACACACCTCCTTTATGCACCAAACACACACACACAGACACAAAAAGATTGTTTGCCTTGTTATAGTCTGTTGTTTACTCAAGACTCCTCTGAGCCACTTCCTTTGGCAGTCTTGGCATGAAGTGTGTGGGTGTGTATAGGTGTGTGTGTGTGTGTGTGTGTGTTATGGAGGTTGAATGGAAGAGAAAAAGACCGGTTCTCAAGCCCATGCTACCTTTGTGTGTGTCTGCACATTAAATAGCCCCAGGTTATCATCCATGCCTACTACAGACTCAATAGCTGCTAGATTGTAGAAACTCAGACAATGTGTGTACCATGATGGTGAGATTTTTTTCAGAAAATAATAATAATAATAATAATAATAATAATAATAATAATAATAATAATACAGTTTCAAATGGGAAAAGTTTGAAAAAATCCATTAGCTTAATTGTTTTCAAAATCAGGAGGGTTTTCACTCCTGTCAAACTCAAACAACTCAGACTTTCTTTTGAAGATATTTTTAAATCAGTGTCTTTGTCAGACTCATTTGCTCTGATTCGGTTCGAAATGCTGCAGAAAACAATCAATTTGATTGTCTATCACCAGAAATGAAAAGCAGACAATTGCGTTTTTGAGCGCTCCAACAGCGCTAACACAAGACCCCAAACTTTTTGGAGTTCAGATGACTCACTGTTTTCATGTTCCGCGTCAGGAAAACATAATGTTCTACATTGTGTTGCACGTCTTCCAGGCAGCGCTGCACAGTTCTGCGTGGAGCTTGGAGCAGTGGAGGTCAGGGGTTGATAGAGTAACCTGAATGCAAACATAAAGTTGCAGACAGTTTGAGGTGCTTGAGGGCGAGGACACCAAGGAAGGAGCAGGGCAGAAGACTTCGCCCCATCTGGAGTGTGGTAGATTTGAGGTTTTTTTTACAAAAGCGATTTGCAAGCACTGTTTGAAAGCAAATAGTAGCAGCTTCCCAATTCAGAAGCGATTATCACTTGCACATTTCAGATACACCTGTGGCTCCTACACTGCTCTCAAGTGTAGCATTTGTTTCATTAGTGAAAAATTACATACAAGAGAGGAAATCATCGGCTGAAAATCACAGATTTCATGTTGCAAATTTGTGAAACTAAAAGGAACCTGAGGAGGTGGTATGATGCTCCTCAAACAGTGAGGATCCCACTGTAGGTGTGCTCCTCGGGAACAAGCTGCAATTTTTACCAAAAACTGCAACGTTTGGAGGATGTACCCCTTCCTTAGAAGCAGGGGCCCGACTGCTTACATAAGACATCTGTATTTCCCTCTTTAGTGAAGCCCCAGCTCTCTGAAGCTCGTGCTGGCCTACAGGGCACTGAAAGGAACAGCTCCTTCTTACAGTACCTCGAAGCCACGGTCAAACCCCAGATGCCAGCTCAACCATTGTGCTCCTATCCGTCTTCTCTTTTTCTGACCCAACAGTGGTTGAACGAACTCTACACCAAAGTCAGAACAGCAGAGTCACCGAGCCCTTTCAGTGCTGCAGGCTGAAAATCCACCTTTTCAGAAACAACGCCTACACACCATGCTATCACATCTTATTTTCTGAAGAACTGTGAGGCAAAATCAAGCTCTTTGTCATTGTAAGTTAAGCTTCTACTAAAAGGTGAAATTAGGGCTACTTAACTTTTCTTTAAAGTGAATTATTTAAAACTGTCTTATATATGTTAACCTTTACATTGAGAGTGATTAATAATGCTAATACAGAGAAAGAAGAACATAAGCCACTTTGCTGACAAGAAACTGTAAAGAGGAAGATCTTGAATGATGCTGGGGCAGGGATAATGATCTACTAATCATCCCAATACCAGAATCCACTTTAACAGCAATGGTACAAAGCTGTAAGCAGTGATTTAAACCATCCTAGGGCATCAACTGGAAATAAAGGATCAGAAAGTGTTTAAGGCAGCAGTCACCAGATTCCACTAGATCATAGAGGCCATACAGTGTTGTAGGCGTACTGTAAAGAGAAGATGTTGATGACTTATGTTCAGTAGGCAGTGTAAAAATACCAGAATGCTGTTGTAACATCTTGGAGAACTCTGTCTGGTTAAACTCTGAGCTTTGTTGCGGTTGACTGTCACAGATCGTTAGAGGATTCTTCAATATTGGACAGCAGCTAACAATCTAAATAGCATCTGCTTGGTGAGGACGAGGCAGCTGAACAAACGCAACAGTGTGACAGGGAAGTGGCACAGCAGGGAGTCAGAAACTTGAATGGACAGTCAAAGTGATAGAGAATGAGCAATGATTGAATGAATGGGTGATGAATATTATTCAGAAGAAGAAATTGGCAGAACAATGGGGGGAGAAAGTTAATGGTAGGATTTCATAATTTTCATATGAAAGTTATAATGACTGCTCGGGTTATTTTACAATGTGTTTTTTTATGCTAAACACCCAATGGTATTGCATGTACAATGGCATTGAGTGCAGCTAGCTAGCAAGTGTATAATTTATGAATAAGGCCTAAACATGACCAAACACAAAGTTGGTGTTTAATTTTAGAATTACTAACTGTAACAAGGGCTAGTTTGTGACCTGTAAACCGATAAGCCACCCCTGATTTCAATTTACTTGGCCTGGTGTTCCTGAGACTTTAGATCAGCTCATGTGATATCATGAAACATGAATGTGGACTTTTTAAGGCTACTTTTTAATTAGCCTGCAGTTCCACAGAGTGTCTGGCTGAATCCATGTTCTAATTAAATCATTGTGCAGGTGTTCAAAGCATGATCTGCCTCTCAGCTTGAGCAACTGCAACATAAGAACTATAGCAACACCAACCATCTCACACCTTCCTCTGGAAGCCTCTGCAGATAAACGCTTGCTTGGTTTTTAAGCTCTTATGAGGACGGAGGTAAAATACTTGAGGAATGAATCGTCAAAATATGCCACTGGTTATAAAGTAGTGGATTGTTTGCTTTTTAGATGAATGAGGAAACAATAATGAAGAAACAATAAATAGGACAATAAGTCAAAACTTCTCAAGTTATTTATTCAGAACATTTTGTTCTGAATAAATAACTTTAAATAACAGCAATGTGCTGCAAGGCATGCTGGAAAATTGCCCCTCCTTGCGGTCAAGATGGTGGCAGAGATAATAAACTAACTTAACGTAATTTATGTAGTTGTTTTGTCTCTAACTCTAGTAGATCATAACATATTGGTTATTAATGATAGAATTAATCTGCAGATGTACCAGTTCCAGATGTGACCAAACTCGTCTATGGACTCATTTTTGAACCATGACAAAGGCCAAAATGTGGCCTGCAGCAGAGTACGTAAGCTTTGTTTTTAGCTTAGCCGTTGTTGATCACTACTGGCTATAACTGACCAGGAGTGTAACTAATCATGCATAGCCAGACCTCCACACATACGTCCTCACACTTCACTTTAGTGGTGTGTCAGCTCTGGAGAAAGGTCTGGCTGAACCCATTATCATTTTGGTATAGGGGAAGAATATATTGGTTAATATATATTATGAATATTAATCGTCAAAATATACCACAGGTTATAAAGTGCTTTGTATAAAATTCATACTTGGGGATGATGGTGCCACTTGAACAGAATAATATGAATAAATAATTATCATATTTTACAGAAATGAAATATTGCTTTCACTTCCGGAGGGAGGAATGTAAAACTTTCTGTCTCTTTGCTCCAATTTAAGGGTCCATTTGTCATTAAACAATTACACAGGCAAAGAATTCAATTTCCCTCCTCTCATTTCTTCTTTCATGAGCGTGTTTTCCAGAAAGGGCAAAAACTTAATTACAGAATGCAGCAACACGCTAACAAAGAAATATCGACTGTTGGTTTACAGGAGAACCTCAGTGTGAATTGTGAAGGCAGTGTTGCTAATAATGTTCTCCTCTCCATTATCTAGAAGACGTTTGTCACCGCAGCCTTGCAGAGCAAGAGAGCTTTATATTTAAAAAGAAGGAAATAACTCTTCTCCGGTCTCATCAATCCACCTTTTTTTGTTGTGAGCACAGACAAAAGCCATCTCAACTTGCAGATCAACAATGGCACGATATGCAGGAGGCAGTGTGTGTAGATGTCTTTCAAAATGTGCCAAAGAAATGGAGCATTGTGTTGTCTTTCACCAGATGCATGCCTTTTATTTTATGTTAGTGAGTGTTTGAATGTGTGCGCAAGACGCATAGCAGCACATGCACGTCTACCTCTTTTGCAGCCAGCCACAATTTTTGGACGTCGGGTTGGAACTGGAGTCTGCTCACATGGGAGCTCATTTGGCAGACCAGCCTGTCACTGGGGAGCATATGAAAGCTAAACCTAATGAAAGCACACACAGCCAAAACCTGCCGGCTAACATCTGCCCCAGACTTTTAGCTACAACCAGCTCCACTCTCTCGTCAAAGCAAAACTGCACAGCTCCTGTTTGCCAGGCTTCCTTTTTCTCAGTCAAGTTGCATCTCTATATGATCTTTTATGTATAGCATGGGGTCCGTGGCCCATGGGGCTTGGAAACCTATCAAAAAACGAGATGTGTAATTTCAAAACTGCAGAGATCTCAGGAGCAAATGTGGACTTTTTTATTCCTTACAGTGGTTTTACAAATGTGTGTATTTACATACACACGAACTGACTTTCTTTGATGAGACAACTTATTCATGAATTCATTAACTAATCTACCATGTGATTTTGTGTGATGGGTGTGTGTTGGGAGGTGTACTTTGGTTTGTATCCTCACAGCATCTTAATGGATTCCTTTGAGGTGCTGAAGAAAGCTTCTCTGAGTAATACTGCTACTGCTTTGTGTCTGCTTGTGGTGGTGTTTACTTAAGTCAATCAACAAAAAATTGATGCTTTGAAATTCTGTACAGACATCTATGGTCTGATTAGTGGTCAAACTGACACAAAATTTGGCTCAGAGATTTGTGACATCTTTGTTTCTTCGCAAAACAACTAGTGGATGAACTGACACAAATATGACAAATTCATGTTTCCCTCTGGATGAACTGTAACATATAGTGCCATCCTGGACTTCAGTTTATTAAAACTGTATTTAAAACTTTGACCTCAGTTTGGGTGTCGGTGAGCTCAGTTGGTAGAGCATACGCCCCATGTATGAAGGCCGAATACTTGTGGCCCTTTGCTGCATGTCATTCCATCAAATAAATAAATAATGAAAACGCTATATATATATATATATATATATATATATATAGCACATGCAACCAGCAGAGATTTTTGCATGGCGTATAATATATGTTTTCTTTCTAAGCAAAGTTTTTATAATGTGTTTTTGTAACGTCTGTATTTTCTTTAAGAGGCACAGAATATTGTAACGGTGAGACGACATTGTCCTGGATTCAACCAACAGTAAAAACTTAATTAAGAAACAATAAATAGGACAATAAGTCAAAACTTCTCAAGTTATTTATTCAGAACATTTTGTTCTGAATAAATAACTTTAAATAACAGCAATGTGCTGCAAGGCATGCTGGAAAACTGTCCCTCCTGGCTCGAGCTCCCTTGCGGTCAAGATGGTGGCAAAGATAATAAACTAACTAACAAAAAAGGTAATTTATGTAGTTGTTTTGTCTCTATCTTCAGTAGATCATAACATATGATGAAATTAACCTGCAGATGTACCAGTTCCAGATTGGACCAAACTATGGACTAATTTTCTAACCATGACAAAGGCTAAAATGTGGCCTGCAGCAGAGTACGTAAGCTTTTTTAGCTTAGCAGTTGTTGATCACTACTGGCTATAACTGGCCAGGAGTGTAACTAATCGTAAAGCCAGACCTCCACACATACGTATTAACACTTCACTTTAGTGTTGTGTCAGCTATGGAGAATTCTCCTGTCATTTTGGAATATATATATATTTTGGGGAAAAATATATTGGTTTATTTATATTTCTTTAAACCAATCCAGGCCAAATGCAGGCTTATACTCACGGCCTACTTCCTTCTTCCTGTTAGACAGACTAAGAGGAGTAAATGGTGAGCAGTCACTGGCAGTATAAAATATGTGAATCATACAACCACGAGAGGTTATACAGTTACAGTTATACACGTGCACAGAAAACACTAGGGTGCAGACACAGACATGCATGCATATGTCCTAACAGATAAATGATTGAAATATAAATGATCTATTTCATTGACCGAGAATGGTGATATGTTAGAATTTTATATTTTTACACTTTTTTTATACAGAAACTGCATTAGTCAGTTTAGGCTGAGAGCCTACCAACTGTTTTGCAAAAATTATCCTCCCTAATTAGTCTGAAAATACGAGTGGTCAGATCAGTCAATAACTGATAAGCAAGGGACAAACAGTCACACAGCGCTAACAGCTTTTCAGATGCAATCCAAAGCAGTCCAAAAATGCAATCGATTAGTATAAAGAGGTCTGCATATCACAAAATGATTGTTCTGAATATCACAATGCAGCTTACACAGACTCAAAAATCCAGTAGCTCACTCAGAATAATGTCAGTCATTCCAGCTGTCAGATATATGTGAGATACCATAAATATAGTATAACCATTACTGGAAATGATTACTTTTTATAGTACCTGTAGATGTAATCCATATATTTTACTATAGAGATGGATGCCAGTGTTTCCTCATCATTTAAGACAATGAGATCTGCAATTCAGATAACAAACAGCACCATCAGAGTGGGCAGAATATTTCTTTCACATTATTTGGGACACACGATGTACCCTCTGTATGTGAGCATACAAGCAGCGAGAAATGAGGTTGTACTTTAGAGGCCTCATTTGCACAGGAATGCAATGTCGTTCCCACAGGTTGAGCGAGGAAAACATTTTTTTACTGTAATTTGACTAAATGAACACTCTGGACGTGGGCACCGCTGACCTACAAAGGTAACCTTATTTCTTTTGTATTTTTGGAGGAGCTGTAGCATTCGGTGCTCTGATTTCTGAAGCAGCCCAGGGGACTGCAGGCTAAGAAACCAAAGACACTCCGTGGCTCTTAATGAGACTGCACAAATGAGGGCCAGCATGAGAAATGCATGCTTTGAAAAAAAAAGAAGAAAATAAATGGAAAGAGAAGGGAATCATTTCTGATGTTTCATACAAGTAGAATCAAGTTGTTAGTGTCAGAAGAAACCAGTTTTTACAGTCCATGTACCTACAGACCAAAGCAACATTTTATAACTTTTGTGGCATCAAATGACACGTTAAAAATGTGATGCTACATTGACTTGAATCAGGTAAATGGTCTCTGGTCTTTTCAGGCTGTTTGTACGCCTGTTCATGCACTATGTGACTTTGTGCTTTGGGGACGATCACACAAGAGAAGTACATAACACCTTACAGCACTAAGTCACACACCACCAACTATTTGACTGATTTTGGTGAAACTGGATCATATTTCATGGAGAAAATGTTTTCTGGTTTTCCCTCTGATGTCCTCCAGCTGCTCCACCTCAACTCTCTGATTTACAGAGTTTCCTGATGGACAGTAAAGTGAACTGGTGTGATCTGTAGCTACTGTTAGCTAGTGTTAGCTCAGTTTATTAACCGGGCTGCCTGGGCTGTGAGCTCCGGGGGAGTCAGAGTTTGTACCACATTTCAACAGTTTCAGTTCAGCTTCAATAACTATTTTCTAATATTACAACACTACAAATATGGTTTGATTAGGTTTAGGCTCATGAATGTTGTTCATGGATTGTCACATATATTCTATAGATAATCTGAAACGGCTGAAATTGTACAAATACCCCATGATCTGTAGGTGGACTAACCAAATAAAGCTTTACCATAATTTCTTCTCTTAATGATATCATTTGGTTTTTAGCAAAAGCTAAATGATCGAAGGCTAAATGTTGTTTTCTTTTGGGGTACATTTTTAAAAATAATATACTTATTTTATACTGTATATTATGAAAATTTGTTGCAAGGACTATATTGTAAATTTAATACAAAATTCTACTGGTAAAGGTTGTGTCAGAACCTGATAAATTTTAAAAAGAGGATGACTGCACATTCAGCTCCAGTTATCGCATTGTACCAGCTAAATTCCAATTACATTTTGAACTGCTATAACCAAGACGTAGCTTTAGAGAAAAATGTAAACATACACTGAAGTACAGAAAATATGCCGCGGGTGGGTGAGTTTGTAAGAGGTCATGAGTGATTCAATTGCCAAAGCATACATCAAAACAATTTAATAGTTCTTTGAGAGATTGTCGCATAAAATAAAGTTTTACTGGGGTCGTTACCCATTACAACTATGCCAGTACATTTGTAAAAACTGAAGTAAAATGTAATCGCAAAGATATTTGTAATTCAGCTGTGATTTCAATACATTTATACAGTACAACAGTAAATGGCTGGAAATGGACTAAGTACATTATGTACTGTTACTGAATCATTCTTTAAAAAAACTCATTATAACATTTATTAATAATAGTAACACAGTGCTGCCAAGTCAATGAATTTTATAATGGAGTATTACAGCCGTGCATCACTGTACAATGTTAGTGTCTTTTAATATATTGCCATTTGTAAGTATATGTAAGTAATAACTTACTGTATATTTTTGTAACTTGTCGTACCAAATGGATATGTGACTTGCATGTTTGTTTCTGTAGACTTGAATTAGAGTTTCATGAGTTAAGTGCAAACTCTATATTTATTTGTTGCAATGTTAACTGAATACCGTTGTTTACAGAAGATCGTGATGTCTGTCAGTGAGGCTGAAGAGAAGAAGATTTCAGTATGTTAGCCATTTAGTCAGACTCATGGGTACAAATACATCTTCATTTATTTCACATACATTTTTTTTTTTTTTTGACTTTTACTTTGAAGTTTTCACAATCTAAATGATTCAACAACAAAATGAGGAACTACCACAACAAAGTCCAAATTCCCTACTGGGGAAAATTATGCAAATGTCACTGTAGTAAAATTGACACATGTATTTTGCCAACCAGCAAAGGTACAGTTAAAGTAATAAAAAGAGACAAAAACAGGACAAAAAGCGGTTCATGTAGGTACTTTGACCAATACTGGGTCAGCTTTATCATGATCAAAGTGTAATGCCAGACCCTAAACAATATTTGAGGATTGATTTTTTGTAAAAGGCTCAACATTTTTCATAAATAAAATCTTTTTTCTTCATTTTTTTATTATTAATAATAATAATAATAATAATATATATTCATTAATATCTATGAGTCAATTTGGGGAGAAAGGACATATAATCACCCATAGAAGCCCTTCCTGAATCCATGGAAACTTCAAAAGTCTGAAGAATGTTTTTTGCTGAACATATGGGGTATATTAATTTTGGCTAATGCATCCCATGAATATTGCTATGAATAGTTCTTTTGAATGAATATGTACATACATGTACACAATGAAGCATTAGGTACACATATGCAAAGTATTGAACATAGGAAATTATGGTCTGTTTCATTGATTTGTTCAGTGAATAAGCATGGCTCAAGACAAAACAAAGTAGGTTAATAGCTTAGATATAAATTTGTACTGTACACGGTTCAGCTCAGTCTGTAGATCCAACCCAAAGCTGTAGTGTTCTTTTTGGACATATAAATTTCAAAAAGATGATAAATGACACCTATTCCCTTCAGGTCCCCATGGCGGCAACCGTTTTCCCTCCTCATCCATGCTGAAGAAGTTGCCCGCTGGCAATTACTTAAGAGGATGTCCTACTACCTTTTGATTTTTGAAACAGAGTATCCAAGCATTATGTGAAGGTCCAGGGATTTAAGTTACTGCTCATCTTGTTATGTTGCCCCAAATGTTTCCACTACCATTTTCCCTGCAGCAGTGGGAGGTGTAGTATTCCGATTTCCAAAGAAAAATACAATGTACTTTGGGCATTTCCACCATCCAGAATCTTGGATCTATGAAAGAAGTCACATCATTTTCATGTTAAAACGACGAGGACCAGCTTGTCCCTCTGCCGAGTCAACATTAGTGCCATTAGACTTTGACCGAGGCACATATTCAACATCTATGTTGTTTTTATGTTTTCCTTTCCCTCTGCTCCAAACAAAAAGAAGCAGGAAACAAAACAAGACCACTCCCAGGAATGTGAAACAACCCATAGCTGTTGACACTAAAATAGTCTTTAGGTCTAAACCAAGGGTCACACCGGTTGTCCCATTGGCAGTGGTATTGCTGGGATCTGTGTAGTACTGGGTCCTGTTGGCATACAGCGATCCCAGACTTTTCACCGCCAATGAAGTCATCAGGGTGTCATTCCCAGCAGTGTTGGAGGCAAGGCAAAGGTACACTCCGCTGTCTTGTACCTCTGCTGACTTGATCTCCAGCGTACCATTGTTGTGGACGGTTACTCTTCCATGGCTCCTACTTGTCAAAACACGTCGACGTGGGGACACCCAGGACACGGTGGGCCTTGGTGTCCCCTCAGCACTGCAGCGCAACATCGCCTGCTGGCCCTCATCCACAGTGATTGTTTGAGTTTTATTCTCACGGATTTTTGGCTTGGTACATGTCACGTAGTAGGACAGGAGAGTCTCCTTGAACTCCCTAAAAGGCCTGCCACGAATACCTTCAGGTGTGCTGCACTCTGGCTGCGAATCTCCAAAGAATATGGAATGCCTTTTCTGTAGGATCCACATGAGACGACAGTCGCACACCAAGGGGTTGTTGTCAATCAGAAGAACCTCCAGAGCCTCAGGAGACTGAAAAACACCCTTCTCCAGTGTATCCAGTCGGTTGTGAGAGACATTGAGGACTTTGAGTCCCCGCAGGCCCTGGAAGGCGTACGGTTCAATGGTAGTTAGCTGAGCTCCAACCAAATGAAGCTCTTGAAGCCTAACTAGTTCCATCAACATCCCTCCTTCAATGTGCCTGATGCGGTTGTAGGACAGGTTAAGGTGTGTTAGATAGGGCAGATGCTTCAGGGCTTGGTAAGGGAAGGAGGACAAGTTGGTGTTGGTGATGAACAGAGTGGTCAGGTTGAGGCCATGCAGGGTATTGGCTGGCACATGGTCTAGCGACAGCCAGCTATCAATTTCTAAATGCCGCAGCCGGAACAACTTTTTGAATGAGTAAGGATGTAAAGTGCTGATGCTGAGGTATCGTAGATGGAGACTGACCAGGTTGTGCAGGTGGGAAAGAGCCTCAGTGGGTACAACTGTAAGGTTGCACCTTTCTAAGGTTAGTATCTCCAGGCTTATAAGTCCACTAAATGCACGGTGAGAAATGTAAACCAGATCATTGTCACCCACTTCCAAAAACTTTAGATTGTGTAGGTCCTGGAACATGTAATCCAGGAGGATGACGATCTTGTTGTCACTTATATCCAGTCGGGTAAGATTTGTTAAGCCTGTGAAGACGCCCAGAGGTATGAGCTTGATACGATTGCTCTTGAGACTGAGCGAGTGCATGTTAAACAGTGCATTGAAAGCTCCAGGCTCAACATAACTGATAATATTTCCACTGAGGTCAAGTTCCTCAAGCCCAGGAAAGGCAATAAAGTCATCAGGGTTGATCATTGTCAGCTTGTTCTTACTCAGGTCCAGGATCCGGGTCTCTGTTGGGACGCCGTCCGGAATGCTGGGCATGCGCTTGCGGTGACAGACAACTGCCTTGCTCTGCGCTGAACACTCGCAGCGCGAGGGACATCCCAGCGTAGACCCCACAAAGACAGCCACGAGGGCCAGTCCCAGGAATGGTTGCCAGCATGAGACAGCCGTGTGCAGCATGACTTTGCTCATACAGTCGACCATTCTGTCACGGTTCTGTAAGAAAGAGAGACAGAGAGCAATGAGAGAGAGGTCAGTTTCAATCATGATGCATCTTGTAATAGCTGTGTGGCTGTAGAATTAGTTTATATTACAAATAATATAGTAGGACTCTGTGTGCTTTTATGGAAAATAGCCTTAGGTACCTTTAGTAGTGTTTTACTGAACAGATTTCAGTACAAAATCTGAAAATCATTCTTACCATCCTCTTCACATCTAATTTCTACAGAAAAGTTGAATTGCTGGTTGCAAAATATTTTGAATTAAATAATCTATTTCTCTCTCCGTTTTTCAACCATCACTTTTATCTGTTTGCTGTCTTTGTTTTCCTTTTATCCACAGGATACTGATCAAGACACAACAGTGCTGGTTAAAATGCTTCCCTGGTGAGCGTTGGTATTTAATTTGATTCTCACTAAAATTAAATTAACTTTTAAATAAATAATAAGTGGAGCTTTTGTAGCTCATTGTATCACTCCACTTTCTGTGCCTTAACAATTTCACAAAAAAAATGTTTTGTTTTTTCTTTTACAAGTTTTAATAGTGTTTGCTACACTTCTAAGATAGAGAAACAGATTGGTATGACAGATTGTTGTGTGTTTCAAGCATACAAACATGTTATCTGATAATATTACAAAAATACAAAAAGAAAAAAAATAACACATTGAATCATTTCTCAAGTGGTGAAGTGGCAGAATGAAAGAAATCAGTCAATGACAACAATGCTTGGCACTTTATGCAGTTCATGGATAAGTGTGACCAAACCCAATCAACAAGTAAAAATTGTTGGAGGGCATCACTCAGTGTTGAAAGAAAATATGATTGTGATTACCAAAAAGGTTGCAAAGCCAATAAACAAAGGTCTCAGATTCAATATTTTTAAATCCAATTGAGGAATTCATTTTAGAAATTCATTCAAACAGTATGCAAACAAATGGCAGATGTATTACATCACTTCTGGAAATCCGTCTCAGTTTAACCCTAATGGCAAAATAGAGTCTGCCTTACAAATATATCATATATCATATCATATCATATCATATCATATCATATCATATCATATAGTATATGTAATATTCTGTTCAAGTTTAAAGTTTAATTTTGAAATCAGAAAAAAATATATTTTACAATTTTATTTTCACAATTATTTTATTTTACTGTCATTGCAATGTTTTGCTCTTGATCACTTAAACTGTCTGTATTGCTGTGTTTGTACAGGATTGCTACAATACATGATCATAAACTTGATCAACCATTTGTGTGTTTAAGCACATGCTAGTAAATGAATAAGAGGAATTTCTCTCTGTAACATCGTAGTCAAAAACCACATTTGGTTGATTGTACATCTGACTTCTGTTTTCATGAGGCCTCTGCAAATATTTGCAATGTAACACAACATGGTCCATCTTAAATCTATTTGTTACACTGATTTTTATGTTCTGCCCATATTTATCACATAAACACCTACTCATATGTATCACATAAACATAGGAAGCTAAGCAGATATGACCTGAATGCACTGCTTGCCTCAAACAGACTGGGTGACAGGTTGCAAAGATTGCAATCCATCCTTGCCTCATTTGGTGTGTCATGGTCTGTGCTAAATTTAAACGATTTTAACAAGAGGAATAATCTGAACTTCTCCCCAGGCTGTTAATATGCTTACAGATTATGGTGCAGATAGATAATATGATGGCATATCTATTTAAAGAGAAACATTATGTAAACCTAAGAAATCAATTCAAACAGCCAAAATATGGAACATATGAACCTCACACTGCAAAAGACCAAGTACTCGTGTGTCAGCTTTGAGTGACACAAACCTTGACACACAACAACAACAACAGAACTAGATATATAATGGAGCAAAAACTAAACATGGACACATTTCCATTTCTTTTTATGTGTGTTATACAGAATCAAAATGGTAGCACATTGATTTTCTGCAGTATTCATGTGAGTAATTGGCCATTGGTCATGTTTTTTGGGGGATTTTTAAAATAAAAAAATCATAAATATTTATTAGTTACTTATAATCAGAGACTTTTCATTCTCTGTGTCTTTACGTTCCCTTTGCTTCAGTTTGCTATAAAACTTTATTGCTATAGTTAGTGGGCACCATATGTCTGGCTCTCCATTGCTGCTAACTTGAAAAACATTGCCAAATCTGCATTCGCCTGTTTAAGTGTTTAGCATCTTTTTAATAAGTTGAAGTGTAGAGCTAAAGTGTTACCTTTCCATATTATCCATACTGACATGCTAATTGCCTGAGTCTGTCTTCACCAAACACCTGGGTTATTGTTTCGGCTATTGCCGTCTTCCATTTTGTGAACCAAAATAGGACACTGTGCATTTTAAAGAAACATTATGTAACATTTCTACAATATAATAACATTCATTTTAATGCTACATTGCCATGTAATCAGGTTGATTGTGTTTCTGCCATTCCCACTCTGCACCCCGTACGCCTGTTCTTCACATTGTAACTTTCGTCTTCGATCTCCTGCAAGAGGTACGTAATGCTTTATGGCACCAAGTCACATATGACCAACTATTTCACTGATTTTGGTGAAACTGGATCATATTTTATGGAGAAAATGTTTTCTGGATTCCCATCTAATGTCCTCCGGCTGCTTTGCCTCAACTCAGTGATTTATGGAGTTTCCTGATGGACAGTAAAGTAAACTGCTGCAAACTATAGCTGTTGTTAGTCAATGCTAGCTCAGTTTGTTAGCCATGCTGCCCAGACTGTGAGCTTAGAGCACAGAGGGATGTTAGTGTCTATATTTACCACAGTGGGATTACACTCTGAAACTGGGGTGCTAAATTGCTACGCAGTGATGATTTACATGTTTTGTTATTATAGACTGCTGCATTACATTTCGAAGGGCTGCATTGATATTTTTTAATATCAAGTTAAAAACTGTTAAGTACCAAATCTTTACACTGATTCTTCAGTCAATCAGTCGATCAATCAATTATTTTGTAGATTCTATTTGTAGATTGTATTTTATTTATAGTTCCTAGTTATGTGGGTTGATCTAAAATGAAACATATTTTAATTAGTCCAGTAACAAAAAGAATTATTGCTTCTGGTAATGTATTGGCAACATTATGATTTTGTTTACCACAATCTTCAATCAAACATTTCCACATACACATAGCTAACCTGATTGTGACACACACACATCTGGGGATTATCTAGAGTCCTTGTGTTTCTGCAAATTCTTCCCACGTAATGGTGCTCTTATGCACTCACACACTGGCCACCTGAATAGCAGCACCATATGATTTGATGGTTTACAAAGAGGGTGTCTAATCAGTATAATGATTGAAGGTCTTTATAACAGTGTGTAATCAGAGTAAGAGTGAGCCTGTGATGTGACCCTCTCACCTGGGCGCTACTCAATGAGAGAAGCATAATATAAGTGCATCATCAGTAGCACCTGCTGAAGAGTGTCCTGTGCAGGAGAAAATGCTGCACCGAATTAGGCAGAACCTCCAGGGCAACATCCTCACACTGACTGATTGTTACTTGTGCCCTTCAAAAGGATCATACATTTTAAATATAATAATAAAAAAAGAATTTGTGTGATTTTACCTTGTTTTTTTTTTTGTTTTTGTTTTTTTGGCCCTGAATGAAAAAACCTATTAGCTGTGTAACATTTCTGATTAATATGAATAACTGGCACAATGTGCACTTTTAAGGTAAGACTGTGGAGGCCAGAAGAATATATTATGCCACCTAGATCCACCATTTTATACTGATGTTCACCAGTCAGAGAGATGAAGGAAAAAGAGCCAGCATCTGTACAAAAAGTGACATCAGTAGACCACAGCTGCAAAATAAATCTCTCTGCAAATTTCTTTGTCAGAAATAGCTCCTGGAATACAACGAATAAATTAACATTTTTTTATTTATTATTATTTATTAATTTAAAAAAAACAATAATTTAAAAAAAATAAATTGACTTAAGGTTTTTACCATGTTCTCCAACATTTCCATTTATCGCCCCATTCTGGAAAATTCTGGTGACATTCAGTAACAGTCCTGTGACTGAAATCCTGCAGTGCACTATGAGATAAGACTGCACAGTGAAGGTGTTTCTGTAATGTGGCCCCTGACCCACATTAGCGCAGGGTTGAATCCTGAGAGGGCCAGGATAACAGCTAATGGTGTCTGACTCAGCATAAATCAGTGAACAGACATTTCGCAGGGGTGCTGAGGTCGCCTGCGCAGTGCCATCATCCCAAGCGTATGTACACAAATGGCCCAATGTGAATCTCAAACTTATGCAACACTCAGGGCTATTAAATGATGATTTACTCTTCCACTATGACAAATATATTAGAACAAAAGATAAGATAAGATAAGATACGATTTTATTGATCCCACACCGGGTCAATTCACTTGATACGACAGACAGTACAAATGGTTTCCCGATCCCCATCTCCTTCTTCTCACTTCAGCAGGCATCTCCAGCCTAACATGTGCTAGCGTTGCCTAGCCCAACAGGTGTTCTCAAGTCTAAACAAGAGAGCTGTGGCTTTTTTTGAACGGGTCATCCGATTTATCATGAAATAGTCCATATAACAGAAAAAAAATCAGTGATTTCCATTGTTCCAAGCCCATGTTTGCACACAAATCAGGTGGATATTGGTGTCAAAGACAAGTGTTCAGAGCTACTGGAACTGGCTGCATACAGTGTATACTAATATGCATACAGTTTTTTATTCCCATTACAAACTAATGTCTAAATGAATCGCAAACATGCTGTGATCTTCCATCACGAGATGCCGCTCTTGACTTTCAACACAGCACTGTGCTAACCAGTAAGAGGATGAGTACGGATGACGTAGCAACAAACGGTCCTGATTCCACGAATGTGCAAATAAATAAATAAATAAATGCTTTCCATACAAAAAGAAACTACATTTTTTCATCTTTAACTTCACTCTTAAACATATTCACACAAAATGAAACTATATATTTGCTTCATCTCTCGTCAGACTAATGGAGCTTTGACCTCTGCACTCTTGACTTGTTTCCAGGTGAGTGAACACTACAAGAGGATTTATCAGACAGAGATCCACAGGTGAGAGTGGAGCTATTGTATACAGCAGATTGCAATCACTCCACAGGTGGGCAGCTGATATTTAGTCTGGGTCATCGCTGAATTTCTTTCTATATCTTCACTATAACTCCTTGTGTGTACCTCCCCTAATTGATCGATTGATATTGATATGTTTTTTTTGTTTGTTTTTTTGTCACACATTGTTTAGGAATGCACAGTGAAGATAAAAACATGTTTTGCTTATATTTGCATGTTTGAGCTGCACCGTGCAGAATGTTGTATGTGCAGTCTGACACTAGATTGTGTTTTAGCATTTTAAGAATTTTTAATGAGGGAATTGAACATATTTATGGGGGGGAAAAAAACAACAACAAAAAAAAAACAAAAACACATCAGACACAAACTATTATTCTTAAAACATAGGAGGGGTTCTTCAAATTATAGTTGTACAGCTTCCGGGGCTTTACACAATAGGAACAGATGTTATTAAGAAAAAACAATGTTTAAGATGAGAATTTAGAACACTGAGTAGGATCTACAGTGTGCAAGGTGCTGATAACAGGATGTGACAAACAAGTGAATGCGCAATTTAAAAGATAAGTCAGCAATTTTCATTTAAAAAAGGTGGTCAGTTACCATGATTATGGCTTATTCTTCACTAAAAATATGGATGTGCAATAGGCATAGCTAAGAAATCATCCTCCAGCTGTTTTAAAGTAATGATTTGTTTACTTTTAAAGGTCTTTTAATGACAAAAACAAACATAATAAGTGTTGAAGAGCTTTTGACATTTAAAGAAAGAGATTCATATTTACTGTAATAATTATGTTGGTTATTCAGGTACCTTTTAGACATTTTGTGTCATAATGCTGTGATAATGTAGACCACAAATAATGACCTTATGCTAAAAAAAGTCCTCCCGTCGGGACATGAAGCTTGTTTAACATACAGTACGTGGTAATATCCAAAGGAAAGACTGACATTTATTTATTCATCTATTCTCTTTAATGGGAAACATCAACAATGAAGATCTCAAGTTTACATTCAAACAGCATCCATGCGCACAGGATAACAGCAGTACAAATGAATATGATAATTTTAGATACAGAACACAGCCGTGATCCTAAACTACTCTTTCCTTCCGCTGAGTTTCAGTAGCCAAAATCTCCACAGAAGCACGGCTGTTGATTTTGTTCTAATTGGAGCAAATTGAATCAAGCAATCACGGGTCAGTTTGCACATCAGCGTCTCTCCCCCTGATGGGCAGAGCAGTGGACACCCACTATCCATGTTTGATTTCAAATTATTTACCAACTAATTAGCCCAACAGCTCCAATATGGAGTGAATGTAATTACGCAAAATGATGAATTAAAGCCCTCAATGGTAAACTTCACTGTACAGGAAGCTTATTAAACCCTCTGTTAAAATAAAATATAATTTAAAAAATCATATTTTAAATTCATTTGAATGCCGGCTGTGCGGGCATGAAACCTGTTCGTCCGTCAAAAGATTATACAAACGATGAATTTATGTATTTTCTGCACTGGCAATGGTGCTGTTTGTCACTGGTCGACTTTGTAACCATCTAGTTTACAGTGAGTCTCTTAAGCCATAATCCTGGCAAACTATTGGTTGTAAACATTTTTCTTTGGCTTTCATCTGAGGGCTAAGTTTGCACACCCTGAACACTCACAAGGCACTTCTTATTTTGAGGATTTAGATAACAACTTGGCCTCTGCGCAATCAACCAATAAAAAGCTACTTGTGAAATTGGCCTGCCTCTATCTACTCTAGAAAGGTTTTCAGACTGTGTTTGATGTGGCCCCCAGGCACTGATCATTGCACATAATGTGATTCCTCTTCACACGGTAGAGCCTCCCTGCGTTTATGGTGGATGGTAGTAGACAGTTGCTTTCTTTACCCAGCAATTATCAACACCCCTTAAAAGGCATAATCAAAGCTTCAAATTTTGATATTTTGACTAAGAAGACTGCTGTGGAGGAAGAGCCACTTTGGAAAGGCAAAGGAAGAGGAGGAAAATTAACTCTCAGGGCTCAAGTGAAGCCGCACAGGAACAGGGCTGTGTGAGGAATAAAGCAATAATGAAAGCAACATTATGTGTAATCATGCAGGGAGAGAATGTGCTACATACTGGGTGCAGCAGTGATACAGCAAGCTCTTTTGTACATTAGCATCTGACATGGCTGCCCTCACGTCACTGGGTCCGACTCATCGCAGTGTAATTGGTTGTAATGAGGAACAAATAAGAGTCTTACAGAAAGTGCCAAAAAGGAAGACTAAAAAGAAAACATACACACAATATTCAAATCCACTTAAGTCAGAAATAACTTTGACATACGCACTTAAAGCATGGCGAGTAAAAGCACTTATATAACAATTACTGTTCCTCTTGCAGAGCGATAAACTTCTTTGGTAAAGAAATAGTTAACTCCCGTTTTCCGGAAAACAGCGGATGACATCGAACACAGTGTTTGATGCCTTAATTTCCCAGATAACTGCAAAATAACAGCACATCCTCATAAGGGTCATTGTAAGGGAAAGTTATTAAATCATCATTTTATTTTAATGAGGCTTGTATCTTATAATGATGGTACCCTGAAGGAAAGACGTTATTAACTTGCAGGTTAGTTCACAGTCGGAGTGTGCAATTAACCCACCGTTTCAAAAGAGCATCGACAAGTAATCACGTGAGATCACAATGAGAGGGAAGAGACCGCGATGCTCTTTGCCTTATCCATTACTGAATGGATCTTTGTAAAGGGCAGCGAGACTTTAAGGTGAGCCTGCCAGCATGCAAAATGACACTGTACTTCTTGATAAACCGCTGTCAATCTGACCTCTCAGGCGACACAATGGCTCATCAGGATGTGACCTGGATATGATGAAACAACTCAGCCTCCATCGTTTTTTCCAAACACAAATAATCAACAGGAAAAGACAGCTAAGCATGAGAAACACAAAACAGCAGCGACAGTAACCTTGATTATATTTCATGCCCACAAATGGCAGCAAAAAATCTGAAAATCCTTCTTGATAGTTCTGTTTTGTTTTTTTTCATAAACAGGATTCAACGTGGCAAACTGTGGAATTCATTAACACGCACAGTGCAAAAGCAACACGATCACAGTCACATGACTGAGGGTTTTGGGACCTAGAGCCCTTAACAGTGAGGATCAACAGCCTCGGGGCAATAATAGGCTTCCATGCACAAATTGCCCTTCTGCTTGGCTTGCAGAGCGAAGTCAAAGCTCAATTAATCCGTGTTAATTAGAGATAAACTTGGTAGATTGAGTCAGTTGCTCACTTCTGTGTCTGATAACCCTTGATTTTTGGAAAGAGTCGAAAAGGCCGCATCAAACAGTCAGATCTGGATTCATCCCACTAGAAAAGCCCCTCAGAGTGGAGAGTTAATCCTATGTTTAATAGCTATTAAAAATTCTGAACTTTGGAGACAAGACGGAGCTTGTAAAAGGAGGCAACAAAACTTGGTAATTAAATGTGCAGGGGATAAAAGTACAACAGTGAGAATATGAGAGGACTTAATAAGGCCTGGGGAACAGAGCATTGTCATTTTATTACATTTACAAAGTGACACGTGAAAAAGAAAAATCTACCAATTTGTCAGTTCATTAGGGAGCTATGTGTTAAGACTTTTATAGCAGGTGTATTTTTCTAAGTTAAAATGACACCCTGTCTCTACTCCTATTAGATTCATACAATATAAACATTAATGCAGCTTTATATTGCTATTGAGGTGATGTTATTGTGTTTTTTAGCACCACTTAAGCAGGTCAGAATGCTCTCCAGAGAGAAGTTTGTGTTCCTTCACTATGATTAGAACATTCAGGACAGACACTAAATCTCACATTAACAAGGGCAAATAGTCTAAATAGGTGTGAGTGGCCCAAAGCATATACATCAAATGTGTTTCCTAAAGATGTGGAGCGCTTCTTGCTTCTCTCGAGGCAGATATGGTGAGACTGCCAGCAACTCTTCTGTGCTCACTTTAACTGATCGCATGTTTCACTGTTTGACATTTTGAAATCATTTGGACTTTGATTTGACTGTGGCTGCAGATGTGTCATTTTTGGCATATATATCAGCTAATAAGCAGTACAGACATGTCAAATTGTTGATTGTGGAATGAACAGTACTGTATATTGCTTGTCCATTAGAGAGCAAGGACAAGTCTTTGGAGGCACAATTAATAGAATAAAAAAAAGATAAAATAAAAATGAATTATACATTTTCCAAACCCTGTTTCCTCGTGATAGTTATCTTTTGGTATATGCCTAATATATGTTAAAAAACAAAAAAAACATTGCAGTGTTTGTGATGAATCATCTTTAACTCTAACCTGTCCATCACATTAAAGCACACAGATGCTTACACTGCAGTTTCACTGACTTGCTCACTGCTCTTTCTCAGAAATGTTTCCTCAATTTATGATTGTATTTATAATTTTCATTAATTATTTAAAAGAGTGAATACCGAATGATAGATCATTATAAGGTGTTTTAACGCTTGAGTTTCACTACCAGTATGAACCTCAAAACTCCAGCTTTGTCAGCCTCTAAAAAAAACATTAATAAGGAAGTTAGATGATGCAAAAATCTATTTTATCTTATAATAACAGCTATAAATCATACACATTCACATGTTAAATATCTTATCTAATGTGACATGCAGCTGATAAATGTCTGTGTTGTTTTATATACCCAGAAAATGACACAAATATTAAGGACAGCAAAACCACAATCACGAATTATAATAACTAAGAGTATTTTTAGATAATGAAAACAGATCTTTCACCATGTGCACCCAGACCACCACTTAGATTGATAACATACACTACACGTGTGCTAAGTTACATATATTCCATTATACAAACTAAATATAACATGTGGCTCACTAGCCTACTCTGTCTGTATTGAGTGAAAAATCGATAACTGCATCAGAGACATGAATCCCTGTCACACGAGAGTTATGCAGGCATTTATATGGATGAGTGAGAATATATTATTGATGGATTATATTAACAAACCAGTGATGATTGGTACTTAACTACGATAAGACACATGATGGTACTGTGTGTGAGTAACACAGAGCGTGGTTAAGGTTTGACATTTTTCACTTCACATTTTAGGAAAAGCTACAGTGATAAGTCAGTGTGATGCCTGGAGGGATTTTCTTTTTTTCCCACCTGCTGCCCGCACAGAGAGATTACACAACAACAGCAGCCCTGAAGCGCCGAGGGAAGCTGTGTCTCGCTCATGGGTACAACCAGGACTGTGTGTACCTGCATGCCAACAAAAAAAACTTGAACCTGGGTGCTGCAGGTGTTAAAGAACTGCTCTCTAAATCATGGCAGACTGCTGCCGTTAAAAAAAATAAAAACGAAGAAAGAAGCTCTTAATCTTCTCTTTTGGCTTCATCACAAACTTGCATAACCAGTAACCTCAAAATTCTCACACTGACCTCTTATAGTTTCACTGACCTACACTAGTATTTTTTATCCAGCCTTGTGTCTGAAGAGCATTTTTTAAAATGGTAAGCAGAACCTCGAGTGAATTTCTTCCTCCTCTGGCTTTGAACTAAAAAGCCTCGTGAGATAAATTGTGTGAACTGATTAAAATGCATCCGCAGCAGCCATCAACACACTGTGTGGGCTACTGAGAGCCCTTGTGGATTCGCTTCTTGCACCTTCTCCCCCACCCACCCACCCCTCTATGTCTGGACAGCCTACATCAGGTCTGAGTCAGGGGGTGTTTCATCGGTGCTATGACTCAAACACAGGGACAGTTAAAGGTGGTTGGCAAACCCCCCCCCCCCCCCCCCCCCCCCACCCCCCCCCCCACCCCCCCCCACCCCCCCCCCCCCCCACCCCTGCACCCACCCACCCACACACACTGTTCAGCCCTATATTTACATCTAAACAGTTTCAGAAAAAAGTATAAGTATAGTATACCATACAGGATACACAGCCTGAGACAAAAGTGTCTGAATGCTGCATGGTTAAAGAAAAAAATAAAGCAAACACAACAACAATCAGCTATAATAAAAAAGACGTGTACTGCTGACTTTTTAAATGCCTGTAGCAAGAATTCTGAAAACAAACAGTGTTACTGCAGCATAATGAAAGCATCATGCTTCCTATTAGTGCATCAGCTCAGACCAAGTACTGAGGATGCTTTCCGGTGTATGAATGAGACACTGCAAACATCTTACAGTGATAAGAAATTCATTCACATTATTCTAGATTATGATATTGTCACATTTTACACAAGCCTTTTAACAAATGTATCAAAGCAACCAGTGTCATTTAACATCATGCTGCACACCCATGAGAGACCACAAGAAGTAGTTTATGCCCCCCCCTCCTCCCTCAAATACAAACAAATGCAGAGATAGCATTTTAAATTAAAGTTACAGAAATTATTCATGACGTTAGTTAAAAGCTCTGACATACCCATGCATCTTCGTTTTGTTCCAGCAGTCTTTCAGTATACTTTGCAGGAAATCTTGTACAAATATCTGCGAGACATATCTCCATCTCTTCCTTTAAATCCAAATATATTCACCGCTTCTTGTTTTAAATATCATTCTGTTGTGCTGTTATTTTATTCCCTGTGTGATGCATGTTCTTCTGTGTGTCTCCCTCTTTGTCTTCCCCTCTCTCTCTCTCTCTCTCTCTCTCTCCTCTCCTCTTTGGTTTTCTCTCTCTTCACCCAATCAAGAGATCTGGCCTCTGACCTTGCAGCTCAATGCCATTAAAGTCCTTTCAATTCTGCGGCTTGTAGCGCCTCGGAAAAGACAATGTAGCATCATGCAGTACTTAATATCAGCCCTTGATGTCTGCTTGTATATTTTCTCTCTCTCATACAGTCTCACCTTCTGATATGAAGTGTTTGGCGAGAAAAGCTTTGAAGATACATATGTAATTATTTTTTTGCTTGTATTTCAAACACGGTCAGGAAAGGTAATGATGTATTGATTGACTGCGATGGATCTATGGTATTCCACACTCTACATCCAAATCCTTAAACAAACCGCAAAAGGTTTAAAGGATTATACATTTTAATATTGACAAGCCACATGTGTCAATTTTTAATCATAAAATGAATTTTAGTACAGTGTCGTTTTTACTTTATGTAATCCTTCATCACCACATCAGATATATACTGTATGATAAAGGTAACTTCATTATTACACTATGAGCATGATTTCTGTATGTATACAACATACATTTGAACGTTGTGTTGTGTTGGAAGAGGGATCCCTTCTCTGTTGCTCTTCTGAGACTTTTGAGACTTTTGTCCTATATAAAAATTAAGTATTTACTGTATACTAACTATGTTTACATATTAGCATGAAGCCTTTTGTGAATTTTCTATCTCGCTATCCAGTCTGTTAGGGTCATCTGCTACCATCAGATATACATTTTACAGTACTTAGAAAAGTGGTAGATAGTAAAATGCAGACATTCAGGTGTTTATATATGCAGACAGAAAGCTCGGCTGGCCAGGGGCAATGAACAAATGGTCACAAAGTTGATTCCACTCGACTTCCCTGCTCTAATCTGATGTTTCCAGTTCAGTACGTAACTCAAAGTGACGAAGCAATTGAAAATATGTTATAATAGGTGTAGGAGGAGGTATCACAATGTTGATGCTACTGTTATTGCTGCGTGCACTATACTGCACTGTTTTACAATGGCAGAATGTAAATTTAACATCGGTGCTGTTTCAAGTGAAAATGAATACATAAAGAACTCACAGCATGATCACAACCCAGGGGAATTCACACAGCTGGGCTAATCTGGCTGCAGTTATAGCTGAAGAGAGAGGGTTTACAAAGGGTTAATGAAGTGTGGGCAGATAAATCAAAGCAAGCGTTTGAGTGACTTGACTGTTTTTATGGCTCGCCGTTATCAGCCACCCAATATGGTTGTCCCATGGGATTATAGTCCATACAAGGATCACAAAGCCTTATTGGGTATTGATTAGGTCACGTGGTTCGGTTGTTGTAGAACAACAGCAACAAAATAAGATAAAAGATACAGCAGGTGGCAAAAGATAATGTCCAAAATGACCGTCCTGCTGATTCTTGTCTGGAATGTCTCAGTCAATATTGCATTTATGGAGCTTCATGCTGTTCATGTTCACTTCAAACACTGTGGGATAGGTTTCCTAAAGCTCGCATCATGTTTACTGAAATTGTCTGTCATCATATTCCCCCCACCCCCCCTTATCCATTACTGGTTTCTACTGGGCAGCTATAAAGAAGCCTAAAAAGGAGAGTAGTGTCAAGCTGTATGGTGGAACATACTGCCAACTGCTTCTTCTTTTTTCAGAAATAATGACAATATGTGCTGTGCATGTGTGTAATATATGTAGGTAAGTTCAAAATGACAGAGTAATTCAGAGCAAGTATGGTGATTATACATTTCTATAATGCTACTAAACAAACCATCCTCAGGTTTCAGCTGTAAGATCTGAGGATTTGTTGTTTTTCTCAGTGTTATGTCATTGTAAGTTTAATATATTTGGCTTGTGGATGGCTCATCAGACAAACAAGACAACTGGAGATGTCACCTTAAGCCCACCTTTACAGATCACGTCAGTTGTTGATTTTCTTTTGGACTACTACAGCTAACTGTGAAGTTGGTTTTGGAAATGATCATCAACAGAATATGCTGTGCGTCTTTACGTGGCGGGGGAACTAAATTGAATTTATTTTAACCACAAAACAAACAGCTTTCCTCTTCATTCACATGTAAATGTGACTCCAACAAGCTGGTATTTAAGAAGTGACATAGATTCTGCTGTATGTATGTCACATGTTAAGTCATCGGAATTCTCTATAGTGCAGTAATGAGTGACACGATTTATTTTTTTCCCAGCTCTGATGTAAGTTTCATGTATTGCCCTGAAGAAACTGAGCAACTAAACATATCCTTCATCTATATTTAGTTGTAAGATTAATTACCCCACCATGATAGCTTCACAACATACACTTTGAATAATTCATAAGGAGTCTTTGGTGGTCTCCATATATCTTTCACACACCTCTCATTTGGAAGAGGGTGGGGGGCGGCACGTGGTGGGAGTGGAATGGAAACAGAATGACGAAATATGAAATGGATTTTTGAATTTGAATACTGATCTGTCAGAGCTGCCTGTCAGAGGTAATAGCCACAGGCTGGATTCAGGAGAAGGCAGGATTGTGTTTGCATTGCCTGTGGGTGTTCAGGTAATGTTGTTACTTAAACAATGTTGACTTGTGAAAACAGTACAAAACAATGTAGCAGGAATTTAATCAAAATAGGCATGTTCAATTTAATTAAATTTCATTCTCCGTTGCAGATGGCCTCCAGTACAAACACTGGAATAAGATTACCAGACACAGTTCGAGAAACTTTGGAAATATTCAAATTGGAGAAGTTTGTAAAAGTACAATACTGTAAAATAAATAAATAAATAATACTTTTGTTTCAAAGTATCTAAGCTCAGGTTTCATACAAATGGCCTTCCTCAGGTGGCTGTCATCGTTATGGTAAACTGAAACACATTTCCCGCTCTGCTGACTCCCCTGGGTGTTGGGTGAATGAGGCAGGGGAACACCCTCAGTTCTAATCACTGAACCACACTCCCTCCAGGATCTCACAGAGTGTTTCTGTGATCATAGCAGCATGAACAAATGACTGGATTTTCAGTAATGTTTCTGAAATAAAAGACACAATCTGTGGATGTTCTGTGTTATTGTGCAATAACAAAGTTTAATAACTGTAAGTTAGCCATAAAAACAAACGGATTGTATTGAAATGTCACTGATTATCATAAAAAGTTACAATTCTAGTAGGAGTAAAAATGTGCTGTGCTCTTTTAGATGACCATAGCACTGTGCAACAAAACAAATATGTAAATGGTCTCATTTCTTAACTCAAAGTGTCTTTACAGCTTAAAAACTCACAGTAACTCACTAACTGTTAGTCACATTTAATGTTACAGCTAGTATCACTTTAGCGATTATGTATGTAGTATATCAAATAAACAGTCCAAAATGGCCTCCGCTTTCCCTCCCATCCTCCTTTTCTTCACTTCACTGTGCTCCCTGTCTCCTTGAAGTCGCTTGCTTAGCAGTGAGGAAGCATTTGGATCCATCCTGGGACTGTAGCTCAGTACACAGCAGCAGTTTAGCTAACAATAGCCCTGGGTGATTGGTTTAAGCACTAGGAACGGGGATGGCGTGGGAAGCTAATAATTTAACAGTAGGTTTACCAAGGCACTGTGTTCTGGGTAGCTACAGTCACTGCAAAGCTTGATGTGTACTTCTACCGCATATTACGCCAATTAGATCAAATCACCCTAACACCCCCCCACACACACACGCAATTGTTGAATATCAATCAAACAGAACTGCTCAGTATCATTACTGCTGAACCACCAATGGGACACTAAAGTTCATTTGCATTTTAATTCACCCTGGGTGCCCTGGAAATGTTGTGTGCTCAAATGACCACCAGGTTGCATCTGTGAGTGAGGTGGACACCATGGAAACACCTCTGGGGTCCACATAGTAATACTTGAATGTATTGTTTATGTCTAATGGTAGTCTTTACTGGAAAATGTTGATACATGGTACAGTAAGACCAAGAGCATCACTGCACTGAGTAACATGCAGCTGGAAGTTAAAAACATGCATTATACAGAAATCAAAAGAAGGTACACATTACTGCTTTGCCATTTTATAAAATAACCATCAATCTAAAAATGTTCAAACTTCAGTGTAAGTTTATTAAATATTTGTAGCCATTACACTGTAGCAAGGACGGTATATGCGTTTGCAAATTAAACTAAGTTAAACACAAGGCACTAAGCAGTAAGTTCATTATATATTCATTTATTATTCATAATGATTAATTACTTGACGCAGCAAAAAGGATCAGTCAGGTTCAAAACTGGTCAAAAGGATCTAATGGTAATTGAGTTTTTCTACACATCAGAGAGGTAATATGTAACACAGACATTTCAGCTTCATCCAGTCAAATCATTGTGAATAAAGCAGCCGTCCTTCGGATGAACCTTGATCATCAAAGCTGTCAAGAGATTTTTTTATTTTACTGTGAATCCAAAGCCACACCTGTTTGATGCGTTGTATATTTTTTATTTGGGTGCTGAACTTTTTATTTCACCTCCATGACTTGATAACATGTCGATTACTCTGATTTCATCTTGGCTTTAAACTGCACCGTGACTATTACGTTACATAATGTAACTGTGTTTGTATGTAAATGTAATAAAATGGGTCATAAGGTATCTACACTATGATCACAATCCAACCATGTCTGACGATAATAGAGAAGATTTCACAATAACTCGTGAGGCAGTTTGTTTTTACATGACAATCTAATCTACAAAACAGAACTTCATATTTTATGTTTGGTTTGGTGTTTAAAACAGACAATAGGAAAACATGCTTCTCTATTTGCTAAAAAAGTCATCATGTAACACGATTTCTTCTGTTGAAGCAGCTGGTAGAAAAAAACTGAATCATATAGAATGTGGCAAGTTTGAATTTTCAAAGGTGAATAATAATAATACTATTAATAATAATACATTTTCAGGGATAAAGGTTGACATTTTTGCATTTTGCCCTTTGGCTTCAATAGTCCAGAATCGGGCAGGCTATAGGAGCAAAATATTTTTTAAACAGTTACTGATTTTATGTTTAAACAGTAATAAACAGTAAATAAGCTAAAAGGGAGGACCATTTTACATTCTTCTTAAAACAGATGAGTAAAGATAATGATGATGAAGATGATCCATTTTGCTAAGGAAACAGATTTGGTGAGCCACACCTCAAAAACTCTGTATTTATAAAGTAGATGCTCTGTGGTGGATTTTTTTTTTTTTTTTTTTTTTTTTTTTTTTTTGATTTCGCACAACCCCTTCCTCACATTAAAAGTTTGTTGCCACCTGGAGACTGAGTGCGGGTTTCATCAAGGATCTGTTTGCTGAAGATAAGCCCTGAATGAAACTCTACCGACCCTTTTGCAAAGAAATCATTAACATGGCCATTTCTCATGGCACCATCTCCTGCACCGTTCTCCCATCGGTTTCAGCATCCTGAACACCGACAGTGTCTACTTAACTTAATGACTTTCTTGACTGCTTCCAGGTAAGTGATTGGGAAGTGTATAATCTTTTAAGAGGGCTGAAAGGTAATGCTTAGAGGAGGGAATGGCTAATAATGTTTTATTATGAAAACAGATTAAATTAATCTTCGGATTAATCAGTTGCACTATGGACTGCCTTTCGGAAATCTTATTATACTCCTCTCACAACACTGCAGACTCTCTGTTAGTTTGCAAACTGCTGTCCATTACCATTCATGTTATGTATATTCATGTTTAGGTTTGTGGTCAAGGAATGTCTAAAGATACTTATGTGAAATACTGAGATGCATTAGAAACTGGAGGATGCAGTACTCATGGTAAACTGTTGCTGAGGAAACACATGGACTCTGAGTTCTCAGCTTATCTGCCGTGGCAGCTGTTTTATAAAGGCTGCCACACCTTCAAGCCTCTGTCTGGCCAACCATTACTACACCTCACAGTCCATCTGCTGCTGTCTGCTGACAATATCACTGTTTCCCATGCAGACACTCACAATGTATTTGCAGCCGTTTATTTGCATAACATTAAAAAAATCAAACAGATCCTGAAGCAACAGAGACACAGACAGATTTATATCGGAGATATTGTGGTAATTTCTTATCCTCTGGCAAAGTCTGTCTTGCCAGCAACTTCAATCATTGACATATGAACAAATCCAGCAAGCCTCCAAACAGCTCTGGAATATGTCACGGACCAAACACAGTGATGAATTCGCCATCAATTTGCTCTGTAATTTAAGGGCCAAGTGCTGAGCGGGAAATGTTCCTGAGATGAGGGAAAGTAGTCTCTCTCTTTGAATCACCGTGTCTCTGCCACAAAACAGTGCAGGGAATACTTACAAATCTATTATCAGTCACATGTTGTGTAACACTTAAATTGGCGGCACTAAAATGATAAAAATGTAAAGGTAGGTTATAGTCACAAAGTGCAAGTGAGTGAACATTCAGGAGTTAGGTCACTAATGCTATCAGGGAGCAGCATTAATGTTAATGTTTAAATGTTAATATCACTTTTATATAACTCTCAAAGATAATTGGCACACAGTTTTGTGAAAATGTGTGAAAATTCGTCAGTAGTAGGACTGCCAAAATGTGCACAATTTGCAGCTGACATATAATTGGTAATGGTTTAAAATATGAACTGTTACAGGATTTTTTCAGTCACCATATCAGGAGCTGGAGACATTTGTAGAGTAAATTCCAGACTGTGCTCCTTACTTCAGCAACATACCCACGTAATACACTTCTAGGAATGCAAAATTTGCCTTGAATGTTGTTTAGTTTCATTACTGACCCATTTCCAACTGTTATCATTAAGGTTTCAGTGTGAGTGGCCACAAAAACTTCTGCCAAAAACAGCATTACGATGCACTACTTGTTCCAAGGTGCCCCTTAGGGTTGCTTCTAAGGACGCTGTGTCATGATAGTAGAAAAGTTCAGGGGAAAAGGTTATTGCATCCAATCTGGCAGGGGGAAAAAGGAAACATGATGACTCTAGGCTAGAGGGCACTACTGTGGCCTAATTATAGTCCAGATGGTCTGAATAGGTAGGACTTCCAACAATTAATTACTGAATGTCCATGTGCAACACATGGCCAGGATCCCTCCAAAAAGGGGCGAACAAACACATCCTCAGTTCTTATTAAACTGAATAAGTGAGATTGATTGTTTCTGTCCAGGAAATTATTGTTTATATTTGTCAGGTATACCTGTCACATTTCATTTGGTTTAGAAAAAACACTTTGTCTCTCTTTGGCATTTTGTGACCTTATTTATAGCAACCGTGTGTCTATCTATCAGAAACCTCAAAACACATAATCCCTTTCTTCGATATTAAATTCGATGTGCACAGAGATAACTGACCTTGGCCAAGAAAACTTTTTTCAGGATATAGTTGTGATGAACAGGAGTTACTGTGAATCTCTGGCACCTTATTTGCAAAAACAAAATCTTTCATAAGAGAACAGAAAACACAACGAGGTCTGACTGGTCAAATCTTTCACTTCAGGACAGTTGGACAACTTTCTTTCCTGGCAATATAAAGATGATGTGTAGATTTTGTCTTGGCCGCTCGCCATCTTTTTTTCTTTGTGACAATTAATTTGATATATATCATGTATGACAAAGCCCATGGGACCTATTAAAGGATCCAGGATATACAAAGGGTCTTGTGAAGACACTTCAAACCTATCTTCTTTCGACAGATACACTCTGCTTTAATAAGAGAAAAAAAAAAAAAAAAGCTGCCTGTGTCTTCTCATACAAAAGCCTATTTTTACGAGGTGGCAGTTTCTAGTTCGAAGAATATACAGTGCCCCTTTTAGAAGGGTGTGGAGTCCACGGGAGGAGGAGCAAGGGAGGGCATTATGGAAATTAGCTGTAATTAAAGAGGAGAGAGTCAAAACAGCACAACAAGGCACAATCATGGAGCCTGTGTGATCATAGAGGTGTGAGTTAAGATAACCATCTGTAGATATAACAAAGGGGAAACATAAAGGGATTTTACTGTTGGGTGATGAGGGTAACTTGCTTTGATGTGGTACATTATGTGCAGGGCCTTGTCTGAGTTATGGTAATGGTTCGTCAAGTACAAAGAAGTGTTAGGCGGCGTCTCCTGTTGTTGTACGCCAGTGGGAGAGGTGGACATTCGGCCTGCTACAGCAGAGCTTGTTTTATTTCCACAACAACTGCCTTTAAATGGACGCGTTAACACACATCTTAGGAATATTGTGTTAATTTGCAAATGAAAAAATGTGACGTTGTCACTGGAGGCTAAAAAAAAGTGTCACCAAATTGTGTTGTGCAAAGCACAGTGTAAATGAGTATTTAAATGACTATGATGCCTTGTTAATCTTTGCAAACAAAATCTCAAGCTTTTCGAAGACAACACATATCAGCAGTGACGATATCAGGTTACCACTGATGTGAAGATGATCCTTATTTATGCTGCATGTGACATAAATAAAAGACTAAGCTGGAAAAAAAACAGAGAAATTGTGCTGTGGCTCCAGATAATGCTTTGCAAGATCTGTTAACAGTTGATAGGAAATGTGAGTTGGGCGTGCATCGCTTTTAGAAACACCATGAATTAACGGCAGGCTGGCTTTTTTTTTTCTTTCATTAAAGCACATGAAAGCAATTATGCATGTGAACTAATTTAAGGAGTCCTGATGTCTAATGCATTTAAGTTTGCTCACATCCCGTGGCCTTCACTTTTGTGTTCCCGCAGTGATGCTGTGATAATTCACTTTCGCTGTAAGAGCTCTCCTTTTTTTGCTCAGTCACTCAAACAGAAGTCTTGACTTGACTCATCAAATTCTCAAGGTGCAGCTGAAAGCAATTACAGAGCCTCGGGGTGGAAGAGCTATAGCCAAGGCCTTTTTCTTACTCTGCCCCTAATAAAGGCTCGTCTTACAAACACGATGAATCACGCTCCTCTTTTCCTTAAGCCTCAGCACCTCAGCAAAAAAAAACAAACTCTCAGAGTAGCATTGTATGCTCATTACACATACACCTCACTGCTGAAAACAATAATGGCTCAGATTTCCACACCATTTTAGCAGGAGGAAGATTAAACCCGAAGTACGGCTCTGTCGGAAGTACCACGCATAAGATGCCCCTGCAAGAGTCTTTGTCTCTTCCTGAGCCCTGCTTTGTTTTCCAAAGGCATCCAGCTCCTAGCTGAATCTCAGGATAAGAGTAATTTCCTTTTTCCTTTTGCCACACTGTGCGTAACAGAGATGAGATGGTAATAGGTGTGATTCTGACGCACGATAGTAACACAAGAGTTGCAGGTTAAAAGGTACACGTTCACATTATAATTGTGTATTCGCGTAGAAAAGATGCATTCATCACTCAGTGTACCATTCTTCCGTGCTGCAGCATCCTATTGCTCATCAGCTCATGTGGAGCAGATGAGTAATAGTATAATGGGCTGGGTAGTGCACACAAAAAGTTCTATTGTAAGATGGATGCAGCTTAGTAAGACAGAGCAGGAATACGCAAGCTGTTCCGATTTCCAACAAAGGGCATCTGGCATCATGATGTTTCTGTAAAGTTTGGCGGCACTGACAGACACTGATTTTATGGGATGACATGGATTTACTTCCATCTGTGTAAGAGTCAGAAATGAGGGCACACACAATCTCTAACTATTTGAGGCAACAAATCCCGAGTTAAGTATTATAGATTATGATGAGCTATATTATATATTTTGTACATTATTTAAAAAACCATAGAATGCTTCAGAATGTTTCTAGCAACTGGCTTAATGCTGACGTGTGTACACTCAAACAATTAAAAAACATAATAACAAGGATTACACGAAACTGAATGCAGACATGACTGACTCCGCTTCCTCTTTTCCCCTTTACATTTGGAGATCATCAATTCACAAATGAATCCATTCAAGGTATTATACTGATATGAATAATGCTGAAATATAAATATCAAATGAGAATGCAGTGCTTATATTAATCAACCTTAATGATCCAGACAGATTAAAGATAATCAATTTTTAATCAGATCTTAAGTAAAGTGGTCTTACCACAGTCACTCTGAGAGCAGCCCACTGATAATACTATGCTGCACAAAAAGCATACAGAGCCAAGAAAAAGTCCCTCAGAAAACAGAATCCACATCTTCATCCTGTGTGTTTGCCTTGGTCTCAGAAAAGAAATCTCTCCAGAGTATCACAGCTGCAGAAAACTACGACACAAACGACTGTCGGGGCATTCTTTGCGCACAGAAAGAAAAAAAAATAATAATTTTGTCTGTTTTGTTTCCTCGCATTTTCAACGTAATATCTGATGAACTTTGTAAACACTGTCTAATGCGAGCAAGACAGAGACAAAGAAGATTCAATAGGTCTGTTTGTCTGCTATTGCAATCGGAGGCTTCTAGCTAGTTACCTAGTCTGGTTAATTAACCCCTGGAGATTTAGAGAGAGCAGAGGCTGCAATCTCGATGGGCCTACTGGGCTCAATCAAGACCACAAACTGAACATTGTATATGGCATAAAGTGTTGTAGTAAACACATTCTCTTCCCTCTGCCAAACCCTGGGGAGCTCTTAATCAAACCACAGTGCACACATGATGGTGCCTCCACACAAAATGAAGAGGAGAAAAGAGAGAAAAGTGTATGAACTCACAGGCCCTTGGCCTTTTATCTGAACTCCTCTGTGACATTTTAGCTCAACTTCTCTCTCTGGAGACTGTTTTGGCCAACTGATGGGAAGAAAACAATATATTCCAGCGAATTATGCTTTGTCTTTGATTGTGTGCTTCACCTTGTATGGTTTTGTTTCTCACAGAAAAGTGAGTTAGCATAATGTAATTAGAGTCATTTAATTGATCTATGTTTTGTCATTCAACACAGAATGTGATCATTAGCAATCTGTTGTAATGTACCGGTTCTCCCATTCAATCTAATGGTACAGACGTTATGAGCGTGATCTGTCCAAACAACGCTTTTCTTCTTGCGCGAGAGCATGGATGTCACAGCTGTGAAATGAAATTGCAATTTTTTCTGTGTAATTCACAGTTACATGAATAGAAAATTCACTTTGCTATTTATACTATGTGTTCAGGGACTCCTGGGCTATATTATGACCACTGGGCTATTTAAATCTGGCTAAAAGTGTTTCCAAAACCCCAGCAAGAACATAAACTTGTCTTTTTTATTCATGAAAATGTATTTTTTTGCAGATATATGCTTGCACTGCACCTGTGAGGAAAGCTTGATTATTCAGAAAAGAAAAAAAAAAACAATGAATAATGTGTGTTCATTAATATTTTGATAGCATCTTGCTTCTGTAATTTGATATGTATCTGCTTCAAGGGTTTTGTGGTGAGACATAACATGGCAGTAGGTGGGGTAATACAAATCATGTTTAAGGACACTCCTGTACTGCTACATGAGGAACAAAGCACTAAAAAATACCCCAAAAGATTGGACATTCTGTTTGGATCTGGTTGTACACTTAAAACGAACAGGGAGTTGGAGGAAGACAGTAAAGGTGCCAGTCATATCACCAGGGCAGAACATTTATCATCCCATGAGACCTTCGTGTAAATCACCACAAGGTCTTGCCCCCAAATTACACAGGACACGGCAGGAAAATAAATAATTAAAAGCCCATTTTCTGATGTGAGGATCCTGAATGATGAATGATGAAGCTTGGATGGCAAGTACGAGGAGCCAAGTTCTCCAGACCTTCAACACTTGGCAGGAAGGAGGTGAAAGATTGTGTGGCGGCGTACGATTGGTTCCATTATTGTAGAAACAGACTAACCGACTGACTGACTGAAAGACAAATGATCTCCAAACAACAGGGAAGTAATTAACTTTGACATTATTATACCATGGTTACATTAAGTTTCTGACTGACAGGGAAACATAGCTCTGGTCAGCAGTTTAGCAACTGTTTGAAAATAATAAAGTTTTTGGGTGTTTGCTGAAATGATGATTAGTATTTCATAGGAGGACAGTCTCAGGAAATAAAAAAAAAAAAAAAACATGCACATCCACAGGTTAGATGTGGCAAATCCAATACCAGACACTAAAGTGGATTATACAAATTAAAAAGGGGTCTTAATGAACCAATAATTAGCCTAATTCAACACATCTGCATCAAGGTAAACAGTGCCTGCACAGCACTGATGGACACTTAAAGTAGTTATCATAATTGTGTCTTAACTTTTTACGTCTTTCAGTTACGTCATAGTGGAAGTAACGATGAAATTAAAATCACTATGCAAGATTTTAAAACACCGTACTGTATTTCCAGTACAGTTTATTTCTTCCAAAAATAAACTGATGTTTTCCCTGATTTGTATTTGTAGATTTTGTTTTCCCTAAGGGGACATGAACAAACTTTGAATATAGACTATCTATGTATCTTTTTATTCACTGCAGTATAGTACAAGTATATTATACAAACAGGACATTATCTACAATATAAATGTATTTTGTATCTGAAAGCTTCAGCAGACTGTTTATCAGACCATCCCATGTTTTATATGATAGTTCTCACTGTGAATCATATCAGATATTAGATTAGTCATCTCTTATTTTGAGGGCAAATGCAGCTATGTCTGGTTTTTATCTCTTAAGCGCTGCCCCAGAAATTATCCGCCTATCTCACATCTAGAAAAAAGATAACAGCAGAAGTATCCTGAGTGCAGGTTGTTGTTTAGATCCTTTGTGAGTACACAGACCTAGTAAATCTGCCCTCAAGGTTACATGTAGACACAGAGTGTCCAGTGGTGGGGCAGCAGAGGTGTTTGTGGAATGTTTTTTTTCTGTGTTTTGTATTTAATTTTGCATTTCAAATTAGGGCTTCAACTAATCATCTCATCATGGATAAATATTTTAAGAATTTCCTTCATTCTTTATTCATTGATTACTTGTTCGGTTCATAAAATGGTGAAAAATGTTGATTGCCATTTCCCAAAGCCCCAAGTGACATCCTCAAATGTCCTCCTGTTTACCTAAATAAACCATTTTTTTTCATTTTTTTTAAATGACTCATGATTAATTGATATCAAAATAGATTATCAAAACAATTTATGTACTAATTTAAAACTGATTAATTAATCAACTAATATTTGTAGCTCTACTTGAAATCCGCATATATCCATCACATGTTAATGTAAGACAACCACATGTACACTATGTAGACTCATAACTTCAGTGCAATTACTCTATGTGTACATGTATAGTTATTTCATGGTATCACTATTAATAGTTAATTCAATCTGTCTATATTTATATTTTAATCAAGAATAAATGATGAAAAGATTCCAGGCAAATATCAGGCTAAAAAGGTAGATATTGAGCTCTCTTTACTCAGATCCTCTGAGAAGCATCTCCAACGGCGTCTATTCTGCATTTTGGCACAACTTAAAGGAGACAAGAAGACCTGAGTGAGTGCTGATTGTAGTCAGAAAACTGTTCACTACTTTAAAAGTGTAAAATTGAAAACAGCTTTCTTAATTCACCGATTGCATTACAGGAATCTCAAAACAGATTCATCCGATTTTATGAAGCCTGTTGCAGTTGAAATGGCAAGTACTGAAAAATGAAAGGTTATTATTCAATGATAATAACTTCCGACACCATCGATAGGTCCAAGTCATGTCGTGAGTAATTGGAGTTCTGTCATCACCTAGAAAAAACATACAAATCTTTGGGATAAAGCAAATGATTGTCCTTTCATGGTGAGTGGAGATAGAAAAAAAAATAGCAAAGTTTGTCCATCTGATTCACAACACTTTTGTATTCCAAGTCCAAATCCAAAGTGTCTTAAATAACTTTGCTGACAGCTTATGTATAGTCTGTCTAGGTGGATGAAGCTTGCAAACAATAGACCATCCCGGAATAATAAAATCCTCCATTAAAATACATGCTAATGAAATTCGTACTCCGTTTTCACTGCAGATTTTATAGACCCCAAAAGCTGCTGGAAAAAGCATGTCTTCATCCTCCGTCATGAGCAACATCGACAGACTAATATCACATGTCAATATTGCTTCGATATACAGTATAGACTTTCATGCACACACACGAGCAGACATATAAACTGCTGGCGTATGAGAGTTTAGGAAAAAAAAAACATGCTTCAGGGCTCAGTGTTTGCCCCCCTGCTATTCTTTGCAATACTGTGGCTGCATTATCATGTCTCACACAGTCATATTCAAGGATGCATCTCGCATCTCTAACTGACATTTCCATGTGGACTTTTTCCCACAAGCTCAAGTTCAAAATGGTTTTCTTCCTCCCTGTGAAAAACTGCTCCCTATACGATGAAACCACAGTGGCACCTGGAAAGACATTTGTGTGATCTTTGGCAACCAACTGTCTTATAAGACGGTAGCTAGTGTTCTAGCCTGGAAATTTGTTCTCCACTCCATCCATTGGATCACATTCGACCTCATAAGAGAGCAGCTTCTAGTTCTTGCTATTGTCATCTCCAGGCTTAGAGTACTGTGAGTCTCATTATGGGCTTCTTTGCATTTTTGACCCTTATGAATCACCCAGAATGCTGCAGTCCATTAAGCCAATGTCCATTTTGTTCCTGGAAACTAGAAATATATCAGCTTCCAATGTATTTTCATCAGAATAGGAGTCTTATGACCTGTCGTTTTTTCTTAGTCTATATTGCACCTTAACTCCAACACCTCACCAAATCAGGGTTTGTATTGCTCACAAGTACATAATAATAATGGTGAGACATCTAAGAGAAATATAATAGGCCAGTGTGAGTGCTCTGTGATCAGACTTAGGTAACAGATTCTGATTAAAGTTTTGCTGACGTCTGCTTGTTGCTTAGGAGCACATGATGTCACAAGACTGCTTCAATTTTAGCAAAAATATTTTCTGTCCATGTGACAGACCATTAATTACAGTAAATTGCTGATAGAAAAAATAGGCTTTTAGGGCCTTTAATCATTAATCATCATTAGGATTCAGGCTGTACTCTTGAGTATTTCAGAGTACTTTTTCTTTTTAGAATAGATAAAATTAAAAAATATATAATTAAAGAAATAATTATAACAGAACTCTTTGTTTTTTTAAGCATGCATCTGCTAATTGTAAAGACTACAAAGTGTTATTGTGGGTGTACACACACACACAGATGCCTCACCTTTTTTAAAAAAAATGAACCCAGACCGTACACTTTTAAAGACTTTCCAGAACTCTAAACTTTGAGCCGTGGTTACAAGTTCTCTTTCCCTTCTGACAGCTTTGGGATCATAACATATTATAATGTAAACTCAAATAAAATGAGCCTCAATTTGCCTGTCTTTGTGGCCCTGCTGAATGTGATTCCATCAGCTGTGGCAGGGAACACTGTGCCATATTCACTCCTAGAGATGAGATTAGGTCGGCACTGAAATATGTACTCATCCATGCGCAACCTTTCTCAATATGTCACTGCGACATGAAGGAAACTCAAAGACCTTGGAATGTTAAGGGGCTTTGTTGTGAAAGCTCGCCTTGAAAAGCTTTCTCATTACTTTATAGTACTGAAAGAATTCAAAAATAAGGTGAAGAGGTTTTTACACATCGAGGTGAACTGCACAAAGAGTCAGTAAATGAATCAATGCCCAGTTAACCAGAAAATACTTAGTGATAGTTCCCATTGATGCAGAGAAAGATTGGCTTTCACATTTTATACTTCTGCATGAATTGACAAGAGAGAGATTATGTCTCCATCTGAAATAGAACAGAACAAACAGGCACAGAACATGTAAGTACATAAAGGCATGAGCTAAATCCTTAAAATCAAAATTTGAATGTAGTATGAATTGTGAAATAATTCCTCCATTAGTGCTACTTTATCACAGTTAGTGTAAAAGCACTCTGGAGGAAGCAGGTAGGACGAGAGTATACGCACTGTTTCAGACTTCATGGTGATTGACTGTGAACTATGGCTATATGCATCATTACATTATGATTAATCGTAAAACACTCCCAACATGCATATGACTGAGATCTCAATTCCTTGTTCACCTATGCATGAAGCAGCTATACGTATACATTCATTTAAGAAGTTGCAGTAGGTGTTCTCAGAAGCTTCTGTCAGAGGTGTATCCTATTCCATGTTTGCTTCTGATGTAACTAGGATGAATATCCAAATAACTGGGATCTGTATTATATTCAGTTTAGTTTAAGCTATAATACAGTATATGAAATGAAAAAAATGTTTGCAATTGTTGAGCTTTAGAAGATATATTGGTACACAAGAGAGTCAACATAAAGTCTGGTTCCTAAAGAAAAATAATTGGGCATTTAATAAACTCAAAGAGAGTAACTGAGCTCCGGGGTTTACAATACAATGTCATTCAAATGCTTAATAGTGTATATTTTACATTGTGTATAGAAGGAGCAATTATTTACACATATCTGGAAATGATAACATACAGTACTACAACTACAAACATGATATGTCTATCAGAGATAAATCCATATTAATGGATACTGTGTTTTCTCATTAAATCAGCAAGTGTTTTATGATTGATTGTGGAAGCAGAACAAAACAAAAAATCATTACCAACGAGATAACAAACTATTAAAAAACATCATGTTCAGGTGCTGTTAGCACTCAGTGGCATTTATGTGATTAGTAGACGTTGAAATTATCAGCTCTGCCCACTGCATGAGAGCCTTGTCCTGCCTTAAAGATCTTTCCCATTCAATTTAACGGCATGTTGCCCCCGTCCTCCTTAACTATTTTGCTGTGCCGTTCCGAGGCAGTGCATCACTTGGGCTTTCTCACTGGGCAGGAGGCTCCACAGTCCTAGATGAAGATGGGAGACCATTACATCCCACCCAACTCCGCTGCATCACTTAGCTCAGATTTAATTAACTCCAACCAGCCTTACTCCTGGAGTGATGGCTGCAGGGGACTGTCCATTGGGGTTTTCTGATCAAGAAGTGGAATATAAACTAGGACTTCAAGATGAAGGAAAACAGAATCACAAGCTGGCGATCATCATGCCATGGCTTGTGAAACACATGGTGAAACACACACACACACACACACACACACACACTTACACTTTATTCTACTGGTATCCCCGACCTCTTTCCTCCCAGCTCTCTCTCTGATTTTCACTCCTGTGCTTAATTAGGCCCTACAGTTAAACTATGTTCTCAGCTTCCGACTTTACCAGCAAGAAAGAGGCAGAGTGGAGAGGGGGAGATTCGTATTCAACTCACATAAGAAAAAACTCTGCTGACACGCCATAATTCACCCCATGCTCTGTGGCTCCACTTGTGGGTGGAAACCAGCAATCAGGCACACATCCACACACCGGGGCTGCTAATACATATAGTATACCCTATGTGGTCTGACATAGTGGGGTGGTCTGACGCCCTATTTAAAGAAATGTGAGAATGGCATCTCCATTTAAAATGACTCTGACCGTCTGTTCTGGTCTACGTTCTTCCTGGATACCAAGTGATCCATGAGGACTCCTCCACAACTCCGTGTCAGCAGCGCTTGATAAATGTCCTAGTCCTGCAAAACGCTTGTACAAGCACAAACATATCTGGACTATTTATCTTCCTGCTGGAAAATTTATCAGAATATGAAAGCATATCAGCCGCATCCATTTTGTTTGGAATCAAATCTGACAATAACGGGCAGACATTGGGCAGATGATAGATGGCAAAATGTAGAAGAAAACAGAAAATGGCAATTTCACACTAAAATTATTTTGTGTTTAATATCCGGTTGGTTTCCTTCCAGCTATTCCCACTTCAGTTCTGAAGAAGCAATTCTGAAGTTTGATGTGCCTTGAAATAACTGTGGTCAGAGATACATCACTGACTCCAAATATTCTGCCCTATGGATCACCTATCATTACACCTCAAATGTATCAAATTTACCATCCAAACACATAATTTTTATGGCCCGGAGATGAAATGTAAGTATGTTTGATTATTTGTGACCTGTTGCTCTGTTAGTACTGGGTTACATGTCCTAGTTTTATGACCTTGATTAGATCGGAGCAAGTATGGAAAAATGAAAATAAATGAATGAAAGCAGTGAGTACAGTACGATCTGACAGTGACAGTTTCTTGTCGAGAGTTAGATGAATGATGGTACCACTCTCACATCTGTACAGTGAATATGAAGCTGGAGACAGATGTCAGTTCACTGAGCTTGGAAATGGTTCTTTGGGTGTGCTCAGAGGCAGATTTTGTTAACTTTGGTGTGAGCCAAGTATCCAAGTAGAAGGTTTCCCCCTGTGTACAGTCTTTGTGCTAAGCTGACCAGCTGTTGCTTGTAACTTCATATTTAATGTACAGGTGTGCAAGTCTTCTCATCTAACTCTTGGCAAGACAGTGAATAAACGTATTACCCATATTGTACAACTATTCCTTTATGATTTCCCAAATATTTCAACAGGTTTTTGGGTTTGCTGCCTTCCAATTTAGTGGTTCATTCTGTGTTTTACAACAAAAAAATGGCGAGACACACTGCCTGTTCAAACATGTAATTGATGTAATTTCCTCGGTTGCCAACAGAACTCAGTATGTAAGTGAAATAATGCTACGTTCAATGTGAAAGATGATGATTTAAGAACATGGACAAATTCATAGTTATGCCCTTTTGTGACCCGCTACTTTACTTGATCAATTTTTACTTGAACTATTCCCTTGACTTGAGTAAAACGTGCAGGTACCAATTATCTGACTTGATTAATATATTCCATTACTTCACAGTGCTGCACATTATGTTTAATCTCACCTTGGCACCAACTGTGGTACCTCCATCGTCCTTAACACAGAGCTGATTCCTGAATGACAAAAGATACAGGATTCCTAACAGAGCTGTTCCAAATTTACTGTCACTGTATCAGTGTAGTTTACAGAGTCAATGGCACATTTTTCACTCTGTCTGCTCTCAGTGAGCAGCTTGAAGCCTTGCTGAGCACATTAATCCACTGGGATGGGGCCCTTTAGAATCATTTATTCACAGTTGGGGGTAAAGCGCAGAGGAGTCAAAGGTCAGTACTTGGACATTCATATCACCATAACCCTGGGGCTTTTCCATCAGTGTACACTCTGCATCTGGCTGAGACACCACAAAGGTCGCGGCACACATTGTTGGGTGTGGCAAAAGTCAATATATAGCTGCCAATGTACTCACGATAACTGCAGTAATAAATACAAATAAACAGAAAAGGCAGAACCACACTTTTACATATACATTTATAATGTTATATTTAACTCAAACAGCATGTGCGTGATTCATTACAGTAAGCATCAGTAGCTTTCAGCAATACAAGAACTTCCATAGGCATGCAACCATATTTCTCGTATGGGTCAACCACTGTAGTATACGATAACTCTAAGGCTAAACTCTCATTGGGTATTCATTGCCAGGAAGCTGCCTATTTTTAAATAGGGAAACAATAACAGTATGACACAGTAGCTGAATATTTAAATAGCCTGAAGAATAACTCACATGATTTCACATAATTATGGATGTCTCTTCAACACAGGAACAAATAACTGCTCTTGGCAGAACACGAGGGGGAAATTAAACGTTGAGTTTTTCTTCACAAAGACTGGATTTTTTTGTGGCATGTATTCATTTTGTGAAATCATGGTCTAACGGACACAATAACATACTGCATCTTTTCTCACTATTATTTGTAAAGTTTGTAAAGTTAGTGATGTTCTGTAAATTATTCATATGTGCAAATAATCTCATTTTAATTGACGGTAGGCCATGCTGTTAATTTGTGCCAACTGCTACAAACTGATCCAAAGTCTCATCTTTTTTAAAAATCCCGATGAGTCCTGATGGAGAAACTGATGGGGAGAAAGACAGATTGGCACAATGCTTAAAGGACCTAGTTAGGCTTCCTGCCATTCTGTGGTTTTACACCTAAAGAACTTTCATTGTGAGTTCAGATGCACTCTGCAGCACTCTTGTCAAAAGCGACATCAGTAGTGCTGCTTTCGGGAATTTCATCCTCTTTTTTTTTTTTTACCCAACGCTGTGGTGTACTGTCACATTGGCAGTTCTGTCTCCAACCATCCTTCATCTTTGGCAGTGTTTGTGCTTTCATTATAACAACTCATCTTCATGTACTCTCAGTAATTTGCCATTACTGGACGCCTATGGGGCCATAAAGAAGAGATGGAAATAGACAATGATAACTACGGTTAGGATTCTATCTTGGTCCACAGCATTGTGCACTGAGGCACATAAAAGGATATGTTTCATCCTTAAAGCAATTCTGACTGGAACTGCACTTCGAAATGAGTGAATGAATCTTGTGGGGAATGGTTTAACACCATTCCCATTGAGTGCACATGAATAATTTGTTTAATGTTTTTCTAATATTTTCTTTTAAATTTTATTTTTTTTTTGCTTTTTGCTTCAGTAGAAGAAAATTAAAGAGAGGCAATTTAGATGTGACAATTGTGGCTTTAAACTAAAACTGACTCACCCAAGCCTAAATGTTCCTCATATGATTGCCACTGAAATCAGAAGAAGACAGATGTGGCTAAGTGTGGAAGAGGGTCAGTCTGCAAGTCACACAGGCGTTTTTCCCACATACATTACCAAGCCGATGGCTAATTGAATCCGAGCTGCAAGTTACCCTCGGAGGCGCTGCATGCTGAATAGAGCTCAGCGCTTTAACACTCACCAAAGACACATGGAACTATTTTTACTGGATTCAGAGATAGTGAGAGTGGAGGCGGAAACTACAGGACAGTTGAAAGGTTCAGCAGACCATGTGTGAAGTTATATAAAATGAAATCAAACTATGCCAGTTGTCCATGTAGGAGAAAAAAACAAAACAATCATAGTATTTATAGTACTTAAAAGTGATAGCTAAAGTGGTTGTGAATCTTAAGTGCCGTGATGAGCCCTATATTTCCAACATCTGACCCTGAGATACAATATAAAAAGGTCTCTCCGGAGGTGTAATGCACTTGAATTGTGCCCTCAAGTTTAAAACGAATGCTTTATATAACACTTCATCACATCCTCATAGAGGTCAGGCCTCTGGAGAATGCAGACTTTCTCAGAAAAGTTTTTTTCCAGGTGTAAATGCAGCCACAAACCCTGTCATTGCATTACACCTCAGGCAACATCCGCACTCTCTCTCCATCTGAGTGCATTAGAAACCTTAAGTGCCAGAAGACTATTTGAAAACCTTAAAAGCAACCATGCTTGCCTTTGTCTCTGTGTCACTTGCTTCTCCCTTTTTTTTAATGCAATCATAGAACCTTCATTCCTCTGCTCAGAGGAGAAGCAAAGCAAACAGAAAAAAAAAAAAAAAAGGGAATTGTTTTAACTCAATCCAAATTGACGGCACAAACGCTTCAGTTCTCTATGAGCCTTTCGGTATCATAAAGAATCAAAGGCTGATATTTCTAACACAGTTATTACCATAGTGCAACTGACAGGTGGGTGTGGGTAAGCAAAGATGAATGTAGTCATTCAGCACTCCACCCCACCATTCAATTCAGTGCAAGTGTCCTCGTATGTGTAGCTGCTCTTGAAGGGTATGCTTGTCTGGGTTCTGAGGCTACGCACTGAAGGAACAGGCAGTAAGCAGACAATCACAGTGGAGCTCAGTGCGTCCATTAAGGCTGTCAGTTAGCAAGGGCCTTGATTAATTGCACACTGCATAGTGGCAAATTAAGGCAGGTCTCAAACTCCCCCTCCCCCAATAATTAGGTAAGAATAGATTGCCAGAGAGAGGAGGGTGAATACTGGCTGCCTGGCGTCACTCAGTCTGTCTTACATGTAATAAAAGGTCTCACACTGTGTAAGCATGGGCAATAATGTGTGTGTGTGTGTGTTGAAGATTATATTTGCATGCATGACTGTGGCTTGTGTGAATGACTGAGAAACTAATGATGGTGCTGATGGTGCATACATTTATGTCTGCCCTCTATGGCTCTTGCTTGTAGTGTAAAGTATGTGTATGGAATGTCTATAACTTACTGCAGTAGACCTTGATTGCTTGTGCATGTGTGTGTGTGTGTGTGTTTTGCTACACTATGTATGAAAAGAGCAATGTAAATATGGCAGTACATCACAGGTGAACGCCTGCAGCCAGTGCTGCCTTGTGCTGGGTTTAAACCATTTGCCTTTTTTTTGGTAACATCGCTGCAGCTGCGGTTACACCTGTCTTTTCAGTGTGAATGTTATCATCTGATCATGCTGGGATGCATTAAGTGACAGGTATAACTGCTGCCCGAGAGGATTTTAAACCCAATGGGCCTAACCGCATCCTGAATTCCACTAACACCGGACTCTGGGGAAAGGTGAACACAATTTAAGCACAATCTCGACATTCTTGTTGTTGCGTCAGCAAAGCCATACCCCACGGTCAGTCCAAACACTCTGCAACAATTCCCCAGTGGTGTCACATTGCCACCAGCTATTGCCTTGATTTCAGACTCACAATCTCCTGTCTCACTTCAGTGTTACTAAGAAACTAAAGTCCTTCCAATCCATCCACAGGCAGCACTCACAATAATTATTCATGCCTAAAACCATTTGCAGATATGATCGCTTACCCTGACACTCAACATGTGACAGATTTGTGATGCATGCTGGGTCCACTGTCTCTTGTCCATGTGATGGAACAGGAGACTTTGTGCTTCAGTTTTAATCAGTGTGGCTGTCTAAACTGGCCTCATAACAACTCATGCTTCTCTCGCATTTACACATGTAGCTCCACGATTCAAATCATGTTTGTAAACTTCAACTCTTTCTCACTTTGGTGCTCAAGTACATACATTGAATTTTGGGCTGTGAGCATTTATAAAACACTTCTGAATGCACACCGGCCAATGCAATGTGATCCAATAAAACACCTCTGCCATGTATTCTTCTTTTACAAACCCTAACCTTTTCAGTTTTTTTGTTGACATCGTCAGGAAGGTAATAATTCTATTTTATGGTCATGATTGAGGTCATTGTGGGTGGTGGTGTTCTGGAGTGCATTATATTGAAAGGTGTTTCTATCATTATAGTCCTTTCATGTATGCTTATGGAATGGGCAGGATATTGAAAACACTTCTCAATATAAAGCAGTCCAATTTAATGACACTGCAAACCATGACCTTAAAAATATCTGACAGTGTCAATCAAAACTGAATATAATATCATCTTTGTAAAGGTAGAAATTATAGAGCTTTGTGTTTGGTTAGACTGTAAAGGGGTACCCAATGAAGTAGCCAGTGAGTGTATATATACAGTATATACAATACATCAATCTATTTTCCGTAACTACTTATCCCTATCAGAGTCGTGATGGATTGGAGCCAATCCCAGTTGGCATTGGGCGAGAGATTATGTACAACCGTGTCAGGTTGCCATTTCATCACAGGGCTGACATTCACACATTCACATTCACACCTGCAGGCAATTTAAAGTCACCAATTAACCTATAAACCCAGGCTGACACGGAGAGAACTGCTAACTCTACAGTATACACACACATACACACATATATAAATATACACTACTCACAAAAAGCTAGGGATATTCGGCTTTCGGATGAATGAGGATGACTTTTGTTTCAATAAATTGAAATGAAGATATTACCATTGCATACTTCTACTTAAATGTCCTACTTTCATGATATAATATCACTGTAGCATGAACTTTTTACATTTTCCATAAATTTCACCCGAAAGTCAAATATCCCTAACTTTTTGTGAGTAGTCTATATATATATATATATATATATATATATATATATATATATATATATATATATATATATATATATATATATATATATATATATATACTGTATATATATAGGAGCACATACAGATGACAGTTTTTGCATCTGCTTTTTCTTTGCTCAGTATTTCCGTGTGAATCAGCTTGTGTGGCTGCACTAACCTTACATGCATCTCTATATGTGGGTATATGTGGCCAAGTAGAAGCACGCATTGATATGAGTATGTTTGGGACTGCTGCAGTAAACAGACAACACTGCTGAACGTCTACAGTGGTCAGTGGCCTTTACATATTGTTCAGCAGTGAAATGGCCCCAGGGAAGATGAGTTCTTTGTTGTGTTGATCCTGCAGGGAAGGACACCAAGCCTTCTCTCAGTTGGTAGGGGCTTAATCTTCTTACAGGCAGGCTGTGTAGTTCATTAAAAATGGTCTCTCCCTTTTGTAACAGACTATTTCTTAAACTTTAACCACTTAAACCACAGGTGGTGTTTGTCAGGGTGTTACAGTAATTAAAAAAAAAAGACAAAACAAAAAGCTAATCATACCAAATTACATGGAACAAAGGCCGTCATACTCTATAGCCTACCTATATTGTTTCTGAGCAGGGCTGACATCTCAGAAGAGCAGTGGTAATCATGATGATCAAATAAACACTGTCAAATTCTCATTTACTCTTATGCAATTGTTCATCATTTTCAATCTGCCCACATGTCTTCGGTGACTGGTAATATCAAACAATAAAGACGTTACAAATTGTAACTCTAGTTCTATGAAAATGAACGTAGTACTGGTTGATTCAACTCCTAGGGGTTGTCAAAGGCCGTGCGTTACTAGAACCTTTCATCCATGTTTCAGAAGACCGTGTATCCTTGGGTGAGGGCGGGGGAGCTCACTTGACCTTCCGATTTGATCAACACTGGCAACCTCACTAACAACTGGGGTGAGATCGTAGTGGCAGAAGAGTAATCTGTAGCCCAGACAGCTGACAAAGTCTAATTATCATCGCCCAGCAGCTATTCTTAGTTCAGTGGTTGTTCAGATACGGGGGCAAAGGGGAAAGGGGCAGAGTTTTTACCAGCCATCACCTCTGTTCTCACAGTCCTCTTTCATGAGAGACTCCATGGGGGAAATTCTTTGAAAATACTCTGCCCTGACATGGCCCAGTGGTGATCAGACCAGGGCAGAGTGTGACAGAGCACTAGGACAAAGGCAGTCATAGTTTTTTAGTCTGTTTGACTGTAGTGCTGAGGAAAAGTGGACATGATCAGTGCTATGGAATACTGTTGAAGTAAAGTTTTAGTGCAAAAATATGCACAAAGGATGAGTCGAGCCATGCTGCATTAAAGGGTAAAGCCTGTTGATTATCCCAGAGCTTAAACACAGGATTAAATCTTAATATCAGAATTTCTTCAGCTATGTCTTTAGATTGTTAGTCAAGAAGCGTGGAATAACCTGAACGTGATGTCGAACAAGTTCACTGATCCTATCCTTATGTGACATTCTCACAGTAAACATACAGAATCTTTTACTTCAAAAGGTGCAAGGTATTTTGATGCATTCATTTCTGAAGCCCTGAAACTTGCTTCTCTAGGCTGCGCATAAGTGAACGTGTAAGGAATGTTAAAAGATGTTTACGTGGATGTTTTCTTTGTACTCATGTAGAGTTGGATCAAACAATCAGAATCCTTGAAACGCAGGTTTGCACGACTTGCTGGGATTTTAGAGCATAATGTAGTCAAGCTTGTGGAGCGTGATTCCAGTTTAAGTCAGAATCGGTCAATTAATTAATTAGCATCAAAATCAATAAAGAATAAACTGCTTTTGGTGCATTTTAAAGCCTAGGATTTTCTTATCCTATTCTAGTTTAATAGATCACAGACAACTGTAATTAGATTTATAAGGAGCAGTATTTAAATCACTAGTCAGTAAATCAATGATGGTAAATTAGTATCCCTAAAAAGGAGACTGAATAAACTTGATGTAAAGTAAAATGGGACTCCTGTTAAATGATGTGTTAAATATAGTTTGCACATGGGTTGTGTTCAAAGAGTAAAATGGAGGTCTTAGCAAGGACAAGAAAAAATGGAGACTGTATGTTTGCAAGACACTGGGGGGAATATTTTACAGTAGAGATGCCCGGCCTCCTATGAAATATTCAATACAGTGACACCCCTTAAAAATCATATTGATAAGAATCAGACCTGCCATGTGTTATGGGTTATTGAATTGGAACTGTCTGTGTCACTCTCCCATGTCTCTTTCACTTTCTCATAAAACAACAAGCTATTTGCTACGCAGCTAGAGCGTAAACATCATTGTCAACAGATCTCAGCGTGTGTCTTTCAAACACTGATCAAATGGGATTTGAGATGTGGATTCCCTAGGAAGTGTTCATTGTTTTTTTTTGTTTTTTTGTTATCCAATTTGAGCAGTGAGTGTAATACACCTCAGTATAAAATTGGAATTATCAATATCACCAAGGAGAAAAAAAAAAATCTCATATCATTCTATAGATACAGTGTTTGAAGGTGAGTAGGCTGAAAGTGATGTAGTGTGACAAAACAAATACAGAAGATATGCCACAAGGGAGCACTATAATAAAAGAACTGCTGAGGAGACGGGGAGAATATGGTTTAGCTTGAGCGTACTACAATAAGAGGGTTGTGTGTGTGAGAATATTCCGTGCTTGCATGGGTGAGCTGAGTGTGTGTACTTGCGTGTGTTGTGTTGTGCTGCTTACAAGGCATGAGCCAATGAAGATGCAGCTTTGAATTCTTGTTGCTTGATCAAAGTCCCTGGAGTAATCTCTCATAAGAACAGAGCATGGACAGGCAGGAGGATGCCCATTTCATTCTGAAGTGTATTAAATCCCTACACTCACAAACCAGTATACCCCAGCGTGGCAATGTAATTTCGGAGGGGATGTGGATACAACAAGTGAAGAAGAAGAAAAAAAAAAAGTATTCATAAGGCCGGTGTTGACACTAAACCAAGATTGGAATGAAGAATAAAGGATGGCAATATGCCTCAGTGATTGGCCAGTGGAGGAACTCCCCTGTGTCCGAGCAGATATGTCTTTCCTTCTCATCATGGCGGGGCAATTTTGTCCCGGTTATAGCTCCTCCATCTTCTCCCAAGCTACTCCTTATTTCAGCATTTCAATTTCCTCCCCTGTGCAAGCGCTGAGTGCTAACCTACTTCAGACTTTCTCTCAGACGAGAGAGAAGCAGAAAAGACGAGAGAGAGCAAAGACAAGGAACTGCTGCTCAGTTCAGTCCTGCTTCCGGTTTCCCCAAGGTGCGGGAAAGGGAAAAATATGCCCGAAAATGATGCTGCAGTTAAGATCCCTGCCTTATGAACCACATATTCCCATGTTGTCAAAAAAGACTGCATACTGAGAGAACTTCCTCTTCTGTGTCTTACTATTTTAGGGCACTCTCAGCTAAATATAAATGAGATAAAACAGTTATGTGAGTAGCGGAACAGCCATTATATTTCCCCAGAACATGTAACAGTGAGACATAATGGCACACATGTGCTACAATACCAATCTCTGCCCAGATCTGAATGATCAGATAGAACCAACTTCTGTTTGTACATCGTTAAATCAGTTAAAACCAATCTGTTGTCAGTGTAACTGAGCTTGTTGACATCTGCGACATGCCTTTGCTGTTGTCTACAACTGCACTGTTGTGTTATTGGGTAATACCAGTCACAGAGGAAATATCCCTGATGCAGACACAGTGAGCAACCTGAAGACTCAGAGCATAAGTCTCCTTTCTCCTTTGTCTTTTACCCTAAAGTGTTGGTTGGTGTGCACATTAATCATTTTCATTCATCTCCCTTTTCACAATATGCTTGTCAGTGTCGCTCTAATCCCTGCCTTTCCACCTCTCTCGGTTTCAGCTTTCATAGTTCTCATTTCTGCACTCCCCCTCTACACTATATTTGCGTCACCCTCTCTCCATTTCCATTTCTCTCTGTTTGTGTCAATGCATCACAACTTCCTTCACCTCATCACTTTCACCCGCCCAATGCCTTCTCTTCCACTTCGACACCCAGGAAAATCTCTTTTTCCCTGTTGCCCAATGGCAATGAAACATTTATCCACTTCTAAGACGCCTCCCCCCTGAGGTCCCCCTGAAATTGTCCTTCAAAGGCTTCTGCACAAGCTCTTTGTGCTGCCTTATGTGTTTCCTAAATGACAACAAGTAACTTAAGAATGGAGGCAAATTCAGAAACAAAGATGCAATCTAAAGCTAATTTGAGTGTGTAATACCAGTGAGGACTGAACCTCTAGCTGTTTGTGCTATTATCCACGTATTAAGATATGCAAGCCGTAACTGTATAAAAAATGCAAACAAATTCTTCTAAAACGGCTTAGCTGCCCATTAACTTGGAGGGAACTATTGGGTGTTTTAAAACATACATCAGGACTATGTGTCTTCATTAATGTTGTCAGACATTAATCCAGTGAGTCACTGTGTTAACAAAACCACTTGTCATTTAACCGCAGGTGTCCGAGTGTGGTCGTGAATGAAGTCTGACCTTTATATAAGGAATATAGACAAATTGTGCAACTGAGCTACCGACAAATGTACAACAATATACATTATAGAAAGACTAAAACCCCCACAGTTAAATTCAAAATATATGCAAATCATTATGCAAATCAAAAAAATATATATATATCACTTATTAAACATAGTCTCCATGGCTGTGTGTGCAGTCGTGTTGTTGCACACTACTGCTGTAAGACTAACACAATGCTGGGTGTCAGCCAGGCACCTTGCACTGTGGACTGAACTCCCTTTGGATCCAACCTCTACCCTCTATCACTTCATAAGCGTGATGCATGAGATGGGAAGAAGTAAGATGGAGGCCACTTCTCTGCATTCACAAAACCATTTGGGACCATGGATGTCCTCATACCTGCTGCCACAGCCTCCAAGTGCTGCCCGAAGTGATGTGAAGGTACTCTCTCCCCCCCTTTTCAGAAAGTGGGACATTGCTTTTCCCCTGAGAATGTAAGCTCCCAGCAAGTGCCTGCTTCTTTTCCTGAGCTGTAGTGTCTCTCAAAGTCTGCCCGACATTTAAAGGATTTGGGCCTCCGACTATCAAAGGGTGGCATAGCTGGGACTGTGGGAGAGCCGTAGCTTCAGCCCTGAGTTTGATCTAGCCTGGGGCAGTACGGGTCAGTCTCCCAGATTAGGCCTGCTTTGGGGAGACATTGCTTCAGATAAACCCACAGAAATTCAGGTATAGCAAATAAGTCCTTCTAGCAGTTTCTTGGCCTAGATAGACAGCTATGGGGCAAGGGTCTGAATTCATTACCAGCTAACAGATGCTTTCTGCTAGTGTTATGCTCACTGTGGGTGTAAGCACCAGTGCTGGAATTGTAAACTTGATCTCTTTCCTTCGTTTTGGTCTAAGCTTATTTCCGCAATTTGAAAATAAGTTCATTACATGGAGAATTCAAGCAATGTTTAGCTGCTCCTCTTTTATTGAGCCCTGAAAGAGAGAGGAGAATAACAATCTGGTGATTTGTGTTTATGAAAAGGGTTCTGAAAGGATAATAATTCTGTTTTTATTTTAATGCTAATCCTTTTTACTTAGTCATTTTTTAGCATCCTTAATACTAGCTGTATTTTTGCTCTTCTTATTTTTCTATGGTATCACACTTATAAATAAATCACCCATCTTTACACATACAATTAGTAAGTAAAGTAAAAAAAAAACAACATGAAAACTGATGGTATGCTGGTAAAACCATTATTGTCATGTGTTATAAACACAGGACAGAAAACGATTTTGATCAGACTTAGAAAATGAATCACCAAAATTTTATATTTCTCTCTTACCTTCCAGGGCTTCTGCAGTATGTGCTGTCCATTTCTTAAGAATAAAAACAATGTAGGAAACACTCCTTGTTGCTTTGATCAATAATACGGGGCTATGAAAGAGGAAACTGCAAGATAAAAACTCTGAATCGGCTGAGAGAAAAGGCATAATGGTATTGTCGGCTATCCCTGAAAAGCACAATCTCAGCCCTGGATTACGGAACAACGCGAGAACAACTTCAACATCAACCTTTCTCTCTAGAACACAGTGCAACACGCCACAGCCTCTCAGATCAAAACGGCATTGAATCTTAATGACCTCTCTGAGCCGAACGAGTCTGAATCCCACTGAAACTACACCGCAGCACTCGTATGAGTTTTAAGTGGGTAAATCCTTTCCTTAAGCTCCTCACTAGCCTCGTTCTGCAGGAATCCAGTATCTTTACACACCATCAAACAGATTCATATAACATCAAACTGAGGGAGTGCATGGGCGTTTTGAAATTTCCCATGCAAAGTGACAAAAATACCACCCCTGTATCATTTATCCTCTATAGGTTCAAACGTGCTAAGATAGTAAAATCACTTTTACTGTCACTTAATCTACAGTATACCGTCTTTTAACACACAGCATGGTGAATTATTAACTAGTAATTAACATACTCATAAAAAAAAGAAAAAAAGGAGTTTGTAGGGATCTAAAGGGTGACTGTGGCTGCACTAGAACAAATACAACAGTCTCCATGGCAACAGAAGAGCAAGTTGTTCTTCCATCCTGCCAAACAGCGGTGAGCCAGAGAACGAGCACGAAGGATAAAGTTCTTTCATTAAGGTTTAACGAGGATGCCATTGACATTTAACACACAGTCCGTGCCCATGATCACATGCTGCTGTTGCAGATGACTCTCATTCTTTAACACACACTATAGAAAACACAGACAGGCAAGGCAGAAACCATTTCTATATAAATATAAATTAAATGAAAAATCATATATATATAATGGGAGTCATATACTTTTTGGTCTTTGACTGACAAGTTCTGACAACAACCTTAACCTAAAGCTATTTCTCTGGAAATGAGAAAAGTTTTCAAAAGAAAGAAATCTCAAGCAGTCAAGGTGTCTCAAACTTTTCCTGTCTTATTTTTTTTGTGCAGAACTGCTTCCTCTTTGCCGAGAGCAATTTGGATGAAATGGAGTGGATGAATACAGAGGTACATACAGCAACATAAAGACTATGAGAACAAATACACTTACCTACATGAGCAGCAAAAGAAGAAATTAGAGAGAGAACAATATTAAGGCCTTTGGGGACATATTAAAATCAAAGCACAACAATTAACACCTCATAGAACAAAAGAGTAAAATTAGTATTAAGGTTATGTCATTGGTGTCACTTCCTGTTTCAGTCTTAATTGACCATTCTTATGTGAGATGACTCCTAATTGCCTGATGCTGAAAATGCACCAAAACACAAATTAATTGAATACTTTTTTTTTTTTTTTTTTTTTTTTTTTTGGTTGAAGCCCTCAAACAAGTATTCTAATGATTTACAGGCTACCTAATATATGACAGTGTTGGATCAGTAGTGCACTCCTCAAAAAGCTCTATCCAGAGGGGAGGGTATACATCATGTGGATTTACTCTCGGCCATTAAAAATATAGATGCCTGGGATCGCATTTTACAGCATGATAGGATCCCTGGCCCAGTCAGCCCAGCCAGCAACCAACACTGGAGAGAGGAAAGTGAGTGGATAAGGTGAAAAATGACATCCGCATACCTGTTCTCTCCCATACATCATTCAGAGGGCAGTTTTTCGATGGAGTGTGAAAAGAGGGGATGGAGACATTGGATGAGAGCGGTTTGAAGGTGTGTATGTGCCTGAAGTTGGTGAGGTTCTGCACTGTGCCTCCTTTGAGGAGCTGGGACCTTGCACGAGCCACTGTGTTGATATTCATTCTTCTAGGATAAAACTTGATTACTATTCATTATTGGCCTTATTGAATTTCCTTAGCTACTTTTCCTAAACCTAAGAGGCAGGCAGCATGGCACAGAATATTACTTTGAAAGGTTATAAAGATAAGCTTTATAAGTAATTGTTTTGTGGGTTTATGGGTGATAAGCACCTTGCATGTGACTCAAGAAGCAAATTCAATCACACAATAACAATTAATCAGTGTCAGAGTTATTGTGTACACCTATGACGTGGCAGCAATAGTTAATTGTGTGCAGGACCTGCATCTTAATAAGGATGAACAGTACTGAGGCTAACTGAAAAAACATCCACATAACAAACAAATAACACAAATAGTTCAGTGAAAATAAAATCAGCAGTCCCCTGTTGCTACTTTGTGCTTCATCTACCATATTCACCTCACAACGCCCCAAGATATTTGCACATTTTTTGCATTTAAATAAAAACATTTATTTGAATCCACATTACACCCCTAAGACTTCAGTTTATGATCATTCTAAAAAAAATAAATATTTTCTCTCCAAATGAGTAAACGCCTCTATTTCAATTCAATATCAGATCATTCCCTCCTGATGTGGTTGACTTTACAGGTCTTCTCCATTAAAAAAAAGCAATAAAACACAGCATGCTAGTCAGAGAGGAAATATACAATTCATTATGGCACTATGAGGAAAACAATAATCATAAAAAGATAGCAAGTGATTTGCCCTCTTCTGCCACTTCAGATCTGCCATAAACTAGTACATGTTAAGTTTTTGAACACAAAGTGATTTAGCTTGGTTCGACTATGTGATCAGAAAATAAGAGTAGGCTGCTGTGATTTCCAGCTATACAGCACTATATCAACTGAGGAGTTGCCTTCCATAAAAAAAGCCCCCTGTGGTCCAACACAGAACGCGACACAGCGTTAATTACCCAGGCAACACTGGAGAACAAGGTAAAAGGCGTGTTAATGAAATACTAATAAGATTCCTATTTGAGTCCTTTAGCTTTGCCATCCTCTAAAGTGATCTCAAGGACTTCAGTTCCTTCCGTAGCTAGTCTCTGTTATTGCTAATTACCATTGCTCACAAGACAGACGACAGTTCAGAAACCATTATTTCTGAGGAATTAATCCTTTGTGTGTTGTCCTTTGATGGAGGACACCCAGACCGGTTTACTGAATGTCAGAAATTAGGGACAGGGAAAGAAGTGAGAGAGAGAGAGAGAGAAGAAGTTCATTGCATGCCAGACATTTTGCTTTCTAAATTCTGTCATTTAACAGTCGGGGACCCAGTTTGGGTTCTCAAATGGGATTATGTTCATGGTCGTCTTAGCAATGTTCAAACTTTTGACTGCTTCGGTATTTAGGTGGGAAGTTTAGTTAAATGTCGATTTTGCTCGCAACTAAAGAAAATACTTGAGTTGAGTTAGTGTTGTTAGGTCTTCAGAGCTGTCTACTAACTGTAAATCTAAGGTTAGAATCTTCAAGAAAGGTAATGGAATTTCCACTATGGGCATCCTGCAGGACCAAACAGCCATTTCACAAGACTGTGCACCGCACTGAACCACAAACTGATAACATAAGTCAAAAGGAAACTCTTCAAGTGTTGGCGAGCAGCAAGTAGAGGGAATGCAGACAGGGATGGGAGATATTCTCAAAGACATTTGAAGATACAGCAATTTCTCTGAGGCAATCATTTGATGCTCTCATTGCGTGATGGCTGAGTGTCACTACTTTTGCGCTCCCATCACTCAAGTGCATCCAGCACTCCAAGAAATTGATTGTTGGAGGATAGGGCTGGAACAGTGCACACATACAGAAGTACACATCCAGTCTGGAATAAACCAGTTTCTTTTAGCACTCAAAGTAGCCTGTGGAAGTCTGTCTGATGGTTTTGGTATTAGCACAACAAAAATATAATTTCAGTCAGTTTATATTATAACCACTAACTTGGAATGAATCTTCACTGACCAGATGTCACATGAAACATGGGCAGTTTAAAGTACAGGCTAAAAGCTTTGAAGACAGATTTGGTGGGAAATGGTCACATCTATATTGTTTATTTGTTCTGTTTTAATACTATCATACATCGAAACTGAAAAAAATCTAGCCTATTTCAAAGATTAAGATTAAGATATTGATTTTTGTGTGTATATTGTCAAGTCTGGCAGACCCTTAACAGCTGTGATAATATCTGCTCATATTACACAGGAGCAGAGCTCTGTGAACCTCCTGAAGAGTACAACTCCCTCATATCAAGTATAGAAACAGATTAGTTCAGCAGATTATTTGCCCCTTCTGAGTAAGTCCCCTATATGATCACTGCAGGCACCACTGTACATTTTATTCTCCCTGACTGCACACAAGACATTCACACACTGCTAAAAGATTGCATTGAAATGACTGTTGGTCAGGAGAGGTTTTTAGAGTTTATGCATATCTTACAATTATTACTATAGTTGTATTTCAGAATGTATTCACTTTTTCTTTAGATTAGTTCCTCCAAGGAATATACCATGCAAAGGGTATAAATCCAGAACTAGTGCGAGCTAAAACAATCACTGGATGTCAGGATCAATGCCAGGACGTCACAACATCAAGATATTCTACTGATTTTCTGTCAAAAAAGGAGTAAATCCTGAGACTTTGTAGCACCGTGTACAAGAAATATGTACTGCAGTAAGATGTAGCATATAGTAACAAATCCTTTGTTCAGTGCAGTGTGTCTGGCAGGGTTAGCCTGTGTTGTTTGTTAGCATTGCTTGTGTTCCCATCACATCAAATGGCAAGCTCAGTGTCTCCATATGATTGCTTCCCAAGTGGTAGGCAGGTGCTTCATTTTGTCTCCTGCTACTTAAAAAAAAAAGAAAACGTAATTTCTTTCTTTTGCAAATACAAAATCTTTTTTTCATCGCACCCCTTTGTCTTTGGAGTTATGATGAGATATGTGATGATTTAGAAGACTCAAAGGCCTTCAGTAAAGCCCAGAAAACCTATTCTTCTGTCAACCCCCCCAGTCTCTCTACATCTGGCTTAGAGTAAAACTCTTAGACAGTCACTAAGACTGCGCAGCAGTGGTCGATAATAACTATGATGATAATGGGATTCTGGCCAGTATCACATTACCCACAGCTGATGGCATAAAACATGATTATCATGTGCCATTATTTGTATGGCAAATTGTAACACTGCCAGTACAGCTGCCTATGTTATGATTAGTAATGTAGAGCATTAAGCATCATGTTGCATGGCTTCGTCATCTTCCTGTATTTTTCAAAGTTAGAAAAAATCTGGCAGAGAATTACAGAGACAGTTTGTACTAGACAGGAAATAATGCCTACCAAATGGCTCCATACCGGCATGGGTAGTTTGGTACTCTTGGTATTAGTTACTTATAAATATGCCTGCTGCTCACCCAAATATCATCCAGCTAATTAATACCTAGTTGAAAGTCTTCCCTGCTTAATTAGACTCGCTAAACATTCAGTATAGCGAGTATTTGCGGAATATCACCAACATTGGTTACTAATTAGGAATTACAAATTTTATACTAATTTTTTAGGCCTTTGATTGTAATAAAACTCTTTGTATCACATCAAAAATATCAACTGACAAAAGAAGAGATCTACATTTCGGTTCCTGCAATTATCTAACAACAGTTTTTATTACTGTGTTGCATTCAGGAACCAATGAGGTAAAAAGAAGTGGCATCTTAAAGCTATGATGAATGTAAAAACCATTTGATGAACATTCTTAAACTCACAGGGTCCACGTAGAAGCTTTACAAACTCGTAGAACTTTTAGCTGTTGTAGCTGTAACTGTATCGCCACCTGTGGTTAAAAGTGGTTTGATGAGTGAGAATGTGACAGTCATAACCACAAAAACGCGCAAACAGCCCATTGGTCATTAAATTATGCTTGTGATGTTATAAACTAAAATAAAACTCTGTAACATAAGCATAGTATTTTCCTAGTGAAGGACTCTGACCGGAATGGGCGTTGTAAACTCGTCAGACAAAGTCAAATAAAGCACCTCTCTTTCCTGAACAGCTTACACAAGGCCTTTTAGTTCAGTGACACGCCATCTTTATCGCTCTTGCTTTCTCTCTTTAAATCATTGCTGAACCACTTGGACATTTAAGACAGGCCTCTGTTTTTTGTTCTGAGCAATGGCAATGGACAGGGAAAGAATTTTGGATTATTGAAGTGATGCCGGCTAAATTGTTTGTCAAGGCAGAGGGTGTTTTGTTGGCTTGCTCTTGAAAGCATTTCTCTTGTGCTCTTCCAGTATGATACACAACACTTGGCTGTATGACACTGGACTTAACTATCTGACATATGAATTTAAACTTCTACAGGGGTCTGTAGGGGTCTTTATTCAGGATGAAGTAAACACTCAATTATTTAACCTAAAGAACAAGAGGTCATACATACAGTAATATAAATTACATGTTTAACCATCTGTAATTAAACTAAACTGACAACGTAATGTTCAGTTTTGATTTACAGCTACACTACAACTGAAACAACAAAGGGTGCATGCTATCTGTCAGCTTGTGCTGTGAAATTCCACATTTCTGCTACAGGCAACATCTTGCAAACTCATTTCAACTCCAAGTGCTCTTTAGAAATTGCATGAGAACTGCTACTGCAAGGCAAAATGTAGCATCTATGTTTTTTTTTTCTCTTTCCTAGAGAGTTTGGAAGGAAGAGATGGGCATCCGCCTAGTTTGCATTCTGCACAGGCTGGACGATTCAGGGCCTGTCAGGCAAGAGCTCTCTTCATCTGAGGTGTCTTTGAGAGCTCGGAGAAAGAGATGCATGTGAGGAGTTCTGAAGAAGGGTGAACTTCACACTCTCCTAATCTCTGCTCTGGATCTCGCTGTCGTTCAGCGGAAGCACCAGCTAGCGGACCTGGCACTAATTCAATCACCGATTCTTGATTGGCAGGGGAGCGTGCTGCAGCCCTGGGGAAGTGAAAAAAAGTCCCTTTTGTCCTTAAAGAAAGAAGGGAGAAAGGCTGTCTCTCTTTAGACTGAACCAGACCAGCGAGTGCCATCTGTTGGAGCCAGAACTCAAAAGATCAAATAAGTGTAAAGGAAGAACAACACGCATATACTTCCCAAAGTATTTAAGAACAGAAAATAATAGTTATTTTATTTTATTTATGAATTATAAAATAGCCTATGTACTTCAAATGTACCTCCAAATATAACTGCAGTCTTTATGCTTCTGTTCTTTATATTTAGTGAATGATTTCCAGCTAAATGCTTTTCTGTTCTCTGTTTTTATAGAACTTTGTTAACCAAAGAATTCTAATTGCTTTACTAAATATGTTTTTAAGGACTCTTGAATACTGCCTGGATTATGTTTTTTTTTTTTTTTTCTTTTCTTTTTTTAGTCAAGGAATTGTGATGTACTACACAGAAATTGGAGAAAGATGGCAACACTGACTCTGAAGATTAATGCTTCTTCTATATATGTTCAGTGATTGAAATAGTTATAAAAAAAATATGTTCTATAATAATTTGAAAATAATTACTTTTCATTCAATTCATTAGTGGTATGTAAATGTAATTTATAGGAAAAGGTGAGAAGAAAACTACATGGGGATGGCTGGTGGGCAGTATTGCAACATGTGAAAAGACTACACACACCATGTCAAACAATGAGAATGTGACAGATATTAATAACGCTGCAATTTTCAAGAGATAATTGGAAGATAAGTTCCTGCTAGGGAAGATAACTACCTAGATAACTAACCAAGTTTGCGGTCACGTTGCTTGTTAAGACAGACATGCTTTCAGCATTTTATATGAATGTTCTTCTTCTTTATGCCATATATAACACAGTTCCCAGTATGATAATAATAAAACAAAATGATAATAACATGAAAAGGATACAATTCATTACCTTCATCAGCTTCCCACACACACACACTCTCACCTTAGCATATACATTTCTTGGTAAGTTCTCATGTGTTTTAATATTATAAAAAAAGAATAAACACAGTAAAGAATGACTGAAACTAAATTTAGAAAGCGCCCCTCATGGCTAACCTGGTGGGGCTGACACAAACATTAAGGCAGAAAATAGAATCTGATCCTTTAAATACTTAGAGACACTGGCTTGAGCCAAATGGTTATCTCTTGCTCCACTATTAAATTTGAATGACGTTTCTCCAGAGAATGACAATATCATGAGAGGAATAATTCCATTCGTATGAATAATTAAAAATAAAGTTATCAAACTTTTTTTTTCTCCCTCATTTCTTTAATCTCACAAAATCTGAATTATAAATCAGAGGCTGTCACACTGCTCATATGCATACTGTTCTATCTTTATTATTTGCCTGACATACTTCATTAGGCTGATGGCTTGGAAACTATATTCATATACTACTGAATATGAATGTCATGACAGAGATTATTAGATAAATGATAGATGAAGAAACTGATTAAATTGAATTTAAGTTGAAATGAACAATACAATACTTTCTATTGTTCCATCTTGTATATGATATATATATAATCATTTAACAATTTTACACTAAAATATCTATCACACGCTTACTGTTACTTTAAACTCAACAGATTCTGTAGCTTTCAGCGATATAGCCACTCTACTTAAAGGAGCAGTGTGGAGGATTTAGTGCCATCTAGTAGTGTAGTTCCTAATTGTAGCCCCTTAGCCTTCCCCTCTTGTTACTAAGGAGAAAGCAAAAGACCCTATCCAGTTTAGAGTTAGTTTAGTTTGTCCGTTCTGGACATGGCAGACTCTGTACACTTTAATGAAAACATAGTTATGCATATTATATTACAGAGGTATATCCAGTATTGCACAATTAGAGATACATTGAGCATGAGATGAAACCTAAGTTTTATAGTGAAAATTTAATGCAGATGTAGCTGAGGTTAGGCACCACAGCGTAAATGACTGTGCAACATGCTGCATGTCTGATCGCAACAACGGCATATAAAATATATATAAAATATATTGCTTTTAGTACAGCAGCATGATCTAATGCCGTAGATTATCAGTGCTCAACATATTTTCTATACTCTGCATGACTTGTTACTACAGAGGCACTAGCCGAACAGAATTTACAAATAAACCATGATGCTTATTTTAAGCTACCTGCCGTACCTCACCTTGTTGCCCTGTGAAGCTGTGAGGTACTGCTGTCATGTCTTACCTCGCCTCGCCGATACATCCAGAAGAAATGTGTTATATATGTTTTTTCACATGAACCCAGAAGATATAACCTATTTCACTGAAGGTTGATATGCAACTTGTTATTTCACTAAGCTGATGGAAATTTCATTTTATATATTGTTTTGTATATTATGGTTCCCAAGATGACAACACTTCCTGGCAGTGCCTTGAAATACATTATCTGTGCTCTTTACTGCAATAACCTCAACATGCTGGGCAACCAAATCTGTTCATATACAGTGATATAAACAATGATCTGTAGAAGCACATACTGTTTAATCAGTTATATACTAATAAATAAATACATTTTCATGCTCTCGACTTAGAGTGGACTTTTAAGACACAGCAAGCCTGCGTAGTGGCGAGCAGGTAGATTAAAAAAAAACAAAAAAAAACAGAAAGGATCAGAAAGGAATTGAATGAATGTGAGTGGAGCTGCTAGTGTCAATAAATGTCTTGAGCTTTTGGCAAAGAGTGAATGGTCAGTGGAAACAGTTCAAAAGTTACCCTATCAGTGATGCAGAGTGTCACCTCTATCAGGCGACACAGAGAGACAGCTTCCTGGCCAATAATGGGCTCCAGGATTGGTGATAAAACAAGCATCAATACCCAGGGACTCTTTAATGATCGAGGCCTTTGATCTAAAGAGAGGAAGATTGATGAAGATTGATGTGGATGGAAGCTAGCCATCTCAGTGTTTTGTCATTAACACTAGTTGCAATTAAATCATTTTTTATGGGTGCTCTGATAGAGTCAAAGCTCGGGTGATTTATCTACTGCATCCTGCTCGTATGTTCATCGTAAAGTCATTTTTCATTATGTTGCAATTAATGTTTTTTTTGTTTGTTTTTTTTGTGGTGACTTATTGAGGACATAGACTTAGTTTAGGATGCTACATGTATATCTTTAGTGGACGTTTGTGGAATTTAAATTCCATAAGATTCTGGACATAGGCCACATTACCAGATTCATTCATTCCCACACTAACAGAGACCCATACCAACATTATAGCAGCTACATTTAAGAGTGATGGAGCTTCAGGGTGCTGCTAAAAAGTCTATTCTTCGAGGCGCTTTCACTTCTGTGACGAAGGAGGTTGACTTGCCTGGCTCACTTACAAAAATCTGATCAGTATTCTCCAATGAGACCTCTTTGCAGAACACAGCTTGCTCCAGACAGCAGGTGGACACAAAGCTGCGGAAAACAAAATAGAGCCCTATCATTATTCTTGGCTGTGATATTCAGGCATTTGAGCCTTTGAACACGTGCTTCGGAGAGTCAACTGTGAACTGTGGTATGTAATAATTGCTTACTCGCTCACAGAAGTGGACATGGCTTTCAATCAGCAGTTTATAAAGGCTACCTTTTTTTAAATATACCTGTGAGGAAATGGAGTGTTTTCTGAAAATATCCACACCTGTAATTTTCAGCACAGTTTCAGGTTCACACATTACTTCTGTTTTCGAAGAAAATATCCAGATTCTGTGAATTATTAGATTTTAAAATATGTACTCAAGCACTGGATTTATGCAGAATGCATTGCCGGTGTTGCATAATGCAGTGTGCTTGTCTAGTTTAAGAAATGCAAATCACCTCAAGTTGATGGAACCCTTCCACGGGCAAGGCTATGAAATATTTGTGATTCTTTAAATGTTATTGATGCAGCGGAGGGAAAAGACAGAGAGCGATAAATACAGGTAGGAGGGTGGAGGGGAGCATGAAAGAGTGAAATGACTATAAAGTTTGCTTTGTAGAATATGACACCAGCTGTTACTGGCTTTCTCTCCCACTGTTATTAAACAGGGGATAAAAGATGTTGTGTACCGCCATGTGTACACTTTTAAATGGGCTCAAAGAAGCCATTTTGCAGCCATTGTGCAGGGTGATATCCCATTCAGGCAGGGTACCAGGCTGACGTCTTTGCAGAGCTTGTATTTTTTTGTAACAAATAAGTGAAATACAATCAAATACAAAGATTTCTCTTTGAACACTGGTCAGCCTTGTAGTGATAACCTGGACTGAAAATTTTGGGAGGAATAATTACAGTATTAATGAGCTATAATGCCTTAGCTAACATACTGTAGGATGTTGCGTATGCAACAAAATACATTTTAAAAGAAAATCAATCTGCTCTTTAAAAGCGTGTATACAATTGGGTCAATCAATAAAAAGTTTAGATGCTTACTTTTTGCTCAAATTGATATATTAGCACTACCTCATAAGCATTAAAACTGCCATTCAGTGCAGTATTGTAACATATAAATGTCTTCACGTTCCACAGTTCGTCTTCTTCTTATGTCAGGCATCTTCATCGATCAGAGGCCATAATCTATCATAGTCTATTTGACATTGTCTGCTTTGTACAGGCAGTGCAGAGGCTCACTTATTCCAGTCAATAACTTTTATAACAGGTAGTGAGCAAGTTGTAGTTGTATCAATATTTGTGGAAAAACATAATACACTACATTGTTTAGGAATCAATAGCTTTAAACTTGTTTTATCCCCAGCCAGATTACTCACATCACTGAGACTGATCTGACCTGTATTGTTGCCAGTAACTGAGCCCATGTGGATAATATTATAAATAAATAAATAAATAAATAAAAGATACATTATAAAAATGCAATCCAAAAGGGCTTTAGTGTCCTGGAGGAATAAGAAAATAAACAGCATTTTCTTCAGCAAGCTCCAAAAAGAGTGTTTGATATGAAGAGTTGACAGTTGCCTGACAATTTAGCAGGAATTCCCTGGATGTTTCACTTTTCAATTTCCCACTAACTGGACAATTGGAGGAGGATGCCATGGCGCGACAGACATCACTTTGAATAAAGACTGGGTGACAGTCCCTTCCTTTGAACCTCAGCCCCGGCTCCTCCTAGACTCTTAACCTCCTGGAGAAAAAGGTTCAAACAACTGAATCGATAACAATTTAGGGCAACACTCTTGTCACTTCCGTCTTCTTCTTCTTCATCTCACACCACCCGGACTGCACCCTGGGAGACAATTTGCTGTGCAACATCACTCTGATAGGACAACAAAGAAAACCCAGGACAAATAGCTCTTTGGAGGGAATTGATGGGACTCAGACAGGTCTGCTGATAAACATGTTCCATACCAGTAAGTCTTAGAGGAAGCTATGTCCTCTCTGTATCCATGTGCGTCTCTTTCAAAGGGTGACAGAGAAAATTTACAGTGTATTTTTTTTTCTAACTGTACAATTGAAATAAACATGAATGGAAACCGCTTAGGGGTGAAAAAGGTGAGGACATGCAAGCATAGAAAAACACAGGTGCACTCGTTAAGCTACTAAACACTCATCACTGATGACTTTTAGTTACTCTCGTGCTGATCAAGTTAACATAATTACAAAAGTGTTCATCTAAGCCTGCTTTCCCCTGCAATATAATGAATTAATTAAAAGGATGCATTAGAATGAACTCAAGGAAACAAACTTAAGGCATTAATTACTGATCTAGGATCAGTGTCATTACCTCCAATGTAAATCAAAACAAACCTGAACACCAACATTAGTTAGTGATTGGAGGCAAAAACAGACAGTTAATCCATCTGGTCTATCATTTGCTATTGTATTGGACAAATGAGCAAAAAAAAAAAAAAAGAAAGAAAACAATCCTTAAATCTCAGTTTTGTCCCATTTTCTAATGCTTTGATAAGCACAGCCTATATATATTATTCTCATCTGATTTGACTAGTCACGTGTGTGACCTATGTTGGATTCAATTTTGAAAATTGAATGAATGAATGTCCAATAATAATAATAATAATAATAATAATAATAATAATAATAATAATAATAATAATAATAATAGCTGCTAAAAACCAAAGCATTTGTGGTCTGAACCAAAGCAATTGTAAATGTCTGAAAATAAATGTTAAAAAAATGTCCATGACAGGTGAATTACTCACTTTCCATATTCAAACCACTAAAGATTCATTTGATTTATCCATCTATTACAGTACTGCTCATGCACAAAGGCCCAAAATAGTTTTTTTTTTAATTATGATAATGTATAAATGGACAGCTGTTGTGCATTTTGTAATCAAAATACAATGGTTCTCAAATTTTAGCTTTCCAAAGCTGACACACAGAGCCCAGTGCGCTTAGGCTTTTAAAATCAAGCAAGAAAATTGAAGTTATCCCTGTGCCTCCTGGAGGTTATTAGGTTTTGTGTGAAAGTTTTTTTTAAATCTTTTTATTAAGAAACTCAGAGTATCAGCTACTGCTCTTCTGCTCGCTCGGCTGTATTTTCAACTATGTCCTTTCTCTGTCCCAATTTTGTCAGAGGGAAAACAAAAAATCAAAAAAAAAACTTTCACACATTTCAAACGTCACTGTGTCGAACCAATCCAACTTCCTACCCGCAGCTGGCTGATGGATGCCTATATTTAAATATCATTGTTGAACCTGCCATTCAGTCTTACGGAGCAGAAATTGCACGGCCCACCTTCTAATCCATCACCACCATTATCTTCAGATTGTCCTGTGAGAATTATCTGAGAATGAGGTTCCATCATTCACCCGCTGTCTGTCTCCCATCACCACAATCTGCACTCCAGGGGGGTGAAACCTGTGCTAACTGCTCTACAATCATTGTTGGCCTCTGATAAAGACTGTATATTCTAAAGATATTATCAGCTAAAATAGCTTTTTTCTAAATCATAGGTTCGTATTGTTTTCCTCTCCGTTTTACTCTTATGACAAAGTATTTATTCTAATGTGAAGAGCTGAACACAAACCTGTCACTACTGATTAATGGGTCAACTGATGATGGAATGAACAGAGGTAAGCTCAGTGATTGCAGAGCTGTGTTTGCTGTAGGACAATGCCCACAGCCCTTATACTGTAGTATACAGTACATACCATGTGACTGACTTCTTGACAAGAGCAGCAGAAGCAGCTCTTTCAGCGAACTTGTATCATAGCCACTTGATAGATTTCCTGTGACACTGATGCTCCTTGTGATGGCTCTCCATCTACCAGCTCTTGACAGATGGGCCTCAGAACATATTATTACCATTAGACATTTTCATCACAGCAGCGTCAGACATGCATGAGTGAATTCAGTTCACTTTAATGCATACTAAGTTTTGTTATTCCAGGTTATCACAGCGGGACAGTTTCTGCTCTTTATCCTGACTTTGTTATTTTTTTTTGTTATTTAGTATTTCAAAGCAATAATCCTAAAACAGATTTCTCTTTTGACCCCGTGCTCACTGAACTTGAAGCTCCGTGGGTTGCAAACGTTAGAAAATTGTAGCTCCAGTGTCCTGTGGACTGGCCTGTAGAGAGCTAATTGAAAGCTACTACCCTCTTGAAAAGGGGCATTATTTGTCTCCACATTTGGTGCTGCTAAGTCTGAAAAGCCTTAAAGGTCAGCCGAATGATCTAAGCTGTCACTTTGGGTTTTCACCACTTGGAATGATCAGTGGCTAATGCTACAGCTTACAGAAGAGGCTATGAGGAAACACTGCCCCTGCTTTAAAGACATAGTTTTTTACGATAACAAAGTGAAGACTCTCTGTGGGGCGTGTATTTCCTGGAAACTTTTCTGTGAATTACTTGTCTCAATCTTCTTGAAATGATAATGTAATTCAGTCTTTTACTTCACCTTTACAGCCACACTTAAATTAGCACTAAACAAGATTTTATTTTATAATCCTAGTGTCTTAACTTTGATGAAAATATGTGCCGCAACAGGGAAGTCTGTCCTATTACATTCAATTTAGACTCTTTGTGCTTATTGCCACTGGGTGGGTTCCATTTCAATCCACAAGTAATAACACATTTAAAGTTTAAATCTTATATTGAATGGTTGCTCCAAGATGGTTTAACACACTATACTATTCTGGGTGTCTCATCCCCTTTGGCATAATGTGGTTTGAAGCAGTAAAGGTTGGTAATCTTAAGGATGCTGTTTGAAGTTTACTGTGATTACATAAAAATGAACTTTTAACACCGTTAACTGTCATGAGAGCAGACTACACCTGAACGTTTTAAAACATTTACACAACGCCCTGAAATAATAAAAGTTATGTCATAAAATATACACCAGTGCATCCCTTTTGAAGCTCTTGTAATTAAATTAATTACGACAAGTACAAGAGCTTTCAAAGATTCCTCTGACCTCTTTGATGACACAGCAGAACATGGAAACACAGAGTAAAGAAACATGGCGTCTCTGTAGGCTTATTTTTGAACTACAAATATAGGAATCCATTCTAGTGTGCATTAAAGGAAGAGGAAGCTGAAGAAGAAAAAAAAAAAAAAGGCAATCAAATATTGAAGACTCTCTTGGGCACTGGCACGCAACGGCCCTGTTAACCTGACCCAACTCCTTGGCTGTCGCCAAATGCAGCTCCAGTGCACTGAAATATTAACAGCCTGCAATCTGTGACTGACAAGAGAAGCCTTGGCGGGGCCTCATGATTGAACCACTTGTGATGGAAATGTAGACACATGTGGGAATTAGTTTATGTATTATGGTAGTTCCAATATATTATAAAACACATAGCATACTGTATATGCAAACTGTGTACCATATACACAACATGCAACATTGGAAATGTAGTCTTTTTCCTGACAAATTGTGCATTATGTTGTTTACCACAGAAGTTGCACATCATAAATTATACTGTACGATCAAACTAAAGTCTTATGTATATGGATGTTTTAACAAAAGATGACTTTATTTTTTTCTGCCTGTAGAATGAGCTCATGATTGAGAAGTGGATATCTGAAATGTATCAAAGGTAGACTAGTATGACTAACAGCCTGAGTGGATTATAGAAAAAGCATAAAATGTTATTAAATGTACAATAAAACAGCCCAAAAAGTGACATTCAGTATTAAGAACAGACCCCTGTGGTACTCCATTATTGCTAGTAAAAGGGATTTAACACCTGCAAGGCTCTACCTGTAAGTTAGCATGATGTGCTGATGTAGACGGCATTTTTTGAGCAGAATGTATGATTTATGGGACTGGATGTTTTTACAGGTTAATACAGGCACATTTCCCTTTCACTGTGGTAAAAAACAAACAAACAAACAAACAAACAAAACAAAAAAACAGTACCTTCTATTGTGTGCCGTATTAAAATAAAGGAAATAAAGACTGGTCACACACCAATGCATCTACCGAACACGGGTTTAGCTTTATAGAAATCATGATCGTGGCCTCTTCACTAATCTTGCAGCGAATTCTCTACATATTATTCCCTGAATGTCAGTAGAGTTTTAAATGACTTTTAAGAGATAAATAAATGTGTTGCAGAAATTGTCAAGATATTTAAATTATAATACGCTCGACAAAAAGCAATGCACTTCAGAGAATCTCAACATCACAGTTAATACTGTATTAATACTGGCTTGATGAAGCAGCGCCTCTCTGTCTCCCTAACCCTGTTCATGCTTCAGTAACAGCTAAGGCTCTGGGCTAAACAGATGATGAAGTTGTTGTTGTTGTCATCTGATCATTGCACTGCTTTCACAGCAAATGTAAATCAAAACGTAATTTCATTTAGACCTCTTACTCATGTGGCCATTGCAGACATTTTCACATGGAAGCCTCCCTGTTGGCTGGAGTGCATCTCGATATATATGTGACTATTCAAGCAATAAAAGGCTTTTTTTTTCTAAAATAATAAATGTAACCACGTATGAATTAAAATAAATCTTAAACAGAAGCAATATAATTTGTCATTTAGGGATAGTTCAGTTAACACAGATTGTTTCAACTTATCTTGGGACAGGAAATGATCGTGGAGCCTTCAGGTGATTTAATGGAGAGGAAAACGTCAATATGAGGACATTGAGAAGACTTCCTGTTTTTTTATTTTTGTTTTTTTTTTATTTGCCCTTAGCAAGGCTGACAAGATGAAACCAGACTGGACTCGGAACAACAAGGGCTCCTGTAAGGGGACTGCTCTCTGACTCATCCTCTGCAGCTTTAACAAGCTGTCTGCAAAGGGCCATGTCTTTGTTCAAAGCAAGGCAGCATTCACTGTCTTTATCTCACCTCTTCTCCTCTTCCTCTCCATGTCTCTCATCCATGCTCGCTCACATGTTTAAACCGTAGATACATATGAAGGACACGTGAAAAACACAATCTCCGACCCAGTCATGCTTCATGTCTCTTTCTGTTACCATCCACAGAAAAGCTGTGTGACTATATACATATAAAACATTTTAAAGCATGCTAATTCCTTAATTTTTGACATGAATACTGAGTTCAAAATGACTCATTTAGTGGTGGGAGACCTTTATTTGCTCCATTGCTCGGTGTTACTTGCCATCTCACTGTGGTATGGCCAGTACCCCTAGTCAGCCACAGTCACTGGTAATCTGTTAGGGTTTTACACTCCCATTTTGGCTGGACAGAAACATTATCACAGTTTGCATTCATAGCTGGTCCATGTGGATGCCTGATCCTGTAAACAATGCACTCAATCCTGCCGAATACACAAAGATAAACAACAAGCAGTCGCCATGACACAGCATAAGGTCAAGTCGGGCTTCTTTCCTCATTTTCAATTTTCTTTTTTTCTCACTCCCGTGAATACAGTTAGAGACACTGAGATGTGCTGCCAAAAGCCTTCATTTTCAGAGGAAGGGATTTCAATCAACAGTTCCAAAAAGCATCTCCCCGAGAACTCATTATCTTGTCCTCTTTGTGACAAAGAGCAAAAAGCCATGTTCGTGAGCATTGTTTAATCTCTGACTAGAGGTCGTGTTTTGCTAACAGGTCAGTCATACAAGGGGGGACAAACACACTGTATGCAAATGTAATAGAGTAATTATCGGCTGTACAAGTTTGTGACGGTTCCCTGTGCAACTGACAGAGAACGACTGTCAAGTAACTCGCGAGCATCAATTATTTTCATATAAATCGCTGTTCATTGATATAGTGACGAGGGTCAGAATTTAATCAACTGCACTGCATAAGAAACAAACAGCAGCTGAGATCTGCTTTCAAAGAAATATCCCTTTCCATTAACAGCATGTATAGACGTTACAACACAGACTCATTAGTGTTTGCTTTTTAGATCTGGTGAGAATCTGTGCCTTATGCCAACACAAACAATCAGGATAGTGCACGGTAACTATGGTCAGTATTGAAGATGCTAGTGGATTCTGATAAGAGCAGTTGTGCTCATAAACTGCTCGCTCACATCCATGAAACGTCTGTGCAGTGAAACCTAACCCTTCCACTTTGATGTGGATCACTCCAGACTTTGCTGCACTTCACTTAATGCACTTGAAATGGTACTTGGCAGAGTAGAGGCTTACTCAGACAATGAAAATCTGTTTGGGAACAAATATTTATTCTTGAATCAATACAGCCGGACATGAAACATGTTTGTCTGTTAGCCCGTCTTTTTTTCTTAACTTCCAGTGGGATAGGATATTTCTTTGCAATGAATGGAAATGTCTGCCTTAGAACATTCCCCTACACTTTACAGCCCGTTTCCCCACATATCAATGTATGCCATGGCTTGGGCTGTCACAGGGGTAATGAATAGCGGCAATGAATAGCAGGAGAAGTAAGATAAATAAAATAAAATATTGCTTTGGCACCGGCTTCGTTCAAACTACTTTAACTGGCACACATGTCTCCCTTCTGTCAGCACAATATCTGAGTGAGGAGAGCAGGTAGGATGCATTATCAAGATATTTATCATCAGTTTGGACATTAAAGCTGGAGAGTTGGTGAAATCTTCATTTCAGCACTGCTAGCCAGTGAGAATTCCTCAGATACTTCTCTGCTTATCTTAAAATACTATTCCTATTTGTTTGATTATTACTTTTCACCCAGTGTAATTGCTTGTAACCCCCTCCTGAATTCAATTAAACGCAATTCCAGCAAAAGCACATTGCCATACCATCAGCATTATCTTTATTATGTCCAGGACCCATAAAAAAATGCGCTTCACCAGCTAGAATGTCTCATGGAGTGCTTACATGTGAAAATAAGGCATCACAGTTGCAGATTTCATGTTGCATCATTGCTTTTCTTAATGAGCATTATAAGTCAAATTAAAAAAAGAATATTTTGTTTCAGATCTCATCAACAAAATACCGCAATCACCATTTGTAAATATCTTAATTTACACCATCTAATGTGACTGTACCTTGTAGTACAATGTTGCAGGGAACGTAGTTAGCTCAGGTGGGATCTGGAAAGCCATTGAGGTTGACACATCTTGACCTATGTTTAACTGAGGCAGACGTGCGAGACCTCTAGAGGCCTATCTCCTAGACCTAAATTACAGATAAGTTTGCTAAGTAAGCCTCCTCACATCTGAAACATAAGCTGAAGTTAAAAGAGCTATCCTGCGTTCATGTCAGTGCAGTTTTCCAGCTAACACAGCACGATTTCCTTTGGGGTTCCTGCACTTGAAGAGCTGCTCAGGGCTGTGCTGTTCTTTAAATAAAATTTAGGTTGATCTGCATTACAATGAATCATCCTCACGTCACTTCATTTGAGAATACCGTGCGGCTTTTAGTATCCGAGCAAGAAATAGTAATTTAGACTGTCACGCATCTGGCATCTCTCCAACACACCTGACAATTACTCCTAGCTGCGAAGACATTTGCAAAGTGTGTGCTCCACCTGTGTTGATGGATAAGGCTGGGTGAAGTAAAACAAGATTCACATAAGAATCGATTTGCAAATGATCCTCATCAAGACCTGTTAGTGTAACTGTCAGTCATGTTTTATTTGCAGCTCAGTGGGTGAAGGACAGAAGTCACCGATTTGGCACATAGTGCACTGGAGTAGGAGCCAAAATGCAGCACTGCCCCTTGTTTTTATTGAATCGAGCATTGCTAATTATGACATCAAGATTCATAATTGAATTGTGAGATTTATTAAGACTCCCAGGTCTAACAACTTCTGAATTCATCCAGCTGTTTTTGTTTTCTCCCACAGCATAAAGAAGATGTACTGAGACAAACTACTGGCAGAAGCATTTGTCTCCATCAGATATAAAGTAGTGGAGATAGTTTCTAGTTGTATATATTTCGTCAATGCTAAGCAAATGTGTCCAGGCAATAAATCTAAACTATTTTGTCTTATTATGAGAACTACAGAGTAAAGCAGTATGAGTCTGTTTCACAATGATTTTCCATTCAGAGCAGATTTAAGCGTTATTAGTTTTCATTATAGAGCTTGAACATCTCGACTTTAAGACCTTTAAAAAAGCAGCACATGGAAACCTTATGAAGGGAAAGTCTTTCTAAGCTTTAATGCAGAATTACTTGACTCCTTGAAGAGTGAGTGTCAACCTGCTTACCAAATGTTCTGACCATTGAAAGAGGGTGAAACTGTATGCAGATTTATAGATCTGAAACAAAAGGCTTCTTGGACAGTAGCTTGAAATACTGAGCTCACAGTTTGTGCATTTTTTTATGATACAGCTTTAATACCCTCAGGATGCTTAGCATACATCTGCCATCTGATAAACAGCCAAATAAGCGAGCGAACATTGAATTGTTAAAGAAAGAATATCTGTCTCAGAGGAGCAAGGACAAAGCTAACAAGTCAATAATATGCCTCAGTTAAAATATTTTGGGGGGGGAAGACAAGTCTTTTGTATCGTTAAAGTCACACAAGGGTAAACCTGCTGCATTTTATCCACTGAGTCACCTTAAAACAATGCCAATGCCAACAAGTTTGCATAGTGGCACAGTTTGAGCAATCCGAATACCCCAGCAGAGAAACCTTGGCAGCCATTGAACACACACACACACACACACAAGTTCTGCACACAATGGCTCAGGCAATGACCCAGGTCCGCAGCTCCTCCCCAGAGGTGCACAGTACTTTTAATCTAATTAAAACAAGACCGGGAAAGACAACTTGAAAGATAAGGGTGCCATAGAGAGTCAGCTGCCTGGCACCACTGTCATTCATCCTTCTCAGTAGCGACTAAAGCTAGTTATTAAGACCCCGAGGGCGACAGGGGTGCAGTCAGAAATGGTCCAAGTGACAGTATTCAACAGAAGCTTGGATTGATGGCCTCTCCATTGTAACAATTTTTTCGAGTATAAATACTGTCTAGGATGACATGTTGTTTTATTAATCAAAAGTGTACTAATTGGTATCTCAGTTGGGATACTACTGTTTATGGCTGATGAGGTCCAAAACGAATCCTAAACATTTTTGATGGACTGTTTTTAAATGCTGGATGTATATACAAAAAATGTATTTCCACTGGAGGAAAGATGTATAGATATGACATTGTTAAAAGCCCCATGATTCCATCCCTCATAGTGACTGCACGAGGGACAAAAAGTACTCTACAAAGCAATATGTGAAGTAGGCGTTGCATGTAGTTAAACGTGGGTGAGGACACTAAGAGTTAATTACTGTACATGGACTTCAAAATTAATATAAGACACTACTGCAATGCAATTAGTTATGGGCTATCGAGCACTGTGTTTCTGGTCTAAACTATGGTTAAAAGGTTAGGTTACATCTTACTGACATGTGGCATATGTTTGACCGCGGGACTGTCTTAATTAAGTCCGCAATGCTTGGATGAATGCATTAAAGATAGACCCCAATAATCAGAATATATAGTTTTAATTAAGTCACTGTTTGCTTGAGTTGTGCTGTAAGTTTGAAGTAAAACATCAACGTAAATTGATAATGCCTTCAATCTGCTGCATGGACTTTTTCATTCATTTAAATTTCCTGGATTGCATGTAAAAACGACTCTATTTTTACATTTATAAATTTAACTTAGAAAAAAAAATACTAATATAATTGCTTGCTGTCGAAAATAATACACTTTGGATGGCACTCATGAGGCAGTACTAGAATGCACAGCCATAGTTGACAATAGAAATTCTGCAAACAAAGACTTGTCATTCATTTTATTCCTCCAAACTCTAAGATAGTTCCAAGCTGTGAGAGTAGCTTTCATGTATTACTTGCCAGGAGGGTCAAACACAGCAGGTAATAATGCCTTTACAGTGTGTGGGAATAATTAGTAATCTTCATTATGCAGCTGCAGGGATGCTGTTTGCTGTCCCATCAAAAAACCCTCCTGCTATCTAGCACATCTCATTATGGCACTCCTACATGTTTGTGAAAACAATGGTGACGAAGGCTCATATCACGCGGCATACAAACACAGAATGGACAAATATAAATAAGCTCAATGGTCACTTTCTGAAATGTCTTTAATTGTTATGTGACATGTGTTACCAATTTATTTATTTATTTTTTCATTATTGTAGTCAAGCACTCTCCATGTATTCCTCAATATGAATAAAATGTGTGCGTAAAAGCAATTAGGTTCTATCTGAAATGTATTCATCCAAGCATTGCAAACCTAATTAAGAAGGATACCCACGGTTGTGCGCATGTTCCTCATGTCAGTAAGATGCCATAAATGTTACCTTTTAGCTGTGCTCAGACCACAAACACAGCACACATCATGCTATAAATACTGACATTGTATTACCCTCTCATGTTCGTTTTAAGTTCATGCACGGTGATCAACTCTTGATTCAACAGCATGAACGTGAAGGAGTCATCATAGGCAATGTCTGGGGGAGTTTTTTTGCCCTTTGACACCTCTCCTGCCGTTTGCAGGACTTAGTGTCCTAATTATGATGATGGCACTGATGATGATGATGATGATGTTCATTTGTTTGGAAATGAGATAATAAGCAGGGAACATCATTATAAGTTCCATGGCTTTTCATTTGAGCCACCATTAGCTATAACATCCCAAATGCAGTCAATTACTGTGCCGTTTGCAAGTTACATAGTGACCTTATCCAAGCTGACAAATGGCCAATTTCTTCACACCCCTCTGCATCCCAGCATGCTTTGCCTTCCCTTATTTACTACCTAGTTTCTAAATGCCACATTTGTTCCTGTTTATTCCCATAGAGGCTTCTTTTTGTCACATGCTTCTTGTTCATTAATTCTGCTGGCTTAAAAGTATTTGATATAGGTTGCCAAAAGTGTCCATCAAAAATGTCTGTCTACTTAAAAACAAAATACTGTGTATGCCTTATATTGGGTGAACTGTTACTTTAAATATAGTGAAAGTGACTTATAAACATAAACACAATATCTGTAAATACAGCAGGCCAACTAAATATAGTTCAGGATAAGTGCACTATATGATTTTTATGGTACAGTAAACCATAATCACCTGTACCAACAAACTGATAATGGCCTCAGCCTGGCAGTGTTCCTAGCACATCTCCTTGGGGTAATGACCCCTCAGAGCCACTGAACTTGCTGTGTATGCTTATGCTACACTGCTTGGAGTTTTACTGTCCTTCCAGCCCACACAAGAGGTCAGGTTCACCTTCAGTCAGGCGTTAAAATGAAGTCCACTCCCTCACCAAGCCCATCATTCAAGACCATTCCGACTCCCAATTGAACACATAAAATGTAGTCTTATGAGCTACCCGCATCGTATATTTCCCTTTAAATGGCTGAAGACTAAGTCCATCAAAAAAGGAAAAGGATTCATGATGTAAAATAGGGTGGTGGAAGAAAGTGGTTCCTCCTCCTGTTTTAAAGATACTATATTACAGCATACTAATATTGTCTTATTTATCCACGCTGGGTACGGTTTAGGATTTGTAAGCAGTTGGGTACCTCAGTGCTTGGAGAAATTGAAGAGTGCGTAGGCTGATTTTACCACAATGTATTCATCAATTCTGTCTTTGTTGTAGTTCAAAGATCAGTCTCTTTGCATAGCCTTCCAAGCTTATACATACAAATGGATATGCATTTCATCAGAGGGATCAGAGCAAAGTGTCAGCCAGAGTGAAGTGCCCCTGGAGTAGTTGTAGGTACTGCCACTTGCTCAAAGATACTTGGTGGTGGATGATGGTATCACAATCGCAATGCCATCCAATTGAAAGCACATACATGCACCCTTGTTAACTGTTAGGGATCAAACCAGCTTTGCTTGGGTTACTGGTTAGCCTGTATTCTTCTAGATGCCTAGAGAAAGCAGTAGTCCATTAGTTGGTTTTATAACCCCTCACACATATAAAGGCCACTGCACATGATCAGTGGCAAAACCGCTCTGCGCTGGTTGCGCTACTGTTTTCATACTGGGGAAAATAACGGCACCTAAGTAGGCAAAGCGCTATCCTCAATGGTGCGCATGGCTTGAAATTGCCACCAAGTGCTGTGCTCAAAGATCAAGTTAGTTTAACTTTGACCTCTGTTGCCACTGACCTTTTCAAATCGCAACCAATGAGACGATCCGAAATGTTAGATTAGCAACAGTCAAACACAACATGTTACACAAAAACTGTGATTTGGTTCTGGTGAAGAAAAATGTATTTTGCTGATGACACGATCGACTAAATCAAAGACTAATTTAAAAAAAACAAAAAAAAAAACAAGTACCAAGGTTGAATATGTGTATCGATGACGCAAACCTGGTCCAAATCATTTTTATCTTTAAGCTTCACATATATAAGTCTATGGTGCTCTGATTGGCTTGTGAAAAGCAGTGGCACAAACTGCGATGGCATGGTGATGGCAATTTGGTAAAAAAGTTAGAACTACCTAAAAGCTCTCTTTAGGAACGCTCCCATTTAAAAAACCCAGTAACATACATTCTCATTTAGGATGTTTGGTATGCAGCACAACCACAGTTTTTCCGTTGGATACTGAGCAGCTCCAGTGAAGCAGAGGCCCTTAAGTGCCTCCTCTCACCTTGCCGTTTGTGTGTTTGTGTAGTTCTTGGACATGGGCCATAGGATATGTGAGACTGAAGGTTGATGGTCCAGTGCTCCTGCCCAGGAAACTGCCTCCCTCTCAATCACCTTATTCAAAGTGCTGTAAGCTTGTTAGCCAGTATTGCTCCTCTCAGTCTGATTTCCTGCATGACATAGGCTTGTTTGTTTCATTGAGGTTGCTCCATTGGCCATTCACCTATCAGCACTTCCAGCCAGTCATAGTGTATTCACCAAGTTACATTGGGGATCTTGTTTGCAGGTTGAACCCTACCATGCAGCTAGTCAACACACGTCTATTCTCATAAACTCAGTGCCCATGCCTATTTCTGATGTTCTGCTGTTAATGTAAAACACTCACTGTGTTCCCAGCATTATATATGCTGACCGAGCATGGCCACTTCAATCTACATTATTGCTTCACTCTTCCAGCTAAAGACACACTCTGCTCTGATGCTTGCATTTGTCTGAAAGTGTTCTGGGGTCAACAACTGCATAACATGGATTGATTGTTGTGATCTGCTTGTAATCTTTGTTTCATTCTGCAGATACAATTTGTCAAATTGTGACACAGAAACTAGTTAACTAATGACAGCTAATTAGCTGTGATGAGAGGACTAATTACCACCATGTGCCAGGTTCTTGGTTTTATGTTCAGGATACATTTAGTTTTTCAATTTGTACTAAACAAACTGGCTGAAATGATCATTTTTTCACAGTATACCATTCCTTTCTTACCTATAATAAGATGACTCCATCATCTGTAGCCAGAACCTTTTAAAATGTGTTTATAGCAAGCGTTATCTTGAGTAGCAGAGCTAGTTTGCAGTAATAGGTTATGAAAAACAAAGCATTTGAGATTCCCCTATCACCAAAAGCCAGTACTCTATAAACTAACCCCAAGTATGAAGCCAATACCCTTACTATTTGAAGCTGTATTACCCCCTCTCAGTAACTGTATCTGTGCATAGCCAGATCCTTTATACTGTTGATGTGTAGCCCCCCCCCCCTTTTTTCTTTTAAACTGTGTTGAGAGAGAATGTTCCATGAAATATTTATTTTCCCTACAAATTCCACTTCTTCAAATTCGGCCTATCCTCTCCAGTCACCTGCTGATCCAAGCCATTTTTTTAAGGCATGGATTTAGCCCTCAGTTGGCTTGGTGCATAATATTCAGCGGGTTAGAGCCGCATCGCTGCACATTAAAGGTTGAAGTGGAGGGAACATAAACACGGCCCCCCTTGGCCATTGTAGGCAGCGGTGTCATGGGTGTTATTACCTTATCCACCTTCACAGCCCAGATCATCTTCATCTGCTGCTGTTGATGGAGTTTGTAGAAATAGGGTTTTAGAGGATGTATGCAGAAGACAAGGAGAGCGCATGTGTCACCTTTGGAGACACACTTTTGAATACACAAAGCTGACTGGGTCAGGCTTTTCTAAATAGGTACAAAAATGGTTTCCACATTAATAATTCACAATTTGCCTTTAATGCAATATAATGCAGTTTTGGATTTAAATGAGGTTAGGAATGTAGAGGTTATGTTTCAATAAACATATCTACTGTGTGCATGGGTTTACATACTATATGTACATGTACATATTATGAGTGCATTCCTGTAATGTGCAGAGGTTGTACAAGTCAGTGAGGATGGAGAAGACATGAAAACAGACAAACGATCAGACGGATCACATTTACATTGACCCTACTATATTCCATTCAATACTCTTCCTCACATTTTAGATTTCTTTGTTCGTTCTTTGTCCCAAACTCACAAACACTGCACAGACCCAAAGTTTGCATCAAGCTCCATATGCATACAGATCACGGCATCCATAAATAATAAAGCACACATAAATTAAACATCGAAGTTGAGTTTGCGATAGCCGCTCACAGTTGGCCAACTAAGAAGCTTCATCCTCCCCCTCCAAGACTTAATTACAAGACTCACATTTCCTGTATGGAAAACAACAGAAAAAAAAAAAAAAAAAAAAAGCAAACACAAGGGGAAAAAAGCCACAGGGAACATAGCCTTTGCTGTTATTACAGTTTGCAATAATTGTGGGTTATCGAAGTGGGCAAAGGTTTGAATAGGAACATCTAATAAACACCTGGTCCCTGGCTTCTTTCATTCAGCTCTGGTGCCGTCAAAGGTTAGTTCTCTCTGCCATCTCCTTACAAGCCTCCCTTCCCGTCATGCATATCAGTTTGCATTTATAGAGGCTGTGAAGATGCAGCACAAATTGCCTGGTAACCTTAGTCAGTGCCAACATGGAGGTCCAGTGGAGAGTTAGCTGAGTGCAAACAATGTCCAATACATAAATAACAAGGAATGAAAATGAAATATACATAAAAATGATAGCTGTGATGCAAGTTTAGGTACTGTTCAGTACTGTTCAGTGATAAATTACAGGCAGCAACTAAAATTCATGTTACTTATGAATCTATAACAGACAGAAAATGTATTAATTTATTCATTAATCTCATCTAAGAATCAATAATCTTTTTAAAAATGCTGAGCTGATTATTAAAATTAGCAATTTGTTTGAAAAATAAAATAGCTGATTGATGCAGTCTCTGGACTAGTCGCACGCATAAGTAAAATTGAGGGTTCTAGTAAGTAGGAGCTTATATGATATGACGTTTATTTTACGTAGCATTTTGGTGCTGGGTTCATTCATTTTTTGCATTTCAACCTTTGGCACAAGAGTACATGTCCTTCTGCTAGCTCATTCTTAATTATGGCTTTGGTGATATTGAGACTGACATTTAAGATCCCTTCACGCCTGTGTTTTCGTGAAAGACCTGAATGAGGCCCATCTGGTCTAAGTAGGGCACAGGGATGACAGCGTGCCAGCATGTTAATATGTTCTCTCAGAGATGAGGCCACTGTGTCACAGAGATGATGATAATGGCGTTCCCAGTCACGTTCATTCACTTAGCAAACCTTGTCTCCTCTTGATCATTCTTGACAGTAACAAAAGGGCTGAATATTTTCTAATCAAGGCCAAAAATTCTGATCACTGCTGGCATTTCTCTAATCAGCTCATAATAGCATTTTGAGGACAGGGTCAGTGGATAATGGAAGGTTAGCCATACTAAACAATAAGAAACGATAAGTTTTTTATGGCAAATCCACCCTCTGAAAGATTTGACACGTGGCCCAACAATACGGTTGGCACAAAATGAACTGACATCAGGGTAACTGGGGAGCTCCAGAACATACGAGGTAGCCTGATGAGAAATGAGAAAATACTGTCACTTTACATATCTAACTCTAACTCAGAGAATATTTTGCTAAGGGCAGATAAAATGCACATCAGAATGAACATTAGCTTTAACTGCATATACTAAAATGTTCAAACAATCAACATGACAACCAATTATTATTATTCCTACTTTAACATGTGTTTGTTATTATGACACCTATTTGATATTTCATGCTTTTATTGTGAAAGATTTTGTAACTATCGTTTGGAAAGTATACTTATACTTTATTAACTTACTTACTAATAATGAATGGCATAACTAGGCCCATTACACTGTGTGTGTTTGTATGTCTGGTGGGGTGAGATTTAAGTGATACAATCATTTAATTCTAAATAATTTGCTCTACAAGATAAAAAGTTGTTGAAATCTTCTAGTGAGCTTGTCTAGTAGCAACAATGGTTTACAGTGCACTAAATTTAGAGTTTCCTGCTTCAAAGATTCAGTGTGTGAGATTTAAGAGCAGTATATGGCATAAAAGCAAAATGCAGAAGTATGTTTTCATTCCTGTATAATCACCTGAAAATAATGACTGCTGTTAATGAATGATCCTTTTTGTGTTTTCCACCTGGTTGTGCCACACATGGTTCAGGTGCAATCATGATAAAATATATACTTTTATTCCTTCATGCTAAGAAAGAGAGGCCTAGTCGACTGAAGGTCTTACACGCTGACCCTTTAAAGGTACCATATGTTAAAATATACTTAACATTTCAGTCATTCAGAGGTCATGAGAAGTTCCACTTTTTGGTCATAGCAACCTGTCTTGTGACACGTGTTTGTATTCATGTTAATTTGTCCATACTCCCAAAAGATTTCAGATTACAGAACACTCAGTAGAACTTAATATCAGGCACATCCACACAACAACAACAACAATATAGCATCATTTGGCATGTCATACAATGCAACTGCCAGGCTTCAAATTATGCGTTTGAAAGGGAAGGTTGAAAAAATAATGATGAATCAATAGACTTGGTGGAGATGTGACTCTATTACTGGGAATAATGAGGCATGTGGGCAGCACAGAAATTATTATACACAAGATGAATGCCATGTGTTTCCCATTACCATTAATGTGTCGTTCAAGAAGTGAGAAAAAAATGCATCCATGTCTTGTAAACCATCTGATTGTGATGAAAAAATAATAATAATTTCTGACCTTTCATTGTAATAATATAGAAATAAAACACTGGTGAATTTCAAGACAGCATGCTATATATTTCTTTTATTTCCTATATATTATCTCCACTGCATCCTTCACACAATTGTCCTAGAATCAAGAGGGCGCCTTTGCCTTCAAGCTACAAGAGTGGAGCTCCATCGAAAAAAAAAATAAAAGAAAATATATAAATTAAAATAAATCAGAACTATAGGTACAGCACAATGAATTGAGCATCCCTGCTGCATTATCCCTGTTGGTTGTCTGCAGTGAGCAGGCTTCCCTCTCTAAACCAGTCTTCTTACTGTGTTCTCTCTTTGAAACAGCAGCCAGGCTTTCCATTACGTCTCAGTATGCTGTCAGAGCCTACCTCTTTCAGAGAGATTATTTTTCCCTTTCATATCTGAAAGTGTGCAGCCAGATCTAATAATACCATATCCAATTGATGTTGGGGAAAATGTAGCACTTCACCGAAAAAAACAAAAAACAAATAAGAAAAACAAAACAAAAAAACAAATCATGTTGCCTATCCGCAAATGTCAGCACCAGAATCCCTAATCCCTCTGGATAAACACTCATGCACCGACACATAATTAAAAGCTCTGTCACAGTTTTTGTATGTGTGTGTGTGTAGCTTCATAGGGAATTAAGTGTGTCAGGTGAGAATTTTGAGGGGTAACCCCAGAGGCATCTGGAAATGGAACGTGCCCCCGTGACTGCTCTCCTCTTCTCCCAACTGAGAGGATGAGAAGGTGGTGCAGAGGAGAGGGGGCATTTCCTGCTAGTAGAGGATGTGGAGGAAGCACACCTCGTTGTGATAAGGGCCAGATGGTGTGTGTTCTCTACTTTTCCTGAGAAAGACACAGACAATAAGGGCGGTGCGAGGACTGTTTTGAGAAGGCGGCATGGATGGGTTACATACAGTACAAACACCTTAACCATATGACGGATATTTCAGTACAGACTGCCTCAACATCTGAAGTAATATTACTCTTAAAACATGACTGCTGTCCTTACAGTAGGTGCAGAATTATTCCACCAACTACTACAAGCTATTATAACCATTAACTACTCAGTACCCAACTTGGCTAAGCGACACAACCTCACATCCTGATATCCAGATAATAACATCTAATTAAATAGATAAGTCAAAATGACCACATACAAACAAAATGTTCTCGTCCATGTCCATTTTATAACCAAATGACGTCCATGCAACAGAAGTAGCTCCTCTTTTAGATACAAGCCTCTCGTTTTGTCCTGGCTGATCCCTCCATATTTATTTGCGGATTCCCTGCCTGCATCCATGCCGTGTGGAAGTAAGCAAAGCGTCGTCCAAATGCTGAAAAAACATTGCCATACAGAGTGCAACAACATAAGGGAAGACATATAATAGAATATAATATGCTGCCATATTGCCCAACCCTAGTTTTTATGAATGTAGAATTGATTAAACAATTTTTAGACAATGTTGGTCCAAGAACCAATATGTCATTTTTAGCTGTAGGCCCGAATCAACAAGTAAATATGGTGAACACTGTCAATAAGTGAGTGTTAGGGAGAAAAATGAAAATTATTAATATGTAATTACAGCCTCTGGGTTTAGCTGGTGGTATTGACTGCCACGAGAACTCAGCCCCCATGATGCAACCGGCTGAAACTTCCACACAGTGTTGGATAACTTAACTACACTCCCTTGCTAGTTTTGTTTTCCCTCCTTTCTTTAATTGACTAGAAATGTTACAGTTACGAGGCAACTGAACTGAACAATTTTAGTACAAACAACAACAGCTGGGTGATCAGCCTGCGCATCCAAACGTATGTGAAGTCAAGAAGAGACATATCAAACTTTGTCTCAATAAAACCCTTGCTGAAGGAACACGACATCTTGATTTAGATGCAAAACACAATCCCATGCTCGGCTGGCTCCTCCCATGAGGAGCCAGGAGATTAAGATTTGATGGTGATACTGAGGGAATGACACTATCTGTCTGCAGCCTCCCTTCTCTTCACACAACATCACCTCTGCTGCTTTTCTATCTCTTTCTCTCCCCCCAAACACAGATGCAGACGCACTTGCCTACACAGCCATGCGTGCACTCAAGTTTGGACACACAAACATACGCACGAGCATATGTGTGTACTCCCCGCGGATGCCTGCACACAAATGCACAAACACACGCTTACAAATTTAGACATGCAATTTAAAATCTGACAAAAGCTTGGCAGATGAAGTTAGACTCTGGAGTTTGACTTGTAAATTAAAACTCTTGTCAAGATGATTGTTTCGTTGCATGAATACTGGAACTGGCTTAAGAAATGATGGATCTGCACTCAACATGTCTGGCAAAACAAACATGTCTGAAGGGGATGCAGTGTTCTGTGATGTTTATCAGAGTAGTGCACAGCGCAAGGCAGTTTTAATTAGATTATATGTGACATATTAAACCACTGCCCTTCATGCATTTACCTTTATCTATGTTGTCAGCAAGTATACAGTCACACTGAATTACTGTATTACAAAACATATATATATATATATGTGTGTGTGTGTTGTGTATCTTTTGTGTGTGAGTTTTCTGAGCAGGAAAAAAGATTATATATATATATATATATATATATATATATATATATATATATATATATATATATATATATATATATATATATATATATATACACACACATACATACATACATACACATATATATATATATATATATATATATATATATATATATATATATATATATATATATATATATATATATATATATATATATATATATTTCTATGATTGTTTAGATTTATAGCATAGTGCAGTAAAAATTACATCAACACAAGAAAATCACATACTAGCTGTTCATCCTAATTACTAAGATTGTTGTTAGAATATTCAGCTGCAACCACCCTTTGAAGAATTCATGTTCTAATGCTATGAGGGTTTAAATTGTATCTGTAATTGCTTCTTTCCTTCCATTCAAACATTATTCCTTATCCTGTGATAATTTGAAGCAGCATTAAGAACCGAAATTAATGAGGGCTCAGCTTTCACCTGGATTCACCGGGTCGGACTATTTCATGAAAAGAGCAGGTCAACTCATGTTTGAGTATCAAACTGTGTCTTCATTAGTGCATCTCTGACATGTACATACCTCGATATGATAATAATATAGCGGGAAAAAAAGGTCACTAAATAATAAAATAAACTTGCATAACAAACTGAATTATGCGATACACATGCCCTCATAATGTCTTCCTATTATAATCTAAAAGCAACACATTGAGAGAAATACACAGTACATGTTATACTGCACAATGTTTAACCATAAATTATTTATGAATTACAGGTGCATTCTTTAGAAGCCATGAGGAGTTCATGCACTCATTGTACATTTAAAGGTCCTGGTCAGACAGAGAATTCAGGGTGACAATGTGAACCCATCCTGCTGTTTTGACCTGCTCGTCCTGGCTGCATTGATGAGGGATCAAGTCATTATACAACAATGATTCAGGTGTCAGCGGTCAGAAAGCCTGCACCAAGGGACACTAAGTCAACACTGCAACTCTGTGACACGGAGAACATAAAGCCAATGGAGCTGGAAGATTTGAACAGGTCCAGTGTTACATAGCTAAAAGTGTGTATGTGGATAAAAGTCCAGTAAAAGAGGTTCAGAATAAATTCCAGGCTTATGGTTCAAAAGGGACCTTGATTGGAGGAAGAATATTTACTCTTTTCTGACTGATCAAAAATGAAGAAAGTAAAATGTAACGCAGGTATAAAAAAAGACAGAAATGGCTGAATAAGGACCAAACTGAAGCTGAAGATAGTCTACATGTAGTGAGTAACATAACCATGTCAACTTGACCAGAGAGAGACCACAGAAATGGATTTTTCATGTGCTCTTTGTCCGTCTCTCTCTAGCATAAAGTTACCTGTTAAAATACTGTAAATCTCTGCTGCTTACCACTTTGAGAAGCAATCATCCCCACAGCCATGGCCTATTCTTTTCACTCTGCTTTTGCTGTGGTCGTCCCTATTTTCGGTCTTTTATCTGGAAAGAGAGGAGAGGGAAGAAGTAGAAATAAGAAGAGTAATTACAGGTAAGCTTAAAAGCCACGATGAGAATCAATACATGAAGATCATGATTTCAAACGTCGTGTGAAACACAATGCTTGGAAATTAGATGGACACAGAAGAGACACGAAATAGATAGTAGCACATCAGTTTTCAAACCACACGGGTAAATCACACGACGTATTCGATTTTATTTTAACCCAAGCAAAGCTTACGTGTGAGTCCACGGTAAGGGTTTTGTTTAAAGATTTTTTTTAGCAGAAATTCGTGATCTTTTTCCAAATCCTTAGCAAACAGTGCGAGCTACGAAAATGCACACTGGTCCCCTAGCTTCTACTCTCTCTACTATAATGAGCCCCCTTATCCAGACTGCAGGAGGAAACACAGGATGGTGATTATGCAAAAGGCGTGCCTGAGATAGCAATGATGGTAGAGAGAAAGAGAGAGAGAGACAGACGGAGAGAGAGACAGAGAGTTATTTCCTCTAAGTCAAAAGGCAGAGATTAAAAAAAAGTTTGACTCAGGACACTCTTGTTAAAATCACTCTCGACACCATGCGCTATTAGTACGCCATTAAGAGTTCAAGGACAATAGCTGTCCTGTTTTTTGATCATTTATCCGCTGGATCCCCTCGTTAAGCTTGAAACCAGTTCTTCACAATGGCCACAGAATATTGATGGGCTGTGAAGGGGTGATTTCGCTGAATTTATAATAACCGTCTTTTTGTCTGTCCTTGATTTTACAGATGAGCTAAATGTCTTTGACATTCCGGATTGAAAAATGAATTCCTTGATGTCGATGTGGTTCTCCCAATCATCTTAATATGACGATATTAGACACAAATGATACATACTAAAAGGTACTCAATCTTGGCACTGATCTTTAGTGCCTAGCACGCTTGCGTTGCTAGTTAGCAGATGGCGAAGCCAGCTATTGGATGGATTGTCATGGCATTTTGTTCAGGCGTTCATGTATGAACCAAAATGATTTTCGTTTAGCATCACCAGCAGGCCGAAGTGAGTCATCTCAACAACTGCTAGATAGATTCAACATTTTGCATACATATTCATGGAGCCTAGGCTATGTATCCTCCTGAGTTTAGCAATCTTCTGACTTTCCTTTAGCACAGACATAAGGTTGACTCTTTGGGCTCTGAATAAAATATCTCTACAACTATCGGATGATTCGCCATGACATTTGGCACAGGATGGAATAATCGCCATAATCAGGTCACAATTCTTGGTGATTTGCCTCAAAGATCCGCTGTGTATACATGGAGCCTCACAGAGCCCATTAGACAGTAGTATGTCTTTAGTGCTATTGACGACAAATCCCTGTGTATTTACTGAGCTTAGAAAACTGATTCAGACAGAAACAGTAAATCATTGCACATCAAAACCTTTATCTGACAATCTGGCATACTCTGGTCATCATCAACGTCCCTGCATGCCACAAGTTTAGCCTTGATTTGTGAAAATGCATTACCATGCTATCTGCCACCTGGAATCAAGATGCACACCAATCAAGACAATAGTGATTATATGACCATAAAGTGTCTTAATATGCAAGAGCACCTGGATGCTGTTAGAGACATCAGAGCTTCATCAGCATTTGTTCTTAACAACCACAGCCCACACTTTGATAATTGGTGCTTCATGTTGTAGTATGGAGAATGGTGAGAAGCATATTGGGAAATGGGATTTTTTTCCCTTTTTCCCATTTTACTGGTCAGCTGAAAGCGAGAAAAAGATACAAGGTTTTCATTAGCAGTAGGATTCATTCTGGAGGTGCAAAAATGAAGTCGGAGTGGAAAAGCTGCAGGTAGCCTATTAAAGAGCTCATAGGTCAGAAGTATCCTTGAATGATATTAAATCAGATTTTAATAATGTTACATGCCAGGTTACTATGAGTAGCCCATAACCAGAGTCTTTGAATGAACTTGGCAATGTAAATGTAAGTTTTATTCCCTTTACAGCCCGTTTGATACAGCTGTCACTGTTTAAAAGAAAGTGTTATTAATATATGACATTTTACCAGAAAAAAAAAAAAAAAAAAAATGAACTGTAACACAATTTGATATCATTGCAATAGAAAAGAAGTTTTAAATGTTTTAGTCAATCAGAAAATCAGAAAAATTAAACTACACACAAAACAAACTCATGTTCCTTATCCGAATATATTTCCTTTTTAACTAATAATGCACAGCTATTAAAGCAGAACCAATTACTTTGCACAGCTGGGCATCTTTTATATGTTCCTTTTGATGGTGAGCGTTTGATTGCTTGTAAATACACGCCTGATTTATACTTCTTTACAGTGTAAAACTCAGCGGGCTCAACGACAAGAAAGCAATTAATCACATTATTATGCCAATTAAGAAGTTGGTCTGCTCCAGTGAAGGTGGGGAAAAAAAGCGAGGGAATTGAAGATGTGAGAGTGAGGCCCTCCAGGAAGTTAATGTGAGCCATTAAATTACATCCATCACTCCCACTACTCCACACAGATAAGGTTTCATATGTTACCACTAAAGGGTTGTTTATGAAGATTTAAATGCACTGGCCTCTGTGACATAGTTTTCTTTGCTAATACACATTCACCGACACACACTATTGACGACAGTGCTGTGGTTAAGATAATATATTTTTGTTCTTTCTTAGACGAGCTTCAGTGTGACAGTAGGTAAAACAATACATGCATATGAAGTATTAAATCTATTGAGTTCACCAGACATTCAGGTCACCATTTGCAACTTAGCTCGCAAATGCTTTTCCACTTAAGATGAGGTGAAAAGTTTTCATATAATTATTATAATAGCCTTGTTTCTGTTTGCTGTATGGATGCTCTTAAGTGAGACATACAAAGCAGCTGTGTATTGTGCCATAATGTGGCAAAAGTATAATGCTTTGAAATATAAAATGGGATAGAGAATGAAGATAGAAGTGGAAGATGGAGCAGGACTGGTTCAAGAAGCTTTGATTGATTTAATAGTTTTGTTGTCTAATGGTGTTTTGGAGTTTGTTGTAAATGGGACAGAGCTGCTGTTTGCTAATGGAGGAAACAACCTACTTTTTTAAGCCCTCCACCTTTTAAGCCTATGGGGTGTGAGTACAAAGATGGAGTCTTGCTGTAAGCTAACTAGGAGATAAGTATCTGTGCTAACATGAAATCAATGTGCTCTTAATATAGTCAATGTGATGAGGGGATCGTTGCATCCAAGATTCGGTAGCCTAAATGTTGTCTTGCAAAATCAATAACCAACCAACACTGTCTAATACTGGACATCTCTTATTGATGGATGATAGCCTGGTGTTGTTGCTGTTTCTAAAATCACTGACACGGGTTTCTGTGGCTGTTTTCCTCTCTCATCTTCTCTCTCTCGCTCGTGTAATTCAAACACTTTATTATTATTATTTCTAATTAAACCCTTAAAATGAATTCAAACCCAAATGTCAATCTTAAAACATGAACTTGATAACATCACACGACTTTAATTAATCCCCTACCTTTGTTTGACCCTCCACATGGAATTCTAGTCTTATCGCTGTACTTTTAGATTTTTTTTTTTATTTTTTTATGTCATCACCATCCATTGTGTTTAAAATATGATCCTCTTCTCTGTTTTACATTCCCTCCTCTCCTCAACAGTGAAAGCCAACTGTAACCAATCTGTTCACTGAAACTTGTGTATAATGTGTCTTAATGTGTGTGACTAACAGGGCCTGGACTGAACAGGATTTCTGATGCAGCTTTCAAGTTCTATCAGATGTTCTGAAAAAAAAAAAAAAAAACCTCTTCACAACACTGATGGGTAGTTTTAAGGATTTGTGGGATTTGTGCAGGCCTGTTATCTACCACCTGGAATTGGGAGATATTGTGTGCGTGTCATCGTAAGCATCGGTTGAAGGTGTTGCGAATCTAAAATGCGAGTTACATTTGCATGAACACAATCAACTGTAATTTAAACTAAGAGCTGTGCAGCTCTTTTATAAAAGATTATCAATGTGGGCGGTCAGAAAATTTATATGAAAGCAAAGACACCTTCGGGCCTTGCTCTTTTGCTTGATCTACAGTGCATGACTGGCAGCCATAAAAGTAAAGAAGAAAGTATAGAAGCAATATTAAAAAAGGAGTATCAAATGGACTCATATAACTGAAATGTCAAGATAATTGTTAATTTTTCTGTGCAGACGTGCATTTTCTGCCTTGTATCATTGTGTTGAAAGGACCATTTTCACCACTCTGTGGGTGAACCCATCAAAGCTTTGATTTGGCCCGTAAGTGTGTGCTAAAGAGCAGCACTACCAGCATAGTGAAGTAACAAAAGGCTCGACGGTGCAGTAAATAATGAAATGTGTAACACACTCAATATTTTTATCATAGGAAAACAAACTGGCAAAATAAGTCCCATTTGTCATCAGCACATCACAGAGTGATCTGTATGCATGTGTCAGTGCTCATGTCCCCGTATTGACATTTAGATTTTTCATCAGAGAAATTTGCACTTTTCATTTTCTTCCAATTTTCGGTAATAACAACGCCGCGTGCAGTCGTACGCATTCTGTATGTGTGCATCTGCTAAATGTGATACACTCTGTACGTTTGCGCACACTTAGATTGTATTTTGTGCCTGTGTGTGTTCATTTTGACAGTGGGCTCCTTCAGGGCCTTTGCATCAAGTGGAACCACTTTGACTGGTCTTGGCTCCGGGGACCTCAGCATGACTCCTGAAAGGAAGAGAAAGTGCAGAGCGGCTGGGTTTGTGGTGAAGGGAAACTACACCGCCACATGCTCCCTATCCGTTCCTCTTAGCCGGCTCAGTGGCCCATACCTCGCCTTAATGAGATGCGGCAACACACACAGACACATGTAGCACGTCTACTCCAATTATACTAGAAAGATCTGCCGTCTCCTGCACCCCCTGGTGGCATCACGCAATTCACTCCAAAGGGTTGTTTTTAAGAGATTAAAAAAAAAATAATAAAAAATCTGTCATGGATGATGGCAGCTATAACAGACAGAAGCAGAAACAGCACCAGTAACAGTGGTTAAGGAGCAGTGTTTTGTGCTATAGGTTATGGTTATTGTGAGCTGGTTATTATCATCATTAACATTGAGACAGATACGTTCTGTGTCTCTCTTTATCTGCGTCTTACATGGCACTTTGAGCATCTGTCTGATACTTCCACTGTGGGGGTCTAGATTAGATTTCAGCATCATAAACTTTACAAGGAAGAAGTGAGGAGTTTTAAAATATATCGCTGAGGCATTACATCAAACAAATATCCTGCTGCCTGTTGCCCTCAACACTTGAAGTTACTGCTCAGATAACGACAGTGTTGCTCTCAGATTATTTAACTAATTTCACCTCTTGAGCGGTTGTTTAATTGTTGCACATTGTTTATGTTGTTTCATATTAATATTTTCTCTGCCTATTTCAATTTTTCACTATGTTGCCAGGTAAGCTTGGGTGTGGAGCTTCTATTATGCCAGCTTAATTATCACAGATTAGTTCCGTGTTTAATTACTATTGATTAAATTACAGATGCATATAAATAATTAATATGCTAATTAAACACATTTACAATTAATATGCGCAATTAAGCTGTTATTAAAACAATTAAGAATTAATTAGACCTGTGCTGTATTATTCCATTTCTTTATTATGGTTTTTGTCATGAATACATTACTAAATTTGTAAAAAAAAAAAAAAAAAAAAACATTAGTTAACTGCTTCATCAGTGTCTGATGTACTGCATGTCAATATTATCAGCATTGTATTGCCTCCTGCTCCTGTAGCATCCACCTGCAGGCCAATGAGAACGTCTGTCTTTTCATGAACAGAAAAAAAAAAAAAAAACAGTTGTTACACTAGTGCTTATAATTATGTTGCATATGTGCTACATTTCTTGTGGCATACTGTGCTGCAACATTTAGTTATATGACTGATTGCAGCTTTAAAGCAACTTAGTAGGCTGGCTTTCTGTAGTCGCTCTGGCCTCCACACAAAAATTGTCTGTAGATTTTTTTACGGTAAAAAACTGCCAAACCATGATAGTAAAAAACTGTGAATTATGCCATGAAATATGTTTGTGATGTGTATTTATTTACTGTATGCAGTAAGACACACACACACACACACACACACATATATATACATATATATATATGTATGTGTGTGTGTGTGTCTTACTGCATATATATATATATATATATATATATATATATATATACAGAATAAAGTAGCATTTAATATTAGAGACTGTTAATTGTACAGTAAAACACTGTAATGTGATGGCGAAGCTTTTATACGGCATTCATATGGTATTTTCATGTCAATTATATGACAAAAGAGCCTTTCTTTTGATGAAAAAACATCAAAAGATGGAATAAAACACCAACCTAAATGTGGAATCAACAGTGCTAATAACCTTTCTCCGTAATATTGCCAGAATTTTACCATAAAACCAACAGTGCAGGGGGACTGAGCGTTCTAAGCAGGGACTGTGCTGGAATGAATGTGCAGATGACAGACGGTGATGCATTCATATGAAACTGTACACATTCTTTGGGAACTGGTCAGCTGCAATGTGAAGTACAAACAATGTGTCATAAAGTGGATTACATAAGCAAATACAAAGGCATTTCCATTTAAATTACAGCCAAAGCTGTGACAGCTCTAACACACACAAGTGATCAAATAGTCATCATTTTGAAAGGCAGAATTCTCAACAGGAGTACTCTGTTTCAAAACAATAGCATCCAGTTCCATTTTAGAAGTATTTCAAACCAAGCTATAAATAGACTGCCAGGTACACAGCAGCCAAGGCACCTCCACCCCCCTTGGGGAAGCTCTACATTTGTTCCACCCTCAAGCTACTGTACACCGTTCCTACAATCTTCTACTGCTGAGCAATTGTCATCATGCGGGCTTCTTTTTTCTCTTAAGATCACTGCAGTTGTGAAATGAAGCATGTCTTTTCAATATCTGTTCCTTTCCCCCAGACTCAAGGATGTACATTTTGGTGATAAAATGATGTAGGGCATGAATTAGTGTGAGATAAATATGGGCCTTTATGAAGTACCGATCATCATTCGACACTAGCCAACTGACAGGTTGGCAGGTGCAGCCAAAGTGCTCTCACCGCCTCCCCTTGAGCTATCCATAGTGGTGACTATGAAATATGGACAGCAGCAAATTGAGATTCATCAGGCACGCCTGCCTTGCTCACTGAAATCTATATTCAATTTTGGAGCATCTGTCATTGCAGTGGCAGGCTGAGGCATGCTGGGATTGAGAATCACTTAAGTGTTCTGAAATTGTACGTAGTGGGGAAAAAAAAAAAAAAAAAAGCTCTCTGTCTCTCTCTCAGTGTTTCTGCCTGCCTCTCTTCCTCTTTCTGTATTTTTCAGGTAAATTCACATAAAAGATCTATTTTCCTGCACTGCGAGGCTTGTTTTCCTTCTAAATTTAATTAATGTATCCTTTCATGAATGCATTTCCATCTGCAATTTCCCTGCTAATACCAAAGGAGCCCATGCACTTCATCATTTAGTAACATAATCAGTGCATTCTCTTTGTGTTCATCAGCTTTAAGCGACTGAGTTACCACTGAGAGAATCCTGACAGCATCTCTAAACTCCTGGTAATTCAGCAGTTATAGCTACACTACAGTATGTTGACAATAAGAGACTAAAGTCAGGGCTGTAAGAGATGCCAGCTCTGCAAACAATTTTAAACGACAACTGAAAACTTATTCAACATCACCTTAAACTAATTGTCACTCTTGTTTTATTCTTATCCTTTATGGATTTTATTGCTCTTGTGCCTTTCTTTGTTCTATTTTCATTTCACATGTTGTATTGTTCTTAGCATAGATCTTCATGTTACTGCCTGTTAAATGCAACGTAAGGTCAAGCAGCTAGTATGCATACATTATTTTCACATTTTACTTAAATTATGCAACATAACACATAAATATATATATATATATATATATATATATATATATCAATCCAAATCCAGTATTTTCTATCACATGGGACAGTGAGGCTGTGTGGACAAGCCGATGAGAAGAAGAGAGCATGAAATCTTTGATTTTATGGCAACAGTCTGACTCAATTTCCTTCTTCACAGGCCTATAAGAGTTTATGATTAAAAGGAAGCAATTGGCCAATTATCTACAGAGGACAGGAGCAGAAAGGCCACATTTTTATTTATTTATTTTAGGGTTGTTTCTGCCCTCTATAGAGTGGGTCAAAAAGGGTTAAGAATGCAGATCATTACACATATAGTGGAGATCAGTTCAGTGTCTTCCTTGGGATTAATGGCATGAGATTCAACCTGAGGTTTTTCAGCTAAGGACCTGGATTTCTACCTTCCTGGCTCCTTTGATTCCACAAAATACTTGTTTTGATGATTTAGTGAATAGACAAGTGTTGTGCTCATCCGCTGATCTCGTGCTTGTTTCAACAAGTCAAAACTTCAGCTCACTTTGCCTATGAAACTGCCATTTGCTGTGTTATGACCAATGACGAACAGAAGTTTCCAAAGTGTCGTTTTGGAGCTCAAAATCTGTGGCTCTGGCCACCGCCATGTTTGCTGTACTGGCGACTTACGACTCCAGGCCAATCTAAAAATCCGCAAGGTGTATGGCCATGCTGTTAATTATGCGTAACTTTATGTTTATTTCTGCTGTAAAGTTGGACATTTTAACATGGGGGCTTATGGAGGTTGAAATGTTCTGTAGCCAGCTTCAAGTGGCCGCTCAAGGAATTTCAGTTTTTAGCACTTTGACATTAGCTTCATTTGTAGCTTGGTTTTAACCAATGACAGTATAAATAAATGACAGAGCCTGCGGCTGTAAACATGGTTATTTCTGCTGTGAAGTTGGGCATTTTAACATGGGGACTTATGGAGATTGATTCACTTCTGCAACCTGTCTTATGTGGCCGCTTGAGAAATTACAGTTTTTAGCACTTCCGCACTGGCTCCATTTCCCAGCCATTGAGGTTGTAGCTTGGTTAGAACCCTGATGTTGGTTGCAGATTTTAAGGGGTAAGAGAATCGGTTGAAAGGGGGGAATATAGAGAAAGCATAAAGAGTATCAAAATAAAACTTTACTCTGTAGACGAGCTATGAAAATCAATGAAAAGTTAATTTAGCTTTTACCTCAACTAGTTTTTATGACTTCTTTACAGGAAACAAACTTAACACAGTGCTCTTTAGTCTTAATATGGTCCGTACCAATAAATAAATACATCTGTGGTAAGCCTGTTAGCATTATGAATGAAACCGGAGATACATAATGGCATCCAAGCTATATAAAATGACATAAGATGCAGGTTTATGTCTCCTGGGGCGATTCAGTGAGTGAGGCCTTCCATCTGTTATTGTTTAAATGTGAAATGGCTTCCATCTTTAAGGCTTGTCATCAGCCTGTCACTAGCCACAGAGAATGCATAATGGTACCAGTAAAGCTCTTTATTAGTCCGCAATGAACAATGAGCCGTGTCAGCTGATAGTAGGAGACTCCCCTTCTCCTACCCAAACAGTGGAATCCAAGGAAGTGGCAATCAATAGAAATGCTTCATTTGGTTTATGTGTAGTACTGAACACACCACAGCAGAAATAGATTGTTTTCGCCACCCCTCCCTCGTCCCCGTTATGTTAGCACATTTCCACCCACAAACGTGCCACTCATCCGTCTCTATAGGCTTGTTATTTAGGCCAGGTCCAAACGCTTAGAAAAAAAGAATATGTGTACACATTATGTGTGCAACAGTGTTCATGCCCCATTTTTCACACACGTAGAAGATTAATATTCAGGACAGAAGTCTAATAATTAGCACATATTTCATATTTTAGCGCACAAGCCTGCAGGTTTTTACCGAACTTTAATGGCAGCGTGTCAGTCAAAAGACAAGCACGCCAATGACAGATGCCACACTGATGTTTGTGTTGTTTTTTTTTCCCCGCCAACAGCTCATTTTAACAAATGACACAACTGCAAAGTGTGGTTCTTATCGGAGCCAGGCAATGTCATGCCACGTCCAATCTCACAAAACACCTTGCTCTCTCTGTCACTCATCTCTCCATCAAAGTGCCCACAATACATGGAGGAAATATCTGACCACAGGAAAACATAACCAGAGTGTTCTTGGCAGAAAAAAAAAGAATGTAGAATGTAAAAAAATGGATCTGTCTTTAACTGAATTGTTTTTGTTCCATTGAGAATTCATTTCCGTCGACAAAAATGTACTGCTGATAACTAAGACTACCCTTTTTCTAGCGTGTGTGTGTGTGTATCTTTCTGTGTGTCACACACACAAACTAAACCCCATATAATCCCCTGGTTGTTGACAAGGTTGGCAGGTTGGTGTATGTGTGTGCTATCTGTCTATGGAGATTATTTCAGCGTTAATGTGTGAAAGATAATCAAACCATCATTTGAAGAGATCAATCTCTTGACTGTTACGCTTGTTAAGGCATGGGGTAGGTCAAAGAATATGTCTGAGGCAATTATCCCTGAGGGATGGGAAGATATTGTACCACTCGCTGCTTTTTGAGTGGTGCATTTGCGATCGGGTGGACAAAGAACTGCAGTCCCTCATTCAGTATGCACACAATGCATCAAATAAAGCTGGAGGTATTCTTTGTTGTGACTTATTTATTTCCAAAGTAACTTCTCTGGGATACAATATTTACAAGCCATTATGTTCCATCATGTGATCTTTTAAATGATTTGCTACAGTGCTTGAGGCTTTGTTAAAATTTGGATAAATCTGCATGAACAGGTAAATTAATTGAGGCCAGAGATTTGAATTGGTTCCTGTTCAAAGAAGAAATACTGTAGCTACTGCACAAAGGACTACACGCAATTATTTAGATGGCAAGACCAACAGCTTAGTGACGTGACCTTGAAGAAAGCTGACGTTCCAATACCCGTTTAAGAGCAATTATTTTGCTCGAGGAAAAAAAAAAAAACAGTAATGAAACATCATTAAACTCAGACTGCAGAGGCTTTACTGTCTCACTTTGCTTACTTTGATGTGGTATAATCTATTGAAAGCTATCAACAACCTCTTCTGCTGCTATGCTGTGACCGTAAATGAAGGCAAAACATTATGCTGCTATCTCTTTACTGTTCTCCTCTTGCTCAAATGACTGCTCGGGGATCAGTGCAGTCCCTAAGCAAAGGAGAACTGAAAGGGGTCACAACGGGGAAACGAGTGCAAGCCAGAGAAGCTACATTTCTCCATTCAGCGGTCTGCTTAGAGATTGAGTTACAAGGGTACATTACTGTCTCCCAGAGCTACCCTGGTTGCTAGGTTTATGTCTCCACATCTGGCTGGAAATGGCTTTTTTTTGTTACATAACAGCAAGAATGTTGAACGCCAGGTTTGTCTTCAAGAGCACAACACACAGCCTCACATATAAATATGATTTACTGGGAATGTGGTATGTTTTACAAACTGTACAACTGTCTGGATTTTATGGCCAGCTCCGTGTGTAATGGAGACAAATACAGAGAGGCAGGTGGAAACAGCAAACACCTCACGACTGTAGATTCCAATCCAAGGCAAAAAAACTACCTCTGTGTTTTCATTAGCTTGTATTAAATAAACCACTTAAATAGCTTTTTCTGCTCTCAGCAGACCAGTGGAGAGTAGGTAACTTTGTGATGTCACAGACTGTGCAGGTTAAATGTTAAGGTTAAAAGTTACAAGTTCATACTGCAAAAACAAAACGAGAAAGTCTAATCAACCCAGTGTGTTCTGCAAAAAAAAAAAAAGGTAGGATCAGTGTCTGCAGGAGCCTTAGAACAAATGGATTTACTTTAGATAACCACAGCTCAGGTTTCTCAAGTATGAAGAGTCATTTGGCCACCCACATCAACTGATGGTCAGCTGGTTTCCCAGAGCATCATCACACACCCACTGACATAACAAGCATTTTCTATTTACACGCCCGGGTTAACACATCTGTCTGCTGTTTTGCTTTTATAATTTTGCAAGCTAATCAGTACATATAACTCCAATGTGACTATAAAAACACCAGTGGGTGGAAATGCTAATTAAAATGTTACATTAGTTTTCCTGAACGGGATGTTAATACCTCACAGAACAAAAAAAAACATTTTTATTTTTGCCCTGACCTCTGTGATATGAGATGGCCTTCCGGTTTGGCAGATGTGCTGCAATAAACTGAGTCATTCAGTCAAAGTCTGCTGTATTTGTCAGACATTGTTTAAATAATCTAGCTGACGATCACTGTGTGAAATGTATGTTAGTGCATTCATCTGAGCTGCAGGTTACACTGTGTCCTAACACTTTAATGTACTTATAAACCATGACCTGCAGCACAGTATTGCAGCAGTTTACATAATACCAAGATGTTCCCAAATTGCTGGCAAGTATCTTAATAAGAAAGGTACATAGTTTATGTCAAAAAGTTCACTCTAATGGCTATCAAACTCACAACGAGAATTACAATAATGACTGCAAACCAATGTAACAGATAATAAACCTACAACACAAAACAGGGGCATGTGAGAGATTATTGGTCTATACATTTCTGTTATACAAATGCAGACTTTAAAATGAGGGACTGCTCTGGTTGTGTTCTGCAGTCATTTAAAGAGCAAACAACACACAGATATGCTCCTAATGTAGTCAATACACCCATCTCATCTCTTTACAATAAAGACCAAATGGAAACAAAATGCTCCCATTTAATCCCCCCCCCCCGCCACAGCGGTATCGCTCAGTAGCAAATGGTGTCATAAGGTTAACGTTGATTTAATCAGCAATTAATTTTAAGCTTCTGTCTGAAACGTAATAAAAGATTAAAATCATATTCCATCGCACTTAACCAAGATGAGATGCCGAAGTAGACAGAGGTAGTGGAAAGTGGAGTTTATTTGTTCACCGCATCGCCAGAAGTCAGGCAGCTGGTTAATTGGCTCAGCATTCTCCTAAGTACTAAGCCCTAAGTGCACTAATGATGTCAGTCTGGATAGCTACAAAAAGGTACATGTGAGCGCTGACAAATCAGAAACACTTAACTGGTGCAATAAATGTGCAGCTCTGTAGTGCGTCTTCGTGGCAGCAGTACAGTCACATTACAACTTACAGAACAAACGTGGAGCAAAGACAACAGGACGTCATGCTGCACAAGAACAATACACAGGACTGATGTTAGCATACAGGATAGGATGATATCATCATGGCACACAATGCTTTGTGGTTACAATAGGGTCAATTATTTTGGACATATGGATTCCCACAAATTGCATACCCTGCTCATGGATTATACATTGTTTTGCTGCTTGTTAACGCTGCAAGCCAACCAATTAGAGGACTGTGCACAGACAACAGACAAGTCTCATTTATTATCTATAGAAAGATTCTAACAATTTATGTCAGAGACAGCTAACCTGCTCATCGTGGATTCCCCATGAGATTCTACATGTGTGATAGAAACTGCTTCACTTGGCCCAACCCGTCACTATTCTGAGATGCGTGAGGAGGTTGGTCCGAATCCATTAACACACTGTTTTCAGATAGATTTATTCCACTGTGACTCCTTGACATAAGATACTGGAACATTTTTCAATGAGGTAAAAATGAAAATTGAATATGCCTTGGATCTGATATCTGAGATCTGATTGTACATGCTAAAAATGCAGCTATTTGTGAGGTCACAAATCAGTCAGTGTCATATCAGTGTATTTAATACTTGATTGTATCATCTTTTGGCCTGAAAAAGGATGTTTAGAATGTCTGTATTTGTGCCTGCCTGTATTAGCTTTTCAAACTCTGTCTGTATTATTGTATTGTATAGTGAGGCTAAACATCCTGATCAGTCAGAGTTTAGATAACAACATGAATCTGAGATCTGATTAAAAATATGATCCAAACTGCACAAAATGGTTGCACTAAAACAGTATTCACTTCCTATCTTCCTGTTGTTGATCTGCTGATCAACAGTTGGTGGCGATAATGTGACAACAAGCATGGCAATATGCCAACAAAGGCAAGACTGCTGGCAAGAAAAGATGGACATTAATAATTCTGAAAAACTGGCTTCGCAAATATTTTATGAGTAAATAACTGAATGAAAATATTTGCTACATCCCGATTATACAAGACAAATCTCAAACCCAGGGAACTTTTAAAAGGTCCGTTGTGCAAATTTAAGTGGGCTCTGTTATCTCTCTATGTAATATGATAGATTTGGAATATAATATGCATAACTATATTTTCATGAAAGTAATATCACATGAGAAGTAGTAGTGAATATGAGGACGGCTGTAAATCAGTCGTAGGCACAACGTGCTGATATTCAGTATAACATCACAACCTCGAGTGTTATATTGCTTTTATACAACAGTTCCACAGGCGCCATTTATTGGTTAACAGTAATAAGTGACAACAGATTTTGATTTGTTTGTGTATTTAATCTTTTATGTGGCTTTACCAACACTTCCGCAATTGTACTGGGACTACACGGTTGCCAAGCAGGACATAAACATTTCCTGAGCACTAGCTTTCAAGATACTTTGTGTAGATCTACACGTCACCGCAGGCCAGCTGCTTTGTCTTGTGTATGCAACCAGTAAAATAAGAGTCTGTTGACAGAAATATCTTTTTCTCACCTTGATATTCTGATAAAATCAATCACGTATTATCAGAAGGTCCTCTCTTCAGCACCAAACAGGAAGCAGGAAACATTTATATTTATGGATCACATGGATGCCGAACTGACAAGAAAACTGTCGACATGTAATGTCCTTTATGTCATGTTTCTAGTGTTATGTGTTGTAGAAATATGTTCATCTTTTTGGTACAACCTTACAATCTCTGATGACTGTTAATGTAACGTTAATGTAGCGTCATCACAGAACATCTGCGGAGCGGAGTGATACATGCAGTTAAAAGTTCCAGTGCTGTTGTGCTCTACTGTATATCAGCACGCATGGAACGACTCTTGTCCAATCAACTTGGTCAGAACTAACTGTCGTACAAGAAAAAAAAAATAATAATAATAACATTTTGTTACCTTAGAATGAGACTGTTTTCCTGTCGGTCCCCATCTCTGAAGTCCACAGTAGTCCAGATAATAACATAATAAAACACTGGCTCTATACAGGGCATTTCACCAATTAGAGGACACTAAATTCTACACACTGGTCCTTTAAAAGAAGTTCCAGGTTTGGTGACACACAGTTGTTGATCGAATATGTCCAGATATTCCAAACATGAACAAGGAAAAACTTTCCAGATTACAAAAAATATATTGTCCAAGATGTAGAGAACAAAGCAAATTAATAAATAAAACCGTGCCAAATATCAAAACCAGTCACAGCCTATCACAGCCACCAGTGCATGTTCTGAACCATCATGCACCGATGCATCAAGCAATCATAGATTGCCACAGGTAAAACTCTAAGGCAGACTCAAAGTGCAGACCTGGTACTACAGGTCACTAAGTCTGGTCTGGTCAACATTAGAGAGTGGCAATTAGGTACCCAAGAAAACCACAAGCTTAACAAAGCACGAGTCTAAGAGTCCTGACGTACGGCTCTCCTTTCAGTGCAGACCAAACGCACACAAACACACAGCAGATAAATCACGCAAGATCAGATGACCTACCTGTCTCCCCCGTTAGTTTGACCTTGCTACAAACAGGCACTCTTGTTCGACGGCTGCAAACGTAGCGCCTCGCTCACTACGCTTCCTCTCTCGGGAGATGTAGTTGCCCTCTTGCTCCTTTAAACCTAAGCTTTCCCTAAACTGCCGGTGTCACAATTTAAGCCAAAAGAGGAACAAATGTGTACAAAGCCGTGTGCTAATCCAACATGCCATGTATCTTATTACACCGCTGCTGAGGATTGAGATTTTTTTTTTTTTTTTCCATACAGCACATTAAGAGAGAATCAATTTGTCAGTGAGCAACAGAGAGGGGAGGGGGTGTCATGGAGCATGGCATGGGGGTTGGGGTGGAGTGTTGCACTTTGGATATCAAGTGTCTCCTGCACTTTTCAAGGGAGATGGGGAGGTAATGCCAGCGTGTGGGGCCTGCGTGCAAATTAAATGGAGAGACAGAAAAATGCATTATTGATCAGGGTGATGCCAAAGTGTCTCGCTCACAGCATGGGATCAGGTTTAGGTACAGGGTAATTAATCCACAGGCCTGAATAAAAGCAGAGGAACTGATCTGCACACTCGCCCCCCCCTTCCTCGTCTCTCTCTACCTCTCTCTCTCTCTTCAAATGTCTACTTCGCTCTACGCCAAGAAAAATAGGTCGCTAGCTTGTAGGCAAAACCAGTGCAAGGTACCGCTGGGATAGCTAGAGCACACAAAAATGCACACACGTGCTGTTTCCTACGCATAAACACTCATTCACAGATGCGCATGAACACACACACACACAGAAATAGACAGAAAGGTGAGAGACAGAGAGCACCTGGGTGTTTCTTTTCTGCCAAGCTGAGCAGAACAGGTGTCCGCTTGATTCTCTCTGTATCATGTACTGTAATTACACACTGCAACATGTTAATGCTCTCATCAAATGCATTTCAACAAAAAGAAAACGGGTTTTAAAGTTCTCGTGAAACATAAAGCAGTGTTATTTGCTTACGCTTATTTACGTAAAAACAGGTAACAGATATGGAGGTACTTGTTGCAAATATTGATTGGCATTGGATGTAGAACTATGATCTAGTGTCGGCGTCTACCTTCCAGTGAACATGTCTGGACCAAACACCGAACAGAACCTCTGAAACCAACTGACAGGGAACACATTTGGCTACCGAGGTGGTTTTCCTGTCCGTTTTGGCTCCTGGCATCACATGGTTGAGTCAGTTTGGTTAGCTGTACTGCTGACAGAGCTAACAACAGCCAGCAGTTTGCTAAGAAAAGTCTGTAAGTCATTTTTGTAGTGTATTGTTATTCCCTGTTGGTTTCAGAGGCTGTGTCCGAACCCAGTCTGGCTGCTGACTCTGGTTCTGTTGCTGCTAACAGCGGATACAGTTAGCAAGTTGTTAGGCTAAAGCTATATCTGTCCATCAGTGTATAACAGAGTTGAAGCTGAGCAGCAGGAGGACATCAGAGGAAAAAACAGCAAATATATTATGTATAAAATCTGATCCAGTTTCACCAAAATCACTGAATAAAGTCATAACAGTCATAAAAAATACGCTCATAATGAGTTTTGGGTCATTATTGATACTGGCATATAGGTAACATATGTGATAATAACACTTAATGGGGACTTTTAATCCTTTGACTTCACCTGGGCCAACCCAATTTTCATTTTATTTTTGCTATGGTCTGAAGTTGCTCTCAGGAGGCAATAAAACAGAAAACATTACTGTGACCAAACGCCTGCGTACATGAGAAAAGGGTCGTTCATCGTGATGAATCCACAGAGAATCATCAGCTGACTCTGCCGGCCCCTTCAGTGCCACAGAGAGTCATAGCATATTTCAGCTCATTGTTTCGGTTTAATGGTCTGCAACTTGTTTTGAGTCACTCTCACATATCTCAGTGTCATTTCAAGCAGTTGCCTTCAGCAAAAAAAACAAACAAAAAAAAAAAAAAAAGCTCCGGTAAACCAACTGTACACTACCTGCCCAGGATCAAAGAGCAGACAGACAAAGTTAGCATCTAGTTCAGGGTTGTCAGACTCATTTTAGTTCATGGGCAATGCATGGAGGAGAAAACACTGCTCACCCAGCATTATACTTCAGTAAGATACTGGAGCTGTAGACTATCAAACTCAATGGAGAAAAGCAACTGCACGCTCGAATCTATGCAAGTCTTCTATTCAGCGAACTTCCAGGCAGGCGTAGGTAGCAGTACACAAAGTTGAAAGAACATTACTTGATTAGTCTTAATGCAAAACACTTCAATCAGTTGAACCTGTGTGGATAAATTAAGAGTTATCCACACAAGTTAAAGAAACAGTGTGTGTGTACAGACATACAATCTGTGTATTGGCCACACAGCTTAATTTGATCTGATATGTGCCAGACCAGTAGAAACGTTGCATAATAACCTATAAATAACACCTCCAAATGGTTCCCTTACTTTTAGTGTAGTGCGTCCTTTTAAGAACATTCTGTACCAATATGTATTTTCCACACTCAGTCATTCGTGTTTAGTCACACGTATGTTGGAACTGAACAACAATAAAATATTTTAGTTTACTTACAATTCACACACTGCACCTACTGATTGGTGGGCTGGTTCTGGTCTAGTTGGTGTATGTGGTGGAGCATCTAGCATTAGAGAGCGAGACATTTTACTCAGGAGTTGGTGGAGACAAAACAGAGCTAAGAGCAGAGTGAATGGTGGAGTTTGACTTGTCAAATGGACTCCAGATGAATGTGTCTCATACATTTAATGTAAAAGGTGTAAATATGTAAATGTTGTGTTCAGCTTCAGTTAACATAGGTTTAGTTTTTTTTTTTCTCTTGATTGACTGGTACAGAAACAGCATGCAGCCATAGGCAGAGAAGAATGAAACTTGATCTAGCAGGCGGCTTAGAGAAGTCTTGTTCTACACCGACACAACAAACATGGGCTGGTTTACCTGCAGACCCAACGTAACATATTTTTGTGTAAAGCTGTCAGGTACCTCTGGTTCTGTGTTTGGGATTGTTGACCCTTGAGGCTTTACATAGAGACAGAAAGGTGCAGCAACCCACAAGGGACAACATTACCAACCACAAAATAACGGTTAAATAACGATTAACTATAAAATTGAAAACGTCTGTTGCAGAGGTTTTCATCCAGCGGGGAAACGCAACCAGGCACATGACAGTTACAAACAGAGACAACAAATCCAACAATGCACTGCTGGTTTGAATCACTGAGGAGGAATTCTGCACACGCATTGTAGGGAATCTCTACAAAGCGAGCTTTAGCAGTGGCATTAGTACACAGCCTTACACAATGATTCAGGGCGCAGCATATGCACTGAACCTTGTTTTCAGAATCGTAAAAGGCAACGGAGTGTGTAATTTCTTTACACTCCAAAAGCAAATTCGTACCAGAGAAAAAAGGGACGTGCAAAGCAGATTCCACTCAAGTCAAAGTTTGTCTCACAGAGAAGAAAGTAAGGATTTATTCTTAACAACCTAACACCTGACAGTAAAAAAAATAAGCTTACTTTGCATTGCTGGCATTCTGTGGCTGGCTACTGAGCAATGACATTTAAATGTGATTAAACCACCTCACCTGCTTCTCCCAAGCAGGTACGATGAACCATAGTTATACACATTTTGTATTTTGAATAAACAAATGTTTGAATTAAAAGAGCATATGGCTAATGCAATGCAACTACTGGATGGCCATAGTCTACAAGTCAAAACAAAATATCCCATTTAGCAGGGTATTTCTTAAAAAAATTAAATTCCTCCCATGCTTTCCATGTCAAACTATGTTGTTTCCATGTTAATTTATGGTTGTCAATAACCAGTGATAGCATTAAAAAATAGTCAAACTACAAAAGCACACAAGATTGTTTGGTTTTTGCATTTGAGTAACTATAAAAAAGATTTTGTTTAGCTCCTTCATTCATGAAATTGTAGAAACTCTCTTTACACCAGCTGCCAAAGTCGGTCATTTAAATGCAGCATTTGACTGCAAGTTTTAGTGTGAACAGATAAAAATAGATCAACCAGTGTCACCGGGGAAGACATATAATCATTAAAGTAATAGGTGGCGCGTGAATAGAAGGTTTAACACTTCTCCTCAACATCTGCCATGATAATAGGCTCACTTATGAAAATGGGAAGAAAAAGAAAAAAAAAAAGAAACATAATTATTCCTTCTTTATCTCCAAAACAATTGACTGGAGAAGTATTCCTGAATAACTATCGTCACAGCGATTTGCAATTTCAATTATTCCAAACCAAAATGAGCTGGAAACAAATAAACATGAAAAAAAAAAAAAAAAACAGTCTCATTGTTTGAATTTCCTGTGAGATGAGAGCACCTGTATTTCCTCTAAGTGATGTCTGTCATATATGATTTCCAATAGTCACAATTGAACCGCTGAGGTCATGTGCCGTCATCTGCTCCATAATTGAACACAAAGGTGATGCTTTGAGTTGAAACAAATCTGGAAGTCATTATTTCCCTCATTGATGCTGACGAGGAGAAAAAACTTGTAGCAAATAGACATCCTAATACACTTATAATGTGAACAAGATCATTCACATTATCTAGTTTCCACCAATCACTACAATATGTGTGGGCTGCTGCTCTGCATGTATCTCTGAATGCTCGGCACCCACATCCAGCATCGTTGCCAAGTACATTGTTGTAGTTTGACTCCTTGGTGCCTTTACATACGCAGACACTTGTTTTGTGTATTACAGCCATAGTGATGCGAAAAAATATATATATTATTTGTGGACATAATGTGCCATAGTTACACAATCTCACTCACTGTTCTTAAACACTCACAGTCAAATCACAACAAACTCTCCACCTCAGATAGCGTATTTCTTTCAGGACATGTGATCCATCCATCTTTCAGCGTTGCACCCAATTAAAGCTTTTTTTTACCCACGATGAAATGAACCAATTAAGCGGTGCACTTCTGCTTGGGCAGAGGTGCATCTCAAATAGGGCTCACACTTACGCCCAGCAAACGTTCGTCTAATGGTGTTCATCCATGTGCTTTGGTGAATCATAATGCACTCACACTCGAGTAACTGGAACACGACAGGAAACAATCCGCTACTTTCTGCACATAATCCATCTATAAAAGTGGAAAGCGGTAGTTAAAATTAGTATGGGTTCAAGAGCATAAAAGACCATACTTGACCCGGGAAAAGATGAAAAAAAAGTGTAAGCGAGGCGAGTAATGTGTGTTTTTATTCCCACTATACGTTAGAAGATATTTGCTTTGACAGTCTCATATTTAACAACAATCCCTCCTGAGCCATGGTTTTTAGTCTTGCAGATATTATAAGATTCTGCAAACTCAGGAGGATTCATCTTGGTATTATGCCGCATCATGCTTTATAAGGACATCAACGTCGTTTAGGTAAAACAGTAATGATACTTCAGGAGCTGAGATTTTGTTTAACCTGCCAGGATGACAGAGTGTCTGTGTTAAGACGATATAAAGACTGTCTCATACATAATGATTTCTGTGACAGAAGCAATTGTGATTTTACTCCAAATTGGAATTTTATCTCAAACTTTGAAATCATCTCATATAAAGTTTGCATCAAGGGAGCCTGGAGAGTGAAATAATCTGAAAGTGTAAATGAATACTGAGGGAAACCCGAGACTCGTAACTGAATAGGAGACTTATGATGCAAAGTTCTAACAATGTATTGGCCATAATGTAACAAGAGGGACTGGAAATCAATAGGTATGAAAAATATTGCAGAAAATCAGACTGCCAATAACGTGGCATCGGATAATGTCAGTTCAGTTTCAGCTCAATGAGCTTTGTTCAAGTCAGCTGATATGCATGAGTGAAAAATGCCTTCTGTTGTAAGCTGAAACTCATCTCTCTCATTTTTTGGGGAGGAAAAGATGAACACTTGAACCGTCCATTTCCTCTGATTCTACCTCTGTGACTGACAAGTTTAAAGATCCTTCTGTTCTTCTTCGGAATAATAAAAACCGATCAGTTTTTGATCATTATTCTTGTAATGAATGTGTTTTTACATCTATCGTCAGACATTCTGTCACAGATTTATCTATACACTTCATACAACGACCCATTCGTGATATCAATCATTTCCAGGTTGCATTTGGCTAAGCATATTCAACAATTTTAAAATGTTTTTTTTTTTTTTTTAAGGAGTTTCCAAAATAGTACTCCTGATCTCTTGCTCACAATTGCAAAGCAAAGTCCTGACTTGTGGTGACACCGTCACAGCAGGTGACATCGGAAAACTCGGAGTGACTGCAAATATCATCAACACCTGCTAATTAATGAAGCTGAAATCACAACTTGGAGTCAAAGTTTCCTCGGCATCTCAATTTTAGTCCCATTTTCTTCATTATTTAAAACGATGTGCATTCTAAATCTCATATTGCAACTGTTTACATTTGTTTCCTCACTGACTTCACAAGCGCTACATCAGCCATAATTTGGAGCATATGCATGATCGCCTTATAAATATTTCATCACGGTGGGTTGAATCATGGCATCGTGATTTAGAATGCACTGCAAATACAGTTTTTGCAGATGAAATAGAAATGATTTCTTCATGTTTTTTGAGGAAAAACATGCAATACAGTTGAAACACAAGCTACTAATAATGGCTAAGTAAGTAATACGTTTGTTGCAATATGCAGTCGAGTGCAGCAATGAAAGCAGCAGTCAAAATATTGTCAAAATCATCAACACATCTATATTAAAAGCTGTTTTGTTTTTTTTTCTTCTGTGGCAAAAAATAATGGGTGTTAGTCTCTGGAGTTTCCTAAAATCACTTACATATTGTGGAGTGTGTTATCATATATTTTAACTCCACATTTTGATTTATGAGAAACACAACAGAGGATACACTCCAACTTGTAAAGCTCATCCAGTTGCAGGCCTTAGTGATCAAAACGTCTGCTTCACAACTTGTGATGGAATAAAAAAAAGACAAAAATCTGGCAAGTGATGCGATAATCCTTTATCTCATGTCTTCTTTGTGCTTTCAAAATAGCCCTCTCTCCTCCTCTCTGTGAAATCGGAGCCTGCATGGCTAAGATTAGCAGACCCCCGCCCCTTCAAGCTCCTTGAATCTGACCCCCTGGATGTCGCTCCAGGGGGTCACAGCTACTGTAGCCTCTGACAATCTGAAAAAAAAAGACATGAAGGAGGAAAAAGGATACCTGAGAAGGAGATTGCCTCTCCACTCCCCTCTCATTGATTCCCCACCGTACAAAAAAACATGTCAAAGCACAGGCAACATTTGTACCAGGATCAGTTGAATAAATCCTACAAATTACAAAAAAAAACACACTTTGTTCTCCAGAGATGAATCCTCCATTCATTCATAAAATGTATGGTTTTCATGTAGTTTATTTGGAAGGATGAAAGTAGCCCACAGTATTTACTCCTTTTTATCCAGGCCACATGTAGTTCTGAGGACCCCTTTGTAAAAAGCGCCTTTCCTTTTTTTTTACACCGCCTCACAAAATAAATGGTCACATGCCTTTTAGCTCTCGTTTTATTTTCCCACCAGATGGCAGGTTGGAGACAGACACTTTACACGGGGTACATGGCGACGTGCTCATCAATCCATCAGGCTCATTTCAATGTTAATGGGCAAAGTATCACTTAATTTGCCTCAGATGAGGACGTACTTAAAATGCTGACATTGTATTCTCGTCTCATCATCCGAGATCTATGAGCTTAGGTCACAAAATAATGTATCCTGAAAATCATACAGGAAATTTGGTCTTCCCTTTTTGGCAATCAATCATATTAGAGGAGGCTTTTTTTTTCTTTCTTTCTTTTTAAACAAGGTACAAAAGTCAAAAGCCAAGATCTAAACCTTGCTTTTCCAAATTAAAATGCCCATCACATTTTGAGAGAAAAATAACTCACTGTAGAAAAATAAATATATATATACAGTAGATGCATGATGCATGATGATGTTTGCTGCTCTTCCTGAAGTGTCCCCATGTTCTCTGGGTTGAAGGATGTATCCTCTTCATTGCACTGTGGTGAATGCTGCCAATATACAGCATTCTACATCTATTAATTCTGTACAGCAGACTGTGCTGTGAATAACAGACTGCTGCTATGGATACAGTTCATACATTACAGTACGTATATTGTATTTAAAATTTATTTAATCAAGACTAAACATGAATCAAAACACTGCCGTCCTCACTGATGTCAAACTATCTGAGACAATAACTTGACTTTTCACTCAGATACCTAATAAGAAAACTGAAGTGTAGAAAAAAGTTAATTTAATGTTAATTCAACACACAGATTAATAATAGTATATCTACTAATAGTACAGTATAATTCTATATCTGCTTGTAAGCGCAAGATAAATCTGTGACAGGATGTATGACAATAGATGTAAAAACACATTCATGTATGACAAGAATAATGATCAAAAACTGCTTAACAACTGATCGGATTTTATTATTCTGAAGACAGTTTTTAAACTCGTCAGAGGTAGAATCAGGTAGAATCAGTCAGATAAAGGCCTATATCTGCTTAAAAAAAATCACAAGGTTTTAGAGTCATGGCAAACTATGCATTAATGTGAATAATATTTTCACTTCCAGAGACATGGCTGATATTCAAATGTGAGCACAAAGACAAAGTAATCACGGAACACATCAGCGGGAATACAGCGTCGGCAAATGCCTGTGTCATCCAGGAGAGGCATTTGACAAAGATGCCTTTGTTGGACCTCTGACCTTAACAAGAAGTGCATGAAAAGGAGACTGGGATACATTTTGCACAATGTCATTTCTGCATTCATGACACATGCATACATACTGCTTTGAATGGATAGGACACATTGACTATTCATACATTTAAAACAGCGCGTAACCTTGAAACAATCACTGCGTCAGTCGCCCATTTTAAAATCAATTTCTCCCTTTCACCTATCACATTTTGCAGAAACACTGTCACATGCGCGTATTGTATGCGAGAGGCCAATAACTATGTATGTGTTATGTTTATAACAAACGTACTGTGAGCATAATGTGTCCTAAAGGAATAAATCATTTTCTCTTTTGTTTACTATGGTGCCACATGCAGATGCAGCCCTGAATAGAAAATCCCTGGTTGTTTTTTTCTGAGGCGTTTCAGAACACTTCAATCATACTACCAAAACAGGATAATTAAAATGTCTTCCTTCTCCTCCAAGACACAAATGTATGCATTTCACCAGAGGAATCAGATTCTCCCAGTAGCAGCACACCTGGAGCCGGTTGTGATTCAGTCTTTTGGTCAAGGGCATGTCACAAGAGATGGCTAATTTTGGCTCAAACCTGCAACATTCCCAATCAGGAGATGGTTCTGTTAAGCACCCGGCCATACATATCTGCTGCCCCGGTGTGATTAATCAAAAATATTTGACACATGCAGGCTATTCAATTATCCCCCATGCCAGTGAGCACGGGAAGTTTCCAAGACCCCTAAGGCAGAGAAGTTCTTGCTTCAAGGATTCAAAAGCAACCAGAAGTGCAGTTAAATAGGGCAGCACAACAGCTGGCTTTCCTCAGCAGAGATTTGAATAAATATTTGATGATGGTATAGTATCTGGGATAACACACACACACACGCACGCACGCACACTTTGGCAGTATTGCATGGTTTTATCACCACAATAGCTATTGTGTGAGGCAAACAAAGACGCGTACACATTTGCACATATCTTAGAGCTGGTGTTGTTTGGAAACACCTTTGAGTGGGCTGCGCAGGACGTCTGCTGATAAAACATACGCCAGTGCATCTGGGCTCGAACATCTGGACGGGATTCTGTTGAAACTGGGCAACAAACGTTCAACGTTTTTCGCCCGAATTAACATAAAGTGATGCATTTAGTGGTCGGAAAAGCATAAAGTGGCAACTGTGTTCTGCATGTTGGCTAAAGTAGCATATGGTCTTTGATGGATGCTTCCATTTAAAGAACATTACGGTCTCACCCGTGCAAATTTTTTCCAACATGGTTGACCTCCGCAGTAAATCAGCCCCTTATTCCCACCAATTGACTCATACAGGATCACAACTTGTACCCCAATTTCTTCCATCAGTGAGTTACCGAGCCTCTACATTTCCTCTGGTTTCTTTTTAGAGTCTCTTTTCTGATGGGTGTGATGTATGACGTTAGAAATGATCTGTCTCTATGTAATCATGTATCTCTTCCGAGTACTATGAAGTACTTTGGGTCAAAGTGTATATAAATACTTGTTGCTAATGGCCTTCAAACTATTTTGTAGTCAATGTAAAACCGCTATAAGAAGATGTAGAATATATTAACAACATAATATGCTTTAATATACACGTATTTGATTTTGTAACACTTTCTATTGTGTGCCATTAATCATGATTACTGCAATATTATTTCATCTTCATCATTAATTTGTTTGGAAAATTGAAACGTGTTCGGTTCTCAGCCATCTGAATTAGCAAAGAGTAATGTGGCAGTCGGCTGATCATGACGGACCACTTTTGTTTTGTGTCGCATTACAACCGTTGAAAAATTCATTTTAATCATCTCATTAATACACAGTGTGTCCGACTCGGCGCTTGTGTCATGTGAAATTTGTAAAATTAACGAACAAACAAACAAACAAACAAATATGAATCTTATTGTGGTGACTAAAGTTTTCTCACACTAATCTTCCTATACTTGCTTCATCTTTATTTCTCAAGGTTTTTTAATAATATTGCTTATTAAATTGCTCTACTAGGGCTTTCTAAACAGCAATACAACACATGTTAAAAATACTTAAGCAGACTTACATTAAAACAAATGTTCAGGCAGCATCAACAGATTCAAATCTTGAAGTAATTAGTTCTGTAACTGAAATCTACTGTTGGTTTGTATTTCAATACATACACCAGTACAAAATTGAATAAAAACACTTTATATTCTGACTACAGCTTGTTAATGCTGGCACAATGTGTTATAATTTTGATGTAAGAGCTAAGGTATCTGCCACGTCTGCAGCAGGAATTCATGCCTTCTTGTAATGATGGATGCAATCGACTGTGAACCGCCTCCATTGCTGTTTAATGGTTTGTAATCAGAGATGTCGTGCTGCAACTTTATCATCTGAACAGTGAGGGAGTGTCTTACCTGTTGTATTTCTCTCTCATTACTCATGCAAATATACATGATGATTACAAATGAATAGTGACACAATACCTCCCAGTTAATTGTACAAGTGGAAACCATTACGGCTTCTTCTTTTTTCTCTCTCGCTCCTTCTTTAAAGGCGCTTCATTGTGAGGGAAAGGCACGCAGAGTGGCTGCCAGGGTTGTTATGTATATATCCATAGCTTCCTGAGGCAGATGATTGGGGGTGCTCTAATGCTGTTATACACACTAGGATGCCAAAAGGAGTTGTTATGGATGCACTCAGTGCTTGTTTTTCTTTGAGGTGAGGTCACAAGCCCAGATTGTTCCAGACCTCCTGCGTGGCACCACATGAGGTCCAGTTTGCAGAGTGCTAGAAGGATAAAAAAAAAAAAGAAAAGAAAGAAAGAAAGAAAAAGGGAAAAAAATAAACTGCTGAATCCGTCCACCCTTTAAAAAAATATACTCTAAAGTGGTTTTAGCTTTATTACAGTTCACCAGATCCGTAATCATCAGACTGACTTAGTAAATGTTAGCTAAATGATTACAGTCATTTTCCCTTTTAACATTAGTGCTCAGATCAAGTCCCCAACCAGTGCTGCTTTAGTAACAGATACAATGTTTTTTGTTTTTTTTCTTTCTTTCTTTTTGAATGTAGTTACAAAAAAAATGTGACATTTTAATGGATCATATAATTTATTTTATTACATGTTAACAAATGGATTAAAGAAAAAAAAAAAAAAGATTGTTGTGTTGATTTGAAGTACCTCAAACACTGAGGGCTAAAATCTAAAATGCTCAAAGGGGAACAATTTAACATCAGCTACCAGTCATACCACCTCAGAGAATAGTCCAAACACCCATTAATCAAGATGTTTCTGCTGTAATGCTGTTGAACCTGATTCAACAGAAAATGACCTACATGCTTGTTTAAATTAGAAGTAGAGCTCCCCCGCAGAGTGGTACAATTGATCTGTAAAATTAGCCTTTTATCTATCTAGTTGTGTTATCAATGTAAATGGGTAATTGACAGAGATGTGTATTTTTTTCCCAAAGAAATGAGAATCCTGTGCAGCAGGTTGTGTTGATGTTAAAAAACAAACCTTGTACATATTCACATTAAACTGTTCTGATGAGTCACACATCTGCACAACTTCTCTTTTTGACTTCATCACAGGAAACACGAGGAGACATAATCCTTTAATCTACAGCCTGAATTCACTGGCAAGAGTTTATTTTTCCTCAGATGACCATGATGTTTTGTGCCGAACTACTTTCATTGAATTTGGATTTCAAATCAGACCTCAGTTATATGGACACACAGCTGCTAGAAAGAAAAAAAAAAAATCAAAGGGATCCATCACTGACCCCAATTTTCCAGGGCTACTTCATAATTCAGTTTGATCTGAATACATTTTTCTTGCCTTCACAGCAAACTCCACTGATTTGCCACAGAATCATAGACAGTGCTAATGAGAAGTGGAAGACTGAAACTCCTTCAAAGTCGTCAGCGCACAATATGAAGGATAGTTTTTCTTCATGCTAATTTGACTTTAAATGTAATACACGGCTACAAAAAAAGTAATTTCACCTCAATGTAGATCATAACTTTCAAAAAACTTCAGCATCTGAAGCTAAATGAAGCTCTGTTCAAATGCTTCATGAATCCTTTATGAGTAAATATGCCATGCAGAGGTTAGCAACAGAGGTTGGGCATTATTTGGCTAAGCTCCCGATCTATAGACAGACTGTTTCACCTTCTGTTATTTACTGTATGAATTAACTCATGAATCATTCACAAAGCATCTATGAAGGAGCAAGACGGACACATAAATAAATAATCTCACTATGCCAGGCCTGTGGGTATGGGGATCTGGCAAATTGTGATTTTTCTTTTTGTCTTCTCTTGCTGGGCTGTGCCTCCTTCAATCCTTGAGACAGACAGACACACAAATTGGTGCATGCTTTTTCTCTCTCTCTGTCTCGGAGCATTTTTGCCAAGAGTGAGTTGGATGCTAAAGGTGTGCAGAAATGATCATTACTATCTAGCAAGTTCTGCCTGCAATACCATGGCAACGGAAGGCAAATGTGACCATGAGATGTGTTCCAGTAGCTGGCAAACTCAAAAGCACAGCCCTTCAAGGACTTGGAGTAAACAGACACATTTGCGCAATGGAGTGGAGCTGATAGGTGTTTCATGTTCAGGGTTTATAACTCATTTCAGTGCACGTCCACATTTTTCCCCCTCTTTTTGGCAACTCAGTGTCATTCTATAATCCCTATTTTGGATGACATACTATTCTGGAGAGTTATCTGAGCTGAAATTCCCATCGGACATAATTAAGGAAAAAACTTTCTCTGATTTTAAGATACTGCAAGACTGATGGAGGACATTTTTATATCATCATGAGTTCATAGAATTTTTTAACTGACTGTGGCCTGGGAGAGTATCTTTTACTGGCTGACTCAAAAAGGCTATTGAATAGACTGAATAGAACACAATCAGCAATCACTGAAACCAGCCCAGTATCTTTTTGTTAAAACAAATCTAGCATTTTGTTTTTGCAGTCTTAAGAGCGCACGACGACGTGCAGCTACGAGACGAGAAGCAGTGGGATATCAGTTATTTTTGACAGAAACCCGCTACACAAGGAGGAACTAGCATCAGACATACAAAGATGCAAAGTGGCAACAAGCTGTGCGAAAACTGGCGAAGAAAAGTGCAACTTTATACAAATGTCCTACAGCGCATGGAAAACGGAACAATAACACTCATGTTGATTCCCACAGAGAACATGATAAGAACACCAAGAGCAGAGCCACAACCAAACCATACAGTCAAAGCTGAATATCGAACTTACAGAATTGTGTTACTGTGTTTGAAATCCTGCTTCAGATACATGTTTCCATCTGTGTGTTCAAAGTGTTCAAATACTTTAATATTGGGATGGCCCCAAATTGCAAATCAGTGGACTTGTTAATGTCTGTTTTAATATAATTTAATTTATTTATATGGCATGTTGATTCCCTTTGACCTTTACTCATGTTATAATATGAATATAAACCCGTAACTCTGGCAACGTTTGTACGGTAGCACATTATAATCTCACAGTGAGATCATCTTAATATAAATAAATGATATTAATGCAGGTGAATTCAGCCTTCATATAACTCAAAGTGATGTACTGATTATTGTATTCAGTTATTAGAGACCTTGAGCTAATGACTAGATAATTTATTTCATTGCTATAGGAGGAGCGATTTTCCCATCCGTCAGATTTTTAATGGGTTTTTGACAAAATCATGTTTCTTGTCATCGATTTATGAATTGTGATGAGCTATTTTGACATGTACCAGCACACTGCATGACAGAAATGTCAAGCCAGGACCTCAACGGAGACATGATGACATGACTGTCGGGGATTTGATTTGGTGTTTTGCATATCAGGGTTAAAGAAAGAATGGAATGCTTAAATCAAAACAGTGAAATGAATTGGAAATAAATTGGCTATTCATTATTTGAATATCACCTTCAGCAAATATTTTAATTGTTAAACTCTCTCTTGAGTGGCCTCTGAAAAATGTTAAGCATTTCAGTAATGTTAATAACATAACACTGAATTCATATCTTCAAGTTCATGTCTGAAAATTTGATTAATTCCGCTTGATGACTTTTCAAAGAGGTGAAGTGAACTTGGATGTCCTCCCACAGGTAGAGGTCTCTGCTAACTCCCCATTGCCTCCTAAATCTTTTTTTTTTTTTTTTTTTTGCTGAAGGGCAGCAAGGTTAAGCAGGTTCAACAGAGCAAATAAATAATGAATTCAATAAGGGTAATTAAGAAAGCACATCAGACGAGCAGCACACGACCTCACAGGCCCCAGACTTAAAACCCCTGTGCAAGCCCTTTTTCTTCTTTAAACTACGGCTTCATGACTCCTGTTACAACTCCAATTTCAGGTCATTTTCAGAGGTACAATGCCTAATCACCTTAATTATCTCACACTGTGGTGAGACAGTTATTTATCATTATTAGTCTGTCTTGTGAAATGAAGGTTGCAATTTGTTGATGTTGACACTGGGAGGTGAACACTTGTCACCGCTGTACAGCCACGTCAAGAAAAGGCTTAATAGTCCTCCCATGGGTCTTGTCATATTGATCCAGTTGATGAAGCACGCTATAAGCAATATATTAGAGTGAACCAAAATCAAAGATAATCCCTAAATAACAATGCCAAAAGTATAATGACTGATGCAAATGACTAAATCCATTTCATCAAGGCTCAGGCAGCTTTACTTTGCTAATTGCTCCCTGAGCATCTTCAAATCGTTACGCTAGTATTGTCTTTTTAAATGAAGTGATGTCATTTATTGTATACAACCCGTAGTCACAACGAGGGATGTCACAACGATGGAGGTCACATTCACTGAAATATGCTATACAGCATATACTTGATATGTGGAGTGTACTTGTTATAGCAAATTGTCACATCTCTGATACATCACGCTCATGAGTCATGTTGAAAACCGGCAGTTTAAAAACCTGATGACAGGTTTCAGAAAACTCAACAGACTAGCTTTAAAAACTTTTGATGCGAAAATGTAAACTTTTGATGCCAAAATTGCAGCACGGCACTGAGTATTTTCCATTACAGCAGGAAAATGCTTTTCATTCGGTGGGCTGATAGCAGTACATTAACACACTTGATGTGGCTCTAAATCCCACCATGCCTCAATGCTCAAAGTCACACCCTACATTGTCCCTGTATGTTTCACACACTACATGCCAGCTGACTCTTGACTTACAGTCAATGGGATATGGCTTCAGCACTTAAAGCCCTTTGTTGCCTATTCCAATTGTAATTAACTAAATGACAATTAGATCTGGTTAACCGCACTGGTTGCCATTAATTTCCAGAAGGCAACAGATTAAATCTGTCTATTTACAACTGCTGTATACATGCTGACCCAGATGCACCGAAGGGCTCTGACTCATTATACGATCTCACGCTTGATGCACGTGATGCACGTGCATGTCAAATTTAGTCTGCAGAGAAACAAAAGAGATGAGATTTTTTTTTTTTTAACCGTGTGCATGTATGTCATTGCCTTGGAGACATGACGCAAGTCACTAAAGGACAGGTATGATACATACAGTGGGCGGTTAGATGGGTTAGTTTATGGGCAGGTCTGTACATTGGTTGTTATCATTAATTCCCTTAAGGGACTTCATATGACAGAGAACATACGTCATGTCTAACAGACATATCAATCATGACAGTAACCCCATGGCTCTCTCCAGTCCAGGTTGATGGCAGATGTCAAAGGAAAAACTAAAAGTTTAAAAGAAGTCCTTCAGTAGTTTCAAGTCGTGCTCTCAGACTGGCAGCTCCAAATAGCGGAACTAAGAGGCAACGATTTCAAAAGCAAATACCAAGAGACAATGCAAAGAATACGAATAAACAATATGCAGCACACTGACACAAGCGTGTCCACATGATTTCTGCACGCCAACGAATAAGTCAATGAATGTGATGCTTGTATTAAATAGACATTTCCTGCAGAAAAGGTAAGAACCTTGGCCAGTGCACATACCAAACAGAAGAAATCCATACAGAATATGAAGATGTCTACAGGAGATTAAGGCAGAGTGGAGAGCTCTATGTACCTGCTTAGATTGAGATTAAGAACTAATATTGATTTTAATTCTTTTTTTTTTTTTTTCATCTGTTCAGCTTTAAGTCACTTAATGGGAATCCAATGGGAAATGTAACTTAGAGCTCAGGCTTGAGGACTACCGCATTGATTTGCCTGTTTACATACAGAGTACTGTATATACATAAATGTCTGGGCTCAAATTATATAAACAGAAAAGGTTTAGTTTTCTAAATACTACATTTGCATGGAATTATATAGAAGTGGTGTCTCATGATTGCTGGTTTTCACCATAGAACAGCCAGCAATTTGTCTCAGCAAGCAGTGGATTGTGATGAGTGTGCATGTTGAAGTGCGTGATGGTGATTGGGGGTCTCTCTCCTAAGGTCTGCTGTCTATAACATGCCTCCCAGGTGGAAAGTGAAACATGAATGACGATGGTTCGTGTGAAGGTGAGCTCTGTCGGTTGTATGATTCCATGCCTCGTGGGGTCCCTGACAGTGGAAAAGACACTCGAAAGTAAGAAAGGACAGAGAAGGAAAGAGAGAAACAAAAAAACAAACTTTAAACATGTGCTAATGCCACAGTGCGTTTGTCAAGATGATGTATCTCTTCCTGACTATGCTGAGAGCTGAGACGGTTGTGGGAGTTGTGTGAAAATCCATAGCTGAGGTGCAAAGACGTAGTTAAATTTTCACAATGATATACAGTGCTTAACAAATGTATTAGACCACCTGCTCTAGAGCACTTTGAGTTCTCTGGAGAAACTTTTTGGTCCTTAAGAACATTTTTTTGTTTGTTGAACTAAATGCTATAAAAAAAAGTTCTTTAAGTCACACTTGTTTTTTGGAATGCTAATTACTGGTTCTTTACCCATTTGTTTACCCATTTACAGCATCTGGTGTTTTGAAGAATCAATTGGTAAAAGGTTCATTGCAGAACCAATCCCAATCCAACCAGTTCCCTTGTGGCATCACCATGAAGAATCACTTTGACTCTAACTCAAACCTTTATTTTTACTTTATCTTTACTTTGAGTTCCTGGAGAACATTTATTTTTTTTTTTTTTTGCTGTTTAAGGTTCTCTCTCTCTCTCTCTCTCTCTCTACATATGTGTGTGTGTGTGTGTGTGTGTGTGTTTTTTGCAATGACATTCATTCAACCAGTTGAACCAGTCATTGCAAACACTGGTTCTTTGAGAATCCAATGGGTAAAGGCCCAACAAAGGTTCCCCTATGGCATCACCATGAAGAACCACTTCAGGTTCCATCTCATCTCAACCCTTTATTTTTAAGGGTGTATAAATAGCATATTTTGCTTCGACTGATGTTCAGTAAGAAACAGTAATCAAATAACCAAACTGATGAGTAAAAAAGAGAAAACACAATGTAGTGCACAGTTCTCACTGTACAGGGCATCATTAAGTCAATAAAACAAAACACTTTTGTTCTGGATGCTTCTATTGCATCAGAACACATGGATGTTTTCCACTCCTTGCTGAAATGTGGCAATGCCTTTATTTGCATAGACCTGATGAAGACATCACAAACACGGCTCAGCTTGCACACAGATCTCTCCCACTCCTTGCAATACATTTCCACAGTGTTGACTCCGCTTGGCAGCAGTGATCAAATCCTTTTTCAGCAGAGAGGGGAATGTGTGGGCGATCCCACTTTAGCGAGGGATAGCCAGATGAAAGTGCGCAAACGTGCTTTTGTCGCTGGGAGCATGTCCCTCGCAAGAAGAGAAACACGACTAATTTTGAGGATGAATCATTGCAATCAGAATTCATTGTGATGGTGTTCTTCATGGGAAAACACACCATTGGCTTCAGCTCTAACATGATAATAAGCGGTTGTGTAACCTGAGCACATTCATTTCAGATGATTCGACCATGCTGGGACTTACAGGCAAAGCACTCTGTGTTCCGATCCTAATAAGCACAACACTTTAACAACATTTAATACTCAAAGTGAGTGCATGTATGTAAAGAACAAGGCAAGGTTCATGCCAAATATTTTTACATAGTTGAATTAGATTTGATTTTCAACACTATTGCGCACACATATCTGGTAGCTGCTCAGTATAAGCAGTTGTCTTCTTCAGCTTTTCCAGAGCTTGGCTCGCCTCACAGACTTTGCCAGTCCATCCAAAGAAGCTTTACAAAGCAAAGAGTTGGCATAGATCAGGCTCTTTGGTGAGTCACTGAAAATGAAAAGCTTATGCACATTACTCTAACACTGAATGATTCCTGTTTGAATGAATACAGCCCAGAAGAGAAAATATTTAATGCTCAAACTGATTATTTATATTCTATAATACTCTACACTCATTCTGCATTTGATGCAGTCTGTTTTTTATTTTTGCACAGCGTCCAAACTTTTTAGGAATCATGGTTGTACCAGACAGAGAAAAAGAACCTGAAATAAACATCCATATAACTACAAAGAAGTTTCTCTTTTTAAAATTATATTAGTTTTGGTAATATTTATTTAAATTGGTTATATGATGGCATTTATTTGGATACACAGATATGCTTTAGCTTTAAAACAGTGTCTACAGGGAGCATTAAGGTCCAATCTAGACTGATTATCGGCTTAATTGGGAGTAATAACAAATGTGAAATGAGATGTGACTAACAGGGATTTATAACAGTTCCTGCTCACAAAAATAACCTCCTGTGCTTTTTGATATTATTCAGTTATGTTTATAGAGTTCTAATGTTTTCATCCTTACATTAACTGCAGCACATTTGTGTTATAATCCAATAAATAACCAGCTACTGTAGCATGTTTAACTTGGATTTTATTCTGGTTTAAGTTAGTGTGATTGTATGAAATGACATCTTCCTACCATATGACACAGGAACGACAAAGGAACAGCAGCAATGACGAGTTGTTCAGGTAGCTTTGACTCAGCAAGATGCTGACATCAAGATGGATGAGGATTTTTAAAGGCGTGCCTTGGTGAGCACAAAGATGGAGCATGAAGATAATAGCTGTCAATATTGGATAATTAATATAAAACAAACATTGTACCTTAAATCCAAATTTATGTTTGCGCAGTGAATGATATTGCAATATTGTTTTTTTTTTTTGTTGTTTTTTTTTGGACACGCTCTCACTCATGTGGAATCACATCTGGGCAGACAGAATATTATGACAGCAGTGATATGATGCATCTTCTAACCCTTTTATTTAACCAAGCAGGCCGGGCAGAGAAATACTAATTTATGAAAATCTAACCAGCCAGGGAACGTGGTTGAATTCTGCAATGATGTGCACGTGAAAATATTTGAGTATGTTTTTTTTTTTTTTTTTTTTTTTCAAACAGCAACAAAACAAATGTGCCAAGAAAGGAATGACTCGTGTTTGTCAAAAACATAAAAAAACAATCACACACGGTGGATGTAAGACATATTTACAGAACTGATGTTATTTAGAGAAGGGACATTTCTGGAGAAATGTATCAAATTTGGCTTTAACGAACACAAATCTAAACCTCATCACTGAAGTCATGCTCATCAGCTGAATGTATTTGAAATGAGCATATTGCCAAGGCACTCACTTAACAAGCCACTCATAGAGTAATTAACAGATGGAAGAGCAGCCTGTGGTGTATTTCAACAAGAAGTTTTGACGTACATTTTAATTACTGACAATTTTCCTCCTATTAGTTGTATTTCACAGATTTTGACGGGGATATGTAGGTCTGCTCTGTCCTCCAGAGATGACTCACGATGTCAGCTCAATTCACAGAGCCTTGTTCTCAATCACGTTACTCGACGGTGACTTTGTGCTCAACAGCTTTGGGGGTGGGGGTGGGTCAAATTTAAACTTCAATATGTGGCTTCAAAATGCGACGACAAAGCAATTTTGTCTGCACCTCACAAAATGAATCCCGTTCTTCTGCAGTCATTGTCAGGCACCTTTTTTTAAATCTCAAACTTAAACATGAAAATATTGCTAAAGATGTTGATGAGGTGGAGAACAAATGTTGATGATGATGATGGTGTATCATTGAAGTCAGCTGCTAGCTGAACAGGTCGGATATGAATGACAAGCTGGAAGCTGGATAGCAGACATGCTGGATTACAGACTGAGTCAATGGCTATGGGCTATCAGGCGAATAAGTTACTGAGACGTGGTCACAGATCATAAGAAAAAAAAAAAGAAAAAACAGCTTGTTTGACTGTTTTCACACTGAGTTTGTTTGTTTTTTTTCTGAACTTGAGGTCAATCTTCCCACCCTAACCCCACCAGTCTGCTTTCAGGCTTGTTTACCACTGTTCCGATTCATGGTATGTTTGTGCTCTTGCCATCGAAAGAGATGTTTACCACAGCTTCAAGGAAACAATGACACCTGCAGTAAAAAAAACAACAAAAAAAAAACAAACACGCAGAAATTGCACAGGCTTGTACGTGCTGAAAATGAATAAAACACGAGCAGCCGTCTTCCAATATACCCTCACAGCATGTTATTCTCATGCAAATGAGACAAGATATACAAGAATCTACCGCTGCAACTAAGGAGTGATGATTATGTTGATTATCAGTTAATCCACTGATTATTTTCTTAAAATAATCAATGAATTATGAAGTCTAATATCACTTCATCTCAAAGCCAGCATTAACATATTGAAATTTATTCACAACTTAAATAGATTGTTTATAAAACAAATAAAACCAGCAAAAATCCACTTATATGCATCAGCTGAAAGATTTTAGGAAACTATATTCTAAACCAAGACGTGTGCACAAATGTTTACTTCACATTATATGCTTAGCACTATGGTTAGCAGGAAGGTTCCTGATTTGAACCCTGGTTCTCTCCGGGCACTCCAGCTTCCTCACACAGTCCAAAGACATGAAGGTTAATTGCTGACTCTAAAAGTGTGAATATGAGTGTGAATGGTTGTTAGTCTCTACATGTCAGTCCTGTGATGAACTTGTCCAGGGTGTACCCTGCCTCTCGCCCAGTGTCAGCTTGGTTTGGCTCCAGCCCCTGAGGATCCTGATAAGGATAAGCAGTAACATTTTATAATGTGTACACCCTATTAAGCATTAGTTAAGCATGAATAAATACTGAATTCATCATTTATAACACGAGTACGCATTAGTATGTAGTTTATAAACACAGTTACAAATGTTTTACTCATCATTGATAAGCACAGTAGTTATGGATTAGTAAATACTGAATTCATCATTTATAAAGCGTGTTTCTGACGTAAATACTCATTAGTATATGGTTTATAATCAGTTATAAATGTTTTACTCTTCTGTACTAATGGTTAGTTAATATGTTAGTAGATGTTTTATAAACACTCACAACTTCAATTTCCAATGGATGACCTATAAACAACTATAAACTGTTTTTGACAGACGCCACAAGCAGCCCGCATCAATTTATTAACACAGAGCACCTCCCGCGGGCGGAAACCAGACACAGAAAAACAATTTGGTGGATTTTCAAAATAAAATACCCCGTGTAAACTGCCAGATGTAAAAACAGACAAAAGCAATACTAATTAACTACATAGCATATTTACACACATAGAAGCATATTTACACATGCAGAAGCATATAAACCAAGAAAATTACCAAATCTGAGCAAGTAAACAAAGTTTGGCGGGCTAAACGCTCTGCCTCTGAAACGCTCCTGGTGGGGTTTGAAGTTGCGTGCAGGACGGACCAAAACAGCATTGCAGCCGCGATGTGACAGATACGTGTCCAGTGGGTCCTATCTTCAAGAATAGTCTAAAAATGATTTAAGACAGATAAAATAAATATACTCAACACATGATAATACAGGAAAAGGAATTTTACGACACTACATAAACAAAGTGCATCTCGTCTGTTTGGCTTGGAACGTTTACGCTGAACTTGCAATCCCGCTCTTAACACGTCATCAACGTGATGACGGTGGGAGGCGGCAACACTTTACGTTAACGCTCCAAGGAGCAGACGTTTCTGATCGGTGCAGCTAAGATGAATGGAGAGATGAAGATGGAGAACTCTGACCTAAATTGTCAAGTCAGGCAGACGCAGCCCAAAAAGAATGCCGGTGTGGAGATGGATATATCGGAGTCAGCGGCCGCCACCAGCACTAGTGGTGAGTATGTTTTTTTTTTTGCTGGCTAGCTGGCTAGCTAACGTTAGCTTGTCGGCAGCTAAAGGCGTTTGCTCCACGACTAACGTTACTACTGCGAGATGTATAATGTGTATTATTGAAGAGAAACACATTTCAGGACCTGTATCATCAGAACAGACATGTCCTGTGATTTTCAGCCTCCTTTCATATTTAGTAGAGGGGCAATACCTGACAGTAATATTCTCAGCTGTCGGGTTGTGCCTGCTTTAAAGGGTAATACAATCATAGAAGGCTAAAAAATCACAGGACATGTCTGTTCTGATGGTACAAGTCAATCATATGTAATGGAGGCCGGACTATATACGGATATATTGAATAGAAATTAATACTTAAACATTTATAATGAACTGTTTGTTTCTTTTAGGTGTGTCCATGGCCCCTACTGCACAGCTGGTGGACAAAAAGAAATCCCACAAGTTGGAGATGTGTAAGCTGAAGGTAGAGTTGCGAAAGGAGAAGATTGATAAGCTTATGAAAGAGAGAGACTACCTAAAAAATATGTAGAGAAATTCCTGTGTAGTTGGGTCTTGCTGTGTAAGGAATGAGAGGGAAGGCTGTGTTACTTTGTGCCATATTAGCCTAATTTATGTGTTTGAATCTATTTTAACAGGTCCCACCCAGTCTGCTGGTCTCCATCTTCCTCTTGTGTGATCTCAGGGGAGGAGTCCCCTGATGGTATGTCTGACTCCTCCTCTACTGCATCCTCAGAGGAAGAGGAGAAAAAGAGGAGGAATTCCAAGGAATCAGTGCACTTTGTTTTTGTAGTGTCGTAAAATTCCTTTTCCTGTATTATTTTATCATGTGTTGAGTACATTTATTTTATGTCAAATATTTTTTAATTTTTTTTTGAAGATAGGATTTAGAATTATGTTAAATTGTGACACTGAAATATTTCTGACTATATTTTTTGATACAGAAAAATTTTACTGTTTTCACACAAAGATTGTATTTGTTGTACTTAAACTTTTGTGATCTACTGTTGGTGTTGGCAAGTTTTTATTCGTCTTTTTACATCAACAGAACAGTTGTACAGTTACAATATGTTGGGAAGTTGCAATAAATATCAATGCAGTATGTTCTATATCCTTTTGTGTTGTGTCTCTCCTTGGTCTGTTAAGATACCTGAAACTTTTGTGAGTCTTGAGGCATTGCCAGCCTTTAAAACTCATTCATAAATGCTTTATAAGGCATAGATAGTGGCCACTTTAGATGAGTTCACACAAAATACTTAACGAGTAGTAAGTGCTTTGGAAATGCCTGAATTCATGAATTCCTGCATTAATAACTGTTTATAGGTCATCCATTGGTAATGGAATTTGTGAGTTTTTATAAAGCATCTACTAACACATTCACTAACCATTAGTACAGAGGAGTAAAACATTTATAACTATGATTATAAACCATATACTAGTGAGTATTTACGTCAGAAACACGCTTTATAAATGATTAATTCAGTATTTACTAGTCCATAACTACTGTGCTTATCAATGATGAGTAAAACATTTGTAACTGTGTTTATAAACTACATACCAATGAGTACTTGTGTTATAAATGATGAATTCAGTATATATTAATGCTTAACTAATGCTTAATAGTGTGTACTCATTATAAAGTGTTACTGGATACGCTGTTAAGGAAAACGGATGGATGTGTGTTAATAAACTATATGTTAGAGCTGGAACTTTGTCTTTTTTTTTTTGCTAAATAGAGAGCAATAAATTGATGTGTTACGCCAAAACCCCATTGCACGCGTCTCTGGAGCGTTGCATACGCGCCGCGATTTTGGTCCGTCCTGCACGCGACTTCAAACCCCACTGGGAGCATTTCAGAAGTGAGCATTCAGCCCGCCAGACTTTGTTTACTTAAACCCTATTCGCACGGGATTAGTATTACCTGGGGACCTCTGGTAATTTGTAATGATTGCGGAGGACGTCTGTGATCTTAATCCCGTGCGAATGCGCCATGTCAGTAATTTGTAAAGTAAAAATTCCCCCGCAAACTACCTACTATATTTCACCAAAGACTAACGTCCCGTGGTAATACTAGTCCCGTGCGACTCTGCATCTCAGTAATTGAGGGGCATTTTTTGTTTTTGTTGTTTTTATCGCGCGCCTTTTCTACTTCTTCCCCGGTTGAAACCATACTGTACGGGTTGAAACATGGAGGCTGCGGTGGAAATTATGAGCGGCATTTTCGAAGGCGTTTTAGGTGCAAACACGGGCTCGTATCTGGTACTGTGGCTCGCCCCACACAGCTACCAGTTGCAGGGTTTCCTCCCGGGTCCAATGCCTGTTCTTTTTCCGCGTTGCCGCCATCTCGCTTTCGCACTGCACACGCGACAACGGATTGCGACATGCGCACGGCTTTGACGTCACATCCGGGCCGTAATGTCAGTAAATTCGAGTAAAATACAGACTCACTTATCCCCTGCGAATGCACCGCAAGAAACACAGACGTGGGGGGGTAATTTACAAATCACCAGAGGTCCCCAGGTAATACTAATCCCGTGCGAATAGGGCTTTACTCAGATTTGGTCATTTTCCCGGTGTATGTTCTTCAAAACATGCTTCTACATGTGTAAATATGCTACATAGTTAATTAGTTTTGCTTTTGTCTGTTTTTACAACCGGCAGTTTGCACGGGGTATTTTATTTTGATAATCCACTGGATTCTCTTTGCTTTTTCTGTGCGTGGCTTCCGCCCACTCGAGGTGGTCTGTGTAAATTGACGCGTGGTGCTCGCGTCAAGCATCAAAAATAGAACATACGCGTAATTCACGTGGGGTTTGCGCGTTAGGATTCTGGTGGATCGATCGTAACATTAGTGACTCTTTACATTGCCACTTTCAATAATCTCCATGGGCACGGACTCAGAAAACACGAGATATTCTACTTTTAACTCTTTATAGGGCACTCATTGAAATACTTGGAAATTTAAAATTTCAACCCTGGAGTGTTATTGGTGGATATAAGAAGACTTTTTTTTCTTTGACTTTTTAAAAAAAAGTTTATGTTTTAGGCTGCAAATCAAAGTCAAAGAAGTTAGCGTATATGGTCACTTGCCCACCTTGGGTAAAAAAAATATGTGGAACATTTGGACAGGCCTGGTGGGGTTTGGCCGTTAGGGTGTATTGTCTGTAATTTCTTTATCCATGTCCTCTCAGCTCGGGATCTCTGGGCGTTATTCCAGTCCGGGTTCATCTGGATGATCGTGACCGGGACCGACAACCATCCATGCGTCACAAAATGGCTGATGAGAGGTGTTTGTGTTTCCCTCTGTCTCAGAATATTATATCTGTGCTGAGTAAATCGCTATAGAAGCGTATTTTTAGTCTTGCCAACATATTGTATACCACAGATAAAGCAGGAAATGAGATAGACACAGTTTTTTGAGTGGGGATTTCCCCAGGCCATAGTCATAAAGGCTGTTTTATTGAAGTTGCTGTGTAGCCACGTAGTCTCCTTAAAAAGTTTCTCCGTGATCTCTGGGTTTTGAGGTAGCTAGAGGTTTGATTTTCGCCTTCACCAGGTAATCCTGGAGGTTTTTATTTTTTCTGAAGGCTGCTACTATTCTATGATTTTTTGAGGTGTCCCGGATTAAGTATCTTGTTATTTAAATTGTCCTTTTTTTTTTAATTAGAGTTACTGCTGGCCTGGAATAGGTGGTGACAAAGGGGAGGACTGCAGATGTATCAACAGGTTTTGCTTTCAGGAAGGTCCTCAGGGCCTCCCACCGGTAGGAGCAGACTCTGGTGGCTAGAGCTCTGAAGAGAGTCTTCGTGGCTGCCAGGAAGTCACCCTTGTGGGTGACACTATCACAGTCTGATACTATCGGTCTTCCAGGTGCGATTTCAAAGGGGACACTCCGTTTGGAGGGCTCCTTGTGTATCTTAGGTACATACTACATTACATTACAGGTAAATACTCTGGCTCCGCAGGGCCAAGTTTCTTCTAGCTTCCCCACCTGGCCGAATGACAGAGCAGCAGTCATCTTTGTAGCTCACCTCTCAGCAGCTTCACCGGAACTTCTAGATGCTGAGTGCTTTGTCCAAGTGCACCTCAGCAGTAATTGTTAAGTAAATAGCAGAGTCTGTATACTTCACTTCATCGACTAATTTTCCCGTACAATATCTGAGCTGGCAACCATCCAGTCACAAACTTGGCTCCGTTTGGATACAGTTTCCCAGCAGTGCTCCTCCTTATGCATGTTTGCACTCGCCCCGTTACCTTCCATCCCCTTCTCTTCTCCCCCTTCACTGACCGGAGGGGGGAGAGAGGCGATGGCAGGGATCATTACATCACAAAACACCCGCAGGCCATTGTCCTCAGCAACTGCCACACAACATTACCACAACACTCTCTACAAGCAAGTGGACAGGACCTGTGTGCCACATTGCAGACGCAGAGAGGGAAGGGGAGGTAGATGAGAGAACGAGAAGAAGTCATGAGGAAGATGAGGATGGAATGAGGGGGAAGGCTGAGAAGAAAAGAAACAACGGGGCCCCCTGTCTGTCCCCAGGGTCCAAATCACAACTATTCTCATGCGAGAATACTTGACATTTGTATTTCCGTGACCCAGATAATGTTTGCTTGAACATGGAAAGATTGCATAAAGTCAAAGGTCAGGGAAGTATGGTGGATGTCAGGCTGGTCATTGCCACCTCAGAGCTTTCTCTTATTACCAGAGAGGCCTGGCATTTCTGTCTTCATGTGATGGCAGTGACTCCTCCACCCACACGCACACACACACACACACTCAAGGAGGCTTTTATACAAACATGACCCCATTGTTGGTTCAGAGGAGGACGAGCCCTCTCTGGTCTTATTGCTCGCATGCCAACATTCTGCTTCGTTTTCTCCCAACCTTTGTGGCTCCACAGGGGGGCTGGGATGTCATAAACAACTCACTGTGCACACACAGCTTTCTAAATCCAAATCCCTATGTTCTCTCGTGTAGTTTGTAATGTGATGACTGGATTTAAATATTCATAGACATGTATAAATATGAATTATTATACAGCAAGTAGTTCCAACCGAGCAATCTGATTGGTCAAGTAGAATGTGTTCAAATCAGCATGACAGCACACCTGACACAAATAAAAATATTACTCTGCCATCTCCACATTGTCACGTCCTGAAAATATAGAACATGTAAATAAATGTGAATAAATACACTGGATGTCAACTTTTAATAAAGTAATACATCTGAATTTTAAATTTCTGTAATGAATATTCTGGATTTTATGGAGCTGTTAGACCACCTTGTTAGTACAGGTGTGTACCTCGTTAATACATACGTTTGTGTGCAGCATGTCAGAGATCAAACAGTTCAGTGAGCGCAGAGACAAATATTTTTAAAGACTAAAGGTCGACTAATATGGACTGAAGAGGAATATTTGGTTAAATAAAAACATGTTCATTTTAAAATGATTACATCAAGCTTTTTTCAGTCCATTTTGACTTTTGGACTTTACAATACTGTGGAGATACTGGAAATGTTTGAATCATCCTCCATCAGCTGTGCGGTGAGTCACAAATACAGCGCTATTAGCTAAATCTGTCCATGATAAGCAGATATCCTGCTAGGTCAGTCTTGTCACTACAAGACTGAGCTAGCAACTCAATTTGGTGTTTTTATGTGCGATATTTATTCAGTTTGGGAAACTTCACGAATGTTAGTTAGCTGGGAGTAGAAACCACCTATGTTGCTAGGTCATTACTAAGGTTCGGACTACTTGCTGGAGTAGTAAACTGTGTTCCATTACATATGAGTCTACTGCCATGACTGATGTTTTCCAGGTATTAGTCAGACCCTGTGTATTTCCATGGGAACTGAGATCAGAATGGGAACGGCGAGCGAAAAATATTTATTTTGAGAACAAATTGCCCCAAAATATGACTATCTTTTGATTATATATTTTACTCCGGCTGGTATTTGTTATATGATTACAATATCACATTCGAGTGTGAGCTCTAACTTATTATTGGCACTTCCGTGCCGCTGACTGCATCACTATCGCAACAATAATGACTCCTAAGTAACCTGAGAGTTGTATATACGAAAGAGCGGTTGAAAGCTTGATATATCCATACCCTTTTCAAAAGTGGTATTTAATGATACAGTTACATTATAGTGCACACATTTTGCTGCTGTTTCCGCCCTCTATAGTAGAGAAAAGCCATGAGTGACTGAGTGCCTCTCAAATATGAGCAGGTGACTATGATGGGGGGTAGCACAGCTCTTCCCTCTGCTTCGGTCCCTACAAGTGCAGCAGCAAAACATCCTCACTAAACAGCAACAGAAAATGAGAGAGAACAAATAAATCTTTGCTCTCTGTAAACATTAAGACAAATACAAAGGCAGACAAACACAGAGTGGAACAAACTGGGTATGACAACAAACAAGTTTTCCAAATAATGTCAAATGCAGAGCAAAAGAAATAAAGGGCAGAGAACAAACAAGGGTGTGCCACACCAGTCCAAAAATGGAGTTCAATTTTTATTCTGCACAGCCACTAATGCAAATAATGTGTCTCATACAAATTCCAGACATATAAATGCAAGGGGAATAAATGGAGGAAATAAATGGGGAATAAATTGAGAACAGGGCGAGGCACAGAAAAACTTTAAATGAGGGAAGAAATGAAGGAAATCAGAGAACAAATATCTGGAGTCAGGATAGATAGTGTAAACACGTTCTTTTTTTCTCAAATAATACCTAATCAAATCATTACATCCTGTCACCGGCGCTGCTTTGTTTCTTTGTGAGAAATCTCTGAATAAATAATTAGATTTTCTCTCCCAAACACAATTTGGACTATGTTTTTTGTTTTTTTAAATCTTACATATATTAAATTAATATATTTGTTGTCAACATTACCTGTTTGACCTACATTTCATCCATTCACTCAGTGGAACCTGGAGAAGCACAGGTTGTAGATGGTGTTACAGTGGATCCCAACATGTGAGGTCGAAAAGGAAGAAAAAAAATCCAAGGTCTAAAGAGGGCAAAGCAAAGCTCGCTACACAAAGAGGTCATTTATTTTGCCTTATGAGCGACACAAGACGCTAAACAGACATGGCTACATTTCAAGGGGTCATGAGGAAAAGCGACAACTGGCTTAGTTCATAGAGAGACCGAGCCTTGATGAAAAGAAAAGATTCACGATTGCTGGTACTCGCAAACATTCACCATGCTTGTAAAAGACACTGCTGAGGGATTTATAGTCTGAAGTGTTTATACTGTGCATGGCTGTACCTGAGGGAGAAACTATGCATCGCACATCTAGCAGTATTGCATAAGCCAAGCCATCATCCCACCTAAGGCTGCTTCAAAGTCAGAGATGCCTTGAAGAACATGTACATTGATCACCTAAACAACACTTCCCACTCCTCCTCCTCCTCCTCGCACACCTCTGGCAGTGGTTGACACCGAGTCACACGTTCTACCACGGCGGTCTCGTTGCACAGATGGCTTTCAACAGATTCTCCTTCAAAATAAGAATAGCAGAGGAATTAGTGTTTCCGGCATCCTGACATATTATCTCACAAGACTTTTTCCAGCAAACATTGTGGCATATTCATGTTTTGTTTTTTTTGTTTGTTTTTTTTCTCTAAATTATTGCTATTCCATAAATATTACCCACTGCAGCTTTAAGATGCTGACCACAGAATAAGCAAAAACCAGAAACATTTTGATTTTATAAGGGGATAGTATCGACATCGCAGCAATGCATACCCCTGTACTCCCTTTCCTTTATTCCAGTAATTGTTGAAACCAGACCAGGCTAGTAGCAAAAGTATAAAGAAAATCAATGTAGCAAATAGACCCATCTCTTCCATTTATAAACTCTCCATGTAGTCCTATCTGTGGAACAATTTATCACCCCCACCTTGTGTTGCAAATGCCTCTGTAGCACCATCAATAAACCATCCGTTGTCACATGCTGTGTCATGTTATTAACACTCATCTTCATGGTAATCTCTCAAAGACATCATTGATGGGGGCGCTCTGTATTCCTTTACAGTCTGGCCTGTGGGAGACACCCTACGGTGAATGAGAGAAAGCTCTCCCACCTCACTCTAAATCTCTTCCTTGTGCCCGAGATAAGGCTTGAATTGAGTTATTGAGCAGACAGTTTAAGATATAAGCTCTCGCTAAAGGGGCGCTCAAAAGAGTCACAATAAGAAGAGATTGAATGTTTTTTTCTTTACAAGGGCCCCCCGTCTCATCTTCACCATTTGTCTACTGCCGTGCTCTGATTAACGTGCGGTGAAAAGGCCATAGTAGGAGAAAGAAGCATGCTATGCTACCACAGCTAGCGCTGAACGAAAAAGCATAAATGTGAAGGTTATTAAAATACAAACTGTCTGATGTGTAACCTTTTTTATTTTTTATTTGCCTGCCACCTAGCGCACAACACCATTACAGCTACACTACAGTGACGCAGAGGCCCCATAAAATAATGTAAACACCTCATGGACAGGGGCATTAAACAACCTTAATCATAATTACAAACACTGCTTCAAAGGTGGGTCATATTTGGTTAAATGCCAATTAGCAGTGCTTGTCAGCGATAAAGAATGGTTGGCAATCAGTGCTTTGGTATGCTGAGATTACTGCGCAACGTCAGAAACATCCAAAGAGGCCGTGATGATCTGTTCTTGAAGTGCAGGTGCATCTGCTGAGGAAACTGCTGGGATGAATGATTAAATATGTCAAGGAGAGCAGTCTCAAAAAAATGTGGCAGCAGATGCCAAACACTATCTGCATGACTGTACAGATGAAACAAAAACATAACTTTAGACGTGTGCATCACGTAGGGGAGGAGGGTAACAAATATTGTTAAATGGACCAAGCTAATGTCTTCAAATTGCTAGTGTTGTCTGACCAGCAGTCCAAAACCCAAATGCGTTACATTTGTTATCATGGATGACCAGGAAAAGCTTCAAATCAATTATTAAAATGACTATTCAGTTTTGGATGATTGCACATTAAACATTCTATCTGTAACACCCTTTTAACTACTGCTGCAGTTGTTTTATTTTCCCAGTGAATTGCACAGTACAGTCAGCTCTCCATAATCTGTCTTTCTGCATTGGATGTGATGTCCTGTTGACCTTGTCCAAGTCCGATGAACAGCGACAGTCTTGTCAGTGTCTGTTTCAACCGAAGTCACAATGACGAATATCTCTACATTTATTATTTGATGGTACTCGACAGGACTGATTTGAAACAGCATACGGCAGTGCAGTTAGATATTTACAACACTGGCAGTTTGCATTTTATGAATGAATTATATCATGAAAGTACAAATATTACATCCATTTGCTGTAACTGCTTCATCAGGGTTGCGGGGGGGTAAGAGGCGGGGTACACCAAGTTCATCACAGGGCACATAGAGAGACACTCACATTCACACCTACATGAAATTCAGAGTCACCAATAAACCTATGAAGTGCATATTTTGGACTGTGGGAGGAAGAGGAAGGAAGAACATGCTAACTCCACAAAGAAAGGCCCAGCTGTGCCACCGTGCCGCCCTACAGATATTCCTTCCATGTTAAATGTTCAGACAGATGAAGTAGTGACGTTTTATGAATTAGTCCAGTGAAGTCCAGCACAGAATAGTCGTGTCTGTGTTTTTAATATAAATTTCCGTTCAATCTTGTATGAATAAAATTTATCATAATCGCTGCTTTTAAGCTCAATCTCGAGCAGCAACGTCATCCTTAAAGAAATCATTGTACAATATGTCAAGTCAAAAAAAAAAAAAAAAAAAAATCATCATTAGAGAGAAATAAAATGTACTCATAATGAAGGGGCAGGCAACCAAAGGTCTCTTTGGTACTCCAGTCCTTCACAAGCACAAAGTAAGAGCAGCCTAAATATTCTGACTTCCTAAAAAGGCTGCAAAAAGGCAGGTAAAGCGTATCTGAAATTCACAGACAGATCCAACAATGGGAAGAGGTTGAAAATAAACTGGATGCACAAATCATATTTAGCCAAAAAAGGAGGGAGGAGGGAGGGAGGAAGCTCTGGCAGGTGTGAAAACAGCCTTCTGCAGTGAAGATGAAGAGGACAGAACAGGGTGATGCTGGCTCCGGTAGATGGGTTATGCCTTGAAGTGTTACAGTCAAAGCATGATGGAAACTCACCTCCACCGTTTTCACCATCCATAAACATGAATGTGCAGAGAGGAATTTAGATCAAAACCTTCTTTTTTAAGATTAGGCGATGTGCTTCGTACATCCAGGCAGGAGGGAGGTTATTCACCAAACAGTTTGGTCATTAATTTGAATAATTTCTGAAGATGGAGTGTAAGTATGACAAATATATAGTTTTAAGTCCAACATACTGTATTTAAGTTATTAGAAGCCTTGAGGTAGATTTTTGTTACACAACCTCTGTCACTGTGAAGTTCTTTGCTTATTCTTGGCTCAGTCTCATTGTGCTGAGTTCAGGTGGAAAACGCATCAACATAAGAACAAGGCGGAGAAATCTGAACCGTAACACTAATAATCAAACCAGCAGGACATGTTGTCATGGATACAAGACAAACTTTATGTTTCTGTCATTCTTGCACGAGGTTTGCAAATGATCATTGCCCAGTGTGTGTCTATATGGCAACAGAGACATCATTTCTGGAAAGAGAAGTTGCTGTAGAATTGTTTGAGCAAACTAACAAAAAACATAAATATTTCGCAACAAACTAAACTGTCGCTATGTTGATGCACCACCAGAAATCAGAGATAATTTAGCCATTTTAGCTCACAGGATTCAGCTGGTGTAAAGTTACTATTTCTTGTCTAAACCTAAAACATAGTAAAATCTTCTATTATTTTGAAAGAACTCCATTTTGAATCATAAAATACGCTAGAAGATACAGATACTTTGACAAACGTAATCTAACACTCTATTAATGGCTCTCATGTTGATGCTGTAAACACAACAGCTGTAACAAAAACAGTTCTCTTAATCTTTCTTTTTCTCACAAAAAGTGAGAAACATTGCACAGAAATGTGAGAAGGGATAGAAATTGCAATTTTTGGAAGTGAATTATCTTAACTGTCATGATGTTTTTATATATTTTTTGAGAAGGGACAACAACAGCATCTGAAGTTAGGAAATACATCAGTGGCCATAGAGTTTTCAAATAATGAGAGCAGGGAAAAGGGAAAATTACCCAGGTGTTATCCTGTATAACTGTCACAGTTTCACATGAACTTTCATTAACAATCTAGCGAAAAAAAATACTGCTGCTCACGTTAACATTTTTCAGTTTGCTCAAAAGACAAAAGCAGCAGAAAAAGAAGACATTCATGCTACGTTACAAAGCTTAGGAAAGGTTTGAAAAACCTGGAAACACAAATCCTGCTTCTTGAACTTTTGTCCCAGAGCACTCTGGTGAGAAATATTTCATGTAATGCAAGGAGTCCCCATTACAAATGTCCAAACTACACAGTATGACTCAGTAAGCCCACGGTTAAGGTCGGACTGTGTGAAAAGAAAAAAGATTGTGTAAGATTTTGTGAAAGAAAAATTATAGTCACTAGATTCCTCATGCTGTCATTCAGAATTATTTTATTCCCCAATATTCTAAAAGAATTAAACTGACATTTCATTTTCCTTTATCTGTGAAAACAATTAAAAAAAAAAAAAAAAAAAACCAGCAAAATAATACAGGAACCTGTCACAGAAAGCCTTCACAGCCAGTTTCATTAGACTTAAGTTATCTTGCATAACCAGTCTCTTGGTGCTTGTTATGTGCTCTTTCAACTTCATGAATGTTCCAATCAACGTATGATTACATTCACATTGTACGGGTGTAATTTGAACTAAATATCCAGTCACATGCAACATGGACAGCTCCAGATGAGGCAGTGAGGTAAGGTGAACTAATGTACTGTCATACAGCGGCTATAGAAAGATTTTCTTTTCATTATGTCGACTTCGTGCCTGTTGGGGCTGCAGTAATGAAATATCAAAGCCTCCATTTACATTCAGCCAGTCAGTTTGGGATACCTGCTTTTTTATATTTTCTCTAAGTGCAGAGGGTTTGCAGCAGTGAACTTCGTCTATTGAAACAATAACTAACTAGCTGTCTTCTTTTATTAGAAGCTCTGTTTATAGCCAGGACCTGAAAAGGCTACAAACATTGACATAATAAAGTGTCAGCTTGTTGCTGGGGGCAATGTCACATCTGACACAGGGAGTAAAGTATTGTTTTTGTGTGTGCGTCATATTTTTATTTATATTCGACCTGCAAAATACACACTTTTTTTTCTTATTTTTTTCCTTTTCCTGTGTGAGATACTAAAATGTGAGTAAACAAGCCGTAGTGTCTAATAGTGTTTTGGTCAGTGTGCCTGAGGGTAGCCAATTTAAACTCAGAACATAGACAGATGTGATTATGACAGAGCTTCCTGCAGAAAGCTTTACATTTACAGTATGTATACTGTATATATATTGTATTTTTAATCGCAATTATGCGTCTAAAACATACATTTCCTTTGTTTTTCTCTGCAGGTGGTTCGGTTTGGCTGTTTTCTGCGCAAAGGTAGTTCAGCATTTGCCACAGCGCTATGAGATGGGCTAAACGCTCATACTGCAGCATGCATCCTGCCGCAGAGGAGATAAAGTTCCTATTTATAAACGCCACCACAACGCCTTGCTACCATCCTTCATCAGCAGAGATCGTCTGGACTGCTATGCTAGTCACCAGCTACGAGTCAGGCTTGATCAGTTCAAAGAAAATGTTGCGATGCCAAAGTACAGTTGGGTGTACTGTAGGTTGAAATGAAACGTTTACATATGTCTGGATATGAGAAATATTGTTTGGGGCCAGAAATGTGTAAACAGGTAAAGCTAGATACCTCAGTCTAAAACATTTATACATAGACCTGTGTGTGTGTGTGTTGAATAGTTCCCAGTGAATATCGAATAGTATTTTTGCTTCAAATGAACTGGTAGAACCGGTAGAGCATGTGCCCCATGTACAGGCTCAGTCCTCACTGCAGTAGCCTGCATTTGATTTCAACCTTTGCTGAAGGTCATCCTCTGTCTCTGTCTCTCCCTCTCTCCACTGTCCTGTCACTCTTCAGCTGCTACTATCAAATAAAGGCCATGAAAAGTAAAAAAAAATAATATTCAGAAATGCTCATCCCCAGCAGTTTTATTTGAATGCAGCATTCCTCTATGTTGGACACATTTCTCCAGACAGACAACTGGCCGCTAGCCAGACAGGCACTGGAACCGTTTAGTAATAGGTTACCATGGTTACCTCACATGAAAGTGGGCTCCTGAGTCCGAAAAGGCCAGCTAAAAAAGTACAAAGTTAGCATACTGACCCATAATCTTGTTCATAAAATGGACCTCAGACTACTTGAAACTGTAGTACACAAGAAATTGTGTAAGTACAGTGAACGTGAAGTAAACGAACCTGAAAAAAGAAAAGAGATCCACGGCTCTCTGCCTGCTGTACTGTACTATATGAACTGTCTAACTGTGGTCAGATCCCTGGAGAGCTGTCCGAAGGTCCTGAGGAGAACATGACACGGAGCGAAGCTGTCCACTCTGCTGGCTGCTATCCTCTGCTGTAAGCTTTGCAACATTAGTCAGAACAGACAGCTCCATAGACATCACTGCTTTCAGACAGTCCTCACCCTGTTTTGTTTGTCTGCCACATCCTACTCACTACACCAGTCAAACTGTGCTTTGACAAGGATGTGCGCTGAATGCTTTGAACAATCCTAAAATCCCCCATTCGATTATAATTGCATGCTACCAGTGCTCTGCATTTGCTGACTGAATTGTGTCTGATATTTCCATCATTCTGGGACACAGAAATTTCATCAAATGAATTCATGAGATTCTGTTGAATGTCACATGAAAATGTGTATCATTACAATGACATTATAACAATGCATTATTATAATGTCAAGTCATGTTCTAACGTGCTGCTGAGCATGAAAGCTGTGCAGAGACTACACTGTTAACCGATGCAGTCTCTCAGCTCAGTATACATATTCATACTGTCGGGAGAATCACATTCACTTCACTTCAACAAGCAAATATGAAGCTGTAAATATGCTCTGTACTCTTTAAGATCATAGAGTTTTGAATCTTGGGGGCTATCTATAGATATGCTCACTGACTTACGGACATTACATAAGCATAAGGATTCATATATTAAATGTGTTGTAGCAGTGACGTGCTTCAAAATCCTTCTGTCACACAGCAAGAGTGAGTACTTTTGTACATTATGTACTGGAAAGCAGCTCAGTACAGTCACACTCTTCCTCCTTCTATTATTGAACAGCCTCACTGCAGACACCAGATGCTGAAAGGAGAGTGAAAACCATTAATTTTCCAGTTTGGATATTACCAGCACTCCTGGAGATTCAAATCAGCAACTCTCTGATGAGGACTAATGCACTTCCTCCCCGTTTATGTTTGACTGCTTAAAGATCTTTATGTCTCGTAGGCATAGGGTCATAAACACACACATACTGATACGCTGATGTCCATAGTCATTCCATAGCAGCAGATGTTGAGTCAAATAATTCATCAGTCCTATATCTATAGCAGCCCTGTGGATGAATAGGCTTTGCTCATGCAGTGAATAAGGGATTATCTACAGATATCATTTAGTTAAACATGTTTACAGTATTTAGCATCATCAATCATGCTTTCTGTCTGTGCTTCAGTGTTTCAAGTTGGCATTCCGTGTGCCAAATTAATCTGAGAGTTCTATTTCCAGCTGCAGTGTTTATGCCAACAGCACTATTAAAAAAAGAAAATCTCAAGAGGGATTTACCACGGAAAAAAAATAAAAGTCTTTAAAATAGATTTAAACATACTGATGTTATAACCTCAATATTCCGTAAAGTAACACACACACAGGTATAAAAGCACCATATTCCACTCAAACAGAGGAAATCAATTTTTGCTGGCTGTACCTTTTTTTTTGCGTTCGATGTGTGACACGTGGCGACAGCAGGGAGGTCAGCGTGATTTCTGGGCTGTGCTGGTCTGGCAGTGGTAGCCGGCGTGTACCTCTGGTTACTATTCTCCACAGTTATGTGAGCAGTGGCCCTCTGCAACCTCATCGTAATCATTTTTACAGCCTTTGCTTAATCAAAATGTCACATCCACTGTAGCAATATACAGCAGAGTTCTCTTGCAAATTAAAAAGGAATTAGGCTGGCAGATGTGGCCTTAATGGCTTAATCATGCCTTTACGTTGGTTCCAGTAAAGTGCAGCCACAGATGAATATTGTTTTAACTCCCACATCCGTGAGCAACGCCTAAAACAATATGAAATGTAAATTCGGAGACAGCTGCTCTGGTAATGTTGAAAGGGGCCTGTGAAACATCAGCATCTGACAACGAGTCAGAAAATGGAGCACATCCCAATGCAGGAGGCCGACAGTAGGTAAACATACCCATTAAATACAGTCAAATTTGCAGGCGCACTGGTTAAGTACTCTACTGGACTCCCTCCACTGCTGCAACCATACTGTATGCCATTACTTTAGTTCTTATTGTGAAACCATTCTGAACATCCTGTGTTCACCTCTTCCACTGCTCCTTTGAAACCTATGTGAGTTACTGTAGGCACTCCATATAGCAGTATGTATGTACTGCGTATGGTCTAATTCCTACCTTTTATTATGTTTAGCAAATACAATAATTAAGATCAAGACTGGATATCATTTGTTTCATGACACAAGGAAGAGATGTTTCAAAATGTTTAGTGAAAAAAGTACAGACTCTCTGAAGGAATGTGCTGTATTTTCAGGCTTCTGACACAGACCAGAAGCCAGAAATGCCTGTTTATGTGTTAAAAATGTCCTTGGAAGAGGTGAGAATTAGGATATTGCTGTAATTGTAGGAAAGAGTTTTGTGTACAGTGCATGCTTACTTCTTCCCCTCTCAAGAGGCTACACTGACCTCTCATGTCCTTTAACTCTACTTTCTACAGTATATATAGTGCAGTATGTAGTATGGCAGCATAATCAAGGTCAGTGACTTCTCAGAAGGATTGTATCATTCCGTCTTGCTATATAAAAACCTGTACGCGGATGGAGTTTCTAATGCAACCAGGCCATATTTAACATATTGAACTTTGTATTTCAATACACAGTTATTATTATCACTTATCTGGAAAGGATTTCCATTAATGTGCTTATGGTTTATGGCATAACATTCAAACAACAGACAAAGACGCTTTTAAATGGGGAGGCTCACAGCTGCTACATATGTGTAAACATGCGATCTGCAATTTTAAGCATGAGTTGATTGATGAAAAGCACCCCGATAGAAAAAGATGGGTGATTACCATTTGCTTCATTTATGTAACTCTCGCTGTTTTAATAATATTGGTTAATTACAGCTAGGGATGCAGCGATTAACTGATTTCACTATTAGCTGCCGTTTAATACGTCACAGTTGTGTAACCTTAAAGGCTCAGCTAGCCTGAGTGTTTCTGTCATTCACAGTGGGTTAAGAGTTTGGCTTTCACTGCAACGTAAACCAACAGAGCAGGAAAGGAACACTGCATCGTTCATGGATTTAACTCTCACCAAAGCGGCATGTTATCCCCTCAAGGGCCAACAAACCAACGAGAAATGCTCATGTGATTTTAAAGATCTGTTTCGCGAAATAAAATCTACGATCGTTTCATCCCTAATTACACCAGCGCATTGTTCTGCACTTGTTAACTTAATTTTCTATTAAAAATATTTTATGTTTTGGTCCATTCCACCCTCCACTTATCTCCACAACAATGCTGAGGAGTGATCAGGGTAGTCCTTCCCAAAAGCGAAAAATTCAGAAGCTTCAGAACTGCAACTTTTCTTTCTTTCCTCACTTCCTGAACTCTTCATGAGATTTCCATGTACTACTCTAGATCATTCTAAAGTATGTTTATCTACCCTCTCCACCACTACAGTCTTTTCCCCCTGAAAGTGTAATCCTGAGAATGAATGTAGAGAGACTAAATTAAAGGACCCAATTTGAAGCGGCACCACTTCACTGATAAGCTGTACCAGTGATCTGTGAGAGCACTCAGGGTCTGCTACATTATGACAATACAGAGGAATAAAGCAGATGAAAGAGAATAGCCTGGCAAGAGAAGAAATCAGATGGGCAGAGGGAGAGGAAAAAACAATCTAAAGTCTAATTGTGTTATGCCTCACGGCAGCAAGGGAGTTCAGACAGACACATTTTCTTTCCACACGTCGTTCGGCACAGTCCCCTCTCCGATGTGATCACATTAATTTCCAACCGGTCCCAGTCTTTCTTGCCACATCTTGCCTGGGTGCATTTATTGAAAAAGTGACATGAAAGGCCAATAAATAGTTGGAAACTTCAGCAGACAAGCGGTTTGACCAGAAACATGCAACATTGGCATTTGAAGCTGGGCATTTAAGCATGTTGGCTAGATATGTCTGACACCCTCCAAGTCATCCTGTGTCATGTCTGCCCTTTGGGAAGAAAATGTCACTTTGATGCCTCTAAGCATTGGGAAGGGATGTCGAGGCCTGTGACTCACTTAAGCAAACTATTTTTTTTCTTGACCAAAAAAAAAAAAAAAAAAAAAACCCGACCGGCCCACTGCTGATGCAGACAACATTTAACCATTTTGGATGTTTAAGTGGATTTCATGTTTTGATCTCTCGTCTTTAGCTGCAGCTCTGTCTACAGCAGTGCTTCTCTTATTCTAGCATGCCCCACTTTAGAAGCTAAGTCCACACCACTCACCCCACTTTGTATTAATCATTAACAATGATAGAGGAGCAACTAATAAAAAAATGATTTGGCTGAATGTTAGTGAAACAAAGGTCAGTGGGATAGCATTACTCAACTATGTATAGCTCCATATTTTTCCCCTGGTCATCCATTCCCCACCTGCAGTGAGAAGTACTGGCCCACAGGCCCACAGTGACAAACCTGTTTTCAAAAAGCTGCTACTTCTTTGCTAGAAGCTACTTGTCTTCCTAAAAACTTCCTAAAAAGTCCTAAAAAGGCAAATGCTTATTATAGAGGCTGAGCTCCCTTCACCTGCTCTTATGAGTCAGAGTAATTTGATCCCCTTTAAAACTGTTGAAATTGTATTAAAATATTCTGTCATTATATCACCATCTTATGACATGTGCTGTGTTATCTGTCATGTCAAACCTCCGTGACCTCAGCAGCTGTCTACGTTGGCAAAATACCATGCGTGGCTTGTTCTTTAAATGTGACAGCATTAGGTTTTCACACTGCAGTTGGTAAGGCTATTTGAGTAAGATGTCCGGAAAGACAAGAAGGCCTACTGGTATCTATGTTTATAATTTCCAAAAATAGAAAAATCCCAGTGAGCAGCACCACCAGAACCTTTTCTTTTCCCCCCTCACACTTGCAGTGCTTTTTCAAAAAATTAGGACATGGAAGACAAATCTGACATGTGCCCTCCTACACTCCACAGTGCTCATTGAGTAATACACAACTTGGATAAGTCTGCCACGTTTTTTGCCTCTCCACATGATGCTATCTCCTTGTCATTTTTTGTTTGTGTGTGTGTGTTTTAGATAGTGCAAAATAAAACTTTAAATAGTTACTAATATCTCAGTTCAACCAATTACCACACATGCGTTGTAACACATTCCAGGCTGTGCGATGCTGAAAATAAAATAAAATTAAGTGCAAGTTAAAGACAAACATATTAATTACGTGTGATATATTATAAACTAGGGCTAATTGGGTTTTCACTGTCAGGGGAACAGATGGCACGGTGACATCAGGCGAGAGAGAGTTCTGAGAATAGGGCAGAACTTCGCCTTACACCACTTTCAGTGTGTTGCTGCTGCCGCTGAACCAAACGGGGAGTTAAAAAATTAAGACACACATTTTTTTTTACACATATTCACATTCTTGTTGGCATATCATGTTAATAGTGATGATTTTTCCCCAACAAAATTCATATTGTGTAAAAAAAAAAAAAAGCATTTCCTGCTTAAAGTGACCTTGTAGCAGCTATGTACTAACACGTCCCCACAGACATACACACCTCTCATAGTAGAGCTGCTTGGCCAGCTACACAGGTACCAACACAGACTCTCTCAAAGGGCCATAAATGTGCTTTTAAAGCTCCACCAGACGCCCTGTCTTTCAGCAGAGAAGCAGTACTTTCTCATGGCTGGTTAGCTCAGACTAACAGTTGCACGTCGATGTCCGTGCAACTGAGTGCTGGTCAGTCAGGCTCCGCCATGTCCCATGACCATTTGTGTCACACATCAAGTCCCTCACCCTCCTGCTGCATTTTTTTTAATATGGTGGGAGAGAATTCTAGCATAAAACACCATGCAGTTGCCCTTTAAACACTATATACGTCTATTTCTGTCCAATTATATTTGGATATGTTCTATATAGATGATGTCCTATAGAGTTCATGTCCATGCAGGTTAGTGTGGATTTTACTGAAGTACTGTTGGCCGTATAATTAAGTTTTCTCATTATTCAAAACTGACCTTTAAATCCAAACCTGAAGTCAAATAAAAAGACAACAGCATCTACAATTACAAGAAGATAGAAATTTATTTTGACATACCTGCTGGGCTTCCCAATGTCAAATGTCCATACACTGTTATCAAGGCAAAGAAGTCCTATCCCCAGTGTGACTCTACTCACAGGTCACTTACTCCAGGGTCTGAAATAAAACAAAAGACACACAAACCAGAACAGACATGAGGAGTGAGATCACAGCTTAAACCAACCCAGCCACCACAAATGCCCAGCGATGCAGGATAAACACCCTTGAAGAAATGTCAGTCCAAGGAAGAACATTAGCTGAACATACAACACCCGGGTTGTAGGCAAGACCCGTGTGACATATGCACAGCATCTTTATCCTTGCCTGGTCAACTTGATCATTTTTCTGCTTAAACAGCTGTCAGAGGATGGCTCATTACACTCGCCATTTGAGCAGGGGGAGGACAAGTGAGTAGCATTTATGGGGCTCACGCCATTCAACTTTGTGGTGCAGACTTGGACAGTGAATGTCCATTACCGACAAGTGAGTGTTGAAATGCACACAAGCCAACAGTTTAAAAGGCAACTCAATGGAGCACACTTGAAAGCAACCAACTTTTAAAGACCCTTTTAGCCACTTTATTTGACAGAAGAGCATGGCGATAAATGTAGCTACTTATTGAGCAAACGTTAGCTACTTTGCCTTCTAAAGAATCACCTGTACTGCCTGATTTATCTGCAATCGCCCATGCTTGCTGTGGTTGTGATTTTCTGGGTTGACAGCGTTGTTCATTGATTGGGAGAGAGCAGCAGGTTCAGCCGACCGTAAAGCAGCCAGAATTAAACAGGTAAGTGATTGCAAGGCATGCACACCATATGTGAAACACTGGTTCACTTGTTCTTGTCACTCAGTATATCTTGCCAACAGGCTGCACTCATGATCTGTAAAGGCACCCTTGCCTAGGCACATCTCTTAGGATGCCAAAAGTGCATACAAACTGCGTTTGAACTAATCTAGGGGGGCAATTAATTTGAAGTGATCTCATTGTGCAATTCTGTGCATAAGAATATGAGAGAGAGTAGAAGCCAGATGGGTTAGTAAATAATTTCAGTGCATCAAATGATGGCTGGACGGTATCTTCATGCACGTATATTCAGCTGTCAGCTAAAACATTTGGTGGTCAGACCCACTGGCCATCACCTCATCAGGGTGAAGTTATTGACGATGTGGCCTGTCAGAACTTGCGCTAGCACCATTCAACGTTCAAAATGATGTGCTGACTGGCTTCTGAAAGCTTACCGATAAAATCAATCCCTTTAACTGCTAGAGCTCTGGACTATCAGGCTACTCGATAGACATGATCAAGGAGAAACCAGTATTTCATAATGCACAATGTTGTGTATTGAGTACGGCTATAGTGTTGATGCACTAGTAAAACCTACATAGATTATTTTGATCATAATTATCCTTGTCTGTCTTCTTCTTCTTCAGTGAGATAAACACATTAACTTAAAGACCTTTAAACCTTTAATATATCATTCACATGAAATATGAAGTTACCATTTTGCAGATTACTTGTAAATATAACATCTGACTGTTTTTTTTTTTTTTTTTTACATCTATAACATCTGACACTGTAATGTCATTATCACTCAATATTTATATCTTTAGTGAAGCCAACTTCTCCAGCCATTCTCATCCATACTGCATCTGGCGTCATAATAGATTATAAAACTGTGAAGAATGAGGAAAATTTAGGTCCCAAAACTCTTAGTGCCTGCTGCAATTTACTCACTATATCAAAGTTCAGAAGTACTGGCTTGCTCAGTGCTTCCCACTTGCTAAGCCACATTTGAGCCACTTAAGTAGGCCATATCTACTGCAGCTGCAAATTTAGTATAATTTCACATCTGACATAGCTTCCTTGAACTCAAATTCTTTGATGCACACCACCAGACGTGTGAGCAGTGGCTGCTGACACCTAAGAAATGCTCACCTCTTCCACTGACTTACCAATGCTGCTATTTTCATCCCACCCACAGATCAGCCTAATCCACTGTTGGAGGATTTGTGCACTGTGGTACAGAGCAATTGTGCTGCGGCAAAATGAGCGTGGCTTAATTGGAGCAAAGACTTAATGAGGGTCCCTTGAGGATTATCATCTGTGGCTTAGAAATGGCCCAGGTAGTGAAAGACACGGTCAAAAGGATCAGCTCACAGCCTTCTAAATTGGAGTGACAGTGCTGAACTGCAACTGCGCCAAAAGAATATTTAATTTTTTTTACTTTTTTTTCCAGTGGGGTCCTTAGAGAGAGATGAACTAAAGTAAAAATCCTCAGAGGAAAACATGGCTGCAGGACTGACAACATTCTGTTGCAGCGGGAGGAAAGTAATGGAGCATTTTGTTATTTATAGTTCCCCATTTGATCATATAACCTACCATGTTACTGTGTTTGTGCTAAATTGAGTGTCATTTTTTTTCTTTCTATATTATAAACTGAATATTATGGTGTTATAACTGCAATAAAACCTAATTGAAAATATTTTGGCTAAGCAGTTTTCGACATTATTATAGGAACCAAAAATCACATGGAGATATAATCATAAAACCGATGCTACATTTTCACCACTGTTGTACAACTAATGATTAGTTTCACTATACCGTTTTATTTGAGGTTAGGGTCTACATTCCTAAATTGATTTCTCATCTATAGGATGTCAGAAATAGAGAAAAATGCTTATTAAAAATCCCTAAAGTTCAATGAAACATCAAATAACATAGTTTATGTGACAGCATAAAACAGTACAAAACTATAAAATATTCAGTTTATCAAATATGAAAAAGTGATACAGTAAGTTCTCCCAACTGAGAATTAGGAAAGTTGAAAATATTTGGCATTTCTGCTTGAATATAATTCATCCATCCAGCCATTCAGTCGCCAGTTCATCATAGAGCACACATAGAGATAAACAACCATTCACACACATATTCACACCTATGGACAATTTAAAGTCACAAATTAACCTGTGCATGTCTTGGGACTGTGTGAGGAAGACAGAGTACCCATAGAGAACCCACACAGACACAGGGAGAACATGCAAACTCCACACAGACAGGCCCTAGTCGGCTGGGGGGTTTGAACCTGAAACCTTCTTGCTGCGAACCGCCTTGAATATAATCATATTTAAAAAAAAAAAAAAAATATATATATATATATATATATATATATATACATATATATATTATTATTATTTTTTTTCAATTGATGGACTAAAGGATTAATTGACTAATTGTTTCAGCTCTAACATTTTCTCATTGGAAAATGTGGTCGTTCTTGTGGAGGAACACACAGACATAATTTGGAAAGGAAATGCTGCCATCACGGTAGAGAGGTAAAGTAGACCCTTCACTTGCTCTCCAAGCAGTTTATTTCTCAGAGGAGCCTGTCTCCACTTGACAGCCACAGATCAGATATGACTGACCAAGATAAATGGTTAGGCTCTAAAGTCAGATCAATTCAATCTAGCAACTGTCCTCGCCAGGAACAAAAGGGCACACTGTCAACAAGGCTCAACTCACTTCAGTGCTTATTCACTGTCTTTTTGTCCTTGTTACATAAATACCAGAAAATGTGAATGTCCTGCTTTTTAAAGTTGAACAGGTAACATCCACAAGCTAAAGTAGTTCAATTTGTATCACTTTGACTGGATTTTTGTTTGCTTTTTGTTGTTCTTTTTTTCTGTTCAATCCAGCACTGCAGGCTGCAGAGTTCCTTTGCAATAAAATCCTCTGAATCACTGGGTCGTTTCCGTAAGCCTATGTAGTACATCACTATTTCCCTGTTGGATTTATGACCAGACTTTACATCCTCCATCATGAATTATTTCACATTTCAATTCACTGGGTTTCAAGGTCTGAACTCAGCCAGACTCAAGACTGGACTGGAGTCATCATCTGCAACAGTGTTACTCAGTCCACACCCCAGGCAGCGATTTCATTACATAGCCGGACCTGAAGGGCAAGTTGAACTTTGTGCATTCAGTTCAATTGATGACACGAACATGTCAAAGGAGGCTTTTAGGCCAAGTTGCATTGATCCAAAGCTCAATTAAATTACATGCACAACAAGGACCACTAAAAACAATTATTTCTAGTCTCGTCCCTATGTTGTGTCAAAGCGTGCTCTTGCATTGACTGAACTAACAGTAGCACTACTCATTAGTACTGATCATGAATTTCTTCCTGGATGGATGCTTAGTGAATACAGGAGTGGATACCACATTTGAAGTTTACAATAAGGGGATCTAGGAAATGAATATTATTTAGTGTAGATGTGGCGTACACACAACTGTTCGCACATTTTATTTTTAAATAACAAACATACATCCCTGTACTGTTGGAATGTATTAATGAGTAGCATGGCAACAACTATATAACTGATTTGAGAAATATTATTCTCTTCCTTTACAGTGCCAGAAATACAGAGTTTTTAAAGTGCCTATTGTGGTAAAACCATTCACAGCAGAAAGAATGGACAATGTATCTGTGGCATCACCCATAGGGAAGAGCCCCTAATCTAAAAATGACCAAAGACATGGATCATTGATGGAGCTGAGGCAGGCTGAATGATGCCTGGCTGCTCAAATAAGCTGTCTGTAGCCATGCTGTCAATTCTGCATAACTTTATAACTTAATATTATTATATAATATTATACTGAGTGTACTACAATTCAAACTGACAATGTGGCATATGAGTTTGATATAAAGGGGAGAGCAAGATGCTATTTTCAATTTACAGGTGAAGTGGTTGATGGAAATGACAAAATTTTACATATTTTGACACTTGATTAGACAGTGTAGCTAAGCTACATGCGCATGTAAACACTGTCAGCCTCCGATCCATATTGCCTGGAGTAGCTTTATGAAAAGTATTAATAACCTCCCCCATCCTCCTTTTCATCTGTCTTTCTTCAAAGAGAATAATACAGAACAGACAAACAGCAAATTCAGCTCTCTTACTTTTTTCACACACAAAGGAAATGTGAAAAACAAAGACAGCATAGAAACATGAAGATTATCGGTTCAAAGGGTCATTTAAATGTCACGGAAGAAATCACAGAACTTTTTTTTTTTTTCTTCAGAGGTATATCTTTGTAAGCAGATCTATACACACACAGCTTGGATAAAACAATGAAGGAAATGGTGTCAGGAAAATGTCAGTGCTTTAAACATAAACAGACGTAGAGGAGAAGACGAATCCACCTGCCAGACTATATTAATAGTAATAATTAAAAAAATAAAATAAATTAACATTTAGAAGCAAAAGAAACACATACCATACATGTGGCAGTGGAAATAGCATCCTCTTTGGGGAGATTAAAAAAGGCTGAAACAGGAAAGTACTTGTGTATTCGTCCCATGCTGGGAGCTCAGTGACCACCACAGTGTAATGCTGTGTGAGTACTTCCCCAAACAAAGGTTTATTGCATCATTGCTTGTAGCACACGGTTCCTGAGTCAGACTCCTACAGTGTCTGGACCTTGGGACCTTGTTTTATGAGGCTAGTCTTCAGCAATTTGCAGAGAGAAGACAAAAGAAAGAGCCTGCACCTACCGTCTAATGCCTAGCACGAGGGTTACATGATACAATGTCAACCTGTGTGAAGCCATTCTCCTAATAGAACAACTACTACCTGACATCAGGAATTTGAACTACATGAACAAGAACTGATATTTTTACTGAATAATTTAGATGTGTTGGTGTCCTGGCATAGATATGTGCTATGTGAACAGGTCACATGCTTCCATTTTAAAACCCAAGGTTCTTTTAACTTCAATGTCTGCTACTTGTATAGAAAAATTGACGTGAATGGAGGAAGATCCAACTTGAAAAACACTTGGAAGAACTCCCTCTCTGAAAGAACACCGCCTCGCTTACTGCTGAGAAGATATATTGATTACACAATGTTTCAGTCTGTTCATCAGGTACCACCCTAATACGAATAAATCCAGAGGAACATCCATGTAATCTCAAAATCCTCCGCGAATGTCAAACATTGGAACACGATGAGAGTTTAAGATCAAACACACTATATATAAATATATATAACATACTTTATATTATAAATCTTACAGCGTTGCGTAAGTCTACCTTTGCCAAATGACATTTTCTCTCATATAGTTCTCATATATTAAAACTATCTTACCCGCAACAACATTTAATAGTTACAGATCAAGGATGTACCATCTCCAAAATAGCATCAGTGAATTTCTACAGTAACGTCTGTAAAATTGAAATAGTCACAGTGCGCTATACATTGAGCACTGTGAATATAGATGTTAATAAAGCAGAATGAGGATAACTATCCCTAACTAACCAATACTCAACTAGAGGATACACCACTGGAGTAGGTATTATCTAATAACTACAGTATTCCTCAAAATCTTTAACATTAAAATAATTATTAAGTAGAAGTGCATCATTTCGTCCCTTGAGTCAGTTAAGTGAATATCCTTCTGCTGCCTAGAAAAATCAACAAACATAGTAGTATATACTGATTAAGCGAAGAATTTTAAACGCATGGAATAAAAGTGTCCCATTGTGTCTTACTAATTATTATTCTGTAATGGGTGCAAGCCTATACAAAAGCACTCTGTGCTTACAGACAGTCTTTCTGAAGCTCTCTCTGTAGCTCTTTCTCTTCTATTGCATGCAGACATGCAATGCTTTATGCAGCACATTTAGCTGAGGGGAGTGATTTAAAACTGCTGGCCTGAAGCCCTCACTCCCTGCCACACAAGCGCAGATGACGTGAGACTCTGGGAACCCTGATGTGATAGCACATGCCACCAAATCCACAGTTAATTGGACACTTCCTTCACAACAGGCCTGTGGTAAACAGCAGTGAGAAAATAACGAGGCTAAGACAAGCTTCCAAAATGAACAAGAGGAAATATCTCAGATAACCGAAACCAACAGCAGATGCGTTGTCCTCTGCAGTATATTGTGTTTAGAACAACAACTCTTCTTTGACTGCATAATCCTCAGCATTCTGCTAAACTGATTAGCCTGCCCATGCTTAACAGCTGGTATCTTAGCCCAATTTGTCCAGCTTGGAAATGTTAAGCAGAATCATATCTGCTGCATTCTTTGTGCCAAATGGACATTTGTGTGTAGAAAATGGTCAGCAGCCAGGTACTGAGGAGGGATTTCACATGATCAAAAAGGATTTCACGCAAGCAAATTGAGAGAAAGAAGACTTATGGAAATATAGCACTGCATTCTGCTAGATGTCTCAATTTTCATGAGCCAGTCCACGTGTGATTGTTTAACTGCTGGAAGGTGTGAGGGTTTAGAGAGCTATCCAGCTCATCAGAAACAGAGAATTCCAGTACAAGTAAAGGAGTTGCTGGTGAAGAATATCAAACCTCAGACAAGCCAGTGGACACAAAGAGATGTCTCCAAAGGTGGTGGGCTGAAAGGGAAGTGAGTAATTGACATATTCGAGTACAAAGAGGTGCCCAGGTTGAAGCTCTGCTCCACATAGTCCACTTTGTTGAAATTTGGCATTTCTGGCTCTTGTGACAGCCAATAGAGCAGCCTGCTGTAGTCATGCATTCGAGTTTAAAATGGCTTCCCTGGAAGTCTGTGACAGTAATGGACCTTCAGACCATAGTGAAACAATGTGGAAGCAAGCAATTTAGAATGATGGCATTTCTAAGACCCAATGTGCTGAAGACCACCAACATGAATAACACCTTTTTTTGGGGAGAGGGGAATTACCTCCTAATGTTGAGTTTACTTGCTTCAGAATTTGCACCCCTTGTTTCAGTAAACCACATCCAGGTTCTAAATAGTTAGTTAATGCAGCTCAGGCCTCAGAATGGACTTAGCCATCCCTAGAGTCGCTGTAGCATACATATGCAAATACACAAAAACAAATAAATTAATGAAATTATATAACATTTACTTTAAACAGTGATTAAGGTAGAGTTGATAAAGTATTTATACAGGTCTTAGTAAGTCTAAGCATCATCCCAAAAGTAATGTTATGACCTTTTAATTTTAAACCTTTCTAAAAATCTACAGGAACTGTGCATCCCGTAGAGTAACTTCTTTATGTGTCTGTAATATTTCATCATCATGTTATGGCAAAACCTCCACTAACTTTACAATATACTGCTATATTTTGAAAATAAATAGACAGCCAATTATTTTGGTTGCTCTGTTTTAATCCACAGATAAAGTTTCACTCACACAAGAATGTGGACACCACATATAAATTGGCTGCAATGCTGACTGATTTTCTCTTTTTCACTGTAGAGTGAGTCTCTATAAATCGGATGACCTCTCTCTCCAGGTAAAAGCAGCTCCATTCCATTTAAGATAACTGAACATCTCACGGGTGTCTCTCCAATTCAAAGCAGTACACAGGTTTAATGAAGCAACTCTTTTTTGAATTCAGTGTCAGTAATTAGGCTAATATGTTGGGTAAACAATGATGAGCATAGTGTGTCATAATCTCTTCCACATTTATAGCACCTCTGATGTGCGATTTTCTATCAAATAAAAGGTTGGAGGAGGTGAGGGTAGCATTATTTTGTCACTCATCGTGACGCCTGGTGAATTTTCCCACACCTGCATCACAGTGTCAGCAATGTAAGGAGGTATACCTGCTGCCTGTCAGTTACACTTGTACAGCTCACTCTAGTCCTTACACCTGCCAACTGCAAAGAAAACACAAATACAGCCACACAAGCATCCAAGGACTGAAATAAGGAAGCAGGCAGTTTCTCCATGATGTGTTAATTAAGCCCCTCAACTTGTCAGAAAGTCGTAAATCAATCAATATACAAGCTGTTTGTTGGAAATAAATAATACTGCAGTTTGACTAGCACTAACTTTCCAGTTCCGAATGAAGCGTCATCCACCTTGTTTTTGTGGCTAAAATCTGTATTTTTTGCATGATGAGCTTCGATCCATGGTTCCAAACCTTTTCATCAAGTGGAGATTTAATCCCTCAGTGACTTCAGCAATGATAAATGAACTGTAGTTCAATATTTACAGTGTTAAACCTACTGTAGATCTGATATAGAGTCAATCAAAACTCAATAAATGTATGCACAATGGTAGGCTGCCTGTAAGCAGCTGATGTAATGCAATATATAGTATAGTGTAGAGTTTCTGATGCAAATAAATAGTAAAAAAAAAAAAAAAAAAACAGTCTGCATCTAAAGAGCTCCATTTTTGTTACCTTGAAATTTGGAAAACAAGACATACTGAATTAATAGAAATCATTTCAAGATTGCGTTGCAAATAATAAATAAATAAGTAAATAAATAAGATTAAAATAAATAAATAAAGTCACGACTGACCACTGTGGAATCTTTTGTACCTGAAGCGTTTTCTATCAACTCAGAGCTGCTCTTGTGAAAATCTAATTTCATGGATGTCGATGATGCAGATGGGAAGATGGGGAACTGGTTTCCGGACAATTAGAATTATGCTATTTCTCAAATAAATCTGTCTTTAAGTGACAACCCGATTTGTCCCTTAGCACTGTGTTTGATAGTGTTTTACTACACAAACAACTGCTTTACAGCAAATACCAGCTCCATCTGTGTAACCCATGACAAATTACACATAGCTACTGTTGTCATATTTCATTTGTTTTATCCAAATCATTTGCACAGCTCTGTGCCCTCGAGAATTCACCATTTGTTTTATATTATTCAACTTGCTGATTTAGTTTTTATTATTATTATCATTATTATTATTATTTATTTATTTATTTATTTTTATTAGACAAAGTCTAACACAATGACTCAGGCACATGAATTAACGATTTGCTCTTTTGCAACAACAAATGAGAGGAACAGTTTGAGTCACGCAGTGAAACACAAGTGTATCACATACTAGTTTTATTCAGTCATTATGCTAAATTCAAATGAGTGGATTAGTGACTGAGTGAAATTATTCAATTTACATTTCATACAACTATCAAAATGTGTTTTTGCTTTTGGTGTTAAAAATTTAAAGGGGACCCTGCATGCCAAACTCTATATGAGTCAAACACAAACTATTCATGTAAATAATGTGTGGCATTTTTTTAATTGAAATGAACTGTCAAAAACAAAATAAGAATGTGGTATTTTAGTTCTATATATTATAAAACATGCAACACAGACTAGTGTCGACATTCTTTTTATGAGCAACCATAAAAACAAATGCTAAATCGACAATAACACTGAATAATATCAGACGCCGTATAAGATTCTTACAATGCAGTGTAACATGGCCTCTCTGCAGCCCCAGCTGTCAGAGAGCACAGTCCAATCAAACGGTCCCAGCTCAAGAATTCATCTCGTAGATAAAAATCTGTTTGGTGTTAGCAGAAATGTCAGACGTTATCTGCATCCTTTTTAACTGATTTCTCTCTGTCTTCCATCTAGACAGGTATTTCTCTGCCACAGTCTCAGTCTGCTTGTTACCACTGATGGCAGCTGCCAGTGCAACTCAAAGTTGTGCATCTTAAGTCAACAGGATACAACATTAGTCCATCGCTTCATGTCTGTTGAATACAGTTAATGTATTTAACGCCGTTGTTAGACAGACATTGGATTTTTTTCCAGTTTCCGTCATCCTAGGTGGAAATCAATTCGCTTATCATCACAAGCAGTGTTGATTGTTTTTGGCTGATGTGAAGTGATAATTGACTGCTGGTTGGGAGTTATTTCATTTTGAACCTTCTCTAACTCCTAAATTTTAATGATTTTAATTGGCTTACACTTTCTAAAAGAATTACTTAAAATGCTGTACTGTTGGTGTAACTTCATCTTTTTGCCATCACATGAGAAAAGTGGGAATTATAATAAATTACAATTACAGTATTATTGGGTTATAGTGTGCATGAATATGAAGTGTGATGTATCATGGGGTTTATTCTTTTATATTGTTTGTTTGGGTGTATTGGGTATTTTATTTTATTTATTTATTCACTGAAGTATTGTAAATATATTATGTGGACCTCAGGAAGCTGATATTATTATAGCACTTCAAATTAATGAATTGTTTACAATTATTAATTAATTGCATGTTGACACATCGTAAAGATGCATTATCCTATACCCATGGTGTGTATATTCTATAGGGTGTTTGTCATACTAAAACAGCACATTCAAAATGTCAGATGTTCTGTGTCTTTTGGCATAATCATGTGCCAAAACACCCAAACAATGCATACATTATATGCCTACATTTATTTCACTGTGTGATTATTGTAGCTACAGCTTATATGATGAGCCTCATAGGTGTCTGTTTTGTTTTGCCTACAGACGGCTGACCAAATGGAAATGAGGCATTTTTACCACAGCCACAACAGTGTTTGTCGGTACAACTATTTTCCGCAATTAACATGAGGTTACTACTTAAATAAATAAATAGCGTAGATAAAAGCGTCTGCTAAATGACTAAATGTAAATGTAAATGTATTTAAATCTATATTGTGATATCATATTCAGGATATTGCATGGCGTTACTGTAGCACATTAACTCTCAACTTTACTCTAATACAATATACCATTCAATTTCAGGAATTGTCTTCAAATTGAATGATATATTGTACATTCATCTCTAGGTCATTTAGTCTTTTTTGTTCAGTTTCTGTATTATCTACTATGCTATGGACCATTTTTGTAATTTGTTCTTCCTTGTTCCTGACTGTAAAAATGACATTAAAAAAAAACAAAAAAAAAACTCATAGGCCATGATGGTGTTCTTTGTAGGAGTGTGAAAGCTCAGCTGGAATAAAGCAGGCTGTGAATAAGTGGTTTGTTACCTGTGACTGTGCTGACAGTACCTAAAGAGTCTGAAGTTTGGACAAGCTGCTGTGTCATTGCAATTTGTGAGAGAAGCCACAGAATCAGTCAAGGTGACAGGCTGAAGAGGTTCACCTGCCAATGGACCGGTTGCGCGGCGGACATTTTGACATGTCATGGCAGGAAAGTCGCAGGCGTATTAATGATTGCTGCATTCCACTGAGGGGAGGTTCTGCTGTTGTGCGCGTTGGTTCACTGTCACTGTTACTGGGACACTGGGTTGTTATGCTGTTAAGTCCACCTGTGTTTTTTCCTGTTGTGACAAGTCAAAATGTAAAGCTGTACAACCAGTCTACAACTCAGCCCAGCTAATATGCATTGTGGGTCAACACATGTTTACGTTTGTTAGACAATGGCTGGTAGCGTTGCCCTGTTTGATATTGAGAGCAGATTATAATATTGTTATAATTTTTGTTACTCAAGGATGTACAAATCTTTTTGGATTTTCTTCTCTACACATTGCATTACATTTTTTTTTGCACACTATTTGTTAAATATTTCATCAATACTTTACAAAGTCTCTTGTGAGCACATTTTTATTCAAAAGCTTTTGTGGCAAAAGAAACTAGGGCAAGAAAAACCATCCAACACGGACAGACAATACAAAGCAATGACATAAGACTAAAACACAAAATATTCGAGCAGACAGCACAACATAACAAGAAATCTATGTCAAGCCAAGAAATCAAGTCTATTTAAGTCTCTCTCCTCCTTTGCTCTTTTGATACCTTATTTCACAATACTGGACCAAACATTTGAGCTGCTAAATTCAAGTAACACTACAGGCATCTGCAGGTGAAATATTGAGAAAGAGCCTATTGAACTAATGGAACATTGGCTAAGGAAGATTGCAGTACAAATAATCCCTTATTTGTACTGCAATCTTCCTTAGCCAATAGAAAGGTTTCAGGTTAAATGAATGTTTGACAGAACCTTTGCCTCCTACTCAGTAAGTTTTAGAAATCAACAGATAATTTTATAACCGGAGGTGAAAGGAAGTGCTGCTATCCTATTGACACAAAAAGCCAATGGCGCCTTCCAGCCTCTGAAACTGAAAAGTGATTTCATTCAGTACCATAGCACAGATACCGCAGATGTTCTCTTACTTGCTTACTGTTGATTACTGGATTTCAACTTTGATTTAGTTATTTCAGAAAAGTGGATTTAGATGCTTTAATCCGAGTTTTTAGTGTTCTTCATGAGACTGACTTCTCGGTGTGCCAACACCCAAAGTCATTTCTAAGTTTCAACTCTACACTGCAACTAATGCGTCTCACTTTTTGGGAGTGTGGTTGATCATATTAGTGTGAACTGCTAATTGTGATTCTTCCTACCTCCGACTGCTGACACTAGTAGAACTGCTGCTCCTGTTCACCACTTGTGCTGACACACTTCATAAATTTGTGATGCCAGTTGGAAGAAATCAGCCACCCCAACATATGCTACTTGCAGTTACCACTAGCAGGTTGACATGAACAGTTACTGAAGCAGGCAGTTCATATTTACAGAACATCAGATAACACAGCACCAGCAGGCTACTTGCCAATTACACATGCTGTGTCAGGCAACAGATACATGGACATTGGAGGTAGGCAGGCCTCATTGTAGTATGTAGAGTGTTTCGTACATTTCTTGGTTAACAAAAAATGACTAAATTCTTTAAGCAACGTTTTTTCTGGAATAGAAAATGTTCTGTTTGAGTGAATATGAGGCCCCTGTGCAGTGTACGGGGTGTTTCCTAGTAAAAATACTGCAGATGATGGTTTGAATCCCATGTAAAAGTATTTTGGACTGCTGCACAACCTTTTGCCACAGCTTTTTAGCATGCTTGCACCTGTTTAGTGGGTGTGTTTGAGGTGAAAACCAATATTTGTGCAGATCTGAGCATGACCCTGGAGAGGAAGAGCACAGCTACCATCAATCACCTAATCAAATGCGCTGGGATAAAGCTCTCACTCAAGCACAACAGGGTCAGAGAGGGAGGTAAAGGTGAAGTAGGGGCCTGAATCTCTTAGTGTGGTGAGAAATGAAGGGAAATAAGCGCGGTGAACTTAAGGTGACTGGGTTCATCATGTAGAAAGAACATGTTATGTCCATGTTAAAACATGGAGTGTATCAGATTATTATGATTCAATCTTTAAACCTCTCTTTCCCTTGTTATCTTTTAATACATTTAACAAATTGTTTAATAAACAGAACAGTTCATTTTCTGCCTTTCAAACCAATACACCAATCTGCCACCTATATGATAAAAGTATGGTTAACTTAAAGATGGACAGCTAGAACTGCTTGGTTAAGATTAAGGAAATCGCCCAACCCAATAAACCAGGAATATCCAATCCCAGTCTCTTTCCTAATGCTACATACAGATACAGATAAAGAGCCTGTCATGAAGCTGTGGCTCTGTGGGCATACTGTGCTTACACTGGACAGTTGTTTTCTGAGATATCTGCCGTACTAACCACAAGGAAGTTGTTTATTTCCACATATTGATGGAACAATTTTAGTACAACCATGAGTCCCGAGCTTGCAAGGCTGATTGACATTGCTGTCCTGCATCTGAAATGAAACAATCTTTACTCCACAATAGTGGGGTAGAGTAGTAAACAACACCAAGCTTGAATTGCACAGCAGGACATTTACATAAAGTTTAGCCTTTCTCAATTTATCCCCATAGTCCCAGATCACATTTACAATGAATGGCAGCCTTGAGTGCAAATTTGTGAATGGCACATAAAACTTTGTAGTTGCATAACAATGTGATACTACTTTCCTGACCAACCACTCAGTCAGTGCAGTTGTTTTACTTTTGTTTGTTTGTTCAGTGACATTACTTTCTCCTTCCGTTCCCCACCCACACACACACGCACATACAATAACTTCAGAGTCTGTCTGTTTTGCTCAGATGTATTGTTTGCCCTGCCAACATTGCATCAGGAAGTGGTGTAGGCCTCCTTGACAAGAACTTGACACTTTAAGGATCAATAGGGGATTGAATCTTCACTGCAACAAAAGTCAAGCTACCTCTTGAATCGATGACTGGCAACTTCTAACTGGGGACAGATCCAGTTATTCTGCTTTTTGTTTTTCTCTACCATTACATACAATTCTTGAGTCAGTCTTGAAGAAATAGACTTGAAAGTACTGTACACATCTGATCTTCAAGTCTCCTCTATCTGTACAGGCTGTACTTATATGGTGTATTTTTGTGTGTTGGTAAAGTCCAAGTTTTAGTATTGGCGAACAGTGCTCATTTACAGCTGGCAGTAAAGACTTTTCACATTCCATCAAACTTTAACGTCAATGTGCAAGCAAAAAGGATGCCAGCTGGAAGATCCTTTGTCCACACACAAAATGAGAGCAATCAAACCTGCACAGTTTGTTGAGGATACAGACAGAACATTAACGGTTTTCTAACTTTAATTCATGAATACATGAAGCTCATCAGCATATATGTAACCATACATATCTGTAATGCCATGTTCCAGTGAGCCTTTCCTGCTGTGTCTTAGTGGTGTTTGTGTATGTACTTTCTCAAGCTATTCACCAAATGATCCACCCAAATGCTTATCAATACAATTCATGTCAGCTCTTTGTTTGAATGCAAACATTTTAATTCCACTTGGTTTATGTTGTCAGGAGTTTGAACTTATTTAGCAAGGGATTAGTCTGTGAGAAATGGCAATCTCTTAAGCTTGACCTTTTCTCGAGCTACTTCGGGTGTTATCCAACTGCTAAATGATACATGGGGGCCTTAGTCCACCTAGATGAGGACCCTAATTTATTTCCTGATGTGTCGGTGCTCTACTCGTCAGGCTATCAGAGGGAATGCTTTACATAAGAGACTGTATTGATTGAGACCACAGGTGGCTCAAGCCTTAGTTAGATTTGAATCTATTTGCTGGCGAACGATGTAAAGTTGTACTGTTCATTATTAACATTTTTGTGGATAACAAATTTAATGATTTCATTGTGAAAATAAACAACAGCACATACAATGTTGAACCACACATAGCACAGCGTGTTATTGCACACCATTTTGGCAACAGTTCTATCAAGCTGTTTATGTGGTTTGACTTTATTTTAAGGGCATCATCTACACCCAGTGTAGACACTTGACTGACCTCAGACACTTTGATGTGGTGACATTTATTCTAGCAAATTTATTGTAAAAGAGATGAATTTATAAGCCACGAGTAGAAGAAACACATGCAGAATTGAAAGTTACAAAGCATAAGTATGTAACAGGTTTGGTCAGTAATTGAAATTTCTGGTTCCCTATAGTCAGTCTTCTCAGTGAAAGAAGGTGGATTTTGGTGGGAAATCCCGACAATCAATTCCTGGGCTTCAACTTTAGTTTGTATCAGGGTTAAAAAAAAACATAAAGACAAAAAATGTGAGCAAAAACCCGAGCATCCCAACGCGCCTGAGGACAGTGACAGTAATCCATGAGAGCAACTCTCACATTTCTCTAACAAGGTCCACTTTAAGTCCCCTTTTTAACATTTCTAAATGGCAAAAATACCAAAAATAAAGGAAAAAGAAAACAGTCTGGGAATGAGCATGTGTATGCAGTGAATTTAAATATGCACACACATCAACACAATTTATTAGACATCAACATAAGTTGAAACACCAGGAGGTATCTGGATGTTTTGAAAGTAGATGCTAAACAAATATGTTGTCATTATTCCTTAAATCCTGATGTGTTTTAGATGACTAAACACATCCCGTATTACTTCAACTAGATCATTTTAAAGAATGAACTGTGTACTCAACTTCAGGCCTCACTGACCAGTAAGGACCTCTGTATTGTAATGGATGTCAAAGGTGAAGGTACAAAACAATCCAACACATTAACACTTGTTCAGGTGATGTAGCTTGTGATTTTTTTGGCACAGTTTGGCCTTTTTCCATGCTAGCCATTGGACCTTTACAAAAATCATTAGCAAGTGTGATGTGAGGAGCAATGATGGAATCTATAATCTCTCTCCCTTTATCTGACTGCTGAATTTAATGACCAGGCAGGTGTTAATGATGATGGAGACCAAGACTGGCTGTGGCCAAAGAGTCATGAACGGGGCGTAATGAGGTGAAAAGCTTGCTTTGGGACAAAGGTAAATTATGGCCCTCACAATCAATAGTAAGCATGACTGAAATCCAATGGGGCTTCACTACAGTTCTTATAACAGGAAACACATTGATTCTTTCTCTTAGCTATCAACCTTATTGAACATGTTTTTTACAAAAAATAATTTTATAGCAAAAACCACAATAGTGAGGAGGTACCTGAATGCCTAAAAGGGTTAGCAAGTAAATTATTTCATATTAGATGCAATCAACCCTGATGGTAAACTAACTAATGACAGCCAGTACCAATACATTTAATGAAGCAGTACTACTAAAAATAGTAGAAATTAGAAAGAATGAATAATGAAACCACACAAATTTTCTATTCAAACAACAAAGAGCTAAAACACATTTTTATTGTTGTAGGCCAAGAGAACTTAAGATCAGTCTATGGTCATTTAAGAAAATAGTCATTTAGATGAAGAAAGATCAAAATATCTGCTCATATGGTCAACAATAAGAATGAAAAATGTCATCTTCCACCTGATACATTCTGCAGTCTCACAGTTGTTATTATTGAACTGTTTTGTCTAGCTTGATTGGAAAAAAAGAGGAGGAATTTCATTTGTGTAGAGAAATAAGTCAAAGTTTATGTTAACATAAGACACAGTATGTGGATCTTGCAAGCCAGTGATGCAAAACTGAGTCTAAAGTTATGATATAAATGCTTAAAATTACAAATATCCTTCAGTTTATCCATGGAATCAATTTTATGCAAAGGCTTAATGGTCAGTTATTAGTAATGTAAGTAACATGAGGAAATCATTGAAAAAGCCAAAGGCATTAAAAGAAATGAGACAGCAGAGAGGCAGGGAGCACAAAAATCAACGACAGACAGCAAAATGAGTGCATTTCTGTTTATTAATTTGCAGTAGTGTGTAGCGTAGCTTTATCTAAACCCAGTTTTACTCCAGTTACATATGTCTGCACATATCATGTGTATAAAACATTTCTTAGACAGCTAATATTAATATATAGCTGCAGCAGCCCAAAAACATTCATTTCACGTTTTTTTGTTGTCATTGTAACAGTTTGTGTTTGCAGTATGCTTTCCGTTTCTATCATACATCTTGGACACAGTGTCCCCACAGTGTTTGCAGTATGTGATGCAGTCAGATGGACTATTTTACCTGCTAGCGATTAATTTGGCATCTTAGCATTGCATCTTGCTCTCCTATTAAGGATTTTAACACATTATCAATGAACATAATTATTCTCGGCTGTGCTCTTTGGTGGAGTGTGTTTGTCAGCTAAATTGCCCATAATACTTATGACTAATGCTCCAGCTGCAATGAGGATCTGCTTCTTTAGAAACCTCTAACAACCGAACTTCCCGTATATTATATATGATGAACCTGTCAGGGTCCGTATGACCTGTGAAAAATGATCATCTGCATTGCTTTAGACAACTTCTCATAGTGGTGCCATGATTCACTGATCCAAACCAACCTTAATATTGAAGATACAGCAACATTGATTCAAACAGCTTGAATATGACAAAGGTTGGTGGTGAATCATAGAAAAGCTGCAGGATTCAGTGTATCAGTGCCCCCAGATACATTTGTGACACCTACATTTTTAATTTCTTTTTTTATACAGTGATTGCCGTTGCAGCTCTTCTCACATTGTTGCTCTTGTGATTTCCAGATTTACCGCTCTCAGTAGACTGTACTTGTCTCTCCATCTCTGGCTGCCTGTCATTCCTGAAGGCACATCATATCTCTACCATTTGCTCAAAGAAACACACACTCTCTGCATTTCAATTGCAAGTTATCCACTAAGGTTGCAGCACAATTTTGAGAACAGCACAGTATGCTTTACCCAAAACCTGTTAAACCAATTAATTAGTTGTTCATAATGCTTAAGATTTTTTTTTTTCCTTGTTTATTTGGCAATACCCGTGGTTACTGATGATAGAAGCAACCACAGGTTGTAATATTAGAGATCCTGGTGTCTTAGGAAATGATGGTTTGCTCAGCAGCCTCAGCTGTACTTTGTGTTATTAGTTTTGCAAACATGTGGTAACAAACCAATGTGTTCCGGGAAATTTATATTTTTAATTGGCACTAAAGGAAAAGTCAGGGGACTACCAAAATAATTACAATATATCATGTCTGTACCAGCTGGCATGGCAATCCATCCAATAGTTGTCACGACATTTCACTAAAAAAACAAAGAGGTCAACCTCATAGTGGTGAAAGTCAGTGTCTACTGGATTATATTAAGTGCCACATGTAACAAATACATGAAAAGACTGTTAACAAAGAAATTGTGTAAAAACTGTATATAGGCCAAACAACAGCAGATTATTCATTTTGCCGAGATCTACTGCAATCTGCCATCTCTCCACGACGTCTGCTCCTCCAGGACCCTGAGGCGTGAGAGTAAGATTGTGGCTGAACCCTCCCACCCCAGATACAAGACTTTTGAGACACTGCCCTCTGGCAGGAGGCTGCGGTCCATCAGGACCAAAACCTCACGCCACAATAACACTTTCTTCCCATCTGCAGCTGGCCTCATTAATAAAGGTCCAGGACCTCCACTACCCCCACCCAAGTTTGCACACCTGAATATATGCCTTAAATTAATGCACATCTCTTGGAATCCATCTTGCACATTGTAAATGTTCATTTTAATTCATGCTATGTCGCCTCACAGCAAGATGGTTTCTTGCTGGTTTCTTTTCCTTTTCTCCATGTGCCTGTGTGGATTCTCTCTGGGTAGTCTGGCTTCCTCCCACAGTCCAAAGACATACACTTAATAGGTTATTGGTGACTTTCAATTGGCCTGAATGGAATTAATGGTTGTATGTCTCTATGTGCCCTGTGATGAGCTGGTGACTTATCCGGGGTGTACCATGACCCTGATGAGGATGAGCGGTTACAGAAAATTGATGGATAAACGTCACGTTCCCTTGATAATATGTTGTACATTTCTGCACAACTGTGCAGCTCTTTCTTTAGTTCAAATATGCACATGCTGTCTCTTTATTAGATTTTCTATGTTTATTATTATTATGCACCAAACCACATTCCTTGTATGTTCCTCAAACCTCCACTTGAGGCTGTCTACAAAACAGTCAGTCAACAATCAGTCTCCATAAGCCCCCATGTCAAAATGTCTAACAACATATATCTGAATGATTATAACTTCAGTTAAGGCAGACTATATCTATCTATATCATCAATATTAGTGGTGCCATCATTTGAATGCATTAAACATGTAATATACAAAAAACTGGAGCCATGTACAGGCAGCACTAGTCAAACTTCTATTTTGTTACAGAAACATTTGCACATTTCTAGGGAAATATACTAAGTTTACAATGAATGTATACACTGCCACATAACCACTTACATCTCTGTGTGCATTGGGCTATTGTGAGTATGACTTACAAATGGTGGAATGGTATTGCACAAATGCACTGCTCATAGACTTATTTGAATTTGACAGATTTTTATGCCTCTTGCCAACAAATGAAATTCCAACAATGGATAAAAACAGTGCAGGAAAAAAAAAATGTTTTTCTAACCTTAAAAAAACTCACTGCTGCACACAGTATACTTTTATAATAGCTCAAATATGACCTGTTGTGAAAAGGTGACTTTACCATTTCTACTTTTTGTTATGAATGGAGCAATAGTCACATTTGTAATTAGCATGGCTATTCCCTGGTGGACCACTAAAGAAACAACCAAACACTGGGTAACAATGCCATTACTACATCTTCCAACACACTGGCTTGATCTCCAGCATCTCAGGTTAGCCCGTGCAGCAGTTGATAAAAGTCTTTCTGCCTTACATCAAATGCAACATGCTCTCGTGACTCTCTGGCAAAAAAGTTAAAGAAAAAAAAGTAAAGCTTTTCTGCCTTCATTCTCTGACAGACATTTACGTTTGCAGACAAGGCGGACTTCCAGAGGGACTCACTATGTTAATTCAGTCTAACCTGGACACTAAAATTGCCGGGAGGCATTTACTGCTGACACCATCACCAAATGAGGCCCCAAATGCGTCATTGTAATTAGTTGCTGTATGCGTGACATGCTCATTAATGTGCATATTACATCGCTCTCTCCCACCTTTTCCCAATTCTGAGGAGGTAAACATCAACAAATTCTCAAGGTGTCGTGGGGTTAGCTCATTTGCTCAACCATAAATGACAGCAGTAGAGATCACAGAGCTCAGTTTTAGACCTTCACAAATGTTAGATTAGATAGGTGCATGGATAAAAAGTACTGAACTTTACTGCAGAGAATATCTCTTTAAAAAAATATATATATAAATTGCTTCATGCATGGTCCCCCAATCAAATGGACATTTTTAATGACTTTTCATCATCTGACACTGTCTTGTTGTTCTCCTTAATTTGGATTTGTAAAAAAGAAAAACAGACTTTCCACTCTACTTAAAAACTCCAAAACTGTTTACATCTGCCAACAACAGTTTTACTGTATGATATAGTGATATAAAATATGGAACAGGGAGCGTTCATTAACTCGCAAACACACCATTATAAATTTTAGATAGTTATCCATGTCACTTTAACATAGAAAGCCTGTTTTATTTGAGACTATCTATACTTACAGGTGATTCAATTCTCTTTGTTTGAATGAAGAAAGGGGTTGCAATTTCTGCAAGGAATTACTGATGTTAATCACAGTTATGTTTGCGAGAGGGAAGGCCCTCTATCATTCTTTCCAGCAAGTAAAGCCAGTGGTCAGCTGCCCATTAACCATGAAGAGCCTCGTCGAATAATTACTGCAGTCCAGCTGCCTACACTCTCCCAGCCTCTCTCGCCGAGCACTTCTTTTCTAGTCTCTTCTGTAATCACTGTCGGTCCTTATCTAGTTGGGTAAGACCATTATGTTATCTTGAGATTGTGCCTCCGCCAGATTGTCTCTGCATGCTTACGAATGTAGTTGTTTTGAATTTGATCCAGCAGGAGTGACTGACCAGGTGGTAGCATATTTTCTTCATTCTCATTTGAGTTAACCTAACATCTGTGCCTCTGTGAAATTATTATGAAAAAAAAAAAAAAATCCAGTACAAAAATCCAATCAATTTAATAGAATATTTAAAAAAAGATACTTTTACATACTATGATTGTAAAATTGCTCTGACTGCTGTAATATGTACATGACATACAGTGAATAAAGGCAACATGATGCTTAATTTAAATGAACATCTTTGCTTAATAGCCTACATGGTTGTGATCAGAGCTCTTGTTTGAGTTTCAACAGATACACATCAGCCAGAAAGTGGACTTTGACATACTGCTGATTTGAAGGGGGTGGTCAATCTGGCTGGGGTCCACTCCAGGAGTGCAGCTTTCTAAGAGGGGGCCAGAATCACGCAATTTGCTCCCGGTTCCAGCAACTCTACAACTATCCATCGAAGCGCTCTATCCAATTCACTTTCCTTGCGTGACCATGCTGCAGAGGAACAGTATTGATTCTTATTTTAGTTCAATTTTTTTTCCTACTTCCCTTTATAGTGAACCATCCCTCTGCCTTCCCTTTTTTCTTCTTTTTGAAACGGCACTTTCATCTGTGTGGACAAAGCCAATGTTTGTGTCCACACATCTTCTTTAAGACTACCCTGTATCATTAGTGACTTTCCTAGACCGATTCTGCTCCCCAACAGTTGAGAAAAAACAATCTTGTTTGTTTGAAAGAGATCTGCATATGTTGCCTGAAGGTCATTACCTACAGATGGTTAAATGTCTGGTTTAGACTGTAATTGTGAAGTAAATAAGAAACAGAAAATGCTCCAATTGGGTTAGGTTTGGTTGGATTTTGTTTGAATATGTAGCTTTACTCGAAGGACAAAAATAAGTTTGGTGATGTTCTATTTTGTTTTGCATTTTGCTCCAGGAAAGGCCTATCTGTTTCTTCTTTTCAACACTATCAATATTACCCTCTCATCCAAAAATCTTTCATTCAAGTATTTTGTTTTTTGAAGAACAGCCATGGGTGTCTACTGTGGAGCTACACCAGTCAGGTGTGTCCCAACATCCTGAGAGCAATCTATACAGGATCCACTCCCTTCAAGAACTTGGGAAGCTCACTTGAAGACATCAATACTCTAGGAAATGAGACACAGAGCAATGACTTCGGTGACGTTAGATGGCTGACTGAGATGCCGTTACATCTTACTTAAGGTGCTGGTGCTCAATGCAGTAGAGTTTATCGAGTGAACTGCTTTCTCTCTTGTTAAAACATCAAACTTTACAGGATGTCAAGCCATAAAGCAGCAAAGCAGGTGAACCTCTCTTGTTAAATAAAATGTAGTTGTAACTACATTTAGCAACAATCAGAAATGTTCTAAGAAGGTTCCATATATATTAAAATTATGCAGACATTTTGACTGACATTTGACGTGTTAGCATTAACAAGGAGCTCTCTTGCCATAAATGCAGAATATAACCTTTGAGTTCACCGCTAGCCGAGCCAATTCTGTGTGAGGAACTGAATTCAATTTGTCCAATATTCACACAAAATCAAACTCGCCCTCAACCGTCTGTCAGCATTGTTGAGAGATCCTCAACAGTGCACTTCAATTAATTTGAAACTTCCAACAAAATGTTTAAACACTTTTTTTCCCCCCTCCCTTGTTCACAGCTGAAGATATTCAGGAGTATACGAGGAGAAAGATTAATCTTTATGTTGAATATTCAGATAATTTCCCTGCCTCTCTCCTGGAACATTGCACTGTCAATCAAATGTCAGCCATTCTGTCCTTGCCGTCAAGCCCCTCTTATTACCTTGGCAACAAAAATGACAAATGTACTGGGAATACAAATCAACTGGCATTCGAGCGACAGAGGAGGGACTTGGAGATTGCTCAAAGAGTGAGTGATAAAAGCATCACAGATTACTCATGACAAAGAGCCCACAATCTATCAAGTTCCAATTCTAAATCAAATGGATGCAGTATTAAAACAGTAGGATGCAAAGGTTGAGCTACTCTGATGATGAATAGATCTTATATTTTCTCAGATGAGTGATACAGTGATAACAGACGTACAGATGAAATGTGTCTCAGTGGGTGATTTCAAAAGTTCCAACAAAGAATGCATCATCTTTGTGTCCGCTGGAACTCCCTGCAATGATTGATTATGTTGTCACAACTCCCCAATGTTGTCACAATGTGGCTCCACTCTGTTATCACTTGAGCTCAAATTTATGCATTACTTGCTATCTACGCACTCACAACTAACCCAACTGGCAAGAGAATTCTGCTACACTCTGTCAGTGGCAAAGAGAGACACTGCAGCACCGGCGCCGGCACAGCTCTGACACTCTGAGAGAAAACAACAGCGAACACGGGCATAAATTTCGCTGTGTCAGATCGATGAGATCGATAATCACCTCTCTTGCACATTCACTTCTAAGTCAACGGCTCCAACTTGGTCACAACAAAGAACACTTTCATGTGTTAAATCAGTTTTGGCAAAGACTTATCAGGTGGCTGATGACGCACAAACAACTGATAAACAGATCAACTGAGGAGATCCAAAATAAAAAGGCAAATGTTTACGTTCGCTGCTATAAGTAAAGCTAAATTTCAAAGATTGATGTCTTTGGAATCAATGTGTGGTAGAACTGGTTCTGGTTTCTTGTTGATCTGTATACAATCAAATATATTTCATGCTCTGCCACCTTTTCACCCGATGGCATTATGCTACTGACTGTCATTTCACTAGAAGAGCCTCTGATGTGGCAGCTTATGCTCTACAGCTGCTGCTGGGCCCCTGGTGCTACTGCGGTTAGAAAGTGATGATGGTGTTTTGAAAGAGAGAGAGAGAGAGACGCTAACACAACATGCAGGTTTGCATGAACAGGTATGCAGCAGGTGGCATCAAACAGTCTTCTTGTCAGTGTTGGGCCCTAAGGTAGACGCTGAGGTTTTAGATGTATTAAAATAAGTGTTAAAGGTAACACATTTGTCTTTATTTTTTATTTCTATTTGTGCCTGTGAGAGTGTGCACATTGCAAAACGACATAATACCTAATCCCGACTTTGATCGCTCAACAAAAATATAACTTTGAAGCTTCCGATGAAGCCTTTTCTTGTATTGTCTTCACCGCAGTGCAGACATGGTAAATCCACTTTGATAAAAAAAAAACAAAAAAAAAAAAACTTGTTTTCCTCAACAGGATTACAGCACCAGACAGGCCTGTCCATATCTTGTTGCTGCCTTTTTGCTCGTGCCCAGGGCTTCATTAAACCTATCTCAAAGAAAAATGTAAGATCTCCGTCTTCATTGAGTGCACAAAGGAATGTGTGCCAATCCAGAGACAGAAAAACAAGTTGCATCATGCATCATGGAACAATGGGGACACTTCAGAGAAATGCTGTCTGAAATGTAAATCAAGTACTTCTCAGACAGGGACAGACCATTTACGGTGTGAGATCTTTGATCATCATTCAGCAATGTGCATCACACACCACCCATTTAAAAACCATTGTCTGTATTGATTGCCTCACCTCCTCGTGAAGTAGGTACTTAAACTGGATCTAATCTGCCATATTGAGCCAAATTTTCACCACATCTTAATGAGAAAGGGTAGACAACTAATGTAGTGCACCCAAAACCTACCACTTTAGCCTGTCATTTATTTCCACATAGTAAGTGTGAATATTAATGTCAGATGTTCAGATTAAATCTACAAAAGAAAATATGAGGTGCAGTACAAACGTTAGATGTGATTCCTCTTTAAAAAAAGAAGCAAATCAACAATGAAATGATGAAGTCTGCCGATGGTTGATTGGGGTAACTGGTAAGCTGTACCCTTTTTGCTGAGGGTGAGATAACTATATGTTTACAGCATATTGATTAACTAACGTGGCGATGGCGGTAACATGGCGAGAACTAATATAAATTACTGTTCTTTGGCACCAAAATAATAGCACCCTTGCAGATGTCGTTCTAAAACAACTAAAGCAATGAAATTGCCAGGAAATGGTCTTTAATTGTGCACCTATTCCAAAATATATGCTGTTTGTGTTACCAGATGTGAAGGGTGGTGTGATGGTGATATGAAGCCACCAGTTAGACTTGTAATTTGGATTATTGTGGGTGTCTTGATGTGTTTGATAATGGTAGATGTGCTGGGAATTGGCTTGGAAGGAAGTAATGGCGAGAGAAACAGATGGGTAGGTGATCAGTAAAATTAGGTGGAAAAGAAATAATTAGAATGGCTAGAGGGAATGTGGGTGCCTCACTCAGACTGTTGTCAATCAGGTTAAGTATGTTTAGTATCATTTATCAACTCCTGTTTTACTAAGTCATGGCATAGAGTAATTTCTGGCCACCTGACAAAAGTTAAGTCCAATATGCACATGCCATATGGTATATGTTAAATGAAGGGGAGTGATACTCAACCATACAGTTAATGTGTGGACCCAAAGCAATGAGCTGAAGTGTATAAAAGATGTGCAGCAGAGTAGGGTGTTGCTTCACATTCACATCATTAGAAACTAATTTAGTGATGATCTGTTATTAAATTATCTGAAATATTACTTGTTGGCTGCTTGAACTGATTTTTAAACTGTTTTTATGAAAATGTTTGGAGCTGTGGCTGCTTTTTATTTTGTTTCTTAGTATTCATTTTAGAATTAGTCACAGCAGCTTGATGCGTCATATATGGTTTGTGGTTATGCAGTATGTCATGCAGTGTTTGGAATAATTTTATTCTATTGTTTCTTTGTCAAAACGTTTGACCGCAGTGTATAACTGCACAATGCATTGTAACACTACAATGCAGGTGTTCAGCATGGTGAAGAAAAAAACAGGATTAACAATTAAGAAAAGTCGCTCTTAGCTGCAGGGCTGCTGGCTGTCAGCTTTGAAGTCAGGTTCATAAAAATTCAAAGTTTATCCCAGCAACTACCATAAAAAAAACTTTTTTTTTTACACTTTTTTTTTTTTTAAAGATAAAGATGTGTTTCAGCAGTTGATCTCAAAGTTCATTAATTGTGACTAAATAATGAACAATGCATTTGGTGAGAAAAATAACCAGTATTTTTGGGCAATTTTGTATTAATTACATGAAGCGGAAATGTAAACACGGTACTGAGGGCAGATAGGAGGATGACTGCTGCTCTCATGCACGCACACACAGCTTTTGCTGCTGCATTTGGAGTCCATGATGATGGTTCAACACTTGCTCAAGTTGTCATGTGACCATAGCAACAACAGAAACACCAGTGAGGGAAATGAAACAAGAGCTGATTTTAGTGCATCTGTATCTGCCAGTGGCAGCACTGCACCCTGCTGTAATGCTGTCTGAAGCCCCTACACAGAATTGTTACTTCAACTGGCAGAAATGGCTGTCATTGGGCACAACAGCAGACCTACTTGAATGAATAAGATAAGATATGATATATGAAATGATTCAAGGGTCTGAAACCAAGGACATTTTATCTCAGGCTGTATAGAAATCATATACAATTCCTACATTTAATTTATTCATTTACGTATTTGTGGAATCATGTAAAGTGTAATGTGGAGAAACCTGCTTTCTTTCTGTTACTCATTAAAGTTTCAAAACACTGAATTTTTAGGTAGGTTAAATGTTTTATACTTACCTGTTTATCTTAGCATATTGGTAATGTCTGTTTTCTGATTCTGCAATAAATACAAATATATATTCCTCAGTATAATAAACTTATTTTTTATCAAAAGATAAGAGGTACTGTCACTAATGTCTCAGAAAATTCTGGTGTGATTAGTATCTTGGCAACTTAAATTCACCTTACCCTCGAGAAATATGTTAATAGAATCCTCAAACACTGAAGGGTTTCACTTAGATCATCAAATAAACAGTTCTTTGCCCAAATTTTATCTATTTCTGCACAAAAACATGTTAATTTTGGTTTGAATTCTTTTCTACTTTGGCATCAAAACAAACTTTGTTGGCAATGAACTTAATTTGATAGCCTTCAAGTGACTATCTTAACTAAAGTTACATACAATGGAACTATACTTTCAACTCAGTATTTGTAAAAAGTGTTGAAGTACTTTGTTTAATTAAAATGTTATCAAGTGCACTTTATTAAGCTACTGAACAAGCTTAATAAAGTGCTTGTGCAGCAAAATTAGCTTTGTTTTGCATTGATTAGGTCTCTTAACTTAATACACGCAACCTCACATCCCCAGTAAATCCCCCAGGACGATGTAATAATTACTTTTCAAGCTTTACAATTACTTGAAATGTCTGTTTCCATTTATAAGAAATGACACATGAACGTCTCTCTGGAAAGTTGTAAAAAAAAAAAAAAAAAACGAAACATTTTTTTTTTTAGATATTTCAGCCAAACTGTTGGCCATTACCTCCTTCTTTAATATGAGGGAATATAGGAATATGGTCAGCCTACTTCTTCTACCTGCCATTGTCTTTCAGTAATCTAACATGGCCATTTTCAAAATGGTACAAACAGCACAAACAATATTTCATATGTGATTTTCTTTTAAAGGTTGAAGACAAATGACTGTTTGGACCTCCATTCTGTGTTCCACACTCAGCATTTCATATGTCTTCAAAGACCCACAAGCTGCCTGAAAAGCTGCAGTTGGTATACATCATTTTTACTGTCATCACAACACCAGTAACTGCAGGCTAGTAACAGCAACGTCTGCTTCTATTCCGTCACTCTCCCCAGAGCTATCAGGTTTTTACTAGATCCCCATAAACTAAGGCAACATTTCCACCCTGTCTTTAATTAGTCATATTGGCAGTCTAAATTAAATAACCTTCTCATGCCTTTAATAAAAGAGGTATCGATGTAGTTACACGTTTGCTCTTTAAAAAAGGAAAGCAAAGATAAGTAGCGAACGATTCTGCAATAACTGGCTCCATCATGCTCCATTGCTTTCTATTCCAATGTGCCATGTCCTCCACTATAACCTAGCCAGAACAATTTGGAACTGTTGAATGGGCACAGCAGTTGGCATGGAAGTGAGCTGCTTTTATCATGTTAAGCACAGTGACTGGGATTGGTACAAGACAATGGCTTTAATGACTCTGGTTTTGTGCCGCTGGGCGTCCATTTTGTGACTGCTCTTGAACAACAGATACAGAGTTCTTGCATCACAGTGCAGCACTGAAACGTAGCATCTATAAAATGCAGGACTAAAGTTTTTACTGAGGCAACCATATCTTAGAAGGACTAGTATGATTATGCAACAATAATTGTTCAATCTCTTCTTGTAGGAGGTACAGAGTCACTGCTACAAGTATATACATATTTTCAATGCCACAGAATGGCGGTGTATAGTCCACAGCTTCTCCAAATAGTATAGATTGAGAATCTTCAAAAGGGGTGTACAGTACAGTATCAGTAGTGCCTAAGTACTATCATTTATTAGATCTTATCACTTTTTTTTTCTTTAAATCGTGCTGAGTTGACAAAGAGCAATGTTATTTTTTAATCCGTTCTGACTGTCTGCACACTCAAAAAGCTGCATGTGAAAAGAACAGTGTGTTCTGCTGGCCTATTTTGAAAAGCCACCCACGGATTCACCCGCTATCACTGCACCTGCTGGTGAGTTTGTAACTCACCACTTATAACTACCACATTCAAGAGGGTATCTGACACAGTGCAAAGATGCCAGAAGCTTCAATCATGTCACAGTTCCCACAGTGTCCAATTGCCTCTTTTCCTTACAAAGTATGTAAAGATAAACAAGAAGAGAGGAAGAAAAAGAGTCAGCTTTTCATCTGTTATCTTGGTTTCCACATCCGGTGCACTCAATAAAAGGCATTCTTATTTTAAGAAGATCTTTTCTTTTAAGCAAGTAGTGTCTGACATTCCTGGACTGTTCATAGTACTAAGAATATTCATAGCCAACACGTGGTTATCAAAATCTATAACAAGTCATGCAGAAGTCCTGCTGTTTTTTCCTTGAGGGACACATTTATTCATGCTAATAGAGACACAAAAGATTAACTTACCATTCTGGAACAGAGGCAAAGAACATGTCTGCTTCCTGCCAGGACAGCGGAAAGGTGCTTCCACAGATTCAGTCTGAAACACAAAAAGAGAAAGGACTTCTGTAAAGACACACAAGAATGACTTATATTATTCCACGAGACAGAGACACATCAGAAACATCTGGAATGTCAGCGCGCAGGAAGCTTGTGTTGTCCAATCATTGTGCTTTACAGCACAGCAGCTGGATGCCTAAAACATAGATGCACATCCTAGGCTCTACATCCCTCCAATCCATGATTCCTATTATATTAAGGCACAGAGAACAGTATTAACACAGTATGATATAACATAAGCTCGCAAAATTAGTTTCCAGTGAGGTTATTGATTTATTAAGAGACAATATCCTGCAGGAGTCCATAAAGGCTTTTAAGAACATTGAAATATGATTCAATACCTTTGAGCACACTGGTATATGATCCCAGCTTCAATAATCCAAATATTGAGTCGTATAACCAAGCCCCAGTTTGTATCTTCCAAATAATCTTTCAGCTCCAACATCCTTATTAGTGATTGGTGTCATTTTTTTGTTTGTTTGGTTGTTTGTTCTTTTTACAAGAAATTAGAAAATGAAAATGGCCTCCGACTGGAGTTAGCGTTGAGCAATGATTTATTCTGTGAGACCAGATTTCTCTATCAGTTCATATTCTCGCTGTAATGGTTCTGTAATACCTTTAATGTCTCCATTTACATTAAACCATTGTTGACAATGTTACAGAAGGATAAGCAGGAATTCTTATGGCATTATTGGACTTTTGCATCAATGTGATGATTTTGTCAGGCGTGTAATACACAAGATTATCAAAGAAGAGATCATGACAGACAATATATCTTGATGATCCTCATCGCCCTCTCTCATCCGACATGATGATATCAAAGTCTCATGAATATTTTGTACATATTCAGTGTGCATGTGTATATAGACTGTCAGGTGTTTTTACAAACAACACAAAAAACACTTGTCATTTCAATTGAAATTGCTTTGCCAGCTTCCCCATAGGAAGACTAGCAGCAGCACTGGGTGACTTCTACTGCTGTCAACCTGAAGCTCTTTAAACACTCAGAAATCTGCCTCTGTGTAGCAGCAGTCAAAACTTCCCTGTCATTTTCAGTGTTAAAACTATTAATGCTCACTGTGTAATGTGTATGTTTTGTTGGGGAAAACGGTTTATAAATCTAACAGCTCTTGGTTTGTGGGCTCATTTCTAAAGCCTTCTAACATTCAAATTCAGAACTTTTAGATGTTTCACTAGAATATGTCTACTGTATTTGATGAGATTGTGTCTGAAGTGAAGAGAAAAATGCGGAAAAACCTCAATCTGCCATTCACTGTGTCTCTGCCTTTTCTGACAGCGATGTTTTGAAATAATGAGATCTCTGGCATGGTTTACCCTGAAAGGTATGAGCCAGCAGAAATGAGGATGACAGAAAAAGTCAAACAGCCACAAGAGTTTTTAACACGGAGCCCTCTTAATGACTGTGTCTGGGCTTACTATTGGCTGTCTAACCGGTCTAACCGCCACACATCCTGTCTGTTTTAATCACAGCCTTGTGAGGATTTATTCAGGTGAAAGACGGAGATGCTGGCGCCCCCTTTTTTTTCTGGATCTGCTGGTTCAGTTTGGCTCTTCTTCACAACAGGAGAAGAATAGCGCTGTCCTGGAAAAAATGATTTGGGTGGAGTAAGGGTGAAAGGATGAGGAGAAAGAGAAGGAGATGAGATGGGGGGATGAGACACCACTGGGATGAAATCTTGAGTAGTATGCCAAGGTCAGCAGAACTCTCAGTGTGAAATGAAACACTGCCCCACACACACAGACACACACACACACACACACTTACACATAGCAACCCCTGCCCATATTAGCTCTACCCTGAAGACAACCTGCTGAGAACTGCTAAATTACCACTGGGCTCACACTTGGCTATATGTGCCTGTACACCTACACAGACAGACTTTCTCCAGCTCTCTTTCATGTTATTACTTTGGTCTCTGGTCATTTTGAGATCTTTTCACCCTTTGCTCTAAATGCTGCTTTAACACGAGGTCTATCCTTTATATGTTAAAACCACAGGCTTTCATATAAAACTCACATGTCGTGACCTTATTAATAATGCCTTTGTTGAAGTTATCTCAGGTGATGATGGGCTCATATATAAATTAGGCTAGCTGTAGTTGGAAAATGACTACTACTTAATAAAACACCAGATAATGCCCACAATGCAAGAAAATAACAGTGTTACTGACGTTAAAATGTATTTCCTCTGGCCACAAATGCTTTTAACAAAAGATCAGCTCTACATGTTTCTCATAATGGGATATTTTGCATCTAAGAGCTTTAAACAAACATTGCTGAACAGTCTGAATAAAATAAAAGTTGCACTTTCCACCTCCTGTATAGATTCACCAGTCTGTGCACAGAAGCTGGATTCATGCTGAACCTAACACACAGCCACACTGGCATATTTCCATTTCTGGCAAGTAAATACACTGCAGTTTAGCTAAAATCACACCTTCCGCTGCACGTACAGGACATTACATCCTATCCCCACTACTTGGAACTTCTAATATTTATTTTTGTGAACATGACTTATTTTACTGTGTTACTGATCAAATAGTAAATTGTATGTTGTGCTTGTTGAATTTCCTGGGTATTTAAAAAAAAAAAAAAAGCTTCCAGACAGTAGGAGACACGGTAAAGTTTCCATCACACTAAACATTTACTGGCTGTACCTTCCACACAAACCCCACTCCGAATTAGTATAGAGGTGAACCAACACCTCTCTATCAGATCGTGTAGATCCCCCCACTTACTTTAGAGTCTCGCCTGAGTCCATTACGGTAGTCTGGAGAGTCTAAGGATAAAGAGTGTTTTATGCTGTACAGACTGCACAGCTATTTGAGGGAATTTTTTCATTATGGGATAAACAAAAATATAGCTGACGCGTTGTTATGGTAAGGTAAAAGAGGAAATAAAAAATAAGTAACCGTAAATGACAATTTATAAAAGCATTACGCTTTGTTGTTGTGTATTGCACATTCTTGCATATGTCAAGGAACAAAAAAACTGAGCAAAAAACACTGCAGCACACATTATGACCTAAAGGTTTCCATCAAAACAGCACATTTCAGCATCTTGCTCCATAAAAGTTACATGGATTCTTTCTCTATGATTGAATTTTAACTTCACTTTTCACTACACCTTGTTATACTGTTGTGGTTTGAGGCTCACACATCAAACATTATGCCATCATCTACCTTCCCTTTAGCAAGACTACAAAAGGTGTGATATGCACCCGATCCTCATTTTAGTTTTTTTGCCCATTGATGCTCGTTTCAGATCCTCTTTCCTCTTTTATTGTGTTGTAAACATAAAGAAAATCCCATATTGTACACAGCAGTCATAGCCTGGAAGAAATGTCCTAAACTGTGCTTTAAAAAGGTTATTTAGTGTTTCAATATAATCCATATAGTCCATTAAAGACTCATCCTTTAGTCCTCTTATAAAATTTCAATGAGAGAAAAACAATGTTCTTGTTTGGCTGCATGTTGTACTAGTTATCAGTCCTAAAACATTCATGCTTATTCATAATAAAAGGACTCAGTACAGACACGAAGAATATGGGGAACATTTCAACATCACATGGGTATTTACCCACTATAAACAGAGTGCCTTTTGTAATCCTTTCAAAGGCTTCTCTTAACTACCAAAGTGCTTTTTTTGTGATTGTAATGTTGTTGATTTTTTTTTTTGTCCTGATATGGATAGACAGTTCTGCAAAACATTCTGATTTTGTCACAGCATTTCAATCAATCTTTGCCTTCCAACTCCTCATCAAGCAATATTAAAACTACTATGAACAATATAGATTCATACATTTATATTTCCTGTCTCCTGATTGCATTCATCATCATAATTTCTCAGGAGTTCCCTGAAGGCAACAGGCGGTAAATAATTGATGGGCCTGAAAGCTGTTTGGCTCTGTGAGGGAGTGCCTGTACCTCCCTTGGGAACCAAAAAGCCCCGGCAGCTTTGAAACCAGCGGAAGCAGGCAAACCTCAGTTAGAATTAGTATTGTGTTCTGTCATGCCAAACATTTGGTGTTGAGACAATGCAATACACTTTCATTACAATAATGGAGCCTCACAGGCAGAAACATCAAAGGCCCGGTTTGTCTCAGCTGCCTCAGTTTGCAACAAAGACAATGAAGAGATAGAGAAATAGTTAAGGCTAATTTCAAAGAGAACTACTGACACTTTCATTATGAATATGCAAAGTGCTGAAATAATGAAATACTACAGTATGTACCTTGAGGTAGAAAACTACAAGAAACAAGAGACAAACAAGGGAACCCAAACATACTCGAGCAAGTCCATCAATGGTGTATAATGAGCCATTTGTGAATCTAGATTTATGTACTAGTTTCATTTAATTGCAAAACAATCTGTTCTGAGACAGGAACTTCTCTTAAAAACAACTGATTACAAAGTTGGGCTTCCATTAATTATTAATCCAGTAGCTGCAAGTTGTGCGTCGTGTCTTGGCTCTTGTGTTGCAAGCTTTGGCAACAACAACTTTCATGAGTTTCTAACGGACGATCACTTTGAAACAGTACGCAATCGTGGCTGGCCTCATAAGTTCTGGGGCATCTTGCACTAAAAAAAAAAAAAAGTTGTCTTCGATTTGACTATCTTGATTGAGATAATAGTTGTTCAATAAAATATCTGGAGCAGTCTTGTAAACAGTGTCACATATCCCGCTGAGACCTTTGCAGATACTTTTGGGACATTTTGAATCTCAAGAATCAGTATGTAGGCCACAGTATGAAGGCTTTAGAACAGAAAGAACACGAGGTTCAGTCATGGTTTTTAAATGCCACAACAGAGACAGATAAGAGAGTGTTTGGTGATTTTATACACTGCTGAAGAAAAACGGTTACATCCAGTAGAGAATCTGGCACAGCAGTAGCACTTCAGTGTTTCATGCTACTGTGAGAATTGCGCCACTTCGATGCGTTTGCAGAACATTTCTACCGCAGCATAGCGTGAGTTATAGTATAATCTCAATAGGGGGCACTTACACAACATGCCTTGCACATGTATACAGACTACAGTGCTGGGGTTTGGGATTTGATGTCACATCATGCTGTACTGAGATTGTACAGAAAGTCATCGGCACAATCAAGAAGCCAATATGTTTTAAAAAGATGCAGCACTTTGATTGTGGTTTAACAGAACACAAACCTATAAAAAAATACAGTGTCCTGCAACAGGACAGCTACCTCAAGTTTCATGCTAAGTGTGAAAACAATGACAAGTTTAGTGGGAACCGCAATGTATAGTCCACATGCAAAAAGTAAAAATGACATCTTGTTGCTGTGATTGTGTGTTACTGTATTTGACTGGCACCCACTAGCTGACAGCTGTTGTGCTGACTGTGATTGACTGCTGAGAACACTCAGTCAAAATTGGGATGACCAGTTTTAAAGAGTAAAATGTGTACTATGTTTGGCATACTAAAAAGAAAAAAAAAAAAAAAAAGTCAAGGAAATATTGTTTACACAAAGGAAAATTGCAAGTGTGCATCACACTGCCACTGTTCTGTTTTTAGGGTGACTTTGTAACATCTGTCCAGGGATTGCAGATGAAAAACAGCCTCTTGGCTAACCGTGGTGCATTTGCAGCAATGTTTTATTAATGTGTACTGTCCCTGTTAAATAAATCAATGAATAAAAAAAGTAATAATCACACAGTACAGCTGTTGTCATTTAGCTTGATTGTTGATTCTGTCAGGGAATTTTATGAACCTAAAATAGAGATTTGATGGATGCCTCAGTCAGCAGTGTGGGAGTTGAGATCTTTACAAAAGAGCAAATAAGGATGACATTTAAGCAGCTGCAGCCTTTCTTAGTTCAGTCTACATAGTTATATGTAGACCACTATGAAGATTAAACTGGTTCATGTGGATGTAGACCAAATCCAAACTCTGAACAGACTCATGTTTGTGCTCTTCCTTGGAAGTGACACACCTTTGCGAGATGAGGTGCACACAAAATCATTCATGTTTAGTACATTTCTTTTACATTAAACCTCACAAAGGAAAGCAGCAACATAAACCCAAGAAGAGAAAGAAAAAAAAAAGTTAAAGAACCTTCTTGGCTGAAGTCCGAAGAAGGCTACAGAGACAGCCTTCACCTCATTAAATCACCTTTACATCCCTCCTGCCCTCTGTGTGTTAAACTATACCGTGCAGCTGAATTCATCATCTAATTATTTTCAATTATATGTTTTCCTGTTTCTGTTGTCTGACAACCAAACGAGGAAGAAATAACCTGTGATTTCAGCAAATGTCATCTGAGTTGTTGCGGTGGTAATCAAATCATCATTTTGTAATTGCGACAAAATCAACATAAATACATATTAATGACAACGACTGTATAGATATAAACAGCTACTATTTGTACTATCTAACTAGCAGTCCTTGCAAGATATTGGCTGCTGATCAAATCTATATTTCATGATCACGGCACTGTCTGAATTTAAATGGTGATATTGCACACAACTGCTGTCATTAATTTGTATTTCTGTTGACTTTATCAGTGTTCACAGAGATGTTTCTTTACATAATGCTTGTATAGCAGACAGATTTGTAACAGTGCAGCTTTTATATGATGTACAGTACAGTACACAAAAGCACTGACACTGCTTTGGGACTCTTATAGCGCATTTCCACTAGCACGGTATGGCACGGCACTGCACGGCACAGCACGGTACGGTTCAGGTCTGTTTCCATTACAACTGAGTACCATATAGTACCTCCTCGACGTGGGCGGGGTCGTACTAACACGGCTGCGCGAAACTGCCGTGACGTCATTTACACCGCACCAAGCCACGCACAAAACCGGAAGACCAGAACAACAACACCAGCAACACAACAATAGAGGACACCGAAGCATTCGTGTATTTGCTGCTCACTCTGTCAAAGCCATTTTCTCGTGTTCGAGTGTAGTCGAAGAGCAGCGGGGTTTTAAAAAGTGGTGTGGTCGAGTCTTGTGTTTATTTACAGTCTGGTCGGTCGTCGCGCGCTTATGATGCTTCCAGTGACGACACTCGTCGGCCAATCAGTGGAAGGCAGTCGGCTGACGTCACGTTTTAGTATCGCTTCGGCTCGCTTGGAACCAGGGCCGAGGCGATACCAAAGTAGTACCTGATACCAGGTACAGTATGGTCTAGACCTGCTCTGTATGGGAAGTGTCATGAGATAACATTTGTTATGATTTGGCGCTATATAAATTAAATGGAATTGAATTGAATAGAATAATAATAATTTGTGACTCCTGGTCACTGGAAAGAGAATCCCATTCAGTGCTGAATCATGCATGTTTGCATTGTAAAACACAGCAAAAAGTATGTGAAGGGTAATTTAGAGGTATTACACTCAGGTCTGGATCATCTGAAGGAGTCAACAGTAAAAATACAAAAACTCATGTGTGGAGTATAAAAGGTTAGCATTTATGTCATTTCCTATAATCTTAGCAAATATACCAATATGAGACAGGTAACCTCAAAATATATTTTGGTTACATCTTATAAATGAAAAAGCAAAGACATCCGTTGAGAAATAAATATGGAATAATGATAATTTCCTCAGTTATTTGAGTACAAATTTTAAATATTAAATAATTAATTCTGTATCCTTGGGGAACAACATTAAGGAAAAATTATAACTATAAAATTGCCACATTTTACAAGTATTAGTTGAAGAATGGCTTCTGTTTCAGTGGTTCATATACTAATGTGCTACCAACTCGAGCAAGAATATTGTAATGTTTGCATTTAAAATTAATTCCTCATACTTCGCGTATAAGATGTACTGCAGAAGATGATCATTCAGCCTACATATTAGCCAAGTTAATGTCTGAGAAGAGACCTGCGTTGCAGTAGCAATTTCAACATAATACTGCCATTGCAATATTAATACACAACAGATCTGCATAGCCATCAGAGCATAAAGTCTAATCAGAATCATCATATGCTGTGACAAACACAATGTTAATACTTCCATTTCCAGTTTGCTTTTATGAAGATCTTTCATTTTAATGAGATTTGTTGGACTTAATTTCAAATGAAAACTATAATGTTTCAAAAAGAGCATCACTTATATCCACTATGTCTATTACTTATGAAAATAACTGTGAAACAGTTCAAGCACAGTGTAAATCTAATTAATTTCCTAACAGCATTTCCACTGGATTTTAATTATTTCAGACAGTTATGTATCAAACAAAAGAATGAATAGGTTCATTTTCACATTAAAGGGAACAGAGACAAAGTATCTAAAATCGGCACCCTATTAACATGCTTTTTTAAGAAGGCTGTGTTTCACGGCAGGGCTTATATTTTCCTTTTGGTACCTCTGACAAAGAGGGATTGTGTGACTGCCTCGTCCATCCACTTATAACGTGTTTTCTAACCACAACACTGCATCATTGAAAGAAAGAACCCGAATGTTATGAAACTCACTGCAATTGGAGTGTATTACATTTGTGCTCCTAGTGATTTCCTCAGTTTTCACCATCAAAGCTGCCTCTTTTAAAGTATTCTGTTTTGTTGTCTTACATAACTACTATCTCATTAAAGCTACCCTCTGGAGTTGTTGACCACTAGTAGTGCCATGTAGCAATGTTTTTACTAGTGCATCCCCACTTCCTGTGCTCAAGGATGCACATGTACACAAGTGAGCTGAGCCCATGAGCTATTTAGGGATTTGCCTCCGATATTTTTAACAGAAACGCAGTGCAAGAATATAGTTTGTACTGTTCATGCTGTTAAAGGTGTTGATGTATGAATACCGTCACTACTTTCAGGTAATTCACAAACACTGTGCTCCTTCTGAGTATAAATGTACTGCTGTGTTACACAGGGATTGCTCATGAATTGAAGCAGCTCAAAAGTGCAAAAAGTTAATTGTACTTGCTATAAATGTCTCAGATTGTACAGCAAGTTGAGTTTGATTCAGTGCAATGGCCAAATTAACTGCCATGTGCATTGCTATCCAGCATGTCAGACTTTGATCACAAAACTATGCCTTCTTTTGAAAAATATTTGCAGAAGCACATCACAGAGCAGACATCCCTCATATTAGTAAAGCCAGTATGTGCACTCCAACGCACAATATAATCCTTTTTAAAATATGTCCAGGACAGTTCAGCGAAGAGACCCGACCCTCAACAAATTCTGTCATAGCCATTAGGGGACATCCACAAAGAGACTTGATTAAAAGCAAACTTTTGCATGTGTCCACGCCTTATCATGTGGCAGGAAAGTAATCCCATTCTGCCAAAACATACAGCCAAAGACCAGAACCCTGGAAAAATCAGGACTTTAGGATGCCTGCAGTACAGATTTGGTAAAACATCATCAGGGGAGATTTTAAGGGTTTGGATAACGCCCATGAGTTGAAGGCTTCAAGCAGTCATTACTTGAAAAGACCTGCATTCATGTTTTGTTCTCCATTTACTCGGGAGTTCAAAGTCAAGATTTTATTTCAAAAATATATTGAACACATTTTTACAGTACCTGTCCCATAGTTTAACAGTAGACAGTATTGCCTTGTTTCTGATCACCATTTCCAATGCAGCTTTTTGTTTTCAGCATGAGTTGGCTTTTAGATTGGGCAGAAAAATTGCTCTGAACAATGCAACTCAACTGTCAACTGCATTTGACATACAAAAAATTAATTATAATGGAAATGTTTGTGATTTAAATTATTCCTTTGTGTCTACTCAAAGTAGAGGGCAGACACAAACACCCATATATTTTGGCTTACACCTCATTACATTTCTTTAGAGAAGTTACAGAACTGTATTTCCCTTTTCAACAGTTTTCATGCATTGTGTGTGACATGAGTGGCAATGCTCTTTGTGTAAATAAGAGATCATACTCTAGATTAAATATGCATGCATTTATTTTGAGATTTCCAATGCTGTCTGACACTGACGCTGAAGCATTGTTCCTAGTGATGTGGATGGCTATATATTGAAGTATGTGAAGGCTTTAGTGTTTTCTTTCTCCACTGCTTTATAGAAGATGGTATGCTGTTGATTACAAATGCAGTTAATGGCTTAAAAACCTACAACAGATAATCAAACTGTTTGCAAAGGGACAGCCAAAAAGGGAAAGTCGCCCAAGACACAAAGGTTACAATGAATGTGTCCTTCCTCACAAAACATTTGAAAAGCTTTTTTCAACATTATTTTAATATATACTGTATATACATTTTAAAGCCTGCATAGTTTACATACAATAAGCAGTCCTATCTCCTTTGCCTTTGTTAGCATATTGCTGCATTTCTTTACACATTACAGCCACCTGTTTATAGTGTGAAGCCATTGGCAGGGATGTGCAAAATCAAAATAGAGACCCACTCATTAAAAAAAAAAAAAAAAAAAAAAAGCCCACCAAAGAACAAGTAAAGAACATATGGAAGCCACACCAAATGTGGAGGCTAAACCTGTGAGATCAAAGGGATGATCAGGCCAGACCACAAGATCCCAAACTAGTTATGGGAGACAAATGAAATGGTAAAGAATCAGACCACAAACAGGTTTTAAATCAAATAGTCTCTAGATGTGGACTAAGACATCTAAGTGGCTACCTCAGCCATGATGTCCAAGAAACAGGGCTAAAGCACTCAAGAACTAATGCAGCTGAACTGCCTCCACAGTTGCATGACCTTGGTTTGACCTAGGCCTGTCCAAATAACTGGATTTTAAAAAGATGAACAACTGATCAGTTGCCTCAAATCCTGAGTGTGCTGAATACTGGGCCAGGGCCCTGACCAGGTGCAATTAGACCTCAGCTGCTCAACCTCCTACTTTCCCCGAGGAAAAAAGAGTGGCCGCAGCTCAGCTGACTGGGTTAAATAGAACTCAGACAAGAAGATTTGGAAGAAATCCAGTGTTAGGGAAGTGGAGTACACATACTGCTTCATGTGGGAATCATCAGTCACTGTAAAGTGACACAGATTAGAACTCACCTACATTCATGGGAGAGATGATGGCTGATAGAAATACTGTTTCAAGGACAAGCCTATTTAGGCAAACCAACAGATTAAGGATGTCAAGATACCCAAATTTAATTTTTGTGGAAGACTAGTGTTCAAAGAAAACATACTAAATAGCTTTTAAAAAGAAAGTCTGAGGCATACAAAAGTTCTTCAGAAAAAGACAATCTGTTCACTTCTGTTTATCTATTTATACCACTAGGGAAAAGAAGAGTGAGGCTGCAATTGTCCAATGGTAAATCAATCACAGATGACATTGTCGTAATTTAGATTAATGAAACTGTGGTACACGAGCTCCCTCTAGTGGTAGTGGAGCAATTTTACAACGTTTAAATGAACTAAATTAATTTAAAATCATATATTGTTAAAGTTCTACTAAAATTCAAATAAAATAACTATAAGATTGCTGAAATGTGATTTATAATCCATTCTGTCTTTCACGTAATATATGTTGTTTCAATGTAAGTAAGCCACGTAGTCACATTCAACTGCACACATACGTCACCCCGATTTGTTATGAATTAAGGGAGAGTTATAACTATTAGGGAGAGAAATGTAGATCAGGAGGAGAGGATTTAAACCTGCCTCCTGCATGAACTGTCCGTAGTTGAATACAGTCGGCTACTATGTAGCCACCAAAATTATGACCACAATAATGGTGATACGTGGAGAGTAATGTTTTCCGAGGTGCTACGCAGTATGAAAAGTTTGAGAACTGTGGAGGAATTTTTAGGAAAGATTCCTGAGTGAGAAATAAAGAGTATTCAAAACTTACCTGTCTTTTAAGTAATTTTAATACAATGATAATTATGATTATTATGAGTATACAAATAAACCAATACAAGCCATCAAACAGAGTCACATCATACTATTCAGCTGGATAGGGACACAGTTCTATCACCCGAGGGATCAAGAAGATCTGACAAATCTCTGTCGTGGAGCAAAGCTTTTTATGCTCAAGAGTTCATCAAGTCAATGGTGCGTCAGAGGAACGCACTTTGTCCCCCCAACCTGAGCTGGTATGATGATCCATGTTTAGTTAGACAGGGCATATGCGAACACTTGCATCGATCCAACAAATAAACATGTCCTTAGCAGACATGCAAACACTGCTGATATGGCAAGTTTTTAGCTCAAAGTACAGATAAAACAAAGTTTAATAGTTACAGAGTTCGCCTAATTAATCTTCACCAACAAGAAGCACTGTTTAGATACTGCTAAATGTATAATTAACAGAGACTGGTATCAAAAAGCATCAACATATAGATACTGCATCCTGACAACCCTACATTGGATGCACCAATGATCCAAGGGACTCAAACAGACAATGCTAAGGTGCAAGCAAGACCATTTCCAGGTTGAACAAAAGGAATGAGGGCTCTATCCCAGTTTGTGGGCCTCTGGGCCAGTGGAATTGATTAATTAAAAAATAATTCCTTGCTCAGCAACATGAACATCTGTGATTGCGGTCCTCGCAGGGCAGCATTCTGATTTGTCTGGCATTAGTTGTTTGTGCAGAAATTTGACGATGCCGTTGGCTGTCACAGTAGAGTGAATCTAAAGCAGACTGCAAACTGCAGAGCTCTGGAAAATGACCACTTGGAGAGGTAGAAACACCGTTACTGGAGGACAACTAGAATTCAACTAGTGGAAGAAAGAAATCAAAGGAATAAAGGGAACAGCAATCCAAGTAATGTCCACAGACTGACAGCCAATCCACACACAGCAATTGAGCTCACTGTTGTACCCCACACAAGTCACAATACAGATTTCACACATTGCACCCAGACTAAAGAAAACTCTTTCTATTGGGTCCAATCCAAAGGATGTGGTCAGAGTGCCAATACGATTTTAATGAGCACTGAGCTTTTAAAGTTAGAAGGGCACAGCCTTTGGTTAATGCAGCTGGACAAGCATGATTTATTCATAAATGCCTCCCTCAGAAGTTGGGAGAGGGTCTCTTATTCCCACATAAAAATAGAAATTCACCAAACAAAGAACTTTCAACAAGCAACAGGGAGTTCAGTTCGATACCATATTACCTCTTCACTAGGTGGTTTAGTGTGATATTTGATCAAGTTAGATTAACAAAGTTGTGACTTGTTGTTGCATGTTCTTAGCTACTCAAGACTCTAGCCACATATTTCATTTTTCACACTGCTTTATCATCCAATCTTAACCAATAGTCTCTGGAACAATTTTCGTAGATGATCAACTACAGTGCCGTCTGTATCTGCCAGCCTGCACCTAATTACTGCAGTTTTGCAGGTTCAATATCACCACATTTGTTATCAACCTTATAGAGACATAGAGACATTTTAAATATCATTTCATATCATCTGAACTCTTCCTCCAATTACTTAGCAGCAAGGCTGTTGAAAATGACATGCCAGTAATCGAAATCACTCGTACAGCAGCATCGAGGGTATGGCATTTCTCTTTGATGTCACCCTTTTTATTCAACAGTTAATCCTCTGTACTGTGTGATGAGTCACAATTAAGAAGAAATAAATTGTAACTGGCAGTGGAAAAAGTCACACCATGATTAGTTTCTTCAAAATAGAAAGCATGCAAACATTCCTGAACTGTGTTTTATTAAGTATATCACCGCTGTTAAATGTCGTGTTATAAACACTGCAAAAAGTGTCACATGTTCACGGTATGCCTGCTTTAGCTATTATACTCAACCCAAGATTGTTCACTGACCCAAACAAAACTAGCAATGTCCTTGTGTTGGCTGTGTAGAGGTAGCAGTCCTATGCATGCATGCTCTTAATGCTCTCTGTGTACATTTGAATGAATAAAACATGTTATCCAAAAGGGTTCATTCGACAATGCAAACTCTGCGGCTTCCCCACCCCCTATATTTCCCTGTGGTACTAGTCCCTCATATGTCGGAGTGGCTGTTTTTTTAGATAATTAATAGCACCGTCAGTTGATTCAGAGAAATGGTTTTTCATGTGGTGAAACTAGCATGAAAAGTGACTGATGAGAGCTCCACCACATGAACAATGTATATTTATGAAATAATAATGGATTTGAAGCTAGAACATCTCAACACCAAATGTAAACATAAAGACAATCTGCCATAAACCAGTTAGTGGGGCAGAAGACACTTAGACTGTATGTATAGTATACAATGATGTATGTACCAACGGTGGTTCTTTTATTGCTCCCTCACACTGTCCAAATCTATTTTTCTCTCATTTAACTGCTACATTACAGTTTGTTTTCAGTCTTACTTTACTAGCGTACTCATTTATAATTTAAATGTCAACAGAATATAGAAGATGCTAAACATTAGCACACTCCAATGGCCTCCAGCACTGAGTGCAACTTAGTTAAACATACTTACCCTGGTGGGAGAGCAATCTTTTTAAATATACAACCATTTCTAACTGAGGAGTCCATACTGCAGTGGTTCATTTTACATACAAACCTAGGAGATGCTATATTATGATTACAAGTGTTCTAACAGAAAAAAATAAATATAATTTAACCGAATCTATTCCACACCATGTTTTCATTCTTGGACTTGCTAATTAATGTTTTGTATAATTTAATATGATGCATTGTTTACTGCTAAGAAATATTGCAACTTTTTAGTATTTTTTTAGTCATCCCCTGCACAGTAATCACATAAATAGGCGAGAATGAACCGAGTAAATTTGCTTAAACCCCCTTTCAGGGTGAGAAAGAGCATCTTGTCTTATTTTCTCCATACCTTTATACAAAAGCCTTATCTCTCTACTGCAGTGTTTTCTTTTTTTGTTCTCCCAATGTCATGCTACTATTCATTCCCAATCTGCTTCTGTTCTGAACAACAAATCACTGTTTGGCTCTTTTTTGTCTTCAGGACAACCAACTGTCTGTTTCTTATTCAGGCTCTCAGCCTCCTTGCCACATTGTCCTCACTTCCTCATTGTCTTTGCCTCTGTCTGCCCCTTGTTATTTATGGAATGTAAAACTGCAGGAGTACAGAGAAATAGCCTGGAGCTATACTATGCCCACAGCCAAGTTGCCCAATCACTGCCAAGAGATTATGGAAAGGCCTTGTCAGAGGCAGAAAGCCTTCTGTCACCTCTGCCACGCAACCTATCCTGCACAGTATCCTGCATCCTCTTCCAGCCTGATTAACACTTCTATGTGAGGATGAAGTGATGACTTAGTGTATTGGCTCATATACTGACATGTGCTCCTCCAGGAAGTTCCATTCTTCCTTGCATAGTTGTCGTGCATCAGTCTGACACACATTTGTGGGCAAGATTTTTATTTGAAAATGTCTATTTCTAGAATTATTGATTGAGCTGCTGAAATGTAATAAAATGTAGGTAATTCCTTGACCCCCTAGTGGTTAAATTACATCTGATGTTAAATGATAGTTTTATTTTGGTACTATTTTTTATTATGTTTTAAATGTATTACTGTTTTACACACAGGTTGAAAACCAAATATATATATATAAATATATAAGAGAAAATCATGGTCCACTGTAGTAGTGGTAGTCTACTGTGAAAACAACAAATCCAAAGAGAAGTTGACTCAGTTTTCTTCAGTGGTAAAGTGACTGTCAACCTGTCAAATTCTTCAGTATACTACTCCTACAAACACCAGTTCCAATCTATTGCAACAAATTTACAATGACCTCCCACGGCCAGTACTTGTTTCCCACTTTTGTTATACTCTGGGTGTTGGATGACTTTGTTGTAAAATTTAAGATGGAATTGCCCTTCCACCAAGGTCAGGAGCAGAGCTAAAACCAGGATGTCACACCCACCGTGTCTGGTGCACACCTCTGGAACCAGAAAACACCTTCAAAGTCTACCGCAAGGCTTGGTTAACCATGGAACCAATTACCATAAAAATTACCTCATGGATTTCACATGGAGGATGGTAAACACATGCTGCTGCATACAAAGTAGGGCAGGCTAGAGCTCGATGACTGGGGAGCCATTCAAAATCACTGCCTTTGGTCCCTTCTGCATTTTCAGCGTCGGTTGGCCCTAAGATAATGATCTGAGTGTTCTGGATGTGTTCAGGCCTCCAAGAAAAACATCTGAGGAGCCAACATGTGGACAATTCTAAATGAATGTGATTATGTTCAACAGCGCAAGCCATGCACGTCCTATTGTTTCTAAAGAATTTAACATTTCCAGATAGACACCATTTCCTTAGTCAGCTAACATCAAAACACCAATGCAGAATCCAGTAAGTAGCTCAGATGGCATGAACATTAACATGTTTCCCTTTTTTCTCATGCCATGCATACTGTAGCAGAAGGTATAGGCCCAGCAACATAAACCACTTATCTTGTAAAATTAAACCTCGGTAGGTTGAAGTGGATCTTTAATCTTTAATGTATGGTAACTCATGTTCTTCCATTTGAATTGTGTTGTGTTGTTCTAAGATACCTCTGCAAAAAAGGTTCAACGAATCCCAACTGCCAAAGACTCAAGGTCCAATAATCACTCATTCTCAATGAACCATTAGGTTTCTGGCTCTAACTGCCGTCCAGTCTAACAGAAGGCATTTATTGAGCTGCTGCTCTGTTGCGCAGCTAATTAGATAGGCTCTGTTGTTTCTGTACTCTTGACATGTATTAGCTTGTTTGTATGACTGAGTGCAAGCCAGGCACCTCTTGTACATGGTTACTGTGTTTACACATCCGTGTGTGACCTAAGACCATAGACAGGATCCCAAAGATGCTAATCAGCAGGCTAAGCATATCTTCAGCTCCCTGTGGTATATTCCGGACACTGACAATTCAAGATGGATTTTCACACACATATGAACTGTAAGTGTGTAAGTAACTGGAACAGATTTAAGATGATGAAAACAGTACCCTTGGAAACACACAGGAAAGAAGAATCAGTCAAGTTTACAGTTTGTCAAAATAGTCATGAGGAAGATCACAAAGAGCTGATGTGATGTGATCATGCCATGCGATGAACCCATAGATTAATAAATGATCAACACAATCATTCACGCTACAGTGAATGTCATCCACTGATGTGTACTGTGCCATAGTTTTGATTAGAGATCAGCAAATGAACCAAAAATGACTTGACAAATGAGCTGGGTTTGGACTTGCAGTTTGTGTTAGACCCTTGAGACAAAATATTACTATAAACTGTTTATTATTATTACTTTCAAATCTTGAAATTACACAAATACACTGACATGCAGAATAACAGTCTCGTTCCCTTGCACACACATCACTCTGCAGCACAAACGTTCTTCCCTCCGTCCTGCTTTGCACACACACGCAGCAGCAGTGAGGAGTTATGCCCACAGGTTTTGACTTGCCATCTAGCTAATCATGTTGACACTGTTTTGGATTGTTATTCAACAATATTTACTGTCGAGTGAAAAATGGATCTGAGAGCTTTTTACTTCTTCGTCTTAGCTTCTTTTAGTCTGTTCTTTGTATGTGATGATTTGGAGAACATCTGTGAACTTGGTTATATTTGTAATACTTGTCAAAGCAATGGAAATTCTGATTTGTTATGCATTTTAATACTGATTAATTGTGATTATTCTTTTTGTGTATGGTTCATATGTGGGGAGAGGTTCATAAATTCTGTCTGTGAATGTTTGCTGACTAGCCTGAGTGAGACCTATCTTACTATTTCTATCTTAATATTTATGTCTGATCATTTGAAATGATTGCAACCCCTTATCTCCATGAAACACATTAAATGGCCGTCTGTTCTGGGGTACTGTATGCACACGGTGGACACGTGTTGTATGTAAAAGCCCCCCCTTGGTAAGAAGCACTCTTCTGTGAGAAGCTGTGACTATGAACACATGATCATATGTCGATCTAAGTGGAGACGACATACCCCTGTAAACATCATATCACAAATATATTTATAGCTTACTCTGTAACAGTGGATTTAAATTGAGCAATCATTTTTAGCAGATGATGCATAGCAGTCTCAGGTGAAGAAACAACATGTCACGGTGAAGTGATCCTCATCTGCAATCCATTCTGCTCATTAACACCCTGTTTTACCATGCAGAAACAGCTGTCTGGCTCAACACTGGTTGCAGCTTACCATCGGGGGCCTCTGTTTAACCATTTGCGCTGCTCAGTGGCCTTGCACTTGCATTTTAATAACATTCCTATTTAAGAGCCAATCAGTGAAGCCAGGGTTCTGACAGCTGTGGTAGAGCAATAAATCATAAAATGAGGTGAGGCAAAAAAAAAAAAAAAAATCCTCATGTAATTATCAATATGGCTTGGCCAGCAAACTCATGCCCACACAAAGGTCTTTGATTTCTTACCTTACAAAGGCCAGATATGTCCAAGTGGGCATGTGCATGCTGCGAGCAGCAACAGACTGGCCTTACCTTTTATTCTTCCTTCTACACTGATGAAGATGCTGGGTTGTTTGTTTTATAGTAAGCAAACAACCAAACACTGCACATGTAGGTAAAGTGTCATATAACATAGAAAATATGATCAAAAATATTGTGACATATCTTGGAAAAGTATGTGATGATTATCAATGTAAACACCTCATTCATATCTCATGATTTGGTGTTGTAGTGAATAGTCTTGTTGTCACTTAATTGATGGAGGTATGCTGGAGGTTATGGAGGTTTTTTTTTTTTCATAAAAGCAGTCATGCTTTAAAGGTCCAGTGTGCCAGTGTGTAGGATTTAGTGGCAGCTTGCAATGAAGTTGCAATTTGCGACCAAATAAATACCAAACCAAATAAATTCTTCTTCCAGGATGTAGGAAAAACTGGCTGCTAAATTCACATAAAATCTAAAGGCCATATCTAGATCAGTGTTTGGTTTGTTCTGGGCTACTGTAGAAAAATGACGGTTCAGCGTTGTGGACTCCGTGGAAGAGGACCTGATGTCACTGTAGATCTAAAGGACTCATTTTGAGACAAAGAAAACAACAATTCTTCTTATTTTCAGGTGAGTATACACTAATGAAAACATAGTAATAAAACATGTATTCCATTCCTGCTAATAGATACACCTAAATCTTGTGTAACTTTTAAGGTGATCGATTGGTAAAAATGGGATATGATATGTAAAAAAAATGTTTTTAGTAATATATAATCACCTTTAAAAAAAAATGAATCATTATGTTTTTAATAGCTTAGAATTAGCCTTTTGTGTCTACATGTAGAGTGAGTACTCTTACAGGAGGAGAGAAGTCTGACATCTCGCATTGCTATCTTTGTTGCAGTAGCCCAGAACAGACAAAGGACTTTTTAGACAGCGTTTCATCACTACATTGCCAACATAGCAGGAAAAGTAGCAGAAGAAGACTGACGCGATGTAGAGGAAGAAGAAGAAGAAGAGGAAGTGTTTACTGATTCTAGTTAACTGTGTTATGTTAGAAACAAATGGATGATCACTTATTATTTAGCAGAAGAAGAGCCAAGGGAGCAGGAATCTTTGCATCAAAGAAGCGTAAACATGAGGAAACAAATTTAAATCAGGACAGAGGACGGCTAACATCATCCCACTCAATCTATCGATAATCTATTGTCGTAAACACAGACAATAGATTATCAGACCAGCTAGCTAAAGTCAATGACATTCATGATGACCTATAGTTTTACAGAATATCTAAATGCAATTTCTAAATATACATATCTAAAGGAACCTCAATAGCCTCCACGCTACTTTCTCCAAACCTTAGACACTGAACCTTTAAGTAAATGGTCAGAAACAGTTTCCTAGGGCTAAGTATGCAAGTGTTGAGTTCATCGAGTAGATCGTTTCAAATATGTGTTTAACAAAATGATGAAATGAGAGAACCTGAAATTGTACCTCCAGGTATTAGGCATTCACCAAAGTTATTAAACACTATTTGAAGTTCTGAATGCCAGCATGCTCACCATAGAACAAAAAAGTAGTGAGGATTGTGGTCTGAGGAAGTAAGGCTGAAATACAAGGAACAGAGAAAGGATATGGTATGGGCAAATGTCCAAGATCCATAAGTTAACAAATCTGCTCTTCATGGCTGCCTATGTGTTATCCAATTACTATGCTCAAACAACTTTGAGTGAGAAATAATTCCCTGATATTATTCCCAGTGCTTATTTAGAGCACTGCACATTCCAATAAAGGAAGAAGCCCTCATGTAGCAGCTGTTATGCATGTCAAATAATGACACAACAAAGCAAAGGAGGTATTAACTGAAAATTATTTCACTACGGTGACATTACAGAGCACAGCTTTTGGTTATCCCTTTTATTTAAAGAGCCCATATTGTGTTTTTGGGGTTTCCCCCTTTCCTTTAGTGTGCTGCACAGGGTAGCTTTTATATAAAACATCTGCAAAGTTACAAAGCCCGAAGTCCATGCCAAGGAGGTTATTCTCTCCAACAGAAAACACTGCTTCTGAACTGCCTGAGATGCCTTGTTTGTAGTCCAGCCTTTTCCTCTGTTACTTATCTACACTGTGATCCTCGCCGTGTCACGACTGTGCAAGTGGGGAAACAGAAAGCGTCCATATGCAGATGCTAGAGGAGGAGGTCAATGATTTATTAACATAAAGTCAAAGAACAAGGCTTAAGGGATGGTGAGGCAGGCAAAGGCCAAAGTCAGGAAAGGGGTCCATCACAGGCAAACAAAACTAAAGGAGCAGCAGATAGAATCCAAAATCTACAAAAGAAAAACAAGCCAAGACGAAGAAAACACAGATGATCCAAAAAACAAAAATACAAGGAAACACTGGGGATGACCTGGAACACATGGTAGTTACAGACACAAGGTGGAAGCAGAAATGGTCACAATTAAGTCATTTGTCAAGTAACACTGAATCCGACATGTTTTACGGATCATATGAGTGACCTGATGAAGCTCAGGTGTTCCTGGACCCATCAGAGGAAGAACATTTTGCTTGGCAGCTTGGCAGGCGTCACGCCTCAGCCAAGCAACAACCTAAAGACAGCACCACGACCAGCAGCATCAGAACATCCATAGGAAGACACCTCAGGATGTCCACTGTGACCTGAGAGCTCCATTACCAGCTGACACTACAGTATACCAGACACCCTTTATCTCAGTAAGTAAGTACCTCAATTATGACTACTTTATGCATTATATGTACACACTTTATATTTCCATGTTACTGTGTATGAATCAAGTGCTTTATTTTTTAAAGGTACAGTGTGTAAGATTTGGGGCCTCTATTTTCAGAATAAGGCAAACATGGAATATAATATTCATAACTATGTTTTCATGCATGTATAATCACCTGAAAATAAGAATCTTTTTTATGTTTGTTACTTAAAAATGATCCTTTTATATCTACAGTGGGAGAGGGTCCCCTTTCATGGAGGTCGCCATGTTGAAACACCTTATTTATACAGTAGTCCAGAACAGACAAACTAAATACTGACTCTAAACAGGGTCCTTAAAGTGTTGTTTCTGCTTTACATTAGGAAGGTGAGGGTGATGTGAGGAGATTACAATGCAGTGATTGGACCACTAAATGCAACTAAATTCTACACACTGGACCTTTAAGGTAATTTTTAAATTTAGTAGTGAAGATCCTGAGGTATTAGAGAACTATCTTATGTTCTTTCACACAGGTTTTAATTGCACTGGTTAAACAGGTGATGTGACAAACCTGCATTTAGGAGGGTAAAATAATATTCTAATTCAACATCCTAACTATGAAGATAAGACACATTAAAGCATGTAAACCTATTGTTGACCCTGAGAATGAAATGAGCAGAATATGGCCTCTTTAAGTTAAGTGTGTTATGTGTTATTAGTCATTTTGTATATTGTCATGTTTTCATAGTGTCCGATAACGTTCCGTTTTGGCTAAAAGCCAACTGTCAGCGAGAAGCTGTTATGATAGAGAAGTTTGTACAAAAAAATTTGACAACCTAGCATGAACAAGACACCGAAGTTCAAATTGTGCACTGCAGCACCTCAGCTGCATGATGCAAAAACTTGCTGAAATGCAGGCACAACAATTGTTTTTTCACTGAATGTGGGTTTCTTCACCTCACTCATTAAAGCTTACTCTCAGTGTGAATAACTTCATTAAAACTGCTGGCTATGCTGCCCGGTTTGATTGGTCACAACACTGCATTCTTACGGTTACCTCACTCTGGAAGGCTGACTTTCACAATGACTGTTTATTTTTAGGTACTCATTTTTATTTACAGCTATATGCAGAATGTGTAACTCTGGCTCTATTTTCCATTCCACTGTTGACATGTCAGAAAGTTTCACTTGCAATTTGTTATTTAAAGCAACACTGTGTCAGTTTCCTACCATAAAAAAACAACAGATTTTAAATCATTTCAATGCTACGCAGACATGCAATTGGATGAGTGGCCATTTTGTCATTTCCACTCTACACAAGACACGCCTGTTTCTGCACTATGTAACTTTTTGCTCTGGGTACGATCTCCCACGAGAAGTATGTAACGCTTTAAGGCACTAAATCACACACCACCAACTATTCCACTGTTTCTGTGAAACTGGATCATATTTTATGGAGAAAATGTTTTCTGGTTCCCCTCTGATGTCCTCTGGCTGCTCCACATGCACTCCACATGACTTGATGAACAGTAAAGTAAATTGCTGTGAACTGTAGCTGCTGTTAGCTAATGTTAGCTCAGTTTGTTAGCCGGGGTATCCGGACTGTGGGCTCAGAGCACCGGGCAGACTACTTGAAAAGTTCTTCTAACTATTTACGACATCTCCCCCGTCATGATAGACTTCACAAGCACTCAGCAGCTTCTTAATGTCGATCCATTTCTAAAGCAAAGGAAACTGTTACATTAGCTAACTCATTTCTGTTAACCACAGCTGAGAACTCAGCTCAGATGACCAGGCGTAGGGAAGAAAACATGGGCACTCTCTCTACCAGTTCCATTTTAAATATTGCCCTTTCATCGGCAAATCAAATTATCATCTTCCTGCTTGTTTCTGTAATCAATGGAGGAAATACTTTGGCTAATTGGATGCTGAGAACATTGCAGTCTGGTAGTACAACGTCTTTCCCTGATAATATGAAATTAACTTACCAACTGAACTGATGTTTGTTTGTTTAATTATAAATACAGTACATTATGTACTCAACTCCAGCAAAACAGCATGGAGGTGATGTCTCTTGGAAAAAGCATAACCTCCAACAGGCTTTGTAATAAGATAAAAATCCTCCTTAGCCAAATATTGTTGTCTCACAGTTCTGCTGGGCACAAGTGTTTCCATATTTAAAGCAAAAACACAGTGAAAGAGAACAAAAATGCAATGTATGAAACATGTCAAAGAAACAGGAAAATATATATGACAAATATTGTCATACAAACATTTCAGTAACTGCCAAAATATGGTTACTTCACCCAAAGTCCATTCATGTATTATATCTGATAAGCTTCTGTTGTTATTTTTATGATAATGTCAAAATATAGTTTGAGAAATAAATGTAATTATTTATTTTATTACTGCAGTATTATTGTCAAGGATTATTCACGTTACACAGTTAATAAATGCATTGATACAATTACAGTAAAATCTTCTCACAAGACTAAGATATACTTCCTTCCTCATGAATCTAATTTCAGAAACAAAAAACTACTTCAAAAGGTCAAAGCTACCCAAATGTCACCACCTCCCAGAGCGACAGAGAGATCAAAGTTCTTGCTTTAGAGGTTCAGACAGACAGACAGTCTAATACAACCCACAAAGGATCTCTGGAGTAAGAGCCTGAAACCCAAGGGCAATCACTCAGTGCTCTGGCCTACACACTGGAACTGTCACCTGATCTGACATGTCCTGTGCTCAGACCTCAGTCCTAGTACTGTCTGTGTGCATGTCCTCACCATGTTAGAATGTTAGGGTAGGGGTAGTTTCCCATGTAGAAGCTCAAGTTTCCTCTCATAGTATAAAGAGAGACTTTCTATAGATGTAAATATGAGTGTAAGTGTGTCTGAATGTATAAGTTCTGCAACATTAACCCATGAACCTATGTTGAAAGGCTCAAACTCCTAATAATCTTACAGGAATAAGTGAGTATAGACACACACTGTATGTACCTACCGTCAGTATCACTCAGTATCACTGAGATTACAACTTCTTTCTTGGAGTGTACCGGTAAAGATAAACCCAGGTGGAAGTTGAATGTTCATGTTCAAAAGGCGCAGAGATACCAGATATCAACCTGCAAACTACTGGTTATTATGCTCCACAAGCCTCAGACACCCACCTGTACAAAAAAGCACCATCACCTGTAAAAAGTCGGATGTATTGTTCCGTGCATTTTACATAATGTAAAGGCAAACTCAGAGGCAAAATCAAACTCTAAAAAACAGAGCAGAGCAGACATGCAAATCCATACCGAGAATGATTTTGTTGAATGTCTTTGTTCTGCAGTAGCTTCAGCAACGCCATGAATGCCCATGAGACAGAAATCTCAAATGCAATCTCAACACAGGGAGAAAAGATAGAAGATGTGACTTTAAGTCATACAGTCAACTGGAATAAAATGCAGCATATAGTACAGATGACAGCAGGGGAGAAGTACGCTACAGACTGTAGCAGTGTGATTCGTGAGCCATCTGCACATACATACTAAAAAAAAAAAAAAAAAAAGTCTAGTTTCAATATAGTTTCAAATATGTCAATATCAGTTGCTTATCTACAATAATTTTAAGCCATGCACGTCATAACAACAATATTTTGCCTGAATTTTTGAAGCTTCAGTCTGGACTACATGCATAGACATTTAGACAATAGTTAATCAAACATTTAGAGACATTTTTAAGTGTCCCTCAACCAGTAACACAAGAACGCAAGAATATTAGAACGTTCTGAAAAATAATCAAGCTAAGGTAATAACACTGGCCTAGATTAATGTCTTAAATATGATAGAACATAAAGCTTGTGTTCTACTTCCAAGGCCAAGCCCTGTCTCCCAGGTGTGCTTCTTGCTGGCAGGCATATAATCTACTGTATCTTGCTCCTGCACAGAGAGTGACCTACTTAAAATCTAATGAAAGTCCCCCGCCCCCCCCATCGAAGTAGTACACACAAGGTTACCTGAGCTCAGTGTCAACAAGGAGTCATTTTGAACATTTTACAAAAGCTTGTGAGGCACCACATTCTCAATGAAGGATACTGTAACAATCAGATCAGTGGCTCTTTATCAGGCTCGATCTAGAAAACAAGATGAAAACAAACTGAACCCTTTTTGCCTATTATGTCAGCAGGACTTCCACTTTAAACCTTATCTATTTTCCTCTGTAGATGGTGTTTTTCTTTTTTTTTTTGTTCAGATGGTGAATCAATTCATCACCTCTTAATAACATTCTAAGGGGATTAAAATACAGTGGCCCACTCCTATACAGCGGGTAGTGAGCGTGGATCACGACATGCAACCAATTCAACATGCTGAAAGGTTGACTCCGTTACTGAGGTGTTAACTCCACTTAATCAGACAGCAGTGACAAGAGGAGAGGGTCCTGCCAACGTCAGAGGCTTTTGTAATCAAATCCTCGATGATGGGAGCCAGCTTCATGCTTATCAACTCACAATCTGCGCCACGTTTTCAATGATATGCACACGGTTTTCTCAGTGGTTGATAGTGAGGTGCAAGTCAAGTGGATAATAAACCAAAACACAGTAGTCATTACTTCAACTTTAGAAATAATAATGAAACAATAAATAATGACACAGCGCTTTATTTCATTTTTTCATCATCGCCCAAAGTTCAGTCTCATATGTGTGCTTTCATGTGAATAATCTGACAACCAAATTGTGTTGGTATCAGATTTTCTGCTAATCTCTTTACCATTATTTATCAAATTAAATTAATGTATTTCTTATATGACTGACATCTTATATGATTTGACATCTTTCAACAATGCATTTCATAAAACTAATTAGCAACTTACAGTGACGCATACTGTGCTAACGCTACATTTGCTGCAGACAAAACTGACAGTGTGACCGTCCCAAGCGGCAGTCTCTGTGCCTGGGAAGTGAAGCCAATGCGGAAGAGCCAAAAATTGTAAAACCCTGAGCAGCCGCTTGAGGCTGGAAACAGAACATTTCAAACTTCATAAGCGCCCGTATTAAAATGTCCATCTTCACAGCAGAAATAAACAGTAGAAGACAGCGGCCAGCGCCGCACATCATGAGCTTCGAAACAGTACTTTAGGAACCTATACGGATGACGTCACACATGCACTGTCGATTCTTTATACTGTCATTGAACCGCCCACTTAGGGGCTGACATAATACACCAGATGGGAGCATAAAAAGTGGAAACCAACCCATCCCTATTGAGTATGTCTATATGGTTTCAAATTACATATTTCAAATAATAATTGTACACTGAAAAGAACTGCAACATACCAACCATTTATCCGTATGGAGGGATTGATTTTTTTCTCATCATTGCCCAGGCTTTCTCTAATTAAATGGATAATTTAAACATTTCACATGTGAACAGCCAACATAGTCATTGTGAATCACCCACATTTACAAAATCAATATCTAAACAAAGTATTGCATAGTTCCCAGTAAAAAAAAGGCAGAAGAAAACAAATTGGAACTCATTTTCTACATCAGTCAAACAACACAAAGAACAAGTGCTTTTCTGTAATAACTTGCTGGAGTTGGAGTTCAAATGGTGAGCTGACTTCACTCACTCTAGACATATTATATTTTCATATGAAATGTATTGGACAATAGGTGAGCAAAGGTCTTCGATATGCTGGGAGCAGGTGTAAAGTTCGTGTGGGTATCTCATATCGAACAAAACGTAAACATTCCCATTCTGCTCAACATTCTCAGTCTCCATGGTCCAGGTGCTATCATGCCTTCCATATTCTTTATGCACTGCACTTTTCAATTCAGTTAAAAAGGAGATACTGCCCAGTGTCAGCAAAAGCTTGGTGCAACATCAAGCAGGTGGAGGTACTGCAAGCTAAAAAAAAAAAAAAAAAAAGAACCCAAGTGTGACTAAGGACTCTTGTAGCAGGTACAGTCTTTGTCCTGTGCCACTGCACAAAGAACACTGATCAGTGATTGTGGAGTCACACCGCAACAGTTTGCTGATTAGCTACACAGTTTTAATCCCTCAAATATGGTCTGGAATGTAAATTACACTGATGAAGATATGAAGATATCCTCACTTGGGAACTGCACATCAAAAGACATCTTCTTAGGCAGATCCAGTCATTACTAGTTATATGACATCTAAGTAAGTGAATAGGAATGGCAGTACTCATGCTGGAGCATAACTTCTGTCCACCGTTTGATGCCTATAGTGCAGACCTTTGATCTAATTTTAGTGTGTGCGCTTTGCCCTTCACACAAGTACTCATTATCCATTGCACAGTTGGAGTGGCGGTACAGTGCCAATCGGATGTACCATCAATTCTTGCTGAAGGAGCAAAGATTTTGCACTGGAGGAAATGAAAAATAAAATTCTGAAAAACTGATTTCTTTTTTTATGGTGAGTATCTTGGGCTATGGGCCTAGCCATCTGGGTTAGGGAGGAACAAACCCAGCAAGGGATATGATAGGGGAAATAAATCTGTGGTATGAGGTTTGCTGTCACTTGTTGCTTGGACAATAAAGCTGCACATCAACTTTTTCAGTGTATTCATTAAGGACCTCGCTGAGCACTGAACAATGCTTTAGATGTTAAAGAAGATTAGCTTGCCAAACACTGTTTATATCCTCACCAGATAAGAGAGTTCATCCGAGTTGCACTCCTGTTCCTACTGATCAGTTAAATGCTGTGACCTGCTCTATCAGCTGCTTTCAAATGATCAAGTGCTTTATAATTTGTCCTTTCTCTGTTTCATATTGCATGAACACGGCAGAGGCTAGCCTGCTGCCATGCATAGAACTCTTCCCAGTATCCCTATGAGGAATAGGATGCTGCATCACATTATTCTCCTCCTCTCTCTCTGTTAAACAGTTCACTATTACCATCCATCTGCTGTTTTCATGTCTCATCAAAAGATTTTTCTTCCCCTCACCAACTTTAAATATTCACTTCGTGTTCTTTCAACAATAGCTTACAAACACTTGGAAATAATTGAGTCTCGACGGGCTGACAAAAAAGGGAGCAGTGATCGTGCGCAGTGGAAGTGATCAAATATGGCCTTGAGCCAACCGTCTTTGTAGATGGTCTTTGTATTGCCATTGATCCGGGGGTGGATACACCCAAGGAATACATTATTTATGCACTTTTTTTTTTTTTTTTCCGCCCGACAGTTGAAAGTAGTGAGTCACAAACAGTAACGGGATTAGATGGGTGATGCACCGGAAGAGAGGAAACCAGGGCTGCCGAGTATATGTGCAGCCCTGTGGACCAGAGGCAGTGGCCACAAAACAGTGTGGTAGAAGGCTTTCATCATCTCTTCTAGAGCAGTAATTGTCAAGATAATGTACTCCTCAACCTCACTGTACACAGGGTGCCATGTCATCATAACTATGGGCACAGAAAGTGCTTTTAACAACTTTTCAGACCTCAATAAGCCAAACATATACCACTGCAGTAAGCTGCTAAAAGTCATTTATTTTTCTTCCTGCAGGGCAAATAAGTGTGTGATCATCAACTGTGCAATCTGCCTCTGAGTTTACCTCATGTGGAACGTTGCTTTCACCGCATATCCGTATAAATTACTTACAATAAAACAATAAATATGGTGATTTTGTTTTAACATTTCAGTGTCTCAGGTCATTAGGTTGTTAATTAGCTGAAAGAAAACCAAGCGCAATCCCCCTTTTATGTAATGCAGACATGTTGAACAGACTCCCCGATGCAGTCATGTACAATAATCACATTACTTTCTGTTGGGTGTTTTTTAGAAGGAATGCATCTTAACATGTTCATAGCTTCTAAATTATTCAAACTGCTATGTGTTTTTATGCATGTGTCCATGCATGTGTGTTGGGTTTGTGTGGGCGATGGCGGGATGCCTTTAGGGTACACATATGTCTTAAATTTAAGTTAATACTGTCATAGCTCCCCCACTTTAAGATATAGTGTCATAAGCAAGGCAGCATATTGCTGAAATTAATAATCTGGTATATTGCTAATAAAAATTGCCATTACTTCTTTGAAAATATTTTTTTTCCCCAATATTTTACATTCAGTATAAGACTGCATTGCCAAGTAGAACAAGCTGATTTTCCACTACAAACAGGTCAGCTTAGTCAGAATGTTGCCATCCAATGCCTCTTCTTTACATAACTCTGACGCTTTCGCGTGTTTTACTGAAGACAGACAGGTTCAAATGCATTATGGTTGTTCAAGGACCATGAATTGCTAAGATACAGTGTGGGTCATATCCACACCAAAGAGCTTTTTTTCAAACATTTCTCACGCTCACTGAACAGTCTATCAAAAGCCAAAAACATCATGCTTTTTCAGCCTTTTTTTCCTTTTTTCTTGGCATGGGCAGCATCTTTGTTGCTAAGCAGCCATTTCTTCATTGTATTTGCATTGCACATCACATAGATCACTTGATCAAGCCCATCTCCAGTATGTGTTGTCTTCCTCTTTTGGGGTAGATGAAGGCTGAATTTATGCATTTGGTGATCTTTATTGCGCCAACCAAGCCAATTCCTCCTGTAATGACTTCACACCACTGTTGCTGCCAGACAAATAGCCAAATGGACATATATAAAATCACATGGATTTTTAGTTTGACATTTTATATCATGAGCAGTGCCTTTTCCTTTGTTGGATATATAGGCTGCAACTATTCCTAAAACTCCCTGAAGCTAATCAGAGCACACTCACACAAACACCGAAACACAAAGGAACGCTTTTTTCAGAGCCAGTGCTACATAAGCCCCCTCTCTCTGTGTATCTGTATGGATGAGCTCCAGGCTGTGACCAGCGGACCTACAGTTGGACAGCCTGGCATCCCCTGAGGTGCCCATGTTTCCCTCCTATTCATTCTTCCCTCACAAGCAAAGCCCCAAGTGTTGGGGGATTTTACACTAATACATGCTCATTGATTTATAATTCACAGCGAGCATGCCGGCATCCAAGGCTGGGAATTACATATGTTGACAATAGCAGTGGTGCTTGTATACTTGCAAGTAAAGGTCAATGTTTAAATTTGGAGGTTTAATTCCCAGCTCAAACAGGAGTGGTGAAGTCTCTGCAATATCTAATGTGGCAGGCGAGCCGAACTCACACTGTGTGTTGAGCATTTTCTGAGGACATGTACATTTAATCTCTGTCATGCATTGCCCGCATTATAAGGGTGGCAGAGGAGAGCTAGCTCATCCACACTTTTATTCAAAAAGACATGTGAAGTCATTTATAACCTATAGTCTGTGTGTCTGAACATGACATATAAAAGTATAGACCCATTTATGATCCAGCTAGCATGTGCCATTTAGTGAAGACCTTTCATACAGTGTGGCTCACAGATCTGTGAGTGATATCCATTTTTCATGAGTTTAAGAGGATGATCCAAGACTTCTATGTGCACAAAAGGTTTATATCTCTTAAAATGTGTTGACAGAGAGAAATAAAGTCTTAGATCTTTGCTTCAACTCAGGAAAAAATGTGGGAGCAAAAACAAGTGTTTGCATTCTTGTTGGTGGTGACATACAGAGTCGCTCTGCGATGTCAACAGCACAAATGACTATCAGTGATGTCAGGTCTTCAATTCTATGGATCTCTTCAGTATGTAAACAAAAGCCACAGTGGGCAGTCAGTGTCTTCAGAGAAGATGTCATATGTTAAAAACTAATGACATGATAAACATTATGTTTCTCATTTCACACCTACTGGATGGCTAAGACTTGTAGCAACTAAAGGGTATATACACAAGCAAATAATGAATTAACGTTCCAATCTAACCCAGTAAGGTAATGACATATATAACCAGCAGTTATAACTACATGGTGTTTATGGTGGCATATTTGGGGTAGTCATTATTGCTATCATAATCAGAATGCCAGTTCAAGCATTCCTACAGCCCATACAGTTACCAATAATAATATTTTCTGTGCATTAACTGATTTGTCGGAAGACAACTTCCTGTCCTTCGATTCAATCAGTTGTACACTCTGGATCCTTACAATCCCTTTTTTCTCGGCATCTCTTCAATAGCTATGCATAAACCTGCAACTCATAGTCTCACACACACACACACGTCCACATTTGCCCCAGACAAACAACTGAATCATCAGACAACATCCCCCTGAAACCAAAAGGCGAACAAGAGTGAGATCGCAGCAGGCAGAAGATTATATGCTGCCTTCAGAACCTTCATCGCCTCCCTGAAAGACTCCGAAATGTCTAGAGCTTCCCACTTGACAGTCAAACCTCTGGTAACACACTGAGCAGGCAGGGATGAGAAAGGGAGAGAAGCTGGGAGAGCAGAATGAGTTCTTATCTACTCCGTATGTTCCCCCAGCCCAGGAGCAACGACATGACAAAGGTTTTAATGAGTCTCTCGACCAACTGACAGCCATCTGAGATGATAGGAATGTAAGAAAGAAGCATGCAGTAAATTAAAAGGGCTACACTGAATCACAGTCCCTCCTCTCAATTTATTGGCAGGTTATGCAAAAGTCTGAAATAGAGCAGGAGGTGACTGCAGCATATGTGAGTTCAGGAGCAATGCCGTTATGAAATTGGGTTGGTTGCACTTACTGGATAGCAGCCAACTGTCACTATCTTAATAGAACGGTGCAGGTATAATAGGAAATTTCAGTGCCTGTACAGGAATCAATCGTGTGTCATCTTTCTTTTCTTCTTGTACACTAATAGAATAGTCACAATTGACATTTAGGCTCTGAAAAGACAGGGACACCAATTATAGAAATGAAAACTCCTGTATTAGACCCAATATGTCCTTTCTGGATGACCTCGACTTTGTCTCGTATTTTTTCAATCTTCAACCGCATATTGAAACACATTGGAACGTTTTCCCACCATGAGATGAAAACTCCTCAATCATTGTGTGAACTTCCAACATCTGGAGCAATGAGTCACTTCATTCTCCCAAAACAATGACAAGTCCTCTGCTCATAGTGGGGTTTTAAGGTGTGTAGGCGTTCTTACTCTTCCCCACAGACTCGTTAAAGCATAAGCAACTAACAAACATCCAAGCTGTACTTTATCCTATACGAGCTGTGGGCCCAAAGGAGGCTGGGATCAGTGACCTGCACTAACAAGTGCAGGACCGGTGTCCTGCTGTAAGCCTTTCATAGCTGGGCAGAATGGGGTTATGGGAGCTTGTCCAATGTAAGAGACACAAGTGCTGTTGGAGAGTCCATAGTCCCCTCAGAGGGAGAGGGAGTATCCATGTACCGACATTTCAGCTATTGTTAAAATGAAAAGACTACACACTGACATTTCCAGATCTACTTGTGACACATTAGTGGGGATATTGTATGACATAAGCTCAAAGATACAACGAAACTGCTGTCTGTCTAATACTATTATTTACTAAAACATCACATGAACGTGAAGTTTGGTCTTGTCAAATCCATGGACACATTTATTTTTTGGTAGGAGTCTTGGATTTGCATGTTTTGGTGAAAATGCTGAATGAATAATTTCTACAACCTTGATATTCATCCCTTGATCTGCTCTGCTAATATCGATACCCTATTTAATGAGACTAAAGCTTAACAAAACAATGCACACAATGAAGAGCTGAATATGTAACTAGCCCCTCACCTTGATACAAGAGATCCAGCATTTCTGTTATCATGGAAAGAGCAAAGCGGTCAATACTCTAAATACCCTGCTTCACAGCTGAAAACTGAGGGTGCGGTGAAAGGATGGGGGTGGCAAAGTCGCTGTAAGGACATCCTAAAGTGGCTGATGGAGGCAAAACACAAAATGGATGGCTCTAACACTGGCCGCGCTAGAAAAGAACCAGTATCAATCTTTCCTTGCTATTAGGGTATAGGCAGGTTATTCTACTGTGTGAATATTTAATGAACCTTAATTAGATTAAAAAAAAGGACTGGTCAGTAATGGCACATAAGTGGTTTAGCTGTTTGAATAGGAATGTTTGCATGTTTGTGGCTTCAACAATGTATTGGTTAATTGATGAATACTCCATGAATAACATAGCATAAGATAATATGCATGGTGCAAAGACACAAAGGACATAATATCCTTCTTACATACACTTACATACAAAGGGTATTTGTAAAACATCACAGCCAAGGATGTAAAAGTCCATAAAACACATGTACTTCACTGCACTCCACTGTTTAGACAAGAGACTGCAAGTGAACTGGCTGTCAGCATATTTATACACTGGTGGTAAGAAGCTATGGAGGCAAAATCTAGCACCAATATAATAATATCACCCATCACAACAGGGGGAAAAACACCTTTTGCAATTTCACCTGCATGTGGAATTATTTTTTACATCTCACTTTTTTTTTCCAGTTAAACCTCTCACATGTGATGCTGGAATATGAAACTCTGCGTGTGAAAATCAGCTGCGTTCAAATCACTTTGAATTATTAAAGTGGCATTTCAGAACTCATTCTTTCTGGTTACAGATACAGCACTATGCACTTGCTCGGTTTAGGGGAAGACTCGTGTACTAAGGGAAGCAAAAGTTCAGGCTGAGGTTATAATAGAAGATGTCTTCATATAAGCCGCTAACACTGCTTTGGGACATTTGATCTTTGTTTTTTTTTTTGTTTTTTCTCAGGGGACTAGCCCAAAAGACTTTTCCCTTTCCCTTTTGTTCTACTTCAACTGCCACATGGTGCGACGTCCTCTGCCCTCTATTCTTAGTCTGCTACATCACCCCTGACCCTTACTAATGCTCCCTGTTGACACAAATGAAAAAGGGCTTTTCCAAAGGTGGCACGACACTTATTGCCCTCGGCAGCTTGCCCTGGAAGGTCGTGCTGCAAAGTGACACAGACAGCAAGGTCACTGTCAATGGAAGCTGTTTGTAGATCAGTCCTCATTCCTCAGACAACCACTTCTTGGTTACTGTATCCCAGAAGGGCTACACTGCCACCAGCAGTCATTAAGTACATCACAATTTACCTTTTCTCTTTTGCAAATAGAAGAACCTCTGGTTATACTTCGTTGACGTCACTTCAAGATCATGGTGAGCACAGTACTTGTCCTGTTTATGCAGAGGTCTTCCCCCAAATCTATCACAGTAAACGCCTGACATTTTTTTTCTGTAAACTAATAAATGAGCTTCATTTAAAATAATCTTTTTTTCTTGTAAAGCATACTCTATTAAAACAGAATTCGTTCCCCCTCCTTTTAGTGGCAGTCGACCATGATGAGTAAGCATATTCCATAAATGACCCAGCTGTTGGAGCATATTGTGTTTCGCCTCATCAGGGATTCAAAAGGGGCTGACAACAGATCAGCCGAATCCGTTCACAGCTTTGGTCTCCAGCTGACCAGACCTCCAATTTAAAATAAGCTCTTTTGTTTGCCTCAGTCAGCTGGTGATATATACGTTACAGATGTGTGGCTCATGATAGCTAGCTTGAGCATGTTAATGTGTTTCTAAGTGACAGCAACAATTAAACACGTATTATTAGCCTGTAAATTGAGATTTTTGGCCTTTTCAAGCTTGATTTTTCACAGAGACAGCTGAAGAGCGACAGGACTGTGGGGAGAGAGAGATGGGGAACGACATGCAGCAAAGGGCTGCAGGTCGGATTCGAACCCTGGGCCGCTGCTGAGCCTTCGTACATGGGACGGATGCTCTACCAACTGAGCTAATCGTCACCCCTAGCCTGTAAATTGAAAGTATGGGTAAAGCCACACTGATGTGCAATATAAATGTGAAAACTAATAATCCCTCCCAGACACTAGAGAAAAATAATCTATAAATGTATTAGTTCTCTAATAAATTTAATAAATTTAAATAAATGAAACTGCATTTATGGGACTCTTTCAGTGACCAACTCAGAATCTGATATTTACAAAGTACATATTCCCAACTGTATCCAAAGGTCATAGCGGGAAAAAAAAAAAGAACTTAAATTTGAAACCCAGCGTTTCAGTCTGTGATCATTGATTTTTCTTCCATGTCCTTAATGGATAGGCTAAAAATATGCTGTTCTGCTTCTGGGTACAGGCCTTGTTTCTGACAGAGCTCTCTGTACAACTGTCCTTTAAAAACAAAGCAAAGTATTCACCACATATTTTAAACACATTCTTTCAACTATTATCTAAAAATGTTAAGTGCTATAAAAAATTATCCATCCATTTCCTGTTACCACTTATCCACATCAGGGTCGCAACTGGCTCAAGCTTGACCCAGATGACATTGGGCGAGAGGCGGTTCACCAGTTCATCGCCAGTTCATCGCAGGGCCAACACAGAGACAAACATGCTCACATTCACAACTGTGGGCAATTTAGAGTCACCAGTTAACCAATTAACCTGCATGTCTTTGGACTGGAGTACCTTGCAGAGAACCCACGTAGACGCATGGAGAACATGCTAGCTCCACACAGAAAAGGCCCCATCTGGGGTTTATACAGATATGAAGAGCTCATTCTAGTGCAACAAAAACATATAACAATTAGTTTCAGGTGATTATAAACTAATTAAAACATAATTATGAAAGCCACATTCAATTTCTTCCGATAGATCCCCGTAAATATTACACACTGGATCTTTAATTTCAATCGCAGCTTCATTTTTCACAGATTTAAAATGCTTATCAAGTATCAGATATATTTGTATAAGGTCTGCCATTTTCTGCTTTCTTTCAATAGATTCCAAGAAAGGTGATATGTATTGTAATAAAAGCATTTGCAAATCTTGACAGACTCAAACTTCATAATGCATAAATTAAAGAAAAGTTTTCACTTTTAGTAGAGATAAGTTAGGGCCACCCCCACAAACATCTCATCTTTATGAACGATTCTAATGAGGTCATCTGTTCTGTTTCATTTCTTTTAATAACAGACAATTTGATGCCTCATTAACATAAGCGATTAGATTCAGTTTACATTCACCATTGCAACAAACAATGCAGCAGATATTCCACATACCTTGCATAAACTTTTTAATTCCATACGCTGTGACTTTGTATGCCGCTCTCTTAAAGCTAACTAAATGACGAGGAATGAAATATTAAGATATAAAATGTATAACATATAGTTATATACATGAAACATTCATATTAATGAATGATTACTTGACAATATGAAGTCTCATGGTATTATTGGCAATATAAAAACCTGATATTAAAATATTAGGCCCTATTTGAAAATCCTATAATTGACTGATGTCCTGCTGATATCAAACTAAAAAGGGACACATGATTGCAAATGATTTATCATACTTGGAAGCAGGTGTGTCAGATTTCAGCTGCCTACTGGCGTGCATGCATACTGATTCAAACTCCGTTCCTGTGAGTAATAAATCAAAAAGCCAACATTTTTGCCATCAAAGTTCTTTCTCTGATTTCTGCCCCCATGTGATCATGCTGTCAACATCACTGAATAATCACGAGGTAGAGGAAGGTTCCGTCCATACTGTGATTCAGTGGATGCATAATATCACTGAAAATGGAGGGCCTTGTCTTTGGCTCCTTTGCCAACATCAGAAATGGCAGAAAAAAAACAAAAAACAAAATAAAAAACAGACTATATACAGACACAGGCAGGCTTGTATACACACACCTGAGATGCATCCTGTACGCATGGCCACAGTGCACATATACCCATCTTGCTTATACACATGGACACAGATGTATACAAGCACACACACACACACCCACACAGTTTTGCACCAGTGCACATATACAGTGCCTGAACCAAATCGTTTACCAAATCCAAAGAGCTGAAAGAGGCAGACACAGCATTGCTAATTCAGAGTTAAAGGAACTACAAGGAAGAGCAAAGTCCGCCTTAGTGCTTTCCTTTAACCATGCTACTACATCAGAGGCAATGCGTCAGTCCTACCATGGTTAACACTCAATAAAACATCAAAAGGGATGAAGCTCAGAGCTCTGGACAAATACACACCCACGCAGATACTAGATACACTCAGAAACTCCCTTTCACTCTTGCACGCCCTCTTAAAACACCTATATACACACACGCTAGTATGCATTTTTGACATATACATGCTGTATATGTAGCTCATTAGATTAAATGAATACAGCAGGCATAGCAGATGAGAGGTCTGCATCTCTTTCAAGAGGAAGCAGTTGCATACTACGCCTCTTGAATGGTAAATGTGATTTCAATAGAACATTTGTGCACGGCAGCTCTTTGCAATCAAGCTGTATGTGCAGTGGAACAATTGGCGATTTGAGCCACCTATAGCCAGTCAACGCCAGATACACAGGAGCTGTCATCAACTTCCCATCAGGCTCCACTTCCCCCCAGTGGATGTTCTGCAAGAGGAGAGACACTTCTTTTGAAATTTTTATATCCAGAGGCAAAGACATTTAATGGTCACTGTTTTGCATGTTACATGAGGGGGGGGGGGGGGGGGGGGGGGGGGGGGCATTATAATCATCTGCCCAGGACAAAATTGGGTTCTGGCAGCTTAGACAGGCTATTTATTATTCAATTATTTTAAATATTTCAGGGGACCAACAGGATGCTCATGCAATCATTAATATTTAAACCGTTGGCTTACAAAAGGAGGTAGCCTTGCACTTGTCTGGTATTGATCAAGAGGGCAGCGTATTGACTCTCCCCCCCCCAAAAAAAAGAGAACACAATTGTATTCCTTTATCCTTCAGCCTCCTGAAACATTTCCATCTGAAAAAGGAACTTAGCAAGCGAGAGATAAAGAAATGACTGTATCATCAATTCCCCATTTGGAGAGAAGGAGCAAGAAAAACAGAGAGATTAGAGAGACACAGAAAGCGATGCATTGCTCGACCAGAATTGCACACAAACTTATATACACATAGAAACTGAAGGTGAAGGTATAATGTAGGGCGTCTCAGATAGTGTAATACTGGACACAATCAGTTCTCTGCGAGCCGAGATAAAAGGGACTGAGCAGCCGTTAAAATGCAGAGAGGCACTCACCATTATGAATAAAATGTGGCCACTGTACCAAAGTAATTCCCTGCGCTCACAGACACTAGCTGTTGCAAAGACGAGGACAAACAGCCACCGCAATTATGCCCCTTCCACTAGCAGCCTCCCCTGGTGATAACCGCTCTGTAGCAGGGAAGCAAAAAGATGAATTGCTTTGCAGACAGGCATCTCCCCTCTCAGCAAACACACATGCACAAGTATGCAAATGCACATAGATAGATTCATCTCTGCAGAGGGGAGTAGAGATCCAATAGCCAAAATAGCAATCATATCCTCTGTGAGGTCTGGGACATTTCATTGCATTATTAAGACATTTATCCCAACTTTGAAACTGACTAGATACAGTCCAGGATGAGACGCACACACCTTTCCCCATCTTCCTTCCCCTCTCCCACTTCAACTGTATCTTTCATGCTGAGCTTTTCGGCTCCCTAATCAGCCCCTTTTCTCAAAAACCCGGAGGGTGCTATTAATATACAAGAGCCCGTCTTACCTTGAAATACCATCCAGAAACCTATAGTCCACAAGATAAGCTGTCTGAAGCTCGGTGCTGGTCCACAACAAAGACAAGGACAAAAAAATCCTTCAAGTCTTTTAGAATCAGAACCCAATTGAAATTCCAATCTTTTCTGATTAGAACTTACTTTTTTGTGAACAGGATGTCCTTCATTGATTCTGTACGTAATCCATTCCCCTTGACTCCCCTGGTTCAGGAGAATTTCTTTTTGGGTTGCTTCCCCCCTGATATTCCACCTCGGCACAGTGAAATAGTGTTATGTATTCTACTGGAAAATGCGTGTGTGACAGACTGAGCGAAGGTGGGGAGAGAGAAAGAGGCACTGTAGGATCTTTTCTGCTGCGCACTACCAGCTCCAATGCAAGTGAATCCAGATGGTCTTCACAGCTCTCCTCCTGCCTTCAGGTCTGAAATTCAGCATCCACTGTTCATCCCCACCAAAAAAGGGGAGGGTTTCCCCCCTGGATGGAAACTTTCAGACACCACTGCCAAAGCTAGAAGAGGTGATAGTGGATCCCACTGAGCCCTGATTATGTTATTTTCCTCGATATCCTCCCTCCTCAATGGATTTGTGCTCCCTTTCCTGCTCTTCTTCTGTTGTGTAGCTCTCTGCGCTCCGGAATAGGCTCTCACAGAATGGATGCTGAGGAAGAAGCAGAATGAGGCGAGCCGCCTGTTCTCTCCCGCTCCGTCTTTCTCTCTCGCCTTCACCCTCCCTCATACATGCCCCCTCCCTTGCTTCTCACTGCACCTCCCCACCCTTTCGTTTTCTCTCTCCTCCTCTCCTTTCCACTCACACACACACACACACACACACGCTCTTCTCTAGCTCTGGCTTTTCACAATTACCGCTGTGCCATTGCCAGCCATGTCAGACAGAAAGGTTCACCGCCCATACTCCTCAGAGAAACAAATAATGCTTGATAAATATGTAAAGTTAAATAGATATGAAGAAAAGGAGCAGCAGCATGGAAAAGAACACTGGGCCAAGAGGCAGTCTAATCTGCTTTCTTCATAGTTACCTGATTACTAAATATCCCCAGAGTTTACATTGTTTTGCATCTCTTTTCTCTTTAATTTTGTTTAGTGGAGTCTGTTCAGTAGTTGATGCTGGCTAGCTGTCAAGAGTGACTGAAGAGGAAGCTAAAAATAGCGAGAAAGAGAGTAGCACACTGCATAGAAACAAGGACAATACATGTGCACTAGCAGCTATATAATTATATAATTAGCCACCTAAACAAATTGCCTGAAATTCTGTCATCATTGTGTGTACATACTGGGTGATTACTAGTCCAGAGGTACAGCACAATAAACAAAATGAAGAACAATTAAACATAAAACAAAATTCTGAAATGTTTCTGAAAAAGCCTCCCACACATACAGTATCTCACCTCGCCACATGTGTTTACTGAGAGACCATTCATGGCATACTCGATTGGTCATGTACTCAAAGCTGAATGTCAACAATACATGCTGTTTACACACAGCTACTATGAATAACTTACTAAAGCCAAGCAATTATCTCGCTAAGCCTGGACTTCACGGTCCAAGTGAGGTTACTTGTCGGCAACATGTAACCGCACGTTCATTAATTAGGATCCTCCCCCCTGCATAATCACAGTGTAAAACCTGTCAGTCATGTATAACTGTAAAAGGGTACGCAGATTGCATATCGGTTCCATGTGCACTTGGTTTTGATAAGAGGATGTTGACCTTGATATTATCAATGCAAGGTCGCATCTCATCAGCACCTTGTCACCAAAGCTCTAAGCCAAATGTTAAAGTGCCTCTGGCAGGGTCACTTGCCTACTATATTCCATCCATCATGTGCGTGTACCTTGGGGAGTCATGTCAACAATGTCACTGTGGGTTTTTTTTGGGTTTTTTTTTTCTACACCAGAAAAAAAAAGTACACTTTTGGAACTAAGCAAACCAACTCACACTAAGGTACTGTTAACAGACTGAATCATTTCCTTTCACTGTTTCTCACACCCTATTCTTCAATCTCCAATACTTCACCTCGACTACAACTGTCCGGACAGGCATTTTTCAAGCACTAATACTGATGTGACGCAATGTGACATGGACAGTGTGTGTCACACTTAAGTCAAATTTGGACATGCTTTCTCATTCAGTACAGAAGCCCTAAGAGGCCATGCATTCATAAATTGTTTCTTTTGTCTCATGATAACAAGTCATTGTCATCGTTTTCTCAACATCTCAAGTTATTTCTCATTATCTCAGAACAACAAATGTTATCCCGTGATAACGGTGTATCTTCTTGAGTTCTTGAGATAACGCAACTTTGTTTTCTCGATATAATGGCAAAGTTATTTGAGATCTCAGATAATGTATCAAACGTCATAGACCTGAGATTAAATCACACCTGATGTCATACTATGCTGACCTGATCAATATACTCCTTCCCCTGTGACTTTGCTACACTGAATTATGTTTCCTGCGATGATATAATATACTAGACTTCCCTTTTGTTTTCTCAATTTTTATCGTTATCTTGAGAAAACAAAGCTTCGTTATCACAAGATCCCAATAAAATGATCCTGTAATCTGGGGATAACAGCATTTGTTAGTTCAATATAATGACATAAATAACTTGAGAAAACAAATTAAATTAACTTGTTATCACGAGAAAATGGTGGAAATGATTTGTATGAATGCATGACCCCTTAGGGCTTCTGCAGTGCATTGATTTTTATCATTTTCCACATTGTATATTAAGACATCAAGTCTAGGTCACAGCAAATATGGAATTATGTGATAAACAGAAACAATGTAAACTAAGCAAAACATGTCTGTAATATATATATTTTAGATTGTTTAAAGTAGCCTCATTTTGCTTTTGTTGACAGTTTTACACATTAGTAACATTCTCTGGAGTGCCTTTCAATTAACAGATGTACCCTTAGAAAAGTTAATTAGTACAATGCATTTGAGGCCATCAGTTCTGTTGCTTAGAGGTAGTGTTGGCGTACAGTGAACAGCTCTATTCAACTACTGTAGTGATCCGTACTATGGCAAGGAAGACACGGAGAAGGTTCCCACCTTCATGGTGCATTGAGGCAACAGCATAGAGGCAATTTAGTCAAAATTCAGTGGAACAAACAGCATGGCTATAACATAACATTATACATTTACCATATGTTAATTTATCAGTTTTGATATTCAGTGTTAATCTACAATGTAGAAAATATTAAAAATCAAGAAAAGCTTTTGACCGATACTGTCGGTGCATTTATACGACCATTGGCTGCTTCTGTTGAATTTAGAATGTGTGTGCATATATGCCTGAGGCTACATGAACATTATTAAGCCAATTATGAACACATCATCTGTGTAAGATCTAGTTACAACTTTAACAATGTTAACTGTATATGTTTTTGTAGTGAAGTCTCTCAGCACTTGCATGTAGAATTTAACTCCACAGCATCCAGGCATGACAGAGAACATCTCAAGCACGTCTTCAACTGTGGCCAATAGTAGCTAGATTGGGTGATCGATGTCCACAGTCCATACTCAAAAGAAAAGACGCATACCTCACTGCTCTTCCAACAGTTGGAACACAGTGTGTAGAACTGCAACGATTAGTGGACTGATCAATTTGTTGTCTATTAAATTAACTAATTAATTGTAAACTATTTTGATAATTGATTGCCCTGTTATTTTTCTAGAAATAAGTGAATATTTTCAGATTTATTTGATCCCATATGACAGTAAATTTAATATCTTAGGGTGAACAAATTAAGACATTTGAGGACTTTGGGAAACAGTGGAAATCAGTTTCCACCATTTTATGACATTTTATGGACCAAACAGCTAATCAATAAATCGAGAAAATGACTGACAGATTAATAAAGATAATTGGTAGTTGCAGACTTAAATGATCAGTCTGTTTTGACACTGTCAGATACTCAATTTAAAAATGTCAGGAATTTTCAGTGATTTACAGCAGCCTTTAATATTCATCACAAGTGTTTACTTTGAAAGGCAAGTGTCTATACTAGAATGCCCCTCTCTCTTTCCCCATTCTCACTCTTGCTCTCACTCTCTCTCCCTCTGTGGTAAGCTTGCAGATAAGCCTGGGTAAGCCCTCTGGCTGAGGCACCAGCACGGCCCTTTCTGAATCTCATTATGGAGGTAGCACAGCTTCCAACCAACTGTCCACAGGCCCATGTTCCAAAACAGTCAGCTACTACAATCTATTTGCCATTCCATTGTCACTGCAACTTTTGTAAACTTCTCAAAAAGGCTACCAAAAGTTCTGATTTATCTACTTGTTTCTCTTTTTGCTTTAAATGTATATTCTAAACATGTATAAACACAAATCACACAACACAACAGAATTGCAGAAAATTGGGAACCTGGATAAACCTACCTGTGTTTTACTTACCTAACTTCGCCCATACCTAAACTACAATGGAGTTGCCATGCAATTTATTTCCCTAAATTGGGAATGACCAGCAATGACAGGGTTGCCCTCCCTGCTACTGCAACTTACAATTAAAGATGGAGGACAAAAAACTTGGCCCAACACATTATTAAATAGTTTTCACAGAGGAGAACCCTAAAAGATTAGAGAATTGGGATTCTATTTGGCAGATCCAGTTTCATCTAACAAATCACCATAGAAATAAATCACACTGCACAATCCAGCACTGCTGCCAAGAGGAGGTGAGCAAGCGATCCTAGTTCACTGTCATGTGAGGATATAGCTCTAACAGCCACGAGGGAGCATTTATGCTAACTGTCACAGTCAGGCTTGAGGAGCATTCGTGTATGGGCAGCTTTGACCAGTGTATGATTCATATGCTGAACAAAAGTAATTAAAAAATATAATAAACGCTGTCTCCACAACATATTATGACTACATGTCCCACCCACAGTGTTGGTGGTAGGACTATTGTGGTGAAGAAATTACCCAGGACTTGTTTGTACTAATCACCTGCAGTCTCCTTCAGCTTCCTGGGTCTGTGTGTTTGGGTTTAACAAGTGACCCTGTTAGCTGGCAACTTTCAGCTGAATAATAATGCTATGGTTACAATGGTGCGCCTTCGGTACAAATTCACCAGTTAATAGGATGACTTGTTAAACTGAAACACCTGGGATAATTACCTACTAGCAACCACACTGCTGATGCTTTCATTTGGAAGTTCCAGAGCAAGAAAAGTGGAGGCTACGTGAGTTTCTCCCGTGTGGTATTGTAACCCTGGGCAAAATTTTAGTCATGGGACACAACTGTGTTTTTGATCCTGTAAATTGAGGGATATTGAGTAACAGAGAGAGAATTCTGCATTTAAGACTGCGCTGTGTCGAGTCTCAGCTCAGAGCCTAGCTGCTCTGGGACGCTTTTCCATTTGAAGAAACAAAGATTGAACATGGCATGATGTGACGAAGCAGCAACCTCCAGGGCTGGGAAATGAAGCCAATGTGGAAGTGCCAAAAACCCCTCCCTTGAGTAGCTGCTTGGTGGCTGGCTTGGTGACATTTCAACCTCAATAGGCGCCCGTATTAAAATGTCCAACTTTATAGCAGAAATAAACACGTTTAAGATTACATGTCTCGATAAAGCCAGTTTATCAGCCAGTTCTTTACAGTGTAATTGGATGTGACGTTTCGTCACATGAATAGTTCTACGACACCATCAGCTACCTTACAGAAGGCACTAGAGGCCAGCAAACTTCTGAAGCTTCCTGATAACAGTGATGTCAAGGTGTATTTGGGACTTGGCCTTTGTGACAAAGTGGGTATGCGTGCCATTTGTCCCATTTGTACCATCACATTTAGATTAACCATACTTGTTATGTTTGTTTTAGCCATTTTTCAATCAGTAACAGAATATCCAGGATTTGTTTGTGTTTTGTGTTTCATAGTTCATTAGTTAATTTCTGGTTTTTAAATTAGCATTTCGTGTTCCTTAACATACCCGCCATGCGGTCTGGAGCCAAATGGAGGAAGTGTCTTCTTCTGTAGAGTTAAAGGAGGAAGCGCTCCTACACTTCCTGTATTTATAACCTTGTGGACATGATTGGGTGATGTCACTGGACTAGTCCAAGTGTGTGAGACTTGGGGGGGGGGGGGAACTCAAAACAAACAAACAAACAAAAAAAAAAAAACTGTAAGAATGTAACTTTGTGAACTTAAGAAACCAGTGGAGTTACCTCAACTAATGGTACAGCCAGAGCTAGTAACAGGTGAACAGAGACTATTTAAGCAGGGAGAACATTTTTAGTTATCAGGTGTAGCCATGTGCATGTTATTTTGTTGTATTGTGAGTGCCTATGAGTTGAGTTTTGTTCAGTTCAACTTAGTTAATTGTTAAGTTATTCTTTTTTGTTTTTTACATATTTTTGTTACACGTAGCTGGTTGCACTATTTTTTTATTTATTATTATTTTTTATATAAATAAACACCACTAGATCGCACTAGAACACTAACTAGCCGTGTATGAGAATGTGAAAACTCATGTAGCTGGACTACTAGCTACTACACTACTTAATCTGTCATGTGAACCTTTGAATTAGTGTTTATTATCTGTCACTCTTGCTCACTGCCTTTCTGTACTTTTGTCATCATTCCATTATTATAATTATCTCTATAGGTCTGTGTGTGCAAGTTTGGCAAAAAATGATGACCGTTATCCCACATTTTGCTCTATCTTTCATCTTTAGTCTTTTTATAAATCCCATCTTAGCTGTATCATCTCGTGTCTTCAAGGATATTAAAGCAACATTCTGGAGCAAAGGTATTTTTGCAATTTGGTATCCCCAAGATCAGACTGCAATACCACTGTGGTAAATATGGACAGCTCTATGTGTGTATGTTCTGATTATATTACTTATGATCAAAAACTAGCAAGTTGACAACTTATAGCACAACACAAGACATAGCAGCCAACTAATATTACTTACTAGTCCAACAGCAAGAAGCCCAGCTCGGCGTCTGTCTTGCAGCCTTTTGGTTCACGAATCTCTTGACAACATCTAAAGGTCAGTCACAGATTTCACTCTGTCCTTGTGTCTTCTTGGCTTTATCAGTCAACATTTCCTTCTATCTTTTCTCCTTTGTCATTGTGTCTCTAGAGCCTGGTTGCATTGACTACTTGCTCAGCTCCAGTTCAGACACAACACCGATTCTGCTCCCTGGTAACATTCTCCTGAACTCAGGGGCTGAAAACCAGTATGAAGAATGGACAGCCTATGTGTGACGTTACCCTTAGGTTTATGAAGCACCATTTTGAAGCTCAAAATATGCGGCGCTGGCTACCAACATGTTGGCTGTCCTACCTTTTCTAACTCCTGGCTGATCTAAAAACTGGCAAAGACGTGGATCACTGGCGGACCTGACGCCTGGGGGCTCAAGCAAGCCATCTGTAATGGAACCTACCTGTCAATTAAAACTGCAACATTGTTAATTATGCGTAACAGTAGGCCATACTTTCAACAAGTGGTGATGTTTTTTTTTTTCTTTTAAAGATATTTTTTTGGCCTTTTTCAAGCTTTATTTTTAACAGAGACAGCTGAAGAGTGACAGGATTGTGGGGAGACAGCGATGGGGAATGACATGCAGCAAAGGGCCGCAGGTCGAATTCAAACCCTGGGCTGCTGCTGAGCCTTCGTACATGAAGCGGATGCTCTACCAATTGAGCTAATTGACACCCCCAAAATAAGTCTTATTGGTAAATTATTATTCATTAAGCGCTACATACTTGGGGGAGAACGTCTGATGCATTACGGCAAGCCTTTGCCAAATGAGTTTACACAGTACTGATTAAACATATCACTGCCAGGTAAATCTCTCTGTATTTCACACATATACTGAGTTTTTAAATCTGGTATCACAGCGCCAATATCGATTTGTTTTGAATCAATCAGCAATGCCCAGGGGTGTTTCAAACCAAAAAGAGCACAGCTACTCACTAACTGAAGTGGCCAAATCCAGCCTTGAGAGTGATGGTCGATTAGCCTGGCAACAAGTGTGTATTGCATACCTCACCCATTCCATAGAGTCTGATTATTTTCCAACTCCATCAGCTAATTACTTTGTGGACTTACTATCAAGCCATTCCCTGGAGTTGACAGCAGTACACTGGGCTGGCTGCAAGTGGTAACTTGGACAATCACTTGGCTTGTCTATTAGATGCATAAGGCATCATTTGGTTTTATTTTCATTGGCAAATTTCCAAAGTTTTTTTTTTTTTTTTTTTTTTTTTTTGAAATAAGCATTCTTTGCCAAATGATAAATGTAAGTAAGCTGCTGCAAACTATAGCTGTGGTATGTGTGTGCTAATGTTAATGTAATGCAAAATTCTGAATGCAGAACAGATGTGAATAGATTTAAATGTCCAGCGTATAGGACTGTGGGAAACTACAGTGTCTAGAGCCACTGTTTGATAGAACCCCCGAACCTTAAATTAACCTTAAATTAGTTTTTATTCGTTATCCAATGTCATGTAAATATGTTACTGACAATATTAACAGAGCTACAGCTAATGAACAAATTGAGAGGCAGTTGTATTCAATTAGAAACACATTATCTGATCAAAGTATTATATTTTCTGTATTTATAAACACTGAATGAAGTCAAGCCCAACAATGGCTTGCTGTTAATGGCCTTTCTGGGCACAGTGAGAGACTATAGACGATCTGGCCAGTGTATCAAATGCTTCCAAATGCTCAGGATAGAGTCATTAAGCTGGTAAAACAAAAAGAAGGTTTTGGAGTGGCTTTGTAACTCTTTCCAGACTGACAGATTTTGGTGACTTTGTTTCTCATCTATTCTTGAATTTCTTTGCATTGCGGCACTTCACTTTGTCAGGTTCTATTTTAGTGATTTCTTGATTCAACAGGTCTAGCAATAGTCAGGCCTGGTTGTGGGTAGTGAAATTGAACTCACCTTTCCAAAAAATGTGGTTAATCAGAGTTAGGTTTGACTTAATTCTTGAAATGCCAAATAGAAATGTCGACGTCTGGCCCTAATACTCTGTTGTACATGTGCAGCTATGATTAGGCAGTCAGTGTTTGTTACTTAGCCTGGCTCTGGCTTCAGTGAACTCAATCAAATCTTGTTGCTGCAGTCGCTGCTGCACTTTGACATGCACTTTTGCCATTAGCATCATTATTTTACCCATAGCCTATTCTCTGAGTCACTTCATCCAGTTAAATAAATAAAATCTCAGACACTTGAAAGAGCAGCCTGTCCTGGCTGTGTCATCATAACCAAGCAGAGCCCACTCTACCTCCTGAGCCACAGCTCAGAGCTCATCCACTAATCAGATGATCAGCAGTTTGATCCCCGGCTCCTCCAATCTGCATGTCGAAGTGTCCTTGGGCAAGATACTGAACCCCAAATTGCTCCTGAATGCTGTGCCATCGTTGTTTGAATGCGTATGAATGGTTAGCTCCTAAAACTGATGAGTAGTTGGCACCTTGCATGGCATCTAATGCCATCATTGTATGAATGTGTGTGAATGGATGAATGAGACATGTAGTGTAAAAGCGCTTTGAGTGGTCGGAAGACTAGAAAGGAGATATATAAGTACAGGTCATTTACCATTTAGCATTGGTTTATATTGAAAGTTAATTAACGATGTTTGTCACAGTCTGTAACACCTTTGTTTTGTAATTATTGTCCTTACTTTTTGCAAATAACTCAGCTCAGGTTTGTCTGAGAGCTGAGTTACCGTTCTTTAGTCAGTGCAGTATTTCAGTAAATGCAGTATGCTTCTTTTCAACACTAAATGTGTGCCTATCCCCACAGATTCGCCTCCTTCAATTGAGCTGACTTCTGAAAACATCTGATGATTATCGGCCTTTTTTGCAGTCCAAAGATGCACCAACCTCACCCATTTTCTATGCTGATCCTAGAGAGCCTGGATTTTTCCAGTGTCAGCGTTTCAGTCCATGATGCCCCTGAGAATGTTTCATCTGTGTACAGTTTAACATGTTAGATGAAAGAGACTAGCCCAGATCATGTTATCTGGGTGTAGGTGTCCTCTGCAACACCTCATATCCTCAGACAGTTACCAAAGAGGTGTTTCTGTGTATCTGAACTGTTGCCCATGAACCTGCCTGGTCACTCACATTCATGTCTAGCAGTATTTATTCTGCTGTTTCTGTTTTTGTTAACCATTTATCTTGTGGGTCTAGTGGCTCTGGTTGCATAGTCAGCCCTCGTATTTAGAATCATTAAAGCTTGGGATTTCCACAAAATGTCGTCTGACACTTTTAGCCTTGAGGTAAATGAAATGGCTCGTCTCCACCCCATTGATCAACAGTGGAATTGAAACTCTGACATGTTAAAGGAGAACTAATTAGGGGGGGAATACCTCATTAAGCCTCATTAAAATAAAGATCAGGAAGACACCCAGCACATCCCTATGATCTACAAGTTTTATCTGCCCCATTATATGAAAATAAATCGCCAATATAATTGATTCTGAGGTAGATGTCTGAATTTTGGCTTAAGTTTTAGGCCAAGCCTGATAAAGATGCCAAATATGTATATTTTGAATTGCTGCACCTGTTAACATAATAAGAGGTACAGTTTAGTGTTTGGGCAAAAAATGAATTCCCAATCTTTGAAAATGTGAAAACTAAATAGAATAAACATTATCCTAATGTTCAATGAAGAAGTATTCAGATTAAGTGAACAATGAAAACAAAAGTTAGAAATGATCTTGGATGCAGTGCACAGTCTGAGCATATTCAAGTCCCCGACACACTAATCTCTATGAACGGATATATGCAATGCAGAATCAGGTGAGAGACCAAGATTTCACAATGGAAGTTTTCTATTTGTATTCTGAATTAGCAGCAGGTAGCTATTCATAGACATTTTTAGGACTGTGTCTTTCCCGTCATTCTCATGTATCAAGGTGCTAATTGGACTACAGAGGAAGTCTTGCCACAAATACCCATTATCCGTTTTTTCGGATACCTTTTGCTACTTTGGAAGCCCAGAAACACTTGCTACCAGATGCTAAATCACCTCATACAATAGCTGATGAGTTACTAAACTGCGCTCAGGGAATTGGCTCAAAATACCTGCTTATATATACTGTATATTGGTGTGTGTTTGGTGCAGCCAAAGGTCCTCCACAGATTTGGATACTGATGTAATTCAAGTAGCATCTCCATCTGAGTGGCCTAAGCTCCAACCGTAGGTTATGTAATCATGTTGATTTTAACTTAGCTCTAGAGTTGCCTGCCGTGTCTAACACCCTTCCAGCACATCTGTGGTACACTCAGTGGCAGTGCGAATGTGGATAATAATTAGCCCATTTGATTGTTCCTGAGGGGTCTGAGAGTTCACTTCGGTTTAACCTCTATCACCTAGAGACAAATTAGATGTCCATGAAATCCTGCTTAATTTACCCTCAACTCATTTAGGTTGGAATTACAGATTGGTATGTTCATGGATGGTTATTGTTTGTAATTTAAATTAAAATGCTTTTAGAGAAGGTGCTTTGCTGCAAATACAGCCTGTTGCTTCAATCGTGTTTGGCAGAACATCAACAGCATTAAAATTGCTCTTTTCTCAGTCTGTTCTTGTTCAGAATAGAGTAAAGTGATTCATGTTTTCTTGTACCAGCTTAATGACTCTATCCTGAGAATTTGGGAGCATGTGATACACTCACACACACACTAATACACAGGTCAGGTCATCTATAGTCTCCACTGTGCCCAGAAAGGTTGCTAACAGCAAGCCATTGGTGGCCCTGGAGTAAGAAGTGTGTATGTTATGCAGTGCCATGGAAAGTACAAGTAAGGTCAGGGCAATGGATGAGTTTTATACAATTGTTGGCTTCAACACATCTTCTCTCACATCTATAGTGAGTGTTGACATTAAATTATTCAATCATATACTTCCCTGCTCTGCCCGTACCCAACCTTTGCATGGGTTAGGGTTAGCGTAACTTGCCAACTAATAGGCATAGGGATGTTTAGCTGGAAGAATTTGGTCATCAGAACTCAACGTGCTTGAACTTTTGATTACAAAATGTACATAAGGGTAAGTAAGTACAATTAAGACTGATTCTGCTTGACTTAAAATCTCATTGAGAGTTCTCTCAACTTCAGCTCAGCAATGGTTCAGTATCTATGGGAAACAATTAAAAATTAATTAACCCTAATTTCAATTAGAGCTTGGACCTCTGCATTCCCACATCCAATCAGGGAACACAGTCCCATTTGCTTGAGTTCCTACTTGAGAGGTTAAGTACGGTTTGTCAAATCCCAACTCACAAAACAACGTCACATGGTGATATTCTCTGCAAACAACAACGTCTCTTAATATTTAGTGCAAGTAACTGCACGCCATGATATCTTGTTAGGTAAAGGACGGATTAAAAGCACAACACTTCCTCTCAGTATCAATTTTCTGTATAAAGTGCGCATTATCACTGAGTCATGCAATCGCTAATAAACCCAATGCAGAATTGAAAGTGGGTAATAGTCTTCATCCTGCTCATAAAGGGACTTTGCTATCACAATTCTGAGGTGAATTTATGCATACTCATAATACACTGTGTGTATTAAATGGCAAAAAGTCAAAGAGGATTATTGCAGTATTAATGTGTGCCTGTGAGCAGACAGCAGGGAGTTGTGAAGGACAGGACAGTCTTCGGGGCTTACTTGTCCATTCACTTGTAATTTTAAATGTTTAATCCTTAATGACCACCACATTATATTCGTTTTATTATCTATGAAGCCATTATCTCCTTGGATAAGTCTTGATTAAAGAAACATACTTACGGCATCAAAGCGCCCTGTAGTGCTTCAGCATATACTTATTCAGCAATTGTTGACAGCCTAACGCAGCACTTCAGGCAGAATCTCACACACAAGAGAATAGGACAACCTCTTTCAAGGTTTGAGAGATAATTATAGATTATTATACAGTAAGTGAGGGAGTTGGTAGGGATCCAGCCACTGCCAGGTGGTTAATTCTGGGGTCACGGTGGGGTCATGTTGACTGAAGGCCAAGGCAGCACAAGCAGGATGACTTTTAAATATTACACTCTTTGAATATTCAATACATAGTGTAACTGATGGCTACAGGCTTTGAAAGGATTTTAGCTAGGGTGCATCAGAATGAGCGATGTCTTGTAACAGTTGTTCTGCAGTGCTATAATGCTAATTTAATTAATAGCAACAACAACACACATCATGTACAGGTTCAGCATGGAGACAGCTTAATGAAAATAACTTGTGAGCATTATTGTTATTCATGGCATTCACTGCTGGAGCTCAAAGTTGCTTTGGGTGCAGTGCTTATGTTAAAAAATAGGAAGGAATTAGAGTTATATATATATATATATATAATATGTAAAAAGTTCCTTCTGAAGTCTACATTCTATTGTGTACTCAGGATGTCAACCTCTCTTTATTTTCCTTTCATCAAATAAATGAAACACCAGTCTTCTATAATACACTCACAGATGAACACGCAGAAAAGGAAAAGGAAGGTCATTCATCAAATTCATTTGTCACACCTATCACAGTCAGCTGGTAAAAAGGTGTGCCAGTTCAAACACCTGCTATCTATTTTGCATTAGGACACTGCATCACTGCTTTGCAGTTTTTCCACTAATTTTTGCATTCATTGAATCTTTGAAAGCAGAAACATTTGCAGTATGTTTTAATAGTTTGTACCATGTAAAACACTAAGCATTTTTTGCTAATGGCCACTTCAACGTTAGCATCAAAACTAAATACCATACAGTAACATACGAGGGAATATACTGCAGAAATACAAAAATCTATAAGTCAAACCCAAGAAAACATACTGCAGAATAAAAGCAGTTCATAAACATATACTGTTACACCAGTTACTATTATCATTTTAACAATGCCTACCATATTCTTCACACACACTGCATCTATTAAAAAACAGCATATGTACATTTTGTTTTGCTGCTTCATTGCTACCTGAAGGATACAATGTGACATAGTGACTGGAAAGTGACAATGCATCCATTGATATCTCTCTATAATAAATCATGCAGGGTTAACTTCAATACATATGCTGCTAAACATGATGTATGATGTCAGTCAAGGCAGAATTATGACTAGTCGTTCTAGAGTTTCACAACATTGACCCCATAATGTGAATTCCAGCAGGTAAAGGAAACCTGCACCAGAGGAGACACCTGCAACATGTTTATGGTTCCTTTACCACAAAATATATCTTGTATTACAGTAAATTTTATCAAAAGCTATTGCTTTAAAGGACCAATGTATAGGATTTGTGGCATCTAGCGATTAGACCGCACTTGACTCAGTCAAGCGTCAAGGAGAACCTACAGTGGAAAGGCCCTATCTAGAAACATGGCAGTGAAGCAGTGAAGTAAAGCCTGTGTGGAAGTACCAAAAACTGCAGTTCCTCAAATGTCCACTTGAGGCTGGCTACAGAAAAAGTCACTCTCCATAAGTCCCCATATTAAAATGTCCAACTTGGACATGGAAGAGGCAAAACAGCCAACATGGCATTGGCCAACGCCATAGATTTGGAGCTTCAAAACAGAAACCTGTGGGTGATGTCATAAGGCGTCCATCCTTTATTCTGTCATTAGGTAGAAGAGGACCTGCGACGTGTGTAAAATCTCACTGAAAGGTAACAAAAACACAACAATTTCAGGTGATTATACACTAATTAAAACTAAACATATTATTATTGATTTCTGTCATATTGTTTTTAATAGAGCCCAATACATTTCACACACTAGACCTTTAAAAAAATATGTGACATGCTGTGTGCTGATCTAGTGAAATTACTAGAGGTCTGTTTGTGACATATATGATAGAACATGTTAACTGGCTTGATTTAAAGATCCCGACACTAAAGTTGATTCAAAAATGTTTCCACATATCTTTAAAAAAATGTTTTTTGGACATGGTTTTGTTCAGCTCTGGACTTGTTCAGGGTGCACCCAGCCTCTCTCTCCGAGCCAGTTTCAGCTGGGATCAGCTCCAGCCCTCCACGACCCTGATAGGGATAAGCGGTAATGGATGGATGTTCTTTTTTTGGTGCGATGTATGTGTGGTAAATGTGAAAGGTGGAGGTTTTTAATTAGCTGTGTTCTTTATTTAATGTCACGTGAAGTACTGAGTGAACTACTAAATATGTTTCAACCTTCTGATATTGACGATATGAAGAAAGCTACAGCTTGTGAACAAATTCAGAAGCAGTTGTGATTAATTAGAAACACATTATTGGATCCAAGTAATAAATTACTGTATGATATAAACATTGATGAAGCTGAGCACTTGGACATAAGAACAATTGACACAGTGTCTCTATAAAGCATAGCTAATTTTAATCATTTTAAAAGGGAACACAGTCTTTCAACAACAATCTATCCAACATATAAACAGTTCATTCACCGACTGCAAGGATATTGCATTAAAAATATACCAGACCTTTTATGGGGTATAATTTATTATACAGATGCTTTATGATAAGTACAATTGTGAGGTATGTTTTAAGAAGATATTGGAGGGAGACAGACTCCCTTTCTATTTTCTATCAAAAGAAGAAAAAGGACAAAGTGTATTTTCATTTGCATTTTGTAATGAGCTACCAAACAGTGTGGGAAAATATTACAATCTAATTATCATCATCACATGGTTTTCAGAAGTGTGAAGTAATCTGAATCCAATATAAAATATAATAAGATTCTTGTCTGACAGTTCTGGGGGTTTTCCATAAGGCTTGTTATCATGTTGTCCAGTTCCATTTTTATTTATTTGTACTGCTTACTTGATTCAATCTGATTATATTGTTATCACACTCTGCACAGAATCATCTCTGTGGTGTTACACAATGTTCCAGATCTGACTGTATCGGCCGCTAAGAACTCTGAATTGCTTTTTCCTTTAATTAAAATGGTTTTAAATAGTCATCCAGCAACCATCCAGTCAACCACTAGAGAACGGTGGTTGGAGGAGGCAGAGAATGTCACAGCTATCAAAAACGTATTTAGATTAGATCTCTTCAAGAAATTGAGACAGGAAAATGCTTTGCCCCCCTCTGGAAGTAATGCTTCGTTGCTTTCCATATTTTCATTGACAGTGCTATAGTCACTGCTGTTCCCCTTCTTTATTGCAGTTGTAACAATATATTCATGTTAACTATGCTGGCAAAACTAGTGTTTGTGTTTAGTTGTCCTATGAACCTCACGTTGTCCAGAAATAGGAATGTTTAGATCATGATATATTATTTTCTTTTGCATTCCCCATACCATTAATGTTATTGTTTTTATTCTTCACTGTTAAAATGTGAGGCTCATTTGTGCTTTCTCTCCATTTTTCTCTTATTACTTTGCATTTTCTGAGCTGTCAACATTGCTGGGGGACCTAATTTACTGTAAACTGTGGTGATCAGCATCTCTTTGTAGCAGCAACAAAAAACCCACAAACTTTTGAGTGCATGGGGACTTCAAATCCAGTTGAAATTATGTTCTGCGTCTCTTAAAAGAATCACACACCCAGACAGTTTTTGGTTAGACTTTATCATTTTAATTTTCATTATAATGAATTAGCTTATCATAATGTTGTATTGTTCTCTGGGCCCAGTGTCAATCTCAAAGCTCAGTAGTCACGATGTCATCTCTCTGTATAACTGTCCTTGGAAGAAGACTCTTACTTGGTGTTTTTGAAATAGCATTAATGCACTTGTGATTTCATTTAAAGGCATTTTGAAAGTTGTAACCACAGTGATGAAAGCCAAACGTTTCTGAAGCTCAGAGTGTGGTGACTCTGGCCTGGCCTATCCTGCCTCCACCGGCTCCTGGCTGATCTAACATGGAGTGTGGTTGGAGCTAAGTTGGTCTGGATGAAGCTTGGTTGCTTAAACAAGCCACCTGTGGTGGCACTCACCCGTCAATCAGTGCCCATGATCTTAATTCTGCATAACTTTAAGCCTTAATATCATTTGAACAGGTGAGTTCTATAAAAATTTAGACTCAGCACAGATGTCATGAATGGGGAAATTAGCTATAGAGACAGTTTTTTGTATGAAGTTGGAGATTTTAATATGGGGGCATGTAGAGACTGACTTGCTCTGTAGACAGCCTCAAGTGGACGTTTGAGGAGCTGCAGTTTTTGGCACTTCCACATTGGCTGTACTTCACTGTTACTGGGTGTAACTAGAAATAATCAAGTTCTGACAATTTTAAGGGAAACCAGGGAAAAACAATAAGTACTTGCTTAAGATAGCCAAGCAGCAACACAAGTTAAATGTGTCAATTTAAATGGAAAGGAATTTAACAGAGGAACAGAAACAAAAGGCTTTAACAGGGGGTGCATTTAAAAAAAAAAAAGTTTACATAATAAAAAGTGAACTTTGGCATATGCGATTGCTTGGCGCACTCATCTCAGACAGAATAAAATCCAACACTTGTACCATACTCTTAAACAATGTCAATGGGAACATGAAGTTTTCACAGTAGCTTAGCACCCCTGCAGTGATGGAGCGATGCCCAGCAGCTTTACAAATGCCACGTCTTCATCAAACAAAAAAAGGTGAGCTTATGTTTTTTCTTAGAGAGCACACCCCTCTGCTTACCTCAGACTTTCACGTGTTGCTGTAGCTCACATGGATATTCATCATCATGGTGATCACGATCAAATCAACAGCATTCGAAAGAATAAAAACAGTATAAGGCTCACTGTCATGAACCCAAAGTGCAACGGACAACAAAAGACTGTGAGCAGAATCTTTATGTTGCATACTGGAACGTTGCTGCAGATTTGGCACATAGTTAATTTAAATCTGCACAAGTGCACCAAATAATAGAAGTGGCACTAATATGAAACAGCTCTTTGTGACAGAGAGATTTATGAGGTGCATAATGTGAAAATGTGTCAGTTGAACGCGTTATCTCAAAACAAGAAATAGAAAAAAGCCACACATACTGTATAGGAAAGGGGTATTCAATTACACAAGCTTAAAGATGTATGGTTAACCTGTGCTTATAAATATTAATGTGGACCCGATCCATGTCTTTGGCAGGAACTATTAAAAACGGATTCTGTTAGCTATTTCAAATCTTGTTGTGCAGTGGAATTCACACTAAATTGAAGCCTATACTAGAAATAACACATCCAATCACAGCTACATTGTGAGCTACACATTTTAATTTCCACCATTTATTTGATTAAATTGGGTGAAGTATATACACCTGGAAAACTACAGAACTGTGGTGGAAATACCACATTAAGATGCTATATGTATCCTGTGAATTCATTGCATTAGAGAAAGTAATCTGAATCGGCATCACAACAGCTGTTTGATATTTATAGTATACAGTGGTAGGTCAAAATGTTACCTACATATAGAACAGTGCTGGCTCACATCATGTACAGCACAAGATGACAGAGCAGGATACATAGTACTGGAGACTATGCATATAAATTAAGCATATACATCAAGCTTCTGGCCAGTATGGACACTCAAGTAGCATTCAATATAATATGAGTGCACGTGTATACAAGGGTTAGCGTGCCTCAAGCAGAGAGATGAAGCAATGTGCCATCAGGTAGGTTGCTGTGTGGGATGAAATGCCTGAAATAAGTTATGACCACAATTACGGAAGCTAAAGTGGTGCAGCGCACAAAGGTGCCTCTATAACTCATTTCTTTTATTTTGTCTGTGGCGCTTAATGAATGAGCAGCCATCTTGCTATGGGTGTTCATGCTTTTGATTGCACAAGCAGGATCAAGTGGTGCCATAAACTGTTGTCGGCTAAACAAGTGAATAATGAAGATTTAGATCACCAATTAGGGTTTCAAACATTAACTGCTCTCCTCACACCACTTGAGCCGATAGATCAAGGTTTTCATGCAGGTTCGGCACAGCGCCGTGGGATGATCAATTGCTATGCACAAATTCCCAGCTATCATTGAGGCTCATTTGTCAAAGTGAGCTCATACAATGAAAAATGAGATCTGTGCAGCAATGTATCTACGGATCTGAGGCAGTGTATTCTGTCTTTACCTTTGTGTCTTCTGCAGTGTTGGGCAGTAACACATTACTAGTAATAATATTACCTTCACCAGTAACAAATGTAATGAATCACTGATAAAATTGCAATAATATTACTGTAACCTCCCTATCAATAACTCATTACAGCTTTACTTTTGTTGTCACCCCCTACTGATTCGAAATCCAGCACACCCCCAGATTCCTTTTTTGTAGTCGTCTCAAGTGCACACCAAGCAGCAAGCTAGCTGGAAAGATGGGAAACGCTCGCTTACATTCGGTGGTTCGAAATATTCCCATTACTTTGATTTGTTGTCAGAAAAGATGAGAACATCTGTGTTAATAATAATTGTGTTAAAGTCTTACCAAGACTATTTCCACTGCGAACACCGGCTACAACAGCCCAACAATGTAAAGCTTGTAGGAATACACTCCACCAAAGATGAGCCATCTGTGGCACAACTGGATTTTAAACAGCAGGCTACAAGTGACAAAGAACTAATGAAGCTTGTGGTTGGATACGGGTGGATGAAATGTTGCCCATCTCCTTGAGTGACTCTCCGTCTTTCAGACAGATCCTTAGGGAAGTACGGGTCACAGGCAACAGAAGACCTGCAGGTAAAAAATAATCTGCAATAACAGTTTAAAATACTGTGTCTCGTCATGAGCCCACAGGAACAAACATATATACCATAAAAGGAAAGACAACACCATGGTGTTTTATTTTTATTTTTTTATTTTTTTATGTGCAGTGTTGCACTATTTGCACATGCTTTCTCATTTCCACTGCTTTCTCATCACTGGCGGCACTCAGGACAGCCTACGGGAGACGCCCGCCATTATTTATTATGGCTTAATAACCGCACGCCTGCCAAGTCGGAAAGCGTTCAATAAGAAAAAGTGGCTGTGAAAGTGCTTCATATTAAATGTGTCAGTGTTTGTTGAATGCAGAGTGTGCCTCACCACTCCGTGAAGTGAAGAAAAATTGCATTTGAATCAGGCTCACCTTCAGCCCTTATTTGATCTGTATTAGTGGCAGGGTGTAGTGATTAGTCAAAGACTGCTTTTGTTTGGATCAGAGCTGACACAGCAAGAGTGAAGACCTGCGAGGCAGATGGGAGTTCAGTCAACACAAGTTCAGTCTTGGCTCTGGAGAGATAAACATGAAAGTTGAATTATAATAAATAATAAACTATAAGAAGTACAGCAAACAAGTTCTATTCTACTCTCATTTTTAATAGTTTAAATATTTTCTGAAGGGCTAGAAAAACATATTCAGTCCCCTCACAGTCTGCTCTGGGAGAGCGGATGTTTAACATGGAAGGGAAGACATTATTTTGTGTCAATTTACTGGATTAAACAAAGTACACATATAATTACTACTATCAAACCTGGGGGGATGAATGAGAGGTTGTGGCATACAGAACAAGAACTATACAGTTTTTAACTCAGACCTCTACCTATCAGAGCTTTATGGTCTTTCTACCTTAACCCCGCTTTTTGAATGACGGGGGCTCAGGTGTCAATACATGAGCGTGGAGCTTCACATTCAAGAAAAGGTGGTCATACATAAAGGGAAGAAGATCATAACCCCAGTCTTGGTTCAAAGATCTGAATGCCGTTGGATGTGAATAACCTCAGAGATTTTTGTCTGGTCACTGATCAAGGAGGGAAATGATGTCAGACAGGACAGTTCTTGAAGAGTGACAGGCTCATGATCTCTCTCCTTATATGACTAGCTTTTGTGATGAGACATCTGCCAAATATAAACCAAATAAAGTAAAATAAATAAAGTGGTAAGGTAAAGTATTATATTTAAACATGAAGAGATTCACAGCCTCACTGTATCTTAAATAAAGACTAAAGGGTTTTCGAATTTCATAATTTATGGATGAAGTGTTATTTTTCTAATCTCATACAATGAGCCGTATTTTTATCCCAGAAATCAATATTTGACTCATCACTTTTTTTCCCAGTAAGTACTTTTGATTGTAATAGACATAAAACTATAAATGTATATGTAATGCATATGAATACATTTATATACGTAAATGTAACTGAAAGCCTATATCAGATATGCCCAGTTTGAATGAAATATTGCCCCAATCTATCTAAAGCAAAATTATGTTACATCATCCAGGATGTGTTTGTGAAGAAAACAATGAGATGGGGTTTGAAACGTGGTAAAAGCTAGTAACTAGACCTTTGAGTTAAGATTGCATCAACTGCTTTGTTCTCTTGGGGACCAATCTGAAAATTCACCTCACACCTATCACCCTAACATTTCATAGATGAAAGCATTAGCAAGCTTATTTACACAGCTAGCAGACATGAAGCAACATTACCATGTATCTGGTGTTGTGTGTCCAGCTGGTCAATGTAAGTCAAATTTTTGTTTGAAAAAGACACCTTTTGACTGAAAAAAAAAAAAAATCATCATTCATCATCATTCACTGTATTGTTTTTTTTTAGAACATCTGCGAACAATAAATGAACTAAATCCATTAAGGTTAAACCGAAACAATGAGCTAAAAGAGGCTCTGTACAACGAGCGACCACTTTCACACAGACATTTAAAACTTTGATTTAAGTGCCCTCAGTTTTACAGTGCTTTAATCCAGTTTAATCCAGATATTTACGTTAATTCTAAAGGATTCAAAATCTGATTGTCAAGATCATCAAAGATGAACAGAAACAAACATCATTATTGTATATTGTCCTGGCTTACATTCTTTATTATCAAAACTTTATATAGGACCATCAGTCAGTTAAAACACATTTGAAACTGTAATGCCAGAAACTGTATATGTACAATGTAGTAAATAAAAATCAGCATCAAGTGCCTAAATGCATTCCTTGTCTTGTTTTCCTGTAATGTCTAGAAGCATTTTAATTGGCTTACATGTAGGTAGTGGAAGTTGCACTCCCCGAAGGGTAAAGTGGGTGGATTAACTACTGAATTGCCAGTACTGATGCTGTAACAAGCATTTGATATGTCTGAACGGATTTGTTTAAAACATTACACCCTGTCCCTGTTGAGTACATCCCCCCTGCTGTCATTCAGGGGGTCATGTGGTTCACATAAAAGAATTATTACTGTGATCAGTGGAGTTTAATGCCACAGTCATGATTAAGTTCTTTCATTAAATGTAAGCCTTCCCAATCCATGCTTGACAGGGAATAGTTAGTAAGGCCGTATAGGTAAGTGCTTTGTTATCCTTGAATAGGTAATGAATTTAACCTCACAGAGCTCAAAGAATATGATGAGCAAGCCCTCCACTGTGTATTCAAGCATGAGCTTGATGGCTCCTTTGCTGAAATGCAGAATATGGTCTTTGGAAAACACCCATTTGCATTTCTACAACCATTTGGCATGCTTCAGTGGTAGGTGTACACATACCAAGTGGTACCTGTCCCAAATACAGAAATTCCAAATCACTTATGAGCATGTGTGCCTCACATAAGTGGTGGAGATGAAAATGAAATGCACTGAATGTTAAATTCTCTTCTCAAAGATCCTCCAAAAGGCAGAAGGCAAGCTGATGTGGGTTTTGAATAAATATTGGTTTAAAGCCAACATTAGAAAGCTGCAGCCTCTGATTTTATTATTATAACGCCTTTGGCTATTTCTTCTCTCATACTATGTCCATAATCTTCTAATCAACCAATTTACTCAGTGATTTTTATTACACAGCACTACAGCAATGTGCATTTCCTTGTACCCACATTTTTAAGATCCGGAGGCTCAAAGGTACTTCAAACAGTGGCTGGATACACCCTCGTAGTTATCACATTTTCTATTTCTATGCACTTCATGGTCTGTTTGATGTTATTCATGAGCTGTAAGTGAAAGTAATACAACTGCATGGGGCCAGAAAACGCTTTTGAATACAAAGTGTGGGCTGCTGTGCTGCAGGATCATATACATACCTGCTCTTAATAATGGATTGGAATTAAATGCCGCCTATCAAGCATTACCGTGCCCCTCTGTTTGTGCCTCATGAAGAGGGGAGTAGAGGTGGGGTTCTCAGCTATCTGTGAAAATGTTATTAAGAGTGTGTTTTAAATTATGGGTTTCATAATGGGGTTGCTCTCATTATTATGTAAAGAGACTTATAAAAGATTTAGAAATGATGCCCAGGTTTTGTCAACTTTACTATGCAAAAGCTTTCTAGTGCCACTCCAGCCTCAGTCTTCGCCCTCAGCCTGTAAAGAAAATGCATACGTGTAGCACACGGTGAATAAATGAACACTTATCAGCAACTGTCCCACACTCCATCACCTCTGGAGGGAAAACAAATTTATGTATGAGGCAAACAAAAGATGATAATCACATTTTGCAAATCTGCCCGCAAGAAATCACATTCTGTTCATAGATTTAATGACCCGTTGCCTTGTTCGGTTCTTCTTAAGATAGCATTCCAGTTTACTGCTGTGTGCACTGATATTCTGTCTTATTTTATTCCCAACCTCGTACTGTATTTCTGCTACCCCTTCCCCTCATTTGTCACATGACTGCAGAAATTAAGAAACTGGGTCTTGATATTGATTCTTGGAGCTGGGTTGCGAGGGTTTATGTGTGAGCCTGTGCATATATATATATATATATGTATGTGTGTGTGTGTGTGTGTGTGTGTGTGTGTGCGCATACAATATTAATGTGACTTGTCTTGGTTTCAAATACCGCGTAGTCAAGAGTGGTTCAGGCAATTTTTGAAACACTGCTTTGAACCCAGAGCATAAACTACAGGTTGTATAATACATTCCTCACCAGTCTGTGGGTGGAATAGATTAACCACTACTGCTATGTGAGGTGGCTTTGTCATTTTTCTTAAAAAAAAAACTGCTGAAGATGTTATGGTTTCTGTCTCATTATCATTGCTACCAAAACAATTCTCAAACCCTGCTGGGGTTCCTGTGGCTCAGCAGGGTGAGGTGCAAACTACATGACAAAGTGGATAAAAATCTCACTCGAAACCTTTGCTGTATGTGATTTCCCCCTCTTGTTCTATCACCGCCTGCATCTTTCTGCTCTCTACTTGGTCCTTGTAAAGCAGAAATTCCCCAATACCACCTATTAAACATTGCTCATGTTCAGTACAGCCAATGCCCAGGCACAGGTTGTTCTCAAAATTGGCTGCTGTTCATTTGGTGACTGTTGCGGAGGAATTCATCAGTGTTTCTCAAGTCTTGGTCACCATGCCAGCCTTCTACCTTTCTAGAAGGATGAGCCAGAAGGCAGAACTCCTTGAATGGATCCAGTATCAGCCTGGAGCTTTGCAGAATGGACATTAAGTGTCCTCACTCATTTAAGTCCTAATGCACCAAGCCACTCGTAACCAGCTTATGCTCCCTGATTGTTGTTTCATGCAGATGCCAGTTAGGCACTGTGGGAATGTCTCCCTTTGTGCTGTCCAATTGCGTTTTTCGAAATCAGCTTTGTGCCAACGTTGCCAGCATCAAAGTGCAATATGCCTTAACACTCTGTTCATGTCAACATGACATACAAAGCTGATTATCTCTAGCTAGAGAGTCATTTGGTCTTGTCACTGTGGACCTTACAGCAGCCATATTGTCCTTTATGACATTGTTGGCTGAGCATGTACCAGGCTTGAGGGCGTTATACTGGCTTGTGCTATAATGAAAGTTGAATCCCCAGTACAAATGTCCTTAATTATGATTTTGTTTCGTACTGTTTGATAGGATGAGCCTCCAATAACACTGAAGAAGGGATAAATCAGCTGGGACATTCACCAGTGCATATGCTCCCATTTCAAATCACAGACGGTCCTCACATCAAAGGTACTCAAACGCTGTCTCTCTGGTCAAAGCAAACAACAAACAAACATGTGAAGCAGCCAATTACTGGTGCTCATGCTCCAATGAGAGGGGCTTATTTCTAAAGTTCGGGAAATGGATTGGAACAGACTTGTAGACCGGGATATGAAAGCAGGGATTACACTGCACACCTTCGATACCACAAAGTTTTGATACTGATTCCAAGTTTGGTTTTGTTCTTTTCATGTATATGAATTCTAAACACATATCTCTGCTCCCGGTAATACCTTAAAGACTGTGATATTCAAGAAGCACATTCAGATGGAACTCTCTCCACACTGTGTACAGACTTATTTGTCAGAAAGTTACTGTAATTTCATGTAATTAAAAAAGAAAAAAAAAAAAAAAAGATTAGCACATGAAAAGCCAACAATCGCAGATGCTGGCAAAGTTGAGTACTCATAATTTAACAATATGATCAAATCCCTGCATGTTTTTATGCCTATTTTATGATATTTGAGAGTTAAATTTGTACTTAAACACCTAAAGTTGAGAATTACAGTTGTATTTATACTTTTAACTACCTTAATTTATATTCTTTATTTTCACTAGTGGTTGGGGACATGAGCCACGCTAAGTACAATCGGCTTTTACGTGTTTTAAACAACCTCTCCACAAACATTACCTTAATATTTAATGATGGGCATGGGCAATAATGAATGAGAAAATGTTAATAATGAACAGTAGTAGTATATAGTATATAGTTTCAACTTCATTACACAGTCTTTATCAGTTCAGCTGTCACCGTTTTATGTCTTCTGCTTTGGCTTTTCATTCTGCATTGCATCACTTTGTTGTTTTGTTGACTGACACAGTCCTTTGAGAAGGGCTTAGTGCTGATAGGCAAAACATAGTGTGAAATAACTGTGTTTGCTTTGATGCAAAGTAATATGACAAGATTAGGGAGTTCAAATTACATATCACAATTCCTGTATTATTAGAGTCACATTAACATCAGTTCATTGGTGTGTCCAAAAACAAACAGAAACCTGAGTTGCCAATCTTCAGTCTCCTAGAAATTTATAGTACTAAATTGTTTTCCCAATTATGTCGTGATGGCAAACATAATCGCTGCCTGAATTATGTTCAGAGGTAATGTGTTTTTGAGTAAACAAAGTTCTACCATAACCACCACATCCACCATTACGGGGTCACGGGGAGGTGGATGTCCGTGGTCAGCCACAAAAAAGACAAAAAGCACTTAAGATTTTGAGAATTTTTCTGCAGACCGTATTCTTTCCCTGACCTGCTGCCAGTGTCTGAAAACAGCCATAAAAAGGTAGCTGTGCTGTAGTCACTACATTGCAAGATCAGATATTTAGGCAGGAAACAAATGGAATCTGTAAAGATGTTACTATATGTTTGGTATGAACACATTTGCAATTTGCCAGATATGTTAATTAACAACACTGCATCATCATTGTCAGTGTCATGTTTCCTTCAAAACATATTTGCTTTTGCAAATTATGAACATAATTTCTAGGAAACAAGGTGGCACCTACATAACCTACGTAGCAAACAGTTGTTGGTCACTGTCTTGGTTCAATAATGAAAGACAGTTAAAGCTAAATTGTTCTCAAACTATCTGCAGATCTTTTTATTAAATGGAATTTTTATGACAATTCTTTAATTCTAAAGGTACCAACAGACTGACTGACTGACTGATGCCCTTATAGTTATGGAGGTTCTGTCTTCATAAATCAGTTCAGCATCGTACAAAAGAGGATAAGCTACCACTATATCCCATTTTCTAATTGCTGTATGCTTTTATCCAAAGTGCAATACAATCTATACTAAAATGCTGTTATGACAGATAATCATATTTCAGTATAGGCTGCTCTGCTTATAGTGTGAAATACAGTATAGCATTACATTTCCAGACATATACATTTCCATGTGTTTATAGAAGATCTTGAATCAAAGCACATGCATTACATCCATTCGTGAGCTGTCTTGATAAGATGTTATGGTCTATAGTCAATATTTGATAACATGTGTTGATGTTCAGACAATGGGAAGGTCAGGTGGGGGCTTTGCATCTAACCTCTCCACACAGACCATTTTAATGAGGCCTCATTGGACTGACAGTCTGGAACAGGTCAGTCTGATGTTGTGTGAGGTGCAAGGAGAGATCACAGATTTCATGCAAAACTGGGCCAAGGTTAGCAGAGAGCCTCAGCGTAGGAGATGCTGAGCATGAACAATACCTAAAAATCTGTTTAAAGTCAGACATGAACAGGATGATACTGGCAAGAATTCACAATGCAATCAGGAACAGCATCAGATGAAATGGAGTGGATGGAGTGTCTCTTTTAACGATTGCAGGTGATGTTTTCCATATTTTTCTGTGATAAATATCAGTGAAAATATGAAAGTAAAGCTTAAATTAATTCATACATGTGTTTAGATATATATTGAAGCAGCATAGATATTGTTGTCCACTGTGCTCACATAGAATACACCTTGAAATACACAGTATGTACACCACATAAACTTCAGTAAGTGACAGCATTTTGTAAATTGCATTTACATAATCATTTCCAGCTTATAGAAAATTTGAATTGGCAACATTCCCAAATTTACTGATTAAATTGGACACAGCAGCTATTTTTCTGAAATTATAGAACAGTTATTTAAGGCTGCATTCTTGACAGTGGTTGTCCATCTCTGTGGATGTAAATCCTATCTAATGTGATTTTATGTGATAGGGAGTGAACAGTGTACTTTCTGTACTACATATAATTCACTTGTGTTGAATATAAACACATGCTAAATGCTAAGACTAATTCTGGTGAGAAAATTGCAACTGCCACAGATTACTCTCTCCTCTTTACTTGCATTATGTGCCTTTTTTTATTTAATAATAAGCTTTACAGATTTGTCTTAACTCACCAATTTGCTGGTATAGAGGGATAGCATACTTCCCTGTACATATATAGGCTAGCAGTATGCACCTGAGTTGAGCAAATCTAAATCAAACATGACAGTCCATGCTCTTTGTGCCCCCTCGGTCAAACGTTAAGTTTGGTGTGAAGACCTTAGCTTTCTATCTATGCTAAGAAGATACACCCTTGTCAGTCACAGTCTTTGCAATTCAACAGATCAACATGATGGCTTCTCATGAGAGCCCTCCGGCCCACCCTCCAGACTGGATGCACTCTCATCACTTTAGAAAACAGTTAAGACAGTAGGATGCTTCACCAACCACGTACCCATTTGAGTCATTTCAAGAGCCAGATGGCAGGATCACATGGTCGGGGACCACTGCTAAAGACGTTGCACTTCCAAAAAAATTCCCCATGTAACCTTTTCAAATTTTATTATCTGAGCACTGTTGTGGGTTCTCGGAGAAGTAAAGCATCACTGTCACTTGTCAGACTAAATTACATCCAAATTGCACATCGACTCGCAGACAGTCCCTTCTTGCAAAATAAATAAACAAATAAATAAAGACTGAGGCATCGCCACAATTCTTTGTCAGCATCTGTCTGCCATTCAGTCCTAAATACACTTATGAAACCAGTTTGCCAAAAAAAATAAATAAATAAATAACAGTTTTCCTCAGTCCCTAAACACTTTGCAGTTGATGTTTTTCTCTGATGGCCTTTTTAAAGAAGCACATGACCTTTGTGTGGGCATCTTCATTTGTTGGCTATCTTTCAGTGCCTGCTAAAAGGTCACCTTCTCTTTGACAGCATAGAAAAAGGCAATGCACATACAGTGGTTAACTAATGGTGAGCTTACTTTCAAGTCTGTAGGTTTATCAGCCTATTTTTTTTTATCTGTAATCTGTTGCAGTCAAGAAGAGGTTAATATTTTTTTTCAGGTTCATAGTGGGATGTTCACCATTCACAAATTCACAAACATTTACTGAGTAGATTCAGTTCTACCGCTGACTAACAGTACACACAACATAACGACAGTGATCTTTCTTAGAGGATTTCATGCTCAGTGAGCTCTCCTGAGCATAGTGGAAACTGACAGCTGTCATTTGCATTAGAATATACCATAGTCAGTCAGGAAGCTGACCCTTGAGAAGTGCATTTAAGATAAGATTTAGGATCAGTCACTCTAGGTACTGAAATTGATATACACTGAAATATACTTTGTGTAATTTTTACATAAATCTTGCTGCACAGAATGCAATAAAGTGAAGACTTCTTTGTTAAAATGTTTGATTTCATTGCATCGTAGAAATACAGAATGTGTACAAGTGTACAGAAGTATATTTACTGTAATACTGTACTCAGGTATAGTTTTGGTTATTTATACTTTAATATTTACTGTATCATTGCTACTCCACTACCTTACAGAGGAAGGTTGTGTACTGCAATGCTTCTGACATGTTATGTATCATCCTAATAATGAACACAATATCATGATATAACAGTCTGAACTTTTACTTATGATTCTTTAGAGCAACATCGCGTAACATTGGTAACATAAGAAAAAAAAGAAAACTGTTTAAATTATTCTGATGCTACACTGACTTGTAATCAGGTGAATGGTTTATCTGCTTTCTCTTGTGCTTTACAGCACAGCTTTAAAGTCACACACCACCAACTGATTTTGGTGAAACTGAATCATATTTTAGGTGGACCACAGGGAAGAGGTGGTTTTCAGCCCCTTGGCACAGGAGAATGCTGATGAGAAACGGAGCTAGTGTTATTCTAGAACCGGAGCTGGGCAAGCAGGCAATGTAACTGGCGTTAGCAAGAAACCGGCAGAGCCAATCGGAGAGCGATATTTAGGTTAGAGGCGGGACTTCTAGCAGAGACCGACTGTTAACCCTTTGTGTGCCATAATCATTGACTAAAGACTGCAGGCAGCGGTTGTACTGATAGTGACTACACAGTAGTGGCTGGATATTATAGGGACGTGTCCCTAGTGTCCCTACCCAATTCTACGCCCCTGGTAACCAGTTTGTCTTGTGTTGTTGACCTTGCTTGATGTTTGGCTGTTAGCAAAGTTGTCAACTTGCTTGATCATAGTAATGTAATCAGAACAAATACACGTGTACGGATGTCCATACACAGCAAAAAGTCGAGTGTTAAATTAACTCCCATAGAGTTGATTTCAACACTTTTTCAGGGTTTATATAGCTCCACATGTCATACTGAGTGTCATGTTGCATTACTGCTGGTTATATTTGTTTTCTATTATGTGCCGTATTTTGTTAATTGCATGTTTTGTTTATTAATCTATCTTCATGTATGTTTTGGAATTTCTTCAGTTAGGATTGTTGTGGTTATTTTCTTTGATTTGAGTTTACATGCATGGCCAGGTAGCCAGATGTGGGTGCACTTTTTTTTCTTTCCAAAGACGCTGACACACTGGGAAAGGAGCGCAGAGCGGAAAGGACCACGAGGACCGTCCTGAGACACCAGCAACAGTGTATTGAAGGCCTTGGACGCGAAGTGGCATAAAAAGCTGTGAGTCTCTGACCGATACACTGTTAGCTGTAGCCTGAAGAACTCTGAAACCAGAGAGAGTGCATCCTGTGTTTGTAGAATAGACTGCTGGCCATCTTCTGTGTTCCAGGTGGCGTCGCCGGGAGGAGCTTCAGCCAAAGTGGAGGCCGTGTGACGGATGGAAGCAGCACAAACAACAGGAAGATCTTCAGACAAAATAAAGTGGAGGATGGCTCGCGGTGGCTAACGGGCGTGGCGTGAATGCATGATGATGGTCATCAAAACTCTCTGTGAATAGCTTGTTTGTCAAAAAATAGACATGGTCTTCAACTCAAAGTATATCACTTATATTGACAACAATTTGTCAAACAATTGACAAGACTGGCATTTCTTCCATTGCACTGCAGACAAGAAGTCCAACTTTATACTCTACACCATCAACTTTAAACCAAGTAGTTGAGAAAACATCTTTTGACAAAATAATTTCAAGCATTTCATTGTTGACCACATTCTCAGCTCTGAGGGAAAAAGATTTATTTGGCCCGTACTCATTTTGTTTTAGACTGACGGTTTCCCAGTGGTTATCTGATGCTTTTTAGCAAGTGATTTGGTTATGTTTTTGAATTTTTTAAAAGAATCTTTAAACAGCTTGTGTTTGGCTTCAAACCTCATGGACCACATATGTAATAAGGGGCCAATTTCTCTTATAGAAGATGGGTAATGGATCATAAAATGATGCTTCGGTATCATGTTTCTCTGTGGATATAAGTGGAGTCAGTCTTATAAGTCTCTGTCTCTTCCAAGAGACCTCACCCATGATTATAGTTGATGAACTTGAGCTGAAGCTTGAATCAGACGTCTCAGAAGCAGAAGACAGGGACAACTCAGAAAATTCTAAAGGAATAAGAAAAAAAACATTAATGATTTTATTCTGTTGGCTGTAGAGAGCATGATCTTAGTTGCCTTTATATCTCACCGTCATTTGAGAAAACTGTCAGCACCACATTGCCTTTTCCAACGAGGTTGCTGAATATTTCTGCATGAACTTCTGTCCCTGTTGTATCCTTGTATATAACTTGGGCATCAGGTGGCAGGCAAAATCTCTCGATGACTGAAGTCAGCCCACTTTCTTGTCCTACAGAGAATCACTGCTCATGGAAAATACAGTTATCCACTGCTGTATAACCTTTAAATAGACCTTGTAGGGTTGCACAGTTTCACAATATGGGCTTGTGTGTGTGTGTGTGTGTGTGTGTGTGTGGGGGGGGGGGGGGGGGGGGGGTGCATCAGCTGTAGGAGAGACCTGTTCACTGTTAACTAATCACTCTCCCCTTTAACAGTAGCGTGCTGGACCGACGGGGGGAGAGGAGCAACCGGAGAAGCCTGCGAGTGGCTGCAGAGTGTGTGGTGTTTCGTGGTGTGTCGCCATCTCAATAAAACATAATAATACCGTTAATAACATAATGGTTACCTGTCCCAGGTGTGTCTTTGTGCTGAGTAGGACTCACGGTGGCAACAGACTTGCGACAGGCCTACTGAAAATATTTTTCAATGGCTAAATGTGTCAAAATACCATTTTAAATGAAATATTGTCATGCTGCAGAGATGTCTGGCTCACACATCATATTATACAGGCTTAAAAAAACATCTTTGTTTGGCACAGATCCCCATTAAATCACACCATAATCATGTTAATGAGAACAATGATCTAAAAATGATCATTCCATCTAATATTGCAAAACAACATCACAACTGTGATATAAGTCAAAATAATTGCAATTACATCAAAAATCATGCAGCCCGAAGCTAGAGCATTTCCCCTCACTAAATCCATTCCCTCTTAAATTTGTATATAGATCAGTTTTTGTTTTTTAAATTACCTGCTATAGTTGTGCTTTACACTATGAGGCACATATTGTAGAACTGAATTAAACTATGTTTTAACCTTTACTCTTATTTATTACAGAGTCTGCTAAAGGCATTAATAAATCATCTACAACATTAAGGAGCATTAAGAGTGTGTGTATTTCTCTAAGCCAACCTATAGAAAAAAATAAATACTTTTTTCATGAAACTGCAGAAAGTCATACTGTCCTTCAACCTCGTCCAACTTCACATACTTCTGCTGTTGGTTATACTTCACCTGGAGTAGCATTTTACTGGGACGTGCAAGAAAATATGACAAAATAAACAAACATAAAAAGGAAGCGCAGTAAAAATGAAGAGAAGCCCCTGTCACACAGGCAACAGGTGAAACATGTGAGTCTGCATGTGAGGACATGTGGCCCCCCGTTTATGTTCAACCACAGTGAAGGCTAACTAACGGTTAGCTCACTTGGTCAAATTTGCTGTTCAGTCCTGGCAACAAAGTCTGTCTCTAACCGTGTGCGGGCAGAGGCCAAGCTTAATTACATCTCTGCAGAGTTGATTAGAGTTGATTAACAACAGGTTAACACTGGTTTAGGGCAACCTGATCAGCTCTGTCAAATAACCCCAACACTGGACACCATTTAAATCAGAAAGTGTTAAAATTATACTTTGGGAGTTGAAATCAACTCCGAAACGATTAACCCTGAAATTTCACTCCACTCTCTCCAATTTTTGCTGTGTATTTACCACAGTGGGATGACACTCTGAAACTGGGGCTGCTAAATCATAAACATATACATACTATTCTACTATTCTACACAGTGGTGCCTTAATACTTTCTTTAAATTACAATTTTACTTAATTTTACTTATATTGGAATATTTCTTTCATATTGAAACATTTGAATTTTTATGAGTAAAATATTCTTCCACTCTGTGTTAGATACTCACAGATGTCACTCAATGCATTTCTCATTTCTATTATATTGAAATTGTATTCTATAAATAAATAAATAAAGAAGTATCATTGTTCATTAACACCAGAAATTGGCTAAAATTACCAGTAAAAAGATGTTAATGCCGTGATTTGAGATGACTTGAAGGTTATTCTTTTTCCTCAATGACACAGCAAAATGTTTTTTGAATGACAATAAGTCTAGCCTGCTCACAAGCAGCTGTGTTATATTTCAGAACTGCTGTGCTTCGAGGGGTTTTAAACAATGAATGTAAAGAAGTACTGTAAAACAATTCATCTGATGTTTTCCAAAACATATCTCATGTATTTTCCTTGTGAGAATGATCTGTAATCTAACCATAAAACATGTCCTGCAATATGTATTGTGCACACTATTTGTGAATGCAATACCACTACAGAGAGTCATGAATGCTAATAAGGCCCTGTACATCCGGAGGAACTACACTCTGCCATTTGCACATGTTTTGACAATTTTTTGTCGCACACATGTCTCTGAAACAGTGACCTGCTCTGACAGGGATAAATGTAACAGCGCTGCACCCTGATGTTGACAGCTGGTGTGCCAAGTTTTCGTGCAACCTCTCCTTATTAATTCAGCTCAGGTCGATGGTCATCTTGAAAAAAAAAAAAAAAAAGAGCACATGGACTCCTCTGCTGTGTTCTCTGACAGCTTTGTTATCATTAAAAATGACCATGATTCTCATAATATGTATGTTTTAAAAGATCCTTTATATGTGGCAGGAGTGGGGTTATTTAAATCAGAGAATCTGACTGTGGACTTTTTTATACCCATTACAATATATTTTTTTTCAAATCAGTTATTTGAGTGCACCAGGTTGAAAATATACAATACTAGCCTTAGAAGAGGATAATCGACATCTAAGCTTAGACCACATCCAGAGCCAGTTACCAGATAATATTGAATAGAGAGTGGTTAAACTCAAAATTACTCTGTGTATATCTGTCTTGGAATGCAACTAAAGGTTAAATGTAGTTGTTTTTTTTTCCTTTCGCTCATCATCTAGGCCAGTGGACCCAGTCAAGTTTTGATAGATAGATAAATAGGTAGATAGATAGGCAGACAGACAGATGACAGACAGAGCAAAAGATGAAAGCCTTGTATTTACGCATTCTGAAACACTCCATTCAAGACACCAGAATTTTTGTGATTTCTTTTCATGACAGCAGTACAATAACCTACCCCAGTGTTATTTTTTTCCTTTTGTAGTTCTGATCCAAGACTGAAGCCTCACCATAGCATACAATAGCGTTTCTCAAACTATTGTCTGATCACAATACAGTAAAGAATGTCACTTTGGTGGATCACTGAGTCTGTCTGCTGTCTACGCTGCAATCGTACCTCAAGGTTTTTGGAAACAGGTGGTGTGGCCCAGGGACATCAACACATCTGTGTGTATGAGATACTTTCTTTTCTGTCCTCCTTTCTTGTTTTTTACATCTACTGCTTTGCAGGGCTGCTTGGAAATGATAACTACTGTAGGCATGAATGAAGGATTTAGCAAGATACCTCCATGACTGCAAAACCATGTGTTAGTTAATTTAACATTTCTAGAACTGATGGCAACAGTAATTGCTTTTTTTTTCTGTGAGAGACAATGCATGTCCCTGCACTATATAAATAAAGTTCTGCTTACTTTGCTGGTACTACATATCCTGTTAAACATCAGGTTGGTAGGGATGAGGGACTGGCAAAGTGCTTTCTAAAGGAATTATCTACAATAATTGTTGGCTTAAATGTAAAGTCTCAAATCTTTTAAGTTATATTCACAGAGCATCTATGTGTTCTGGCTACCACACAGACACTCTAAATGCTCTCACAGACAAAAAAATAAATCTCTTGCTATGCTTCCTAGTCTCCTATTCAGTCCTAACCACATGTAAGGAGCACTACCCCCAGGAAAACCCTACCACTCTGCAAAGTCTTTGTAAGCTGAATCACTTCCAGACAAGTGGGGCAGAGATTTGCTGCTGTGCACAATGGATGAAATACTCAGTGGGGGATGCGAATTGGATGTTCCTTGAGTACCAAAAATCATGAATTATAAGAAGTACACAAAATGCTTTTCCATTTTGCCTTTTGCTCCGCTCCCAAAATATATGATTTGGCCTAACATGTGTTGACATACAGCCTTGTACATGTTCTTTGACTGCTGTGAGCATACAGTGGAATTTGCTGTGACTTGTACAAATTCATAGTGGGACTGAATGAATGCCTCTTTATTGCTGGAGGAAAACATGCTCCCATGAATTCATGGGTGATCGAGTCATCTCAGCATCTTCATATAATCAGGTTTTTTTGTCCCTGTTTCCTCATATTTAGTCATTCCCAATGTTGAAAATGGTGGAAAATGACTTCTAGAAGAACAAATGGACACTGCCCTTGTCTTTGAGTCTTATTGTCATTTTTCACACTTTCATTTCTGTGTCTTTGTCGATTTAGCTGTTAGTGCTCTCTAAATTACTCTCAGGCAGTATGGAGTACACAGCTGAGGTAATTGAGAGCAGGTAAATAAACGTCTGATTTATCAAACCAGCTTCAAATTAGCATGCTGCTGGCACAGTGCTGGCTTTGTATTTACTTTCTCACATCACAGTGTCCTGTGCCTTGTTTACTCTGTTTAGCCCTCTTAGGCTCCCTGCCGTCTTAATGAAAATGAAAAAAGAAAAAGCTTCAGTGGACTGTCCATCTGACAAACAAGTGCCACTATGGCTCGCTACTGACAGATCCAACGATTTAAAATAGCTTGAGTCACAAAAACCTTGGTTTTAGACAGATTCAAGTGACAAATTAGACCACTTTAGAAAAAAAAGGTTTAGGGTTTGCTAATTTAAACATCTTTAATCAATACTTTATATTAAGAATCGACCAAAGACTGTGTGCAATGTGAATGGGTAACTTGTAGCGATGAAGTAATACCAAACTCTTCAGTTCACCTCTGCTCTATGTAGCATTTTAGCATCTTTATGTCATGTTTTAAGACTTGCACCTATACAGTTTGTATTTATCTTGGCATCATTTCCCGCAGCAGCAACAACAGCAGCAGCAACAGGAGGCCGCTATTTTCAGCTAAAAAAGCTCCAACAAACCACCACTTGGCAGATTCATCAAGTTGGAGAGACCAAAGAGTAGTGGATATTGAACACACACGACTCAGAAGAATGTTAATGTGTCTGAGTCATCTGTTTTCTCACACTATAAGGTGATAGTGCGTCAATGTTAAGTTTATAACTGTGCACAACAGGTGGCCAGTCAGTCTCAAGTTTGCTTAAACTTGATGACATAGAAGACCTGATAAAAAGGCCAATGCCCAAAGTGTTCAGTATTCAGACATGTTGAGGCCAGTTGTGTGCTTTAACAGATTTTTTTTTAAGTGGTTGAATTTAAATGTATGGCTCATTGCTTTAGGTTGTGAAAGAGGAGCTGGGGAGATTTATCTGAAAATGCATTTCTTTTAATTGTTTTGCAACTTGCATTTGTTTTGTTTTACAGCCAAAAGAAAAAAACAAAACAAAAAAAGCATCTAATTTCTTGTGTTGTTTAACTGAAGTTAAATCTGGTGTCCAAGTGTAGGATTTGGAACTTCTGGCCAATGAATATTTAGAACCACATGTCACTGGGGTTAAGAAGTGTGATCATTCTTGTTTGGAGCTGTATATTCAACTTTAGAGGACTATTTCAAGGAGAACCAAACTGTGGTCTTTAAACTGGGAAGCTCACCAAATAATGGCACCAAGATGTCTGAAACTGCAAGTCTCAGTTGTCCTCCAAGTGAACTGCAGTCAATGGCTTCAGATTAGTTTGGCCACAGGACCAACATGTCTAACCTCATGGGATATTGTGTTACCAAATTTCTGATCAATACATGAGCTACTTAAGAGGTCATGTGGCTTTGGTGTGCAAGCCTTGCAAGGAATGATCCTCTATAATTTGTCACAGATAATTAACACTCAAAATATGCATGAGCTTTTTAATTGTGGTTGCAGTCAGATTTTAAGTCTGATAAAATATCAGATCACGATCCTTTTCAGACATAACAGGCTCATGTGACAGCATGAAAATGCATATTCAGCAATCCGGGAATCGGGCCCAATTGAGCATATTAGCTTGAACACATGCAGCAACCTTCAGGGAAAGACAGTAAATATTTAGTTGAAAAAAATATCTTGTTATTGGATGAGTAAAACTCTGTAATCTCATTTGCATAGTCCCTTGGGAGAGCTACAGTATATGTGTTTTTTAAACTGCTTTAAATAGCCACACTTCATGGAAACCCACACTCTACATGCCCTGTAGCCAAGGCTGTCTGCCAGTGGAGATTTTCATAATGACACATTAACAGCCGACAGAAAAAATAATTTACATAGCAAGAGGTATGAACGTAATAGTTTCTGCTGGCAAGTCATCGGGTAAGGTCCTATCCATCTACCTACCGCTTTGACTGAAATGTGCAAGCTGCTGCTGCTTTTTCGTCCAAATGTTTACCTTTGTGAGAGATTAGTGACTCTTAGAAAGCATTAAAATTCACAAAAACATGAAGTTTCTTTGCTCTATTTTGGGCATCCTACCCTTGATACCTTGACTTACGCTCTACAGACACGTATCTTAAAATGCAACATCTACTGGATGGATTGATATAAAGTTTTGTGCTGATATTTACATTTCCAAGACATTGCATCCCACTTCTTTAAATTATCTCTAGACTTTCCTTCTAGTGCTGTTTAACATTGTGAAATGGCTTTATTGGAAACAGCTATGTTTAAATGTTGCTTATAACATGTTAGCATGCATGGCTGTAGACTCTTAGCCTTGTTTAGCAGGTAATTATTTCTGTTCAATTAGAAATAGTTTAAAGGGTAGGTTAAAGGGGCCAAGTAATGAATCTTCCAGAGAGAGAAAAAGGATATTGTAGTGAAAAATGTAAGGCAAGTTCAGCCCATCATATTCCTGAAAGGAAAATATGACACAACCATTCTGCCTTGATAATGCACCTTCATACATCCTTTTGCCTTGTTTTTTCTTTCTTTTATGTTTTACTGGTGGTGGTCAATGTTACTATCACATGACCAAATCTTTCCTCTATGTATTAATATAATGGATGTATATAATGGCACTGGCAAGTTTTTAACCAGATTATAATGTAAAAGCCTAATGGATACTAATTTTCTGCATAAGTTAAATGTTTACTTGGGTCAAAAATACATTTATATGTAAATAGATAATCCTTCTATAGAGAACAGAAGAAGAACAAATCATGACCAATTTGTTAGACAGATTCATTACATTCATTAGATACAAGCATTATTAATCACTGAGGAGTAAAATTAGGCATTTTGTCAGCACCATAATGAGTTTTTTATACAATATTAAAGGAATGGGAAGAATGAAACAATACAAAACAATTTCATAATGTATAATGAAAAATAATTATGTCATTCAGGAATGTGACTTCTATTTATCGATTTACCTCAAAAGCCTTTGAGTGACTTTTCTTGAAGAACAGATGTGAATGTAAAGTTTCATCTGTGGATGGTCACATGTTCTATAATATTTTTACATTTGCAGAGATTAAAGGAATTTTAAAGTTATATTTTATACTTTATTTAAGTTTAAAGTTAGTACTTTCATTAATACCTCAATATGACAGCAACTGGATTTTCATGCACCACCTCCTCTGTGGTCTGTCATTATAAATAGAGCGACCGCTGACAAGACATCAAATCACTTGAACCGCAGCAACCAGCAGGTGACCGCACCAACAAGCGGTGAAAATTGCTTTAAATACGACTTTGCAAAATGTCAGTTTCCACACATCACTAAGCAATCTCCACACCCCTAACCCTGACTAACATGCCCCAACCCTGCTAGGTCTGGCACAGGAGGTACCAAACAGGTCAACCGACAGGAGACTTTCAGCTGTACTTGGCAAGCTGTTGAATTTACAGTCAGTTATGTCTGTGAGGGACGACAAAAGCTTGCAAGATCCATTTGCAAAGTGATTCAGGAGGTGACATTAAACTGTGAACACTGTGATTCTTTCTGAACTATTGCATGTCACAGGTGGCTTTGTCTGTAAGCTAGTTTTGGTACTCAGGTAGTCCATTGGGGGATAGCATTTGAAAGCAGGGACATTGGTGTCCTTTTTGCTTTGTCTGTTTTTGCCACAATGGTTTGTGCCGTCATTTATCCACACCTGCTACAGAATATATTTACATACAAATGATATGCTTTGCTAAATGTGTTGTACAATAAAATACTTTGTATATATAAGGCATAGCTAAATTATATTAAGGACAAAAGCATAGTATAGTGTTTTCTGCCTGCCAAACACACTTACATCCCACTTTTAGTCAACTGAAACATGCTTTTATAATTTTTTTTTTTTGTAAGAAACATGGTGTGGTTACCATAACCCTTCCAGTGTTGCAACTGCTGCTTTAATTTGCCTAAATATAACCATAAATTAGTTGATCACCATTTAGTTATGTGGATATTAGTTGACAGACACTCTTTGCAGATGGGCTTGATAAGAAATCATAATTGAGGAGGCATTATGTGTTTAACAAAACATATTACCATATTTTTAGTATGTTGTTTCACTGGTGTTAGGTACAAGATGATGGGCTAAAGAAAAATTAAAAAGAAAAAAGTTTTGAATTGGAAATATAAACGTCAAATGGCTGTCTGTCTGCTGTCTTGATGGACAATCAGCTGTTAGCTTGGTGAGATTTGCATGAATTGCAGTAGGGTTTTTTTTTTTTTTTTTACATGATGGGCACCAGCCAGGTTTCTCTCCTGGCATTTAAGATAGTCATTCAAAACTACCCCAAAACACACAATACAAGTATGAAACCTAAAATAGTACCACCCTTTTTCAATTCAATCCTCTTTCTATTAACTGAAAACAAAACAACAACAACAAAAAAATAAATAAATAAAACACATGCAACAAAATCATCAACCATAAATCAAGGAGACCACAAAATAGGTTCTTCTTTTGTAAAAATAAAGTGTGGTTCAATTCTTCAAAGCAAAATCAGTTCATTCAATTTCAGTTCTTCAAAATAAAGTTCAGTTCAATTCTTCAAAGTAAATCCAGTTCATTCATCAAACAAAATAGGGGAAAAAAACTGGTCTGTACTCACAGTCAGTCAGTCCGGTATTGTTGTTGGGTTTGGATGAGTGAATGACGTTTGCGCTCCAGCTGATTCTCCGGTACACGCACTTTGCGGGAGATGAGAGGATGATGAAGGGTGATGAAAGGTAGTCGTGGAGTGGTGACGGATGCCGGTCGGCTAAAGAAAAAAAACACGGACTAACTACGTGGTCTTAAGTTGCGCACTGAGCCTTGCTCCGGTTCCTTGTACACTCTCTTTCTCTCTCTCTCTCCAAATGACTCCCCGGAAATGCTTCTCCTGCCGGCTCTTTCAAGGGTACGAGCGTCGGTTTCCGGTTCCAGCGAGCGTCGGTGTTACCCCGCGATTTTCGGGTTATCACAACACTTAAGAAAGCCAAACACAAACGCTTGTTTCAAATTGGTTTATTATCCCTTATATAGAGATGAAAGCATAGCTCACACTTTCAGAAAACAAAGAATGGTATTTACAACGCCTCAGGGTCACGTCAGCTTGCGAAGATGAGGCAGTGTGTTTATATAATTATTACTTACCAATACATTTCTTCATGTTATTATACAGCTAAACACCGGATGTTCCTTATTGTGCCACTCAAGTCAAATGTTTGTCTAATCGTATTCCACTTCAACCTCCAACAATATGCATGCTCTTCCTGTTTGATTCATTATCTTTTTGAAGGATGCAATTACATCTGCAATGCAAAGCAACAGTGACTGCAGCAGTGCTGTAGCTCGTTTGCTGGGCTCCTGGTGAAATACTACAGAGGAAATGTCTTTTATTTAGCAGCTTCTCTTTGTTATGGGGTTGTTGTGTCTCACAGCTGGGTATCATTGATTTGCATGGCGAGAGATACAGAATGAAGCCAACTAATTCCCGTTATCAGCATTTCTCGGTCACTCAATCAAGTCTTATCGTGGTGCGCTGCTGGTTGTGTAATGACAATAATAAATTTAAAAAAACAAACCTCCTCCCTGAAGTTCATTTTCAAGTTTCAAGAGTTTCTGGGGGGAATTGTACTCTGCTTAAACATACTAAACATGATTATACCTGTGCATGAAGTAGCATATCAGATGAGAAAAAAAATAAGAATATTTTCCCTGTGAGACTGCAGGATACGTTACGTGTGCCTTAGCAAACAAATTACTCTGAAACATTTTCCAATTTAAGCGCCATCAGACTGTTCTCTGTCTGTTCTTTCCACATATTGTGTTGAAATGCTATAGAGCCACAAAAGAAGGAGGTCATGGTGAATGGATGGATCAACAACAACATCAGGATTTGACACAGGAGGCTGATTCTGGTTTTTCAACTGACTGTAAACACTGGTCCCTGTTCACCATGACCATGATTGATCAGAAATTGTTTGTTTGTGTCGTTCTCATCGATGCGCACATGGTTGGGTTAAAGTTGCCCAAGCAGCAGCCCATTTTGCCTCTTTGGCTGGGCTGCATGGATAGGACTAGCCAATAATTACTTGAGTTAGATCAAATTAAATCACCATAACATCCAAAGTTGTTGACCTGTTTACATGTTGACCCTTTTGCATCACATTGGTAATATTCCCTCATATTATGCTATCACATGGACCAATCTTAGCTAGCTATCATGGTAGTTAAATGTCTATATTTTGGACCATTCATTACCAAGGAGGTTTAATTTTTAGTCTCATTCATTTTTTTTTTTTAATCAGGAGCACATTAAAACATAAAAATAAATAAATACTAATAGATTTCAATCAAATTAGAAGTATTGTATGAGACCATGGGGCAAAGAGTGAATGATTTAATATTTTTTGTGGCTCTATTGCATTTCAACAAAAAGTTATTTAAAGTGGTTTTCTTAAACATGTGAAGATAGTTTTGCTCAAAATGAGGAATACCACTTTGTTCACAAGGGGGTGAACAGAGGATCGACTGCAGAACAATGATCATGCCTGCAGTTGTACCAAGGAACCCAGGGGGTAAGACATAACGCAGGGTGGTCCCCCCCACACTCCGGTAAGGCTTCAAGGGTTTATTGTTCCCCCTGTGGTTCCTGTAATGAGAGAAAAGAGGGAAAGCGAGCATAAAAGTGGTTTGGGAAAAAGGTAGACACCAGGAGAGGGATGAGGGTTGGAAGGACGTTTATACAGTAGAAAATGTGGGCAGTGTTGAGTTTGAAAGATATTTATCAGAATGGGGGGTATAATGACCATGCTATTGAGTTGCATTACGGGAACTGCAGGATAAAGCAACTCTTGAGCTTGAAGCATACATGCTAAGAACAGATACCCTGTTTACACCTGATCCATTTGCAAAGTGATCCATAAAATCCAGCACCCTTTTATGTGTTTTTGTCATTTAATTACTCGTGCTCTTCTAACCACAAAATTAAGCTCAAACACATTTTAGATTTTCTGGTTAAACAAAGGTGTGGCTAGAAGCTGCTCTGTGCAATCACTGTCATCTAATGTGGGAACACTGAGCAGCTCTGATATCAGTGCCACGTTCAAGGATATCTCAGTGGCAGCTGATTAACAGAGAACCTTTCTAATTCTCCTTCACTGGCACAAGTGTTATAATCAGGTCTCTGCATTTGAACCAGTGACCCAACAATCAAAAAACAATTTATTTAACCTTCTGGCCTGATAACATTTAATCTGCTGCTCCATAACTTAAATCTTCTTATTTTTCTTGACTCTCTCTCAAGCTACTTACACGCTCTGTAAATCCCGTAAAAGAGTACATTCTCTCACTACTAATAAGCTTGTGTACAGAAAACAACTGAGAAGCATGCACAGTCTTCAAAGTTAAGTGGTGCGTTGCCATCGAATATTTACTAGATTTAAATAATACACCAACGTTGCTGAGCAAAATTGTCAACATAAACCACCACATATGAAGTGTTCCATCTCCAAGACAGATCCTCTGTGTCTGAATCCTGTTAGTGAAAGTGAGCAAAATGAGAACAACCCACTTAAAACCAACAAACAACAACAAGAATTCAGCTTTTATGGATGTTAATTGCGTGATGCACTAGTCAAAACAAAGATGAGTCTGGCACTTAGTTGTAATTTTGAATAATTTTTTTTTTCTTTGTTACTCAAAAACATGTCAGCCATAGATCTGCTGTGCAATCTAAAACCAAGCTCATCTGCTGGAGGGTCAGTCATTCCAAACTCAGGCTGAGCGGCCAAACATGTTTAATTCCAAATTCCTCTATTTATTTATTTATTCAAATTTAAATCTCTAATGACATTGGATATATAAGGTATACAGATCATCAACAGACAAAATCAAGACATTTAGAATATTCCTATTAATTGTGCAGCAATTAAAAATCTTTTGAGCATTTCACTCAGTATAAACATCATCTATCATCAATGTATTGTAGAGCTGAAACACAATGATACAAAAATATAATAATGAAAATGAGATACATTTTCAGTCTATTTTCAACCTGATAATTGTATGTTAAGCGGTTACTGCATCCTGTCCATAACCCTGTGGTTGCTCTCGCACCCCTGCACAGCTGGCCTTTCATGGTGTGAAGTGGGTGTGAATGTTGAATCATCGTTTTCAGAAAGGTATGGACACGGTCACAGCCGCCCTCTAATCCGATACTGGAAAGACGTGCATTAGAATCCTAAAATATTCTGACCAGCAGATCGGATGGAGTATACTGGCCCCACAAAGGTGCCTGCATGGCCAAACTGATTCAAATCACCTCATATTTATTGTGAGGATTATTCAGCACCTACCTGCTTTCACACAAACCTCATGACTACAGATATATTTTACTCTGGAATATGCAAGCTCTTGTAAAATGCAGTGATTTTTCATTGTCATCACAATGAGTGTAGAGTGGGTACTGTATGATGATTTAGGTTGACATCTAACAGTTCTCTGTCCAGACTGAATCTGTTTACTTCCAATGCAATTTATTGATATAGCACCTAATTATAACAGAAGTTATCTCATGACATTTTCCAAATATAGCAGGTCTAAAGTGTACTCTTTATAATATCATTTACAGAGACCCAACAATTCCCACCATAACGCTTGGGGACAGTGGAAAGGAAACTACCTTTAAGAGGCAGAAGCCTCGAGCAGAACCCGACTCATGGTAGGCAACCATCTGCTAAGATTTTCTCTCATTGTCTCACTTGATTCTCTTGGTGTGTATACTGTTCATGTATATGACTGATAGCTGAATTGCTATGTACTGTCATCAGATGCTAAGTAGTCGAAGTTAAAGGAGCTATATGCTACATTTTTGAGCTACATAACTGCACAATGTAGACACGTGCTGACTTTTTGTGTTTTGCCAAGCTTGCATTACATTTATAGTATGGTCCGATTGTATTGTATATGTTAATCAATTAAATGTAAAATGGAAGAAGGTGGAAACGTGATCACCCGTAAGTGCTAGGTTTTTTGCTCTCTGTTGCACTGATTGATTGTTGCTTGGAGTATATGATTGATTATATATAATATATAGATGAACCAAGAATTTGGCTACAGATTGTCTGGAAACGGTAACATTTCCAGAACTTTGGTTTAAGATTTTTGTCCAAAGATTCACAAAAATGGAGAAATGTTCCACAGGATGGGGGGCCGGAAGATTCTGAAGAATTGATGACACTATTAAACACAGAACGTAACTGTGCATGAGAAGTTTCTTTGCAAATAAACTCTGAATCCACAAGTCAGAGATGTTGCTTCTTTCTTAAGCATCCTCAGGATTTTCCATGAAATCAGAAAGCTTGGATCTCCAGTTCATCATCAAAGTGTTTAGTTGCAGACATTTTCAGACTTTACACAAGTGGCTGCTGTTTACCACAATCATATTTAATTTTAATGTGGAATATCCCTCTAAGCCCACCTATATTAAGGTCAGTGCACTGATGAAAGTAGCCTACCATATCCATCCAAAAGATATGTACACACTTTAATTTCCTCAGGCAACAGGAGTTTTCATCCAGCCTGTGATTAGTAGCTAGTAGATGGTACATTCATTTGATACATTTCATGAGAGGAGAGACTTCCATACTAAACAGTGTCTTGCTCAAGACAATGTTGTGTACACACAATTAAATTAGTGTAACCTACCAAAATGTGTTGCATATCTAAGATGTACATGACTGCAGATTTATACTTGTTCTCTCTGGCTGGTTTCAATCACTGTTATTATGGAAATCACTGAAGGAGAATCAAACTAGAGACTGATTCCAGTGAGCAGTTTAGATATAGTTTAAACAGATACATAATTTTACTCTGTAGGGACATGGCTTGAGCACTGGACAGTGGCCAGTTTAAGACAACAATATGGAGTGCACCAATTCTCTTCCTGGACACTGCAGAGGTGCCCTTGAGCAAGACACCAAATCCCTAACTGCTCTTAGATCAGTGGGAGCCTATAACTCCACCATCTCTCCACATTTGCATTTCTATATGCCCTGTGTGTGTGGTTGTATTTCAGGCCTATGTGTGAAAAAAGAATGCATGCATCAGGGATTAATAAAGTAAATCTTCTTCTTAAACCCACAAAATCCTCTAGCCTTTCCAGATGGAGAACGGAAAGTACCAAAGTGATTAGAAGACAAAGAGGGGATTGCATTGGACCAAGTTGGGCTATCATGAACCTCTCCATTATTCAAGCAATTGTATTCAGGCTGAAGGAAGCTTTAGCAGCTCTTTAAAAACGTGGTTCATTGGTATGAAACCCACCAGCTGCAAATGGTTTTCAGTCTGGCAGGACAGACGTAATTAATGATGCCCATCTAATGAATATTAGCTAAGTGTGGCCCAAAGCAAAGGGGCAAAATGATGATTTTAATGAAAATCATCAAATTGAACCATTCATTGGACAATTATCTGTAAATTTGTTTTAAATATTTGATTGAGTGCTAGTGTGGCCAGATATTGGTTAGCTTAGGACTCAATTGAGAGACTTCTGAAGCACTTTGAGGGCACAAATTCCCACTAAATGCTGAATGTCTGCATAAATGTAAGGACATGTTTTTTTAACAGTGACAAAGAGTCTATGTAGAGGAATGGATAGCTCTGTATTGTCTTTTATTTATGCTGTTATTTATTTATTTATTTTATAAGTGTCTATTGTCAGTGTTTCAACTGCATGCAAGTGGCCTGCCACTCTACAAGCCTGATTGGCACCATTTGCTAGAAACAGTTTCTGTTATTGCCTGCTTGCCTCTCTGACTCTGCATTCAATGTGAACACTGACAAACATGTCAATTCAGAGTGCACAGTGTAGTTAAGTAGTCCAAAAATGTATCCATCTGTCAGTCACATATGGTAGAAGCAGACACTTTACACATCTGTACTGCATAACTCCACTGTATAAACTCTTATTTCTGTATTAAGCAATATTTAGCAAATTTAGTAATGTGGTTCCATGATTATTTGTATATATATGTTATCTGAAATATCTAAAAAAAAAAAAAAAAAACACTATTGAATGGATTGCTGAAATTAATTGTTACAATTTGTGCTGAATTTTCCTTCAGTGCCACCATGAAGTTGACACATTAATGTCCAACAGACGATTAATTGTGCCGACTTTGGTTGTCTCTTAATGTTAGTGATAGATCCACCATGATATCCACATTTTAATAACATTCAACAATTTGTCTTTTGTTTATGACTAAATACCTGCAAAACTGTTCGACAAATTTGACAGACTGGAAAACACATTAGCCATGTCTGTACTTACTCCGTACTAACTTTTGTTTAGTTGTAATTAGCTAATGTTAGCATGATAACACACTAAATTAAGATGTTATGGAATTGTATATGTTATGCAGAGAACAAATTTCTTCTCTGCTCGTTAAGGACTTCATTGTATTTTCTATGTAATTTGCTTGCTATATGCAAAAGGTAGTAAGGCCTACCTAACACTACATCCTAACAGCAAGTGCACAACTCGTATCACCTAAAATCAGACACTCTGTCCAGACTAAATCAAGTTATCTCAATACAATTTCCATACAGAGCAGGTCAACAACATACTTCTTATATTATTTATAGAGATGCAACAATTACCACCATGAGCAAACACTTGGCGACAGTGGAAAGGAAATTACCTTTAAGAGGCAGAAACCTCAAGCAGAACCATGGTCATGGTTTAGAGAGGGTGGTGATGGGGGGTACAAATAAGTCCTTCTGTTATGCCATGGAAACAAACCACGGGCCTGTCACCTGTGCACTTGAGATCTGACTAGAGACATAACAGCTAAAGTAAAAGATGGATGAGTCATTGCTATCTTCCAATGTTTGTACATATTAAAGATATAAACATGTTTTATATTGTGAAATTTCTTATTAGAAATGACAACACAGCCAACAGTTAGTTTCTTACTTGGAACTTCCACCTCTCTTCAGATCTCTCTCCAGTCAGCTGTACTTTATGTGGGTCTTTGTAGTCAAATGAGAATGTATTGTATAGATAACTTCTCATTTCAGCCTCATGAATCAACTGTGTCTTGTTCATGCAGCGCTTTCAAAGTGAGCGGCAAGAATAAATAGAAATAGGGCATCCGACAAAAGATCAGCTCTAAATGATGCACCACATTGTGGCCAGTCAGGCTATCCCAAAAAAAAAACAGTGAAACTGAAGCAATTTCGTCTCTGACACTTGCATCACATTCAGTTATGCCACATATACCTTTCTCTGTATTGAAATTGGCAGCTTTGTGACACACTGACCACTTCCATACATTACTGTCGGAAAAAGTGATGTGAAGGAAATCAAGCTGGCATCCTGTGGACCTCCAAGAGGAAATGAAACAATTACATAGGCATGAGTTAAACATCAAGCCAATTAAACATCACCATACACAACTGTACCCCCACTGGCATTTCACTTTGCAGTCTTCATAGTGTTTCTATAAATAACAAACATCACTCATTGATTTTGGCAGCTCTACTCAACATGGCAGCTTTTTAATCCTCCTTCCCTTTGCTTCATATCCAAAGCTGTTCCACACAGAACATAGCTTTGGATTTGCAAATGTTTTGCACATCCCCTTGCATTGTGCAGGAGAGAACAGCGGCGGGGGCACCAGCAAACAACGTCACTTCTGCTTTCCTGCTTGTGAACAAAGGCGACAAGCAGGCAGAGATTTATGAGGTACAAACACATTTACCTGCGACAACTGGGACACGGCTAGTGTAAGCTGACTCTCAACTGGCTCTGAAGGACTGGAAGCTGGAGAGAGTGAGGTAAAGACACAGGAAATGCTGGGAGGAGGCCGGCTCTTGGGGTGGAGAAAGAGAGAGAGAGCTCATGAATGTGATGCAGTAAGCAGAGTGCAAATGAATCTGTAGGAGGGGCTTCACCGGTCCAAGTCAAGTGCTGAGTTCTTTGTTTTCCAGTTGCTCACATAGCCTGTAGGAAAACAGGGTGACAAGTCAAAATTTCGCAGCCTGTGCCAAGCCCCCCTGTCCTACTTGTTTGTCCCAGATCTGCTGATGCAGTCCTCTCCCTCTTTTTTTTTCCTACATATTTTTTTTCTCCAGCTGTGGGCATTTATTATTCAAACCATTCCTTTTGAATTCTCCCCCTTTCGTGTTTTGCATACGGATTAACAATGCAGCACTTGTTATTTTTCTTTCCTAAGCAAAATCCAAATATTTGAGGAACATTAAATAGGATTCAAGGTGGAATTTTATGTTTTTTTTTCTTTCCATTTGGTGAGACAGTATCACAATTCAGTGCTTCTTACAAGGATTATAGTCTTAGATAAGATCACTCAACACAGCTCAGTATGCTCAGTGCTGAGTGGATCTTGGCCTGCCTGTGGATGTAAGAGCTACTCCCAGAGGGAAAACAAATGCAGTGCCAGCTGCATCCATGCTGCATCACATGAGGTAGTTTCCCCCTTTTCTTTCTTCGTATTGCACTCACCTGGCATGTTTTTCTTCAAAGGTCCAGTGTGTCTCATAGATGAAAATAAAATGGATATGTGTAAATGCTCCACTCTACCCATACCATTACCATTGGGTAGAATAAATATTCTATGTATGAATGTTCTTCCAAGATACAATTTTCTTTTTTAAATGTTACCACGCTATTTATCTGTAGTCTGACCTTTATAAGCCAGGGTCTACGGGATGTCTTGGTCTCCCCAATCTTCAGCCCAATTAGGAAACTTAGTGTTATGGTTATTAGGCAGACAGGACTCACTATGGGTCCTGATGGATGCCAACCTCTTCAATCCCCTGCCATTGAACTCTCTTCAACACCTAAATAAAATTAAAAACATTGATAAATATTGTACTGTTTTGAACACACTGCCAGGCTGGAAGGATTGCATTAAGAAACTTGGTATTATGACTTGAATTTCAATCTATTGTCCAATCTAGAGTTAATATATACAAATCTGCAAAATCAGGTCTGCATTTAAAAAAAAAAAAAAAAAAAATATGAAAGTAAAATCATTTATTGATTTAAGAACAAAAATATTGTATTCACTAGCACAGATTATTTATTATTTTTTTTTAATATCAGATTCAAATTCAGTCTCTTCACTCATTAAAAATAAAAACTTTGTTTTGAATCATCTGAAGCTGAGAATATAATTGTATCCTTGACTACAGTTAAAGGCAAAATGAATGATCTTTTGGTCTTATATCTAAAACAGTCTTTCATCTTTTCTAACTTTATTAAAGATAAAAATAAATAAATAAATAATAATAACAATAAAAAATCTATATAGAGAAGATAGACAAGGTTTTGAATGGAAATACCTGGTTAAACATTTGGGAAAGAATACATTTTTCACTTACATTTATAAAAGTCCATTCATAAATTCTATTTCCTTCCTTAAAAATCCAAAGACAACTCACCAAACTGTTCTAAATATAAAACAAAAGAAGGGACATTTTGCATCTGTGTTGGTAATTTGATGATGACCAAGGTGCTCTTGGTGAGTGGTTTGACCTTGCAGACATGGAATGTGGGATGTACTTTCAGAGATCTGGGGAGTTTTAATCTCACAGACACAGGATTAACCACGTTGGACACTGGAAATGGACCAATAAACTTGGGAGCTAGCTTACGTGAGAGGTAAGTCCTTGGTGGCCAGCCAGACTTTCTGACCTGGCCTGTAGCATGGAGCAGGACGACGTTGCCGATCTGCAACACTCTTCATCCTCGTGGCGCTTCGCAGCAGGACCCTGCGAGCCGCAGCCCAGATGCGGTGGCAGCGACGGACCATGGCATGGGCAGAGGGGACCGTGATCTCACTCTCTTTCTCTGGAAATAATGGAGGCTGATATCCATATGCACACTGAAAAGGTGAGAGACCTGTAGCAGAGGTAGGAAGTGTGTTGTGGGCATATTCTACCCACGTGAGGTGCTTACTCTAGGAGGCCTGGTTCTGGGAGACTAAGCAGCGGAGGCAGGTCTCCAGCTCCTGGTTAAGCCTCTCAGTCTGACCATTAGACTGAGGATGATAACCGGAAGTGAGACTGACGGTGGCACCTAGGAGATGGCAGAACTCCTTCCAAAACCTGGAAATAAACTGCGGTCCACGATCTGAGACAATGTCTCTGGGGAATCCATGGAGCCTGAAAATATGGTTCATCATAACGTCTGCTGTTTCTTTGGCAGAGGGGAGCTTGGGTAGAGCAATGAAGTGAGCCATTTTAGAAAACCTGTCTACCCGTCAGCACAGTGGTGTTACCTTCAGAGTAGGGGAGACCGGTGACGAAGTCCATGGAGATATCTGACCAGGGGCGGTGTGGGACAGGGAGAGGCTGAAGCAGTCCCATCGGTGCTCTGGAGGAGAATTTGTTTTGTGCACAGATCGGACAGGCCACCACGTACTCCTTGACTGCTCTTTCCATGGCCGGCCACCAGAACCTCTTTGAACCTTTTGAACCCCCTGGATGACAGGTGAGCACCGATGTGTGAGCCCAGTGGATAACCTGTGGACGGAGGGACACAGGGACAAACAACCGGTTTCGTGGGCAACCACTAGGTGCTGGGCTCACCCCATTAGCACGCTTCACCTCTGATTCTATTTGCCATGTAACCCCTCCTACCACACGGTTAAGTGGTAGGATATGTTTAGGTTCCTTGGCAGCAGACTCAGGGTCATACAGATGGGACAGGGCATCAGGCTTGGTATTTTGAGAACCAGGTCTGTAGGAAAGTGAGAAGTTAAACCGATTGAAAAAGAGGGACCGCCTGGCCTGGCGAGAGTTAAGTTTCTTGGCATTCTTCAAGTATTCAAGGTTTTTATGGTCCGTCCAGACCAAAAAAGGCTGCTCCGCCCCCTCCAAGCAGTGCCTCCACTCCTCTAATGCAACTTTGACCGCTAAAAGTTCCTTGTTGCCTATGTCGTAATTCTTCTCAGCTGGAGTCAACTTACGTGAGAAGAAGGCACAAGGGTGGAGTTTGTTGTCTTTGGCCGACTTCTGTGACAGAATGGCTCCAATGCAGACATTCGAGGCATCCACCTCCACCACAAACTGCCGCTGCAGGTCAGGAACCGTGAGTATGGGAGCCGTGGTGAACTTTTCCTTCAGCTGCCGGAATGCTCGCTCCGCCTGAGGATTCCACACAAACGGAACATTGGAGGAGGTGAAAGCATGCAAAGGGGGCGCAATGGCACTGAAATTTCTCACAAACCTCCAGTAAAAGTTAGCGAACCCTAAGAACTGTTGCAGCTTTTTGCGGCTGGTCGGAGTGGGCCAATTGACAACAGCACTGACCTTGCTAGGGTCCATCTGGACCTGGTTCGCTGAGATGATGAACCCTAGGAATGAGGTAGTGTTCATGTGAAATTCGCACTTCTCAGCTTTCACAAACAATTGGTTCTCCAGAAGCTTCTGGAGGACCTGTCGGACGTGCTGGACATGAGTCTTTTCATCAGGGGAGAAAATTAAAATGCCATCCAGATATACAAACACAAATCTGTTTAAATAGTCTCTAAGCACATCATTGACAAAAGCTTGGAAAACAGCAGGCACATTAGTTAAGCCGAAAGGCATCACAAGATACTCAATGTCCATGAGGTGTGTTAAAACCTGTCTTCCATTCGTCCCTCTCCCTGATTTGAACCAAATGGTAAGCATTACGGAGATCTAGCTTAGTGAATATGTTGGCATCCTGTAAAAGTTCAAAAGCAGAGGAGATGAGTGGGAGGGGGTACCGGTTTTTAACAGTGATGTTATTCAATGGAGCATAGTCGATACAGGGCCTGAAAGACCCATCTTTCTTCCATACAAAGAAGAATCCCGCTCCAGCCGGTGAGGAGGAAGGCCAGACCAATCCAGCCTTCAACTAGGAGTTGATGTAATCAGTCATGGCCTCCCTCTCAGGACCCGAGAGAGTACAGTCTGCCTTTGGGAATGGGAGCCCCAGGAAACAAGTCTATGGCACAGTCATAGGGCCCATGTGGGGGAAGTGATGTGGCCTTAGCCTCGTTGAACGCCTCTTTGAGATCAAGATAACATAGCGGTACCTTGGTCAAGTCCGGGAAGTCAGAGTCACAGTCATGCTCTATTGGTTCAGTCTTGGTCTGGACATGATTGATAGTTAGACTGGTGTCGGTCTCGTGAACCTGGTCTATCTTACCAGTACTGGTTCTAAAACACAACTTGCGGCAATCTAATCCCCACCCCTTGATCCTGCCAGATCTCCAGTCTATATGGGGATTATGTCTGGTCAGCCATGGGAAGCCTAATATGAGTGGGTACAGTGCTGAGTTAAATAAATGGAACCTTATGTTTTCTGTGTGTTTATCGTCGAACGTAAGTGTGATGGGTTCTGTGACATGGGTGACACTGAAATAAGATTTTACCATCTAGAGCCCTGGCTGTGATGGGTTGAGGCAAGATCTCAGTCTTAATGTGAAGTCTTTTAACCATACCAGCACCCCCCGAGTGACAGTCTGGTTACGAGCAGTTACCTGGACCTGAGTCAGGGCACGAGAAGGGAAGTTGACGACAGAGGGTCAGCTCGCCAGCGCCCTCCTCCTCACTGGCGAGCCTGCCCTTTTGCTGGGCAGGATGACCACTGATGGTCTGGTTAGCTGCAGTAGAAACAGCAGCCCTCCCGTTTACGACGCTGTCGCTCCTCGGGTGTGACCTTGGCCCTGCCCAACTGCATGGGCTCCTCAGGAACTTTAGCGAGCACTGGTCTCTCCGGAGAAGGTTGAGGCTGGGGCTTTGATGTCCAGACCGTCCTGGGAAAAGGAGCAGAAGTGCGCAGTCTTTCTTTGCGTCTCTCTTGAAGACGGTTGTCTATGCGAGTGGCCATTGAGATTATCATGTCCAGATCGGTGGGAAGCTCTAGGGGTGCCAACTGGTCTTGATGGAGTCTGTGAGTCCGTTCATGAAGGCATCAATTAACGCAGGGGTGTTCCACCCACTGTCTGCTGCCAAAGTCCTGAATTCAATGGCATAGTCTATGACTCACCGATTGTGCTGTTCAATTTGCATGAGCACCCTGGACGCCTCCCTAGCTGGGGAGGAGTGATCAAAAACCCGGCTCATGGTGTCAGTGAACCTGGAGAGTGTTTAGCAAACAATTGAGTCTCTGGACCATTCTGCAGTGGCCCATGCTGCTGCTCTGCCCGTCAAATGGGACATAATAAAAGCTATTTTAGCCTGATCGGACACAAATGCAGCCGGGTTGTGTTTAAAATGTAAGTCGCAAAGCACCAAAAATGGCCTACAGTCTCCCGAGTCTCCGGAAAACTTATCTGGGGCAGCCAGCCGAAGTCCAGTAGACGGGGACCGGGCATGGTCCAAAGCAGCAGGGTTTTCAGCAGCAGGTGTATGTGTCATGGCAGGGGGTGAAGCCGAGGGACCAGCCTTAAAGTGGTTAATGAGAAGATTAAGTTGACTTGTCAGGAGAGTTACTTGGTCGGTGACAGAGGACTGGAAATTCCCCTGTTGCTCAGTGAGAACCCGCAGTCCTTGGTTGATAGTGGACAGGTGTTCCTCGTGCTCATGCAGATGAGCACCCTGGGCACGCAGGGCTGCCTTCACCGCTTCCGAATCTGCTGAGTCCATATTGGGGTCAGTTCGTTCTGTCAAGAGCTTGACTCAGGGACAGGGACGCAGAAGCAAAACTCAGAAGCCGGCAGTATGGTTAACAAAACGTTTTACTTGCAAAGATCAAACAAAAGACGCTCTCATGGAGGATGCAAAAATATAACAAAAGGCAATCACTAAGGAGGTTACAAAATACAACTAAATGCAATCAGTATCGGAACACAAAACCTGGTTATTCCTGGAGCTTGGCAAAACACACGGGACACAAGACAAAGGGAGACAAGGACTATTTATACATAAGGGAGGGGAACACAGGTGAGACGAATCAGGAACCGGGGAGGCAATCACAGTGGAGGGAAAATCACACAAGGGAAGGAAGTCAAGTGCCTGAAATGAGAGGGGAAAGGTGAGTACAAAATAAAACAGGAAGTGAACGACAAGACTAGACATGAGTGATTTAACTTGACATGAAAGTGCTCAACAGAATTAACAAACTTTGCGTGACATGACAATATCCTCCCTTGTCTGTTAGTTTGTTGTTATGTAATGAACATACATTATCTTCTCCCTTTATTGGTTTATTTTCAATTGAGTTTTTATTTTGGGGTGGAGGTAAGGCAGATGATACTCAGTGTAATATTATGTTTGCATGTATACCAATTGGTAGTGGTTATTGCACACTTATACAATAGATAGGGCAAACTTCTAAGTCTAAGTGTGTAAGATTTAGAGGGCTTTATGTACAGAGAGGACAAACTGAGCTTAGTTTGTCCTTAAGATGTAAGCTTACTGTAAAAAGAAATAAAGGAGAAAAGACAGAACAAAGCAACAGAGTCCTGTTTTCTTCTAGATTTTTCGTCATGCCCTTGAAAGTGTTCCCCTTACCTACACATCATGGACCCATCTATACGATAATAGACTAAACATCATGACTTGAAGCCAATGGGGTTGTCTGAAGTGATTCTCCTAAGTTCATTAAAAATCTTATCTGAAGATGTTTTAAGTGATTTGATTAGGCTTCTGGAGGACCCCAGAGTTTGTGTCAAGCATCCCACTGGTTGATATCTCATCCTTTTTTATAATTAATTTCTCTCCCACGAAAAACAGCATCAGATACTGCTCAGATATCCTAAGAGGCATTATGCAACAATTACACTGAGGATTGAATTATTAACCTGATAAATTTCCAGACTTGGCAAAAGAGACCCAGTTCTCATTTTTGCATTCCAAAGGCTTCACAAGGTAATTTGGACATTTTGTGTTGATATAAACTGTTGCTTTCTTGCCAAATATCCTCCAAACTGCAGCTGACTTTTAAATCCTGTTAAGTCACTGTTCAATATGCAGCCTTGTCAACCTTAAAATCTTTATTGCGGCAAACACTATTACTGGACAGAATTCATTACCCTAAGGTTGAATTGTGGTTAATTTAAATTGTCCTTAAATCTTGCAAGACTAGCTATTCCAACCATTGTAATTTCTGCAGACCAATTGCATTCTCTCAAAATCCCATCACGTACTACAACAACTTTTCCACTCGCAGTAAATTATTTCTGACTGTCACTGAGCTATTTCAGCATTTTCTACTTGACCCTGCTAAGCAAAGCACGGCAGTCCTCGGAGCTCTCTCACTCCTGCGTCGACTAAACTGCACAGTTACTCCTTGTTCCCTCAAAGCCCATTTCTTCCCCACTATCCCAAGGCAATCCATACTACCTGAAAGTAATCCTGCGATATGCACCTGCTGCCATGATCAACAGCAAGACTGCCACAGGGGAAACGTAAACAGTGAGAAAACCCTTTCGGCTATGTGGTTTCCTGTTCTTTGGCAAGTCAATTAAGCAGCAAATGACCCTTAGAATCCACTGTAATAAGCCAAGCACACAGAATTGCCTTTAATATATCATTATGATGACAGTAATTGGATTGGACGGTTGATTGCATTTTCTCAAGCTGTAAAGATACTTCAGTAACAAAACAATAAAAATAAAAGTGCTGCCAATAAAATGTGTTATAAAATGGGTTCTTTTTTTTTATTCAAGTGGAGGAGATTACTGTCTTACATCTGAAAATCACAGCTGAAAATCACAGCTGAAAATGTCTCAGAGGAACTGCTCTTCCTTTTAAACTACGTAATGTTGGTGTAAACAAAGTCCAGACAAATATTATAGAGTGAATTACTTAAACTTAATCTGTGTAGCAAATTTCAATAACATGGCAAATAAAGGTGTTTTAAGTGAGACATGCAGGGCATTAGGAAAAGAAACACATGGCAACTTCAAAACACAGTAGAAAATGGTAAATGGACTTGTACTTATATAGCGCCTTTCTAGTCTTCCGACCACTCAAAGCGCTTTTACAGTACGTATCTCATTCACCCATTCACACACATTCATACACTGATGGCATTGGCTGCCATGCAAGGTGCCAACTGCTCATCAGTTTGAGGAGCTAACCATTCATACACATTCACACACCGATGGCACAGCCTTCGGGAGCAATTTGGGGTTCAGTATCTTGCCCAAGGACACTTCAACATGCAGACTGGAGGGGATTGAACTGGGGGATCGAACCGCTGATCTTCTGATTTGTGGACGACCCGCTCTACCTCCAAGCCACAGCCGACACATTTAAAACGGATGAGAAGAGTACAATTAAATAGAAGGTAAAACAAAATTAAAAAAAATACAGTGCAACTACAGAACAGTGCAAGTTTTCGGTAAGTAGTCACATATTTAATTTAAGAAAAGGCAGTGTAAGACTGCATGCTGCTTCTCCAAGTCCAAGGATAGTGAGCAGACCAAAGCGGAGGGACAGCAGATCAGAAATGTATCTTGACCTTAAACCATTCAATGCTTTATAAACCAACAAAAGTATTTTAAATGCAATTATTTGACGCACAAGAAGGCAGTGTAAAGATCTGACAATGTGATGTGATCGACTCTCCTGGTCCCAGTGAAGACTCAGCTACAGCTCTCTGATTGATTTCTTACCTGGAGACCTGGAGACAGTGTTATAGCAGTCAGTTGAGCCAACTGAAGAGAAATGCATGAAAAAAGATTTTCCAAATCCTGCTGAGATAGTCTCCAAGTCTCAAATTCTTGATTAATTCAGGTTTGGCATGGCACATCTAATCTACAATTTGTTCAGTGCAGCTCAGTGTTTGTATGCAACCATAGTGTCATCTGCATTGTTGACTTTTATAAACTTAGTTAGCAGGAGTATGTAGACGCTGAAGAGAAGAAGATCCAGAGCGGAGCCTTGGGGAACTCCACAGTTTTTGTATGCACAGATGTGTAATTATGGTTCAACTCAAAGTATCCCATCCTTCAAATAGGATTTAAATCAGTTTAGCAATGTGCTAGAAAGTCCCACCCAGTTGTCCAGTCTAGTTTGTGGTTGACTGTTTCTAATGCAGCACTGAGATGTAATAATATTATGACTGAAACGTTTTCACTGTCTAAGGAATAGTGTCTTACTAAAATAAAAAAATGAGTAAAAGCCTTCTCTACTCTCCGTTCTGATGGTTTCACCTGGATCAAATGGTAAGGTTGCTCATTGAATTGGTTTTGAGTGGGCACAATACAGACCCAGTGCCTGGTATGTAAATACCATATCTAATTTTATGAATTTTGTCAGTGAAGATGAAGGCAAATCCATTGGATGACTTTGTGGACAGTAGTTCAGGGACAATTGATACAGGGGGTTTGTCAGGTTTTCAACAATACCTAATGGGATACATGCATTATTATTGTTTTTGGCAGCGATGTCAGAAATGCACTGTCTTGCATTTTCAGTTTACGATGAAGCTTGAGATTTGTTTTTCACCAGCTGTGTTCAGATTTTTAGCACTCTTTCATTTTCAGTTTTTTACCAATCCTCCACAATCCAGTCGCAATTCTCCCTCTTGCTCCTTGCTAATCAGAGATTATTTCTACCTTAGTTGGGGCAAGAGTATCAATAACATTAGTAATTTTAGAACTGAAATTATCAACGAGACCCAAGAGAGGGCAGGCGGAGAAGAGAAAGCCTGAATGAAGAAGTCGTAAACCACATTATTACTACCTCTGTTTAAACATTTGTAAAAACACCACAACCATAGAAATGTTAAGAACCATGGAGATGTTTAAGCCCAGAGTGTGCCTTTTAGTGTGTGTGGGCTCCATCACATGCTAAGCACTGCAGATTACAGAAACACTACTTGAGGGCGTCTTAGCTGTAATAAAAACTATATGTCTATGTATGAAAGGCACAGCTGCACTAAAATACCTGCTGTTTAAGTTAGATTGAAGTGTATGTATACATAAATTAAGTATATCAACACACGTGAAAAACAAAAAGCTTTATAGTATGTTGTATAAACTGCTGTACTGTGTGTAAGAGCTGGTAAATTAGAGCTACCTGTTAATAATACTCTTTTTAGGTCTAGATGTGAGAGGGTCTACCTGTATCACATTTTCCACTGTTAGTTTGCACTTTGTAGAAGACTATCACAACTTTTTTTCAGTTTTAGCATGGCATTGCTTCACCCTCATAGCAACGACTGAACTCTCTGATGCATAAATTTCACCTGGCACAGCTCTGTGACACTGCAGCGCTGTTTTGGTCCATTCTCCACACGGCTTCATATCCCACCAGGAACATTTCAGAAGTGGAGAATTTTTGCCAACCAGATTTTATTTTGAAAACTGACCAGATTCTTGATGCCGTTTCTGACCTTGCAAATGTTATCTGCTATGTGCTGCTTGAGGCAGCGGGTCGTGGGATCCATATTTTTCATATTCTCCGTGGAGCTGAGTGAGCGAGGGCCGCTTCTACCAGCCCCACGGCCGGGACGCAGCCGGCACACACAGATAGAATGCGCAGCCTTGCCCAGTGGAATTTAGGAGTGATTGGGGTGAAGCAGTGGACTACAGAGACTATTAGGCTCCTAGTCACCCTTTTGATTTGGAAGCACATAACATGTTCTGTCTTACTCTTACCTTCCTTCATGTAACATATCTATATCTAAAGCCAAAAATGTTGTTTAGGCTTCATAAAATAGTCTTACAATAGTGTAAAATGTAGCCTAAAAAAGTATATTTGGACATTTTTCGGTGCTTTTTCAATTGGAAATGAATTCAGTTGTGTGAAAGTAATGATGAAGCGAGTGCAGCCAAAAGATAATGCATTATATGAAGGGCAGTAGGAGTCAACTGTGCCCTGCAGTGTGGGTGATCTTACACCTCCAACATGTCATCAGGGTATGAAACACCTTTTACTGTGTTGTCGCACAGCCTCATATGATGGTTACTCATAGCACAGTGTAATGCAGGTATTTCACATTGAAATTCAGTATATTTGTGTTGACAGTACATGTGCATCGAATGGACTGAAATGTCACCCATTAAAATTATCGGTTGCCTATAATCTCGTTGAGATTTCAATGACTGAATCCCTTTAAAGCCAAGCAAATAAGTACAATATACAGACTATTTTGGCCTTGTATTAAGACTATAGACCATCGAGAAAAGATGTGATTGAAATAGGAAGTGGTGCTCAAGCATGCTGACTTGTCTTGATGATCACATTTGTCAAAGGCCCCACCATTGATTTTGGTAGATAATTATCCTGAGTATGTGACCAAGGTCATTCCACGGGTTTATTGGAAGTGAGAAAATCTTCATCTGAAAAGTAGCCTGCTCCATTACCAATTCATGAGCTTATGATGAGTGAATGATATTATCTTCACCTCCAAACCGTTTTCTTCTCCATCAAGATCTGTTTGATTGATTAATCATTCAAATTTCATTTCCATTGTGTACGTTTACAGGTCGGAGATGAGGAGTTAATAAATATTTATATCCTTATTTCATGATTAAATATCAAGTGCCCAATTAAAAATTATAATATGATAACATTTATAAAAGGTTGGTTATCCTGCTGAACAGTCACCATGGGCTTTGTACAGCGTTGTCAGGGTCATAAAGTAATCTGTATGAATATATTTTAACACATATGTGTTCAACTTGATCATTACCTGAAGTTTGGACACACATGAGTTAATGTTTCTGCTTATTCTACTGATAATGCATATGTGCAGGTGCCACATTTTCAAAAACTACCTGAGAATAAAGGTTTGAGAGTTTACAAAAGTCATGCCACATCTCATCACTTCCAAGTCTCACTATGTGCAGATATTTTGTATTACAAGAGAAAAATATGAGGGAACATCAAGACATTTCACATCAAAGCTACGGGAAAATCAGGCATCTCATTGTTATGTTTTAGGGATTTAAATATACTCTTTTGATGTACCTTTCAAAACCACTCACAGCCGTGATGTCTGCTTTCTGTGTGTGTTCTGTGAGGGCTTACAAAAGGTGGAAAATAGATCTAAATTAATGTTCAAGTCAGAGCAAACAGTCTGTCTCAGTAAATCACTTTGGCAGCAGATAGAAACCCAGATTAATTTCAGTGTCACTGATAATAGTAGCCTTTGGTGAGGCCTGTGTCTCTTATTTGGAAGATCAAACTTGAATCATGCAGGTGGAGCATTGTGAGTGTGGTGCACATCCTATAAGATGTCTTTGCATCAGCAGTACAGAGATGGTTTCTTAAACATTTTTGTACTCAGCAGTTACTTATTGACCCTTTTCAGTGAACTGTAACGATGCAATTTTAATTTTAATCTTGGAGATTTCAGCACATTTTTACGCTCAACGGCGATGGACTGTTGACAAAATCACTGAAGTCAGAGTTAACAGCATAAAATGCTTTGCAAACATGCATCATAATGCAAAATAATTGTTGTGGTACAGCTCTGCCAGCCTAATTAAAACAGAGACCTGTGTTACATGAGGGCTGCTTTGTCATTTCATTTCAGAGTGCCACTGAAACATCTTTCACACCATTCACACTTTTCTGTCGAATTCTCTTGAATTAGAAACAATAACACTGCCTCATAGAAATTATGTTCATATTCCACTAATTTGCACCAGCAAATACTTTGGAGGAAACATAACACTTCCTAGATTACTTCTATTTTCAATATAATGTGTAAAAGGAGGTAATTAATGTTCACAGCATGCTATAAAACTGAATGTATCATTGAAATGTGTATGTTTTCCAACAATATCTGTATCCAACAGTGTCCACTCGTCGAAACATTGTTTATGCACTTTTTTATGGTATGTTTAAGCACATGCACAATGGCTAAATTCCACTGGGCACAGATGCAATGCATTCCGGGTACACCGTGGCCACCGGAGCCGATCGCCGCCGTTCTACTCAATGTTTGTAACCCCACTGGAAGCACCTCAGCACCTTTCAGAAGCATCCCAGAAGCAGCTCTCCGCTCTGCTCTGCCGAGAATATGTGGCTGTTCTATTTTTGACGGACGCCACATGCCTGGTGAGGGAAGTAAGGGAAGATAGTAAGGGAAAGATGGTGGTTTGGTTGAATACAGAAATAAGTCTGCAGTGACTTGAAAAATGAGACACACTGTCTGTAACTCACACACACACACACACACGTTAGGCTGTAAATCCACATCTATAGTTTTAAAGTCCCCTTTAACTTTTTACACCCACCACCCTGCAAACCACCACCATGTGATTCCAGTGCAGGATATTATATAGGGTTTCATTCACTGGAAGAAAAGTGAAGCCTGTGAATACAAGTCAGGCATCATTTATGTTATGTCACTACAATGTAATTAGGAAATCAAGTTAGTACAACACAAACAGAATTTCTAGGAGACAGGATTGCAAACAAAGACAAAACAAGAAATTAAAATATACAGCAGGTAAACATCCACATTAAAAGAGCCTGCTGCTATGTAAATACACACAGAATGTGCTGCCAAAGTTTATTAGTTGAGAGTTAAGAAGGTGGGCAAAAAATAGAACACATATATTTGGGAATGTGGAAATTCCGTGACTTTCTATACAGGGAGTGCAGGCGCTCATAAGGTGATACAAAGTAAAAAAAATCTTGTGCTGTAGCCTAAATCTGATGGGCAGTGGTCAGTATCTAACCAGACCAAAGTGACATCTGCATGTACATTTACATCCTGCTTAATATGCTGCAGCTTAGCCATCTAGCCTGCAAACCAACATTAGCAGCGTACTTTTCCCTAGTGAATGTTTGGTCTCTCGTTCAATAAGCTAAGGTGCACGACAAGATGTGTGCTCATGACTGGATTGGAAGATAAGAGGAGACTTTAGCAGAAAAAGTTAAGATGGGGTGTTGTGTTGTGTCGCAGGCTGCTAGCTGGCTCAGTGCGTCTGCTTTGCTGATATGATAAAACACTGATGTAACTGCTTCATGTAAGATTTGATTGGTTGTATCAAAATAAGTCTCCATACCTGGTATTCTGTTGAACTAGTGCAAAACTAGGGGCTGTCATAATGACACAAAAATTATGTCTTTCTGATTTCTTTGTTATCTTTTCATGGAGGAAAACACAGGTAAAGATTTACAGAACAGATATGTATGCTGCAGCAGACCTATAAAAAAGCTATTTAATGTCACAATAAATGCTAACAGACCCAAAACTACTATCGCTAAACTATCGCTGAAATTGCTGCTGCCCAGCTAACATGCAGAGAGAACAAGATAGTTTCTCAGAGACAGCACACCAGACAACAATAATTTTCTCAAGATCAGTCTAGAAAATAAATAATTGAAGTGGACCTAAGTAATTCCCTTGTGGAACACCACAAGATATGTATTGCTGTTACATAAACTGAAAAATACATACTGTGTTTGACAGAGAGGTATTTTTTCATCTGAGCACAAGCTAATGCTAAAAACATAACATTCAACGTTGTGAATGAGAATATTATAGTCAATAATAATAACATCAAAAGCTACTGTAAAATCCAACATCATCATATTTGTCGTACTAATGCTAATACTTTTTTTTTTTTTTTTTAATAGACTCAGTTTGGTGAGTCAATTGAAGTGACTAGTGAATTTGTCAGGTCACTGTTGTGTCAACACCTCTATGAACACCGTGGAGATACACTGGTCATTTTGAACTGCAGGGCAGCAACAATATTCGCTTTTACTACAAACTGTCTTTCACAGGTTTCTGTATTGTTGTGTGGGCTACAGTGGAGTGAAAGTCAGCTAAAAGCCAAGTTATCAAAGCAGGGTGTCCAGGGCCTTTGATTGGCTGTTGCTGCCCTGGACTATTCATTCACATGATTGGATGTCCCTTTGGAAATCTTTGACTGAAAAGGCCACTTAGCCTGCCACACAATAAAGGTGAGGAGTGACTGCCCGCATGCAATTTGAGAGTGCCCATCATACTGATGGGTATTTGTGTAACATGATCTACAAATGGTGAGGCAGATCCACAAACACATCAAATAGTATTGGATGTTTGTGCAATGGTTTCAAATGTTGATAGTTTAGAAAGAGATTCTGTTAAAAAAATAAATAAATGGTGTATCAATAATCAATTTCAAGTGGCTTTATTTTCTGCACAAAAAAACATCTTTAGTTAACAGAAGAGTGTTTTAAAATCTGAATTATCAAAGAGGACATGAGAACGCCCATGGAGAAGGAGCACAAACACTCGACTTTAAATTACCCTGACACCAAAACATGACAAAATGACCAAAGAAATTAGATGATGGCATTAAACACTTGGCAGTCAGGGTTCCTCCAGGGGTTGCAGCACAATAGCTGAATTTAGCACAAATTATCTTCAAACTGGGTTATCTCAAGTCACTGAAAATACAGTAGAGTGATCTCAAGCAATTTCACCAGCGTGTATCTTATTTCTTTGATTAAAGGGTGAGTTCAGAGGCCCCCGCAAGGTAAAAAAAAATAGAAAAAGGCAGAGCAGGAAGGAGAGATCCAGAGGCGTGTGTTTTATGAGGTTGCAGAGGGTTATAATTTGTATGGATTGTGTTTTTTTTAAGCCAGTTAGGTTTTACAGGTTAGCATTTGCCGATGGTCTGACTGTTATGCACTCAAAATGTGTTTTATTTGGTTTTTGAGAGTGTTGAGAGAGACAGAGTATAATTGTGTAATATTCAAGCCCACCTACTGTAAAAAGGGTTATTTCCTACTCTCAATCATTATGAGGAATAAGTATCATTTTAAAAGAACTCATCGATGTTGTTCAAATGTCTCATTAGTTGTTTTGTCTCCTATTATTTCCCCTGTGAACAGCACAGTCCAGGATGCTGGTGTCCCCAGGTGTCATAACTCCCATTGATTCTGACCTCCAGATCTTTCAGTGCAACAGTTCCTCCCAACAAACATTTGGGTTCAGGACAAGGTTTATTCTTAATAACAGTACATTAATGTCCCCAGGACATGGTTGTTAATATTTTCATACCATTATAATTAGGATATATCCACATGTGCTGAACTAATATTAAAACTGGATGTTTAATATCATTATAAATTAAATATATTTGAGCTTTGGACTGTTGGCCGGACAAAATTTGCTCGGACATCACCTTGGGCTCTGTGAATGGACATTTTTTCATTATGTCTCGATTAAAAAAAAAAAAATCAAATGAGAAACTTATCTTCACATTAATTGACAGTTAAAATAATAATTAGGCTGGTCACAGATTGCCATTAATTACCAAAGTGCAATCATGATTCTCATGGCTTGATTTTCTCTCTCTTTAATATCCTCCATTTACTTAGTCCAACGGTCATGGCAAGCTTATTATTTTTGCTTCAGTACTTAATCATTTTCTAAAGGAATATAATGATACTTAGCTTTAGATTTTTAGAATGAAGGTACCGTAAGTAATTACATCTTTACATTACATTTTCTTAAAATAAATAAATAAATAAATGGACCCAAATAACTCCCTTGTGGAACACCACAAGATATTTTTTGCTGTTACATGAACTGAAAAATACATAACGTGTTTGCCAGAGAGGTCATTTTTCATCTGAGCAAGAGCCAATGCTAAAAGACATTACGTTTAAGTTTGGCAAAAGAACATTATAGTCAATAACATCAAAAGTTGCTGTAAAATCTGACATCATCATATTTGTTAACTTTGATCAGTTGTACAAATGTGATGTAGTAGTAGAGTAGAGTGCCTTGGACTATGCTGTGGTTTTGAAGTAGCACGTTTTTACTAAAATAATTTATTATTTGAATAAAATGATCTCCAAGTATCTTACTCAGCACATGGATTATACTATAATGAGAGCCAGCAAAACCTGCTTTTTCTTGTATAGCATGTGTCACAGATATTCTGAACAAGTGATGCAGTATGATTGTGTCACATTAATCACAAATGCCTTAAAAAATGAAATAAAAGCCTTGACTTTTGATGTTAAAGTAGTTATGAATGCTGTATGTCTGAAAACCTACAGTGGACTTTTATCATCAGCCAAGAATGTGACAAGCCTCAGTTCATTCTTTGATTTTCTGGAAATAGAATATCAAATGCAACGGCATGTTGTCACAACGTGGCTGTCATGTTTTGCCAGCTGTTGAGCTCACCCTGCACATCTGGCCTGCTCTTTGCTCCTACGTCCTCTGAGAAGGAAAAGAACAGTGCAGTAAGGTGTGGTGGCAGGCCTAATCCCCAAAGGAAGCTGAGGTACTGCCTTTATGTTACCCGCATTTTATACACAACTTTATTTGGTTTGTTCCAAACAACAATCTTGAAGTTGGAAAGAAAGTGATGCCAATGCCACAGAATTACTTTCTGTCATGGTTGACCATCGCTCTAAACTGATCAGAGGAAAACAGTTACATGGGAAGTCCAATTCAACCTAAAGATTACCCCCAGCAGAAGCAGGAAGCAGTGGACACACTGATTACCTTTCTGGAGAAGAGGTATGACTGTGATTTGTTTTAACCCTTGTCTGTGACATGAGCCTTGGTTTTGCTGTTTGTATATTGAGTACTGTTGTTACACTACAGGAAGTTAAAACACAACATGATTGTATTGATCAGAGACAGGTCAACATTCTGATGGAAGTTCACATTGGTGATTGGTGATTCATTGGTGATCTCCATCCCAGTATCTAATGTATACTATGAGAGGGTCTTTAGTGTTCTGACACAGATTTCAAACTGTTTACAACTGTTTACATTACTGGAACTGTTCATTCAGAACCACGAGTTTCACATGAGTTTGAGTGTCGCATTGCAGGTTGACGATATGATGATGTTGATGATATGAAGTCAGGTCAGAGTTGTGGAATCTCTTGCTGCACCACTGCCAAGAAGTTTTTGTCTGTGTCATCTCTGTAACTGTATGCATGAACATGGCATCTTTCCAAGTTGCTCCATCACTTGATGGCTGACTGGTGCACTTCTTGTCCATGGTGGTTCAATTGGATGGATCACATATTTTGACTGAATTTTTAATGTTACTGTGTGGAGCATGTGTACTCATGCACCACACAGCTTTCGGTGCTGTTTGTGAAGTCATGCCATTGTTATCCAGATTGCTGTTAGAGCTGGCGACTCAAAATTAGCGAAAAAAATAGCATTCATCACATTTTTCTGTCCAATATTCACTCCGTTTTCAGCTCTGATTTGCTCTAGATAGATAGATAGATAGATAGATAGATAGATAGATAGATAGATAGATAGATAGATAGATTATTGTGTCGATCAAATACCAACCATGCTTCCCTGACATGTGCCACTGAGCCACTCAGTTACATAATATGAAAATGAAACTTTATTGAAGTCTGACTGACATTATACTGACTTCATCAATCCCAGTCAGCCTTTAATTATTTTGTGAAAGACTCCCTTTGTATGATAAGGACTATGGATTTTTATTGAGCATGATTAACATGTGTTGATGTGCCTGCCTTTGTAGTGTTTGGCAGCTAGCCCTTTTCTCTGTGTAGTGATTCAGTTCATGTTGAACAAGACACAAGAAAAGAGTGGGAGCTGTGAGACATGCGATTGCCTGGTAGCTAGGCAACCCTAGAGAGCTGCTCTGGAAGACCTTGAGATGTCTCCATAATATCGCAGGCAAGTGTTACTGTTTGGAAGCTCACTGGGACTGATTTCTTTCTTTTTTTTATTTTTTTTATTTTACTTGGAGAAGTGTCAGAGCAAGTTGATGGGATGAATCAGAATTTTGGGGAGTGAATGAATGTTGGATTGGATTCTTAAATAGGCCACCTTCACTTTAGTGGAAGAAAAATTATGCTTTCCTCAGCTTCAGAAAGAAATTTCATCATGTATTCAGCTGAATATTCACAAGATCAAATTATTTAAAATACCCATACATTTTTGGTACTGTATGCCTTGGTCAAACATTTAAAAAACATCTTCATGAACTTTTTTAAGGACATGTAAAAATATTTTTCCCTGGCTGAAAACCTGTTGGAAAGTCTGCAATGAATGTGTCCTCTTTGCGTCTACCTCTTATCTCACCTCTGTTTCATTATTCATAGCTGTTTGGCTATACAACATGGACATCTGAAACCTTCTGCTCCTGCTCATGCACAAATGTCTGACTTCGTGGGACTCGGTGGCAGCCAGATAAAAGCAAAGCAAAGTGATTCACCTGTGGCAAGAGGAGCCCTTTTGCTTTTAGGGGTCGCTCACCCACATGTGATGTGGGTTCAAAGCATCCTTGCAGAGAGACTGAGGCATAAGTTCGGACAGAGGCAGCAGAGAGAGAGATATATAGGATGGAAAGGAAATGAAAGAGTGGTGTCGGAGGGGAAAAGAGAAAGAGAAGATGGGGAAGTGGTGACATGGAGAAATGGAGAGAGAAAGGGGCAGGGTAAGTGCACTGGATAGATGGGAGGGAGGGGTGGGGGTATGAGAGCAAGAACAGTGTGGGCATTCAAGTAGAATATTTTTCCAACATCATGGCAGGAGAGCCTTTGAGTGCCCCTGTTATTAGCTGTGTTTGTGTTGTCGAGCCTTCTCTTCTCTAAAGGAAAGAAGTGGTTTAGAAAAACTAAATGTTAATGAGCATTTGCTCTTATCTTTTTATTTCATGAAAGCTGATATGTTTATCATGTAAAATATACTGTAGAAATATTGTGACTCTGAATACCTGATGATCAAACAATGTCAGATGACAGCACTAACAAATCACCTTATTCTCCTTAAATACAGAGTAATGTCCATGATACTCCTTGCTTTTTTTTCCTGATATAAGTAAAGACTTTATGAGAAAAAAAGTTCTACAGTATAGATCTGTACGTGTTCTATTGTTGCATAAAATTCTGCTCATCAATGACCAGTCAGCAGACAGAAATTGCACAGGAGTCCAAGATGTCTTATGCTGAAATGTTTATTGAAGCTTGGCCAAGGAGAATGGAGAATTTATCAATAAACCTGTCCTGACATGATGATGCCTCAGTTCTGATGACGCTGCCCTCTCTGGCTCATCTATATGCCTTCAGAATAGTGCCACAACTACTCTATGCCCATAGTCATACTCAATGCATCTACAGTATAAAGTATTTATCAATTGGTCATGAGTCTACACACAACAAAATATGCTTATTATGTATGGTCTGACATTGTTATCTGACTCTGAAGAGGATATTACTTTATGTATCAAACAGTTGTGTGAATGGAGTAAGACAGTCCTATCCATTGTACATTGTATGTATTATATTTATATTTTAGCAGTCAACCGTTGACTCTTATGCTCTGGCTGCAGTTTTGGCAAAGAAGAAAGAATGCACGACCATACTCAAATCGAGACGACACTACCCTGCTGAAATCAGCACACTGCACCAGTACACACTGTACTACATAGAAGTGTATGCGAACTGAGATACAGCATTAGACTTAGACTTAGCTTTTGGACAACAATGGAGGTCTATGGCACATAGGGAAAGAGTACTTAGCTTCAGCTACATATTTGTACTGTACTGTTAGTTGGATCAATCCATTGTTGATTCTGGTGTTGTCATGTGATAAGAGAAGATAAGATAATATAGAATATTCAACTATGTATGATGCCATCAATCAATATTATTGGTCTCTTAGGAAAATAAGTAACTCACTCATTTTTTCATCTGATTGATTGATATGTTCACACATTGTGTTTACTGAAGAGATTTCCACATTCTTTAACACACAAAGCCTCAGCATTCATTTCGGCATGCATGATCCCAGCACACAGCTCCTGACTGATACCAAGGTATGTCTTAATTATCAGCCATTAAGCAGAGCTTGTTATGCAGTACAATACACTATTGATCGTTTGGTCGCAATAGTTAGCTGCAGCACAATCAACTAGGGGATTACTGGTTATGATAGATGGATCACGGTTAGCAGGGAATCATAAACAATGCAACACAGTTCCCAGGTGAGAATCATCTTTCATGCATGTTTTAAATTATACACAAGGGTCAAAAAGTTATGCAACTGACTTTATGTATAAATGACCATGCAAACTTGAGTCAAGGGAAAACACTACAAAAATGTCTGCAATATGGAGTAATAAGGGATAGTGAAATTGAGTTATAATGCAAAGTAACATATTCACAAAGTGTGACTACACTGATTTGTTCATGAAAATGAACAATCTCACTTTGGTTGTTTCTATCAAAGCTGTACAAAGCTTCTGGGACCTTCAGACAGACCGTCTGCATACGACATAACGAACATTTTCACTAATTACAGAATTTCTGAACAATCCAGATTAGCCACAATGATGCAATGAACTTGCAAGAGAACCTAATTAAAAAGATTCCAACAGTAATCATCTCCATGAATCATCCTCTGACTGATTTCATCTCTTGAAATATGTCAGTAGAGTCTCTAGAGATTGCTGACTAGAAACCAGGTGCAGCCCTGCCAGAACTTCACATTATAAATAAAGTAATTTAGTATAAATGTTAACATCTGATATCACCGCACCTCAGGTGTGACACCTGTATTAATGAAACTCACACTACATGTCTGTACGGACAAATAAAGTAATGCATCTTGGAAATTACCTCTCACCCAGAGAGCTACACAACAAATCACTATCCTCTATGAATTTCAGCAAGTTTAAAATAGGAGCTCTAATACATTTGGACAATGCACCATATACCAAATGTGATGTAGACAAAATATACAGAAAGAGTGTTAATTGCTGCTCTGGAGTATTAAGAAAATCATACTGGCTGATTTAAAAGTCAAAAACAATGAGACACATTTGTTATTGACTAGCTATGAACTGCATTATCTGCCCATACTGTCACTCTGCCACGGGAAAATATGAGAAGCATCAACAGACTGTAGAGATACAATGGATGCTTGCTTGTGGCCCAAAGGTTGAGGAAGGAATATTGTGAGAACTGTGCTGTGGTTTCCTGCTCGCTGCCATGTTGGCAGATGTTTGGCACCAGAAAAAGCAAAATCCAGGCAGAGTGGTGGAGCCAGGGCGGAACCAGCAAGCAGCAGACATCATGGCAGAGTGACAACACAGTGCAGAGGCAAAGTGTAGCACAGGTCAGAGGTTCCCAAAACTTTTCCAAGACTCCCCAAATAGCATTAGCTTACAGCCAGGACTGTTGACAATATTCAGCAACAATATGTTTGTCTTTTTGTCTTGTACCTTTGAGTGCATGAAATCTTTTTTAGACCCTTTCCTGCTTTAAGTTGTTTTCCGGTTAGGTCACAAACAGATGTCACCTCGTTGTTTGAGCTATAAAAGGTCACGGACAATATAAAGGTTGTAAATGGTTGTAATTTGTGTGCAGTGATAAAACGCAAAATCCCAGAAGGGTGCAAGAGCAATATCAGTGCTGCATGCTTTGCTGTCTTTGCTAATGGATCACACCGACACAAACATTCTGATCATGTATAACAAACTTAATTTGTAGTCCTGTGCAGTAGTACTACTGGCTCAAGTTGTTTTGGAGATTTAATCAAACTGTATGGTCACAAGCCAAAGTGCCTTTTGTGCCATTTCTGCTTTGGCTTCATCATTCAGCAGCAGTGACTGAAACTTACCAGTTAATACTTGTAAGTGCTTTCATATTAGAATGTCTCAGCAATGTTCAGTGCCAGGGTTGGTGTGGTCCCAATTCTTTCTTTTCACAGCTGCATTTGTAATTAGTTTATTACAGTGTGTCTCAAAGCTAGTTCTCCTCACACTCTAAATATTACAGGGCATAGTTAATCAATATGCCTCTACAAAAAGTGCAGTGCAAAACATTTAAACAAAATGAAATTGTATTTAATTATGCCAAATACACATCAAATCCAGAGCAGGGCAGTCAACAGTTTTCCTGCTTAGGCTGACAACATAGACAACTAAAAAGCACATGTCCATTTCTGTGAATGTTTTATTCAAAGAATTTTCTTCCCCAGCTGTCTTTCTTTTTTTTCTTTTTTTTTGAATCTCTGGTCATTTCATAACAATTTCATAACGATTGTGCATGACAAGTATGTCTTGACGCTCAGCCTGTCACAGGGTTTGGAAATGCAAACACACAGGCAGAGCTGACATTTTTTAATAATGCATGTGATTCAGGGTGCCATTCTGGTGGAGCTGTTGTCATTCACCAGTAAACATCCTTCATAGCCACCCAGTCAAGCAGACAGAGTGGGCTCACCAGGAGAAAAGGGTCAGTATATATGGATAGTTTCTTTTCTTTTCCAGAAAACATCAACATGCTGCTTTCATCATGTCACACGATAAAAACATTTTATATGGTATGTGTATTTTATATCATTTTGTACTTCATTTGATGAGCGCAGTGTTGTAAGTTGCTATATGTTAGTGGATGATAGTGTTGATGATTGGAAAGGATGATGATGACTGAATGTACATCATACACCAGGGTTTTGTTGTACTGTCACTATATTTGGGGGCAATTTGCTCTCAAAATATACATTTTTTGCTTGCCATTTCCATTTTGGTCTCAGTTTCCATGGAAATACATGGGGTCTGACTAATACCTGTAACAATCAGTTATGGCAGTACCCATGTAACGGAACACAGTTTACTACTCCAGCAAGTAGTCCGAGCCTTATTAACGCCCTTGCTACAGAGACGATTTCTAGTCCCAAACTGGTAAATGCCGCACATAAAAACACTAAACTGCCTTGCTAGCTCAGTCTTGTAGTGACTTAGATATCTGCTAAATATATATATATATATATATATTTATTTATTTATATATATATATTTATATATATATATATTTATTTATATATATATATTTATTTATATATATATATATTTCCATGAACAGATTTAGCTCCTAAATCTGTGAACTTCACATGTATTTTTAAGCTAATAGCGCTGTATTTGCGAATCACCAGCACAGCTGACGGAGGATGTGAGCCAAACATTTCCAGTAACTGCACAGCGTTGTAAAGTCCAAAAGTCAAAATGTATTGACAAAGATCGATGTAATCATTTCCAAAATGAACAACATGAATTTTGTTAAATAAAATATTCATCTTCAATCCAGATTACTCGACCTTTAGATCACTAAACTGCGTACAAACGAGGTACGCACCTGTATAAACGTGGTACACACCTGTACAGACGAGGCGGGCTAACAGCTCCATAACAAACAGAATATTCATTACAGAAATTTAAAATTCAGATACATTACTTATTAAAAGTTGACATCAAGTGTACTTATTCATATTTATTTAAATGTTGGAGATGGTGGTGTAATATTATTAGTGATGAGTCAGGTGTGCATTTGAGCACATTCTAAATGTCTAGTTGACCAATCAGATTGCTCGGTCAGAACTACTCGTTGTATAACCAGGATTTGAAAACATCTGCTCTCTCCGTTAAGGGACTATCTGGCACTGGATACTAGAAGCTGAGCATCTCTCCTTGCACAGCTCATTACATATGCATATACATATACAGTACTGCCATTCTATTCACCCTGAACGCCGCGACTGGAATTAGTGTCCCTGAACCTCCCTAGAGGGACTAAGACTCATCATCTCAGTATCAAATCATGGCCAGAGCCCTGCTCATGATTACTTTATGAGCATTCTGAGCTTCTGCTGTTTTTACAGTCAGTATTTTCTAAAAAATCCCTTCTTATCTAGACATATAAAGTGAACCACATGACTTATTGTTGAGTAAGACTACAGTATGTCCCAAGGCTGGATTTTCGCTTATTTTCATTATTACATATGATTTTTTTCTTACCTCAGAAACAGAACCAGAAGTTCTGGTGGTGTTTAGATGAAAGTTTAAGCCTCATTGATTAGTCTGTTTTGTAGTTGTAAATGTGTTATTATTTGTTTGTGTAGATAAACTAATAAATAAATATAATTTATGTCACCAATTTCATGTTTGGTAAAAATAAAACCTGTGTAACTGAAGTGTCATAACTCAGATTTAATGTTCACCAAGTACAGCTCATGTTTTGAAGTACACACTGAGTAGTCTTCTGTGAAAATCATACTACAATTATCATACATTCATACTTGTGAACTGAAGGTTCATTGACATACAGTGAAATCTGCTGTCACATCTATTTATAATTGTATTTCAGTTTTTCTTGTTGTGCATGCTGTGATTTGCTTTGATATTTAGCGCGTGTTGATGACAGTTTTGTATAATTGTAACTTCACTTCTCGTGTACTCATATTTTTGACAAAATAGCAACATTCACCATCTGGAGGAGGGAACACATGACATGAATGACTCTTTTTCTTAAATTCCCAAAAGCAGATGACAACCAAACAGGTGACACACAATGAGCTGTTTTTTTAGAATCTGTACACATTGGCATTGGTAAGAATTCAATTTTAGAGAAGGCCAAAGAACGTCATGCAGAGAAAGAAAAACAACTCAAAGAAAATCAAATAACAGTTTCTTACCCACCAAACTAATAGGAGGAAACACAGATAACATTACAGACAGCTCACACCTGCAATTCCCCGACAGAGCTCTCCAACAGAGCTGTACAACATCTAACAATCACCATACTGCATACAAAGAAGGTCAGTGTAGCTGGGTTAGGAGGTGCAGGAGAACGAGCTCTTCCCCAGCATCACAATTCAGCCCGGCTCTGTTTGTACCCTGATGTTGTCTGGGCAACCAATCAGCTGCAAGTGCCTTCGAGCTAATGGACCAATTGCCAACTGTCACCCCAGTTGATCAGGGACCCACACACCTGACAAATGTCAATCAATAATTACTGGTCTCACAAACACACTCGGGGGAGGAAAACAGCCGATCTCAAAACACAACAAACCTACGGCCGCCGTAACAATGATTTACTGACGTATAAAACTAAAGCAGCCTGCACACACTGTGAAAGAAGCAGCTATACTGAAGGGCAGAGGATGGATTAGAGGATTTCATTTATAAATATAGCAACTTTTGCTCCAGCAGTAGAAACAATAATTTGCATTCTGTTGTGGAGAAATTGCTGAAATCAAGGGTACCAGGTCAGGAGGGAAGAAAGTGTTCAGGAGCCTCTGATGTCTCATGCTGTAATATTTATTGAAGCTTGATCAGATATGCATATGAGTCGGTCTCTATTCTGCCCAACTCATGCTGGTGGTCAGACTTTAAACCCTTACAGATGACGCCACAAATACTATATGCCCAGAAATGGTCAAAGAGAATGTCTCTACCCATGTTAGTGTTCACCTTCAACACATTATAGTCTGGAGACACTGTTGTCTGTTTATGTTAATGGAACGTCAACAGTTAGCTAACTATTATGTCTGGGAAGCCAACATTTAGTTTCCTTGATCCTGGTCACCAGGCAACTTTGAGATAGGCTGGCCCCTGCACTCCTCCTGCACTCCAAACAGCGGCCTTGCATGCCAAAGAGAGACCGTCTTCTGTGATCTGACTTAGTGTCGTCACCGTCTATGACCCCAAGGCCCATGCGTGGCCCTGTCTGACCAAAGGATAGACAATTCCCTAACACATTCGGTAAGCTAAGTACTTTTAGTTGTGTAAATTCAAGCATACCTTAAACACAGATCAGTCAGTCAAATCTGAGAAATGACCTCAAGTAAACAAAATGCAGATGCTTTACTTTAATTAATCAAGAGACGTTGGCATAAATTAGGTTTAATCATATGATATGATAATAAAAGTAATAGTAGCCATTCAGCGATTGGTGTACTCTACAGGGCCTTAAAACCAGTGGAGGTTTAAAGGAGCGAAGTAGCTTAGTCTGTACTGATGGCAGAGAGACATAAAAGGTAAAGTAATTTATTATTATTATTATTATTATAAGCCATTATTATTCTATTTTTTTTTTAGAAAAGTTACAGTTTATTTCAACCATTCAACCCGAGATGACCCCAATGTAGATCCCTAAACAGTTAGCCATAACTGAGACAGGCCCTTGAAATCATTCATGTGAAAATTTTCAGGTATATTTCATTTGTACTGTATGACACACAAAGCAAGCTTTTGCACCAAAGTGCCTCACAAAGAGGAGGTGCAAAGTTATCATGGCTAAAGATATTCCAGATTGAAATTAGAAATTAAACAATCACTGGTTTGGTAGGAAAGCCTGTCAACAAATCCCAGTGAAATTACTGAGTAAAGGCTGAAAGGTTGCTTGCCATGACTACACTGATGACTGTATGAACAATATTAGAATGGTCACTTTCTCCCTGCTTGAATTGAAGCAGCATTCATCCTGGGAAAAGACATAGATTCATTGGAAAGGTCGCATTCAGCGTTTTATGTATGAGGACTTCAGTCTTTATCTCATAATATTAAAACCTGGTCACTGGCCTGCAGTTTGACATGAAACCTCAACATGTATTCATGAGCAGTGCTTTTGTTTCATTTTAAAAATAATAATAATAATAATAAAAAAAAACACACAACTGATAAATATATTCGTGGCAGTCATCCAATACTATCACCTTGGGAGATTAGATGACATTGTGTGACATCAGTTTGTGAGACAGTAGGGCTGGCGGTCCGGGATTTTCACAGAGCCCGGGAACATGTGATGATGCTGGCGAGCGTGTTGATGATGATGATGGTGATGATGATGATAGTGTCTGTGCCAGTGGCTGTGTGTGTACTGTGTTTCAGTGTGATGAATATCCCTTTCCCAGATGGCTGGCTCTCCACGAGACAGAGCGCACGAACCCTCTCAACCAGCATGAGGCTTCAGCGGCCAGCCTCCATCTCCCCACCAAGGTCATCGTCAGCAGAAAGGGAGACAGAACCGGGAACGAGTTTAATATCTCCACTGCTGACAGCTGCAATTTAATTGTTGTACCTGTGAAAGAGATACAGCACTTTCAAAGGGGAAGAAGACTAAGGCTTTATCTTGATGGCTCTCTAGTGAGTGTCCCAAATCCCTTTTTTTAAAAAAAAAACTTCAAACACACTTCTTTTAACTGCATGTATTAAACTTGAGGAACAATTCTGTTAACAGCGTCTTCTAGAAATACTGAGAAGACTTCTATTCCCTAAGTCAATTTATTGATAATTTAAAACCTATACATGTGCCTAAATATTGATGACCTGCTAATTAGTTGCAAGTGTCAAATTGAATCACACTACATCCTCTCACACATGCACCGCTAAAATGTCCCAATGGTTTCTTGGATTCGGGTGCAGCCGGCGGTGTTAAGGACCTGTCACTCATTAAACCTCAAGTATGTAGTGAGAATGTACAGAGAGGTTATACCAGTCCACTGCAGCATATATCATAACCCATAAGGCAAGACTCAGACTTGGTTAAGTATGAGGTGATGGAGTAGTGTTTCTTAGAATAGAAAATTAGACTCTCCAAGTGCCATCATTATGACAGAAGTTAAAATAGAGTACAATAATGTCTGACCCTGTTTAGCAGGCAGTATATTGTAGTATAGTATGGTGCAAATTTGCATTTCTCTTCCCAATATTTCTCATTTGGATGCACAATTGCAGTGTTCTTAAACCATTTATTTTACCTCAACTATCGTGCATGACATTTCGGCTTGTAGCTAATCACAGAGTATGTGCATCACGTGTCCTCATATATTAAATATTAAATATTTTGTTATTAGTGATTCATGGTTTTATTTTTCATTCATCATGTGGAATTTTGTGGAAAGTCTGACTGCGGCTCCAGACAGAACATTGCATGCCCTTCAACAGTGAAGTGTTATGAACAACTATAGTTGTCTTTATAGTTATAAACTATAGCTTTACTAGGAAATAAATTCTTTATCGTGTTTCCTAGAAAAGCAGAAAAGCAAACAATTGAACTGATTCAATAGGACATCAATACAACATTCATTCAGTCATTTACCAGACTTACAAAACAACTTTTAATGGCTCACTAAGCCTCATACCCTCCCTACCCGAATCATCTTTATGTAAAACTCTTTTTTTTAAATGACGGACAGTGGACATTTTTAAAAGTGTATTCAACTAGCGTTAGATGGATTAGAGGGGTAAATAGGCAAATTATGTTGTTGTAAAATGATATTTGTTTTGGTGAAGATTTGTTTTATAGATTACCTTATTATTTCTCAGGTTTATTGACAGAACTGGTGTAGTTGAATCAATGCTACCTATTTGTATTCTGTTGCTAAATTAAAAACTGGAACTACATGAGATGGTAAGACTGGAAGATTGGTGGAAGACAGTGAGTTGATGTGTTACATTTGTTGTCAGTGTTCAGTTGTTGTACTGTTTAATCGGACATTGAAGTGACCGAGTTACACAGAGGAGGCTGTGGGAGGCTGTCAAATTGGACAGTTCCATGAAGCTTCATAGTGATGAGGGAGGTTGATTCAGAGTGAACCTTGGAAGACTCAGTACACGAGGCCAAATCATGCACAAGAGAAGCTGCAGCACATAAAAGGCCGGTGAAATGAGGTTACTCAAAGATCAATGCAGAAGCCCCAAACAAAGAGCCTATCTATTGTACTTTTTTATGGTTACGGTAGCTAGTTTCAGTAACCCAAATAGAACTCTGTTACACCCTTGAGCAAGGCAGCCAGCTCATAAAATACACTGGTGACATTGCACACAGCAATGTTCTCAACCCTGAAACCTCTGTCTGACCTCAGACTGAAACAGCAAGATGATACAAATCTTTCAGGGGACATATCGTAATTCTAGCAGCCATAAAAGGACTGGATGTCTTCAAGCTACAAGGAGTGTACAGTAAGTATGATACCCAGACAGATTCAGCAGTCTCTTTATGTTTGGAGAAATATGAAGGCTGCACCTAAAACACTGTAGCGTTTTCAATCAAAGTTAAACTTTGACCAACATTAAAGCAGTAATTCAGTCATGTTCTCTCCAGTTTTAAATATCGCCAAAATTAGATTAGCCACGTCTATCACTATCACATAAAAGAGTCATAGCAGCTTTTATATTTTCTGGTATCACTCCGACATTTTATTTACAAACAAGCCACAGCTCAGCGCTGCAGCAGGGCTTTTAATCAGCTCAAAGAGACGGGGCCACATTACTCTTATTCTGGCATCCTTACATTGGTTGCCTGTCAGTTTCGTGATTGATTTGAAAATTTGATTGATAACTTTTAGTGCTTGTCAAGGCCTTGCTGCGAGCTATATTGTGGACCTTTTGACCATCTATGAGCCATTGTTCAACCTCGGGGCCTTTGACAGCGGTCCACTGGTGCTGGCTTTGTTATAGCAGCTGAAACAGTGTTCACAATCAGCTGTCAAAGAAAGAACTGTACTGTGAGCATGTTTCCTTTACAGTGCAAATACCGCATCGTGTTACTGGAATTTTCTACACATTAAACACACTGTTAGTGATATATTAACACAACAAAATTCTGGGTAAACATAACCTGTTCTGACATTATGGTTCTCGTTAAAAAAGTAATACACAACATGAAGCTAACATGAAAACAACCTTGTGTCTTGGTTGGTGTTCATGGGTACAGGATATAGTTGACTCAGTTGCATTAGTGCTATATTGACCAAAATTGAATGCAGCTATTCAGATCAAATGATTAATTTTTCATCCAAAAAACCCAAAAGATGTAATGCAGCATTTGCAGCTAAAAGAGACTCAACATTTGAAACAGTACTTGGTTAGTTACTTGATTTGACCAATAGCAGGTGAGGTATTTGCAGGTCGGCGCTTCCGCGCTGTGTATGCAGGGATGGCTAACATCATTGCAGGTGAGTTTCACCTCCTCCCGGAGCCTGGTGGCTGCATGCGTGGCGTGGCTGGGTCTGATCGGTGTGGTTGTGTGGCAGTGTGAAGATTTCTGGGCAAGTAAATCATCCATTCATTTGTAAGCTGTCTCTACAAAATTATTTTTAATTTTGTTTATGTGAAACTGTATTTTTCTTCTTCTTTCTGAATTATTTGGGGTTTATTTGAGCGTTGTTTGTGTTTGCATATTTCATTTCTTTTGTGGATTGTATTACTATTGTGGATGCTATTTTTTTGTAAATCCATTTTGTTTTGGTTTGGAAACGGTGAGCTATGATACATACAGTATGTCGACGTCATAGTTGATTATCATGGTGATGCATAGTGTATACCGTGTGAGTGAGGCGCACAATCATTTGTACGGCCAGCTACTTATATATTGGTTCTCTTGTCACTTGATTGGTTTTATTACTTTTAATGTACTAAATCACTAATGTTAGTGTATATTAATGAGCCTGTGTGACCTTTAAACTCACATAGTTAAGCTAAACTTGCTTGAGTTCCTTGGGTTTAGGTCCCCCCGAGGCGCGTCGACCTGTTAATTCTATTGTGATTCCTAAGTGACATCTTAGTCCCCCTTGTCACATATCATCGCGTCCTCCCACCACACTTTAATGAATTACATTGCTGGCTACTGCAGCTAGACATTAACCCAAATTCACATCATTTTTTTCCACAATAATAACCACACTTATTCTATCCGTTTCGAGTTCTGATCCCGGAGTTTAGGTGCCGATTGGGTACAAGTGTATACACTGGGGGCGAAAGAGTTTTTGTCCTTTGACTTCAGACCACCACTGCTGTAGTTAGAAAAGTGCGGAGATAGACCTTTGATGCTGCTGTACTATGGATTGAAATCTGTTTGTTTGTATGTGCAATGTTTTAATGTGTAAGCAAAAATGGGTAACAATCCGTCCAAAACAACTGTGAATCTGAAAACAAACAAATTGACTCAACAAAAGTTCAGGAAAAGACTAAAAATCTTTCTGTAATAAACCACACAAGTAGTGTGGAATTAGCCGATGAATTAAAAAAGGTAATTGATCTGAGGGCCAAATGCGTCTTTGCCTGTCATATGCCTGTACTGGAAGTTAAGTTGCACTTAATTGTTTTAATATATATAATATACATCTTTTTTTTTTTTTTCTTGTACTTTTTTTCTTTGTTCTTGCTTTTAACCGTGTGTTTTAACTTTTTAAAAATTGTTTGTTTTTTATGCTGTTTTATGCTGTTCTTTTTTAAATGCTTTGTCTTTATGTAAAGCACATTGAGTTGCCTTTTGGTATGAAACACGCTATATAAATAAATGCCTTGCCTATAAGGTTCTGGTTGTGGAGAAACTACTGGAATCAATGGTCAGTGGTGAGGTCAGGAGGGAAGAAAGTGTTCAGGAGCCTCTGATGTCTTATGCTGTAATATTTATTGACACTTGGCCAAGGAGAATTAGAGACACTCTCAAAGTACATCAGAAGTGCCTGAGTCGGTCTCACATTCTGCCAGACTCACGCTGATGGATAGACTTTAACCCTCTACAGATAACACCACAAATACTATACGCCCCAAATTAGCCAAAGAGAATGTCTTTACCCATGTTAGTGTTACCATCAGCACATCTAGTCTGGAGACACAGATGTCTGTTTATGTTAAAGAAAAGTCATGGCAACCTATCTATTATGTCTAGGAAGACAACGTTAGGTCTCTTTGACCCTGGCCACCACAGTGTTGAGATAGGCTGGCACCTGCTGTTCCCAATCAAAGCCAGACAACTAATACAGCTGAGGACCTCAAGGCCCACACGTGACCCTGTGTAACCTAAGGATAGAAAATTCCATAATAGTTCTCTTTTTTTGATTTTCATAAACCACTTTTGACAATAAAAACAGAGAGAGAGACATACTGGTTTAAATATACCATTAGCAAAACACCACAATGCTTTGTTTGAAGACAAGCAGCAACTTAAGAAGGGGAAAATTAAACCTGTACAAAGATCATTGCAAATTGCAAAACATTAAATTGTAAAGCCCTTAAAGAAACAGAAAAACACTCATGCACAAACCCCAGATCTCTTTATCTGGTTTCTGACCACTCAGGCAGTGATCCTACAAACATTAGGTAGATTTCCTAAAGCTATCATGATTTTTAACATGCCCTTTAGGATACAGTTTGCTGGATCTGGATCATTACGGCACTAATAGTTATAGGATTCATTTAGGGAACATAAACACTTGCTATGTAATACAAACAATAGAAATAATAAAACTAATAAAACTGATTATATGCAAGTGCAGATTGTGCAGCATGTTAAGTGCAGCTAAAGGGGGGATAAAAAGGATATTCCATTATTAATGTTTAACTGTTTAGCTACAGGTGTTACTTGCACATGTTCTCATCTCTCTCGTTTGCTTAATTGTTTAACATTTGACAAATAGTAATATGTCAGTTTAAGTCGAGCGCTGTCTCATTTCACATGTTACACATTAGCATTAGCAGAAGTCAGTGGGAACAGATTGCTTTGACAGTCAGAGCCTTATTTAGATTGCACACACAAGGGTTTTAATTGTCTCATCCGAGCGTTTCACACAAAGACAAATGTTGTCCTCCCATCTAATGCCATATTTTGATGTCTATGACATATTTATAGATCAGCAGTGGGGGATAAAATTGACAATTGCCTGAAGTTAATCCCCTGAAGAGATTTTTGGTTTTGCAGCGTTGTAACATGTTGCCTCATATGTCACTTTGAGAACTGTGACACTGCAGGTTTCACAGTTAATCTTAAGACTGCACTAATGCTCTTGGATGGCAATTATTTATTTTTTTAATGCAATGCTATTAATTATAACTTATATAACTTAAGGTTCTTTTTATTGATTTAAATTGTAAATATGGTAGATTCAGCCTCATTGATTAATTCACGAGTATATATTATTATATTCAGACCAGTGCATTTCTATGACATATGCTCACATTAATATTACCATACGAGTAAAATCCTTACAATACATCAGTGTTTTTCATTTCTCCACATTCACAATTTTTTTTATTTGTTGTTTATCGTAATGTGCCACCGTTCCCCTCACCACAAAAACTCAAGAGGTCAAGAAAGACATCACCTTTTGAAAGAATGATTACCATTTACCCTTTCTCTGTCTATTCCCACAACAGGCAGAGAAAAAAAAGACTTGAACTCTTTCAAACCCAACTGACATTTTTCACCAAGGGAGACCTTTGATTTCTAATTGCGATATAGATCATAAACGGTGTGTTTTGTGTCGTACTGTAGCTCTTAAAGTGTGAGATGATTTTTTTTTCTTCTGTAATGTCCATATGAAGGCTTTGGGGGATTTGGATGATAGAAATCAGTGACATTTGGAGTCTCCATAACGACTTAAATGTGAGTGAGGATGAAATATGCAACAGGAGGAGATGGAGAGAGAGAGGGAGAGAGGGAGCACAGAGACACATGGTGGCAGCATCCAAGGCTGACCACTCCTCGTTAAGTTTCATCAAATGCCGCAGCAGTGGCGGTGCTGTACTGCAGGGTTGGGCCACAGGGACCATGCATTTATTTCAAAGATGTTCAATTTTCATTACATACTGATGTTTATGTGTTGCTAATGTAAATAAAGATGGTGCAAATCACTTCAGCTATTCGATAATTACTAAATAATAAACACAGAAATGATTAGCAATCATTTTGCGGCATAACTGAGAGTTGCAAGGGTACATAACTGAAATTCCAATATCTATAAAGTGCACAAGCTGTTCCACTGTAGTAATTTTAGATGTCCCTATGTAGTGCGTACATTTTCTACTGATAATTCACACAGTAAAAGACATAGTGACTTCAGAAGAAGATAAAATCACAGAATTTGTGATTAGGGGGATTTCTGATGATGCTAATCCAGGTGTAAAAGCTTTGAAGATACGATCATGTAAAAAAAAATCCACTGCTTAAACCATTAACATTTAATCGTAGCATTATTTTGATTTTTTTGTAGGAAAATAAAACAATCACGGGCAAAGCTAATGGTGCTTTTAGCCCATTCATCTCTAAGGGGGGAGGGTGGTAGCGGCGTATTGTCAACCCATTTTCTGATTTGATGCTTTGTCTGGGGGGCACCACCGTTAAAACATTTTGAAGCTTACTATTAATGACTTTGAAGCTGCTATAATCAGTATTTTGATTTTAACAATGGGCTAAATTAATGTGTTTACAAAAGGAGTTGCTGATAACTGTAACAAATCCACAGAGAATTACAACCTGGCGCTGTACTTCCCCTCAGTTCTACTTCCTTCAGAGAGTTTCAACTTCTTTCTGCCTATCACAATGTTTCCAGGCACAGCAAGCTGTTTTAAGTTAAACTGATGAAGCAGATAACCCTACCGTATGCTACCTGTCCAGCACCAATTAACACACAGACAAATTAACGAACAAGAGACAAAACCACAGAGAATGATTACCCAACTCTGCAGTCCCCCTCACTTCTACTCCCTCAGAGAGTTTCAGCATCTTTCTGCTCATTGTGTTGTTTCCAGCCACAGCAGGGAGCTGCTTTACGTGAACCCATTGTAGAAAACACCCCCGTAAGCTATACCTTCCTAACACCAATTAACAACTAGTTGATGAACAGTTGAGCATTTAGCAGCTCAATATTTGCCTCAGGAGCTGGTGGAGACCAAAAAGAGAGCTAAAAGAGAGCTAAATGTTGGAAACTCAACTCAGAATAAGTGTTGACGTTTCTCTGTGTAAATAGACAACCATTACACTTTTTTCATATCAATTTAAAATATAATTTGAGTTATACCTTGTTTCTGCTGCCCCCAAATGGTAAAATAAAACTAGTTAATGCAGGTTAAAGGACTTAAAATTTGTAGGACGTGGGTTGCAAATAAACATTCACAGCTGCAATCATGAACCTGTTTTATGTGAGTACATCTAATATAATCTGTAGCTTCATCATGATCCATGATGATAAAGATTCATAGAAATGTATAGCACAAATTGCACATCATCAATATTTTAAAGATCCCAAAAATATTTCAAATCATGTTTTCCAGGCTCCCCTGTAGGTTGCACTCTGGATACATACCAATCACATGTTTTACAACTATCTGTACTGCGTATCTATGTTGATTCCATGTGTGTGTGTTTGGTATATCGTGTCATAAGTTCTTAGATTGTTCCTTTTTTATATATTCAATATTTCTGTTTTGTACAGTGCCTGTAAAGTGTTGCTTTGAAATCTCACATGTCCACCCTGATTTCCAATCCTCTTTTATATCTAATGAATGCTCCCGGCTAGAATCCAACCTAACATAACCTTTGTAGCCGTGTTTTCAGTAGTGATTAAAATACTTCACATTCTAAGTGCTTTTCAGTGAGGTGTTTATATTGTTTGTTCTTGCTCCTGTAAATGTGTCACTCTTTTTAGACTCTGTGCATCAAATAATGAAGCTTTCATTAGCTGGAGGCACAAAATAACAGGTACTGAAGTGCTTTCCATGACGAACAACAACACACGAAATAAAGTGGAGGGACGTCAACAGGTACCAGCTTGGACTTTGGAATGTGAGACAACAGATGTAGCTTTATCTGTTAGAAGAGTAAATGCACTCCAGCTACAAGTCACATGTAGGTTGGTACCTGGTCTGAGGAGTTCCCTCACTGTGATTTTAAACATTCATGGCTCTAACTAAAAAACTGCAGCATGGTGTGTTCTGTATGATAGTCATGCATTGGCATCAGAACTGACAGGTACTCTCAATTACACCCTCCATGTGCTGCGGTAAAGTATTCAGCAGCATTGCATTTGCAGCTGGGAAAAAGGAGGATTTGCTTGAATGTTTCCCACATGGTATGAGATGTGTTGTTTGTTGCGATAACCTCCCCAAACCTCCAACTGCTATGTTCCTGATAAATGTAGTTAGTTGTGTGAATTAATTCATCTATGATATAACAGCACTTTTGTAGCTGCTAAATGAAACTATTAGCACTTTCTTATTTCATATCTTGAGAGTGTAAACTGCGCTCACATTTGAATTCCCCTACCTTTATGATGGAAGGCGATGAGAAGGAGCCCATGGATTGAGGAGGAACATGTTAATTGGGTTATCAGCCATGCAGAATGGAGAGAGAGATCAGGCTGCTTCAGCGATGGAGGTGACAAAGAGATTAGAAGCAGGAAAAATGACACTGAATAACTGCACTACAAATGTCAGCTCAAGCCAACCCCAGCTACAATGAGGCCTTGGATTGCTGTCACTTACTGGAAAGGGCTCATTCACACAATAACAGCAACTACAGCACGTTAGTGCCTGCAAAGAGAAGAGAAAGGACTGGAGCTTGAGGAGGAGAGGAGGACAATATTATGTCTCTACACTGAAGCAGTTAACAAGTTACTTTCAGTACATATATTACAGTGATGATTAGTAGTGCTTTTGATTGCAACTCTGGTGCTGGTTAGCAGGGTGGTGGGTGGTTGTCATTACCATCCATCATCCAGAATTAGATTTCTACTTGGTGTCATACCCGCCCATTACATCCAGTTATTATGGTTTACTGAATTTTGCTGCAAGAAATTAATAAAAAAAAAAAAAGTGAAGGAAATGTTTGTACATGTTGCCCTAAAGTTTGCCCTTCTTTATTAATATGTGATGCCGCCCTTACATAACCTACATTGTACGTGACTATATGTGCTCTGCCAGTGTGCCAATTATTGTATTCAAATATATTCAATGTGCAGGATGAATATACGATAAGAACTGTACAATAATATTCATTTTTCGCCTTTTAGACACAGTATAGTGGAGTTATTTGCATATCATCTATGACACATACTGGTGTTGATTCAAATTTTTTAAGCAAAATTGATTGTTTAAATTAACAGTACATTTATTTCGATTTTATTTGTAGCAGCTCTCATTTTTTTCCCTTTTCCTACATTATCTCATGGACCTATATGTACCAGAAGAGGTCCATGGGACACCTATCACCCTAACATTTTGCACCTATAATTATCAGATAATTACCCAGCAAATAATGATACAGTGCAACTTTCCTGTAAAATATAGTGCTCATGGCTAAATACTATAGTGGCCTGGCTCTAGGAGTGAAGGTCTTTTCATTGGTTGGTCAATCACTTTGGTCCAGACGGACATATTATAAAACATTCCTATCAGTCTCATGCTGTACTTTGTGTTCATGCACAAAGCATGTTGGCATTGTTGTTCTGATCATGTTAGCATTTTGATGTTAGCATTTAGTTCCAGGCATTTTTGTGTTCGGCTTGCAGCGATAGACCATTTATCTATTTATTCATTTTTATTTATTTATTGGTTTGTTCATTTTGAACACAAAGTTTTGAATGCTCTTTGGTCAAGGTCAAGAGATAGTGATGCATAACCTGTGTAGCTGGCTTGGGGTTATATTACAGACCGTGGCCAAGAACTGGGCCATTGAACTAAATGTTTAATTGCCTTAACATCATATATTCAGAATGACATTAATACAACTATTCTGATTAATTGATTCTGATTTCAAAGAATTTAATAGATTTTGACCTTCTTCTAAAGTTTTCTAAACACTGAAGCCAGATGTAGTTCATCAGAATTATAAACAGATACAATAAGTTTCATTGTAACTTGTCTTGGAATGCCAAAATTAATCCTTAAAGGTGGACTGTTGTTTACATAAACACACGCATGCATGCAAACAATGTGTTTCTGTTGATGTCATTCCCCACATATGAAGGTATATGTAGTTAAGAAAATTACACATAAAGTAGAGTTCAATACTATGCATGGCCATGGTCTGTAATATAACCCCAAGCCAGCTCTGCAGGTTGTGCATCATTATTTCTTGATCTTGTGTTTTGTATCCATCATAACTGTAATGCACATTCAAAATTGTGCTCTTAATGAACAAACCAAACCTAAAAGGTCTGCTTTGAAGACATGGATGCCACTACCCTAACAAGAAATTCTAGTTAACCTTCAATGACAGCAGCTTTGTGAGCCAATACTTAGTTCCAAGCACTGCTGTGTCTAAATGCTAACATCAAAATGCTAACAGGTTCAGAATACTTTCTCAAGTGATACAGTAGTTAAACTTTATTGACCTTGGCCAGGTATCTGCGTGTAAAAAAATTACAGAATAACCAGTCTTCTATATAGATGAAGAATCTTGGACACAGTCCACTAACAGCTGTTTGAAGTTTACAACAGAAGTATTTCAGCTTTTACAAGGCAGGGAAAAGAAATGGGAGTCTCAAAGGACTGTAAAGCTACACAGAATGTTTCACTTCAAACCATTAAAGACCTTGTTGGAAACAGTTAGGACACCTAATCTTAATTTTAAAAATAATAATAATAATTTCTTTGTAATTTCTTTAAAAAAATGATTCTTCTAACAAAATTGTCTGACATTTTCTCATTTCAGTGAAAGAATGACTTCTTTAAAACTCTGCAACCAGTCACAAGAGAATGATATCATTAACAACTCTCATCTTGTACCTGCCCAGTTGACAGCATGACTATCGCTGCATAGTCAGAGCCAGGCTGCGAACACTATGAACATTTTGGTGATGAATAACTTCTGGTTTTCACACCCTGTAAATGCATAGGCTACAGTCACACTGTAACAAGTGAAATGAAACACTCATAAATATGTCACAGAGGTGCACAGCATCAACAGATTTAACAAGTGCAACTTCATAATTTCTGTACATAAACATTTGATTAGTTGCTGCAGTCTTGAGTTTCAGACCATTTTTTAATAACAAGCGTAGGCCTTTCCTTTTTCTGTAATCAACATGTAAAAGATGTAAAACACCTCAGGTCTTAATGCCTGCAAATATTCATGCTGTTGAAGGAAGACACAAGCTTAATTTCCAGCACCTATTTTCCCATAACTAAACCTCTCACCTCGATCAGAACGAATGTATGTATTTGTACAATCATCCACAAAGTATTACATAAAATACAAGACATCTGTGTAGGATGTCTTGTTGTACTCTAGTCCAACACTAAACAGTGTTAAGGCACTGTTAGACATGTTTTAGACTTTACCCTTCTCTAATTGGCATCGGGCAGGCAGTCTGGTGTAGCTGGGTATGTCAGAACACATCTAGTCTGTTTTGGTGGCTGTGTGATAGTGACGTCCACTCTGGTGCACCTCAACAGATCCACAGCTTTTCTCTGAGACAGGCAGAGTGTAGGGTGGTTGGCAGTTTGCCCTTGGCTGATGAGGTGTCATCAGGAGATTTTGTGTGAGGTTGTGCACCTGGAATTGTGGATGTGGACATGTACGGCACCTGTTTGTGGGGCATTTATCTAAGAGTAAGATTTGCTGAATTTATTTTATTACATAATAATGATATAAATTTGAATAAATAAAAGGAATAAAAAGCTAATACTAATTAATTAATAGCCTACTAATTACACTAAATCAAGCTCTTGTGGGAGACAGTTACTGCCTTTTAGTCTGACTGTCATAAGGTGGGAAGGTCTTTTCAATGACTGACCTGGTGTGGGGAGTTAATTGCATTCTCTATGCAACAGACCATTTTCACAGCGGACATTTTGACAGGTCATAGCAGGGGTAACTATGGACATTAAGAATGGCTGCTATCCATTTTATCCAAGGCCTTGTTCATGTGCATGCTGGCTCAGTGGGTCTCACATGTGGAACAAAGCCATCATAATTGTTATTAGTACCACCTGTGCTTTCTCTGCTATATGACCAAGCGGCAACCTCTGTGCCTGTGAAGTGAAGCAAATGCGTAAGTGTAAAAAAAAAACATTCTTTATACGCTCTATGGAAAAAATAGTCAAAATGTCTGCTCTGTAAAAAGTCCATGCTGGTGTTCAGTAACAAACTGGATTACAGATCTCTGTTCCTGACCTCTAAAAAGCTCCTGGAAAGGAGAGCCACAGTGTTGTCTGCTGTAAGTTTAGCCAATCCAAGTTGGTAGCATTCTTTTTCTCAGATATTCTTCTTGCATAATTTCTGTTCAGAATTTCACCAAAAAAGCATGGAATGTGCTTACATGTCAGTTAGCTAACCGGCTACGTAAAGTTTCCAAAGGCTAACCCTAACCCCCAAATTCCGTGTGTGCCGCGGCCCCCGGAGCTGTGCGCGGCATTCTAGTCAATGCTCCAAACCCCACCGGCGGTGCTTGCCGGAAGTCAGAAACGGTATAGAGAATCTGGTCAGTTTTAAAAATAAAATGCCTTGTGCAAACCGCCAGTCATAAAAACATCCAAAAGCCAAACAAATTAAATAAACAGCATACTGTTCCACTCTGTCAATAACCTTCAGATATGACACACTGTTGCATTTTTAATACATGCAGCTGATAATTCATAAAGAAAATAAACAAAACAAAAAAAGGTAGAAAATTGCCTTTTTTTTTTTTACGATATTTTTTGGCCTTTTTCAAGCTTTTATTGTATAGAGACAGCTGAATGTGGGGAGAGGGAGATGGGGAATGACATGCAGCAAAGGGCCGCAGGTCGGATTTGAACCCTGGGCCGCTGCGGAAAGGACTGAGCCTTTGTACATGGGGCGGTTGCTCTACCAACTGAGCTAAACAACACCCCAGAATACAGCCTTAAACCTAACATGGTCTTCTTGGTTCCTCAAACAACCTGTCCCAATGTGAGATTGTGCCTCATGTGATCCAGTACTGTGGAGAGACAAGCATCAAATCAGACAAGAGCTTTGCAGCAGGGTAGAATATATATGAAATAAATGTTCCAAGATGTCATCAAAAGAAGCTCGATGGTACAGAATAATACTGTGTCTGAAACTGTTTTTCATCTCTCATGCATTTATTTTCATTCATGGGGAAGAAAAAAATAACATGATTGATTTATTAGCATCTTCTTATATGAAAGATGTATCATGGGAAATATATACATATATTGTGTGCATTTGTTATTGTTACCTCTACTTAAATGGCAGCACAGGAAGAAATACTTACAATCACATGTAGGCCTATGAATGCAAAGGTGGATGCATTGAAATGGATGGATCTGTGAGCAGCGTTGTGAGTTGTCAAGGTCATTTGTCACGTTCCTTATCCTACTTGTCAAATCTGCTGAACTTGCTGTTTGCTTTTCAAATGGAGCTGATGCTGTTTTTCATGTTGGGAAATGCAAAGGCTGAACGAACCAGGCATTTTTATTCTTAGTCTTTATGCAAATGCACATGTTCAATCTGTAGTTTTTGGGCTGCATTAGGCCATTTTGGAAAGATATTAAAATGCTATGAGAGTTTGGATTTCCCCCACAAACCAAACAAGTCCAACAAATAATGACAAAAATAATGTCAGATTTTGTTTTTTTACAAATCCGAGAGCAGCAGGAGTTTTGCTGTAATCAGTGTCAGTACACTGCGTCTTCATCCACATTCTGTACATCGCCCAAGGCTGGAAGCATTAAATGACTGTTGTTACAAAAGAGACACAAGTATGGGTTTGGGTAATTTCAAGTTGGTCCAAAATCACATCAGCAGGGGGTCCCATCTTTCTTTAATGGATCACTGTGATTTTACATTGAAACAAGCCTGTGCAGACACTGTGGCTTTTAAGTTTTCCCAGACTAGATGAATCTAGTTCTTGTGAACATGCATTCATAATGTCATTTCTGTAATCTGTCTAATGGTTGTTTTGCATGCAATAACCATAATTAAAGATATATTTAACAGCTCAAACAACGACTATATTTTTAATTTCAAGAAATAATTTCTAACAAATCAACTAATGATTATTCTCTGCTGCACCACTGAATGGCATTTATTTTGCCATCCTGTAAATCTTTGTTTTATTATTATTCATTGAATGCCACTCTCTCCATTTAAAGGGTGTAAGGTGCTATCTTTTAATAGAATATGCTTTCAGTGAGATATATTTTGCATTTTACATTGCACAACCAATGTTCTGCTCCTTGACCATTTCATTTCAAAGCTAAAATAATTGAACAAATGTAATTTTACAATATCAATGAAAAAAAAATCCATATTCAGTTTGAATATGAATTTCATTTATACAAAAGGAACACATGTTCAATCAAACACGAAAAAGACAAAGGTTGTTAGATGAAAACACAACCATTCAGAATTTTTTTTTTCAAAAAGCTGTGTCAAAGTGCATTTGTTATTTCTTTAACCCCGCTTCAGACAGCTGGATGTTCAGATGCCGGAACAGATCATACACAATCAATGTCTATCCTGCAGGGAGTGAGAGGGTGCAAGGTCAGTCAACAAAGTAAACATCCCCTGTTCTCTCTGCAACGGGTGTTGAGACTATTATGTGTGGAAACTCCCTTTGGATGTGTCCTGCTGTCCAAGACTCGTTGCCCTCTGGCCCTCATTTGAAAGAGGGATGTGACCTTCAGACTGGGCACTGAACACCACGGAACTGAGTCTCATACGTTTATATTATTCAACACAGTGCCAAGACAGAAAATGGTTCTTCATAATAATAAAACATGCAGTATAAATGAATAAAACATGGATCTGTGTGTTTGTGTATGTATACAGTATGCATATACTTTTAATCACGTGAAGACAACAGCACTGCTCACACAGTAACTTATTTGGGACAACGATCAACAATGGATTAACTAACTGCTACGCTAGTGGTAACTGTTTGAGATAATACTTAATTACAGACATGACTGAACTCACCGCTGACGGGATGATTTTAAAGAAAAAAGAAAAATGGTATTTATTTATAGCACACACCGACTAGCCAGAGTCTGAATGAAACTAATTGACCCCATTTAACCCATTTATGTGCTGGGGGCCATTGGGATTTGCTAGATTTTTACTAGAGTTTTTGTTACCTGGGTTACACTTGACTGACAGAGTAATCATCCAGTCATGACAATGCCTATTCCAGCGTGTGCTAGCATACTAGCAAACTGCGACTCGGATCAACTTGAGTCTAAATCACAGTAACTCCAGTCCAGATTTCAATTAAATACAATTATTCCATCATAACTCAACTTAAAGCAGTTATGATAGATTCCAAATGGCAACCCAGAGTCACAGCAATTAATTAGTATTAAAATAAGTATGAAATGTTGATATGTATGCTCAGGTCACTTATTGCTTTACCAACAATTTGTTTACAATATACAGAAATACTTTATATTAGAGATTTTATGTTGTTTTATACACACACACACACACACACACACACACACACACACAATAGGCTATACATATATTTAGATATGTGTATGTGCATTATAGGTGTATATTAATTTATTTTGTTTATGTTTATTGTTTTTTACTATTTCCATTTTTCTGTCAATTGTTCATGGATGTTTGCGTAACATTGAGAGCATTGTAAAACTAGAGTTAAATTCCTCGTGTCTGCCTTGGTCAATAAAGCTGATTTTGATATGAGATATGAGGATTTAATAGCGTGACACAGAGGTAGTGTGTTTATTTTGAAATATGTTTGGGTCACCAATGGATCCACGGTAACTGTGATTTCCACATACAGTAATGTGTGTGAGCCATAATAAGACAATGAAGAGCAAAAAATTACACTGAAGATAGAGTAAGGTTAGAATTAGGTAATAAGTTTTAAGGTTTAGTGTTAAGCATGTATTTGTGATAATTAAGAATATGGTTTGGGGCTAAGGAATGCAATATCTTTTGTCTGTGTGCATGCTTGTGTCTTTGCTTTAAGCTGAAATGAATGTCAATAATAAAACCCAGGATTACATTCAATATTTTTATGTTGACTTTTTTCTGTGCTTCCTGCACATGCATACTGTGACTGTTGAGGAGAACAGTAGCAAAACCAAAGTGCAAAATGAACCAGAGGATGAATCAAGTTTTAACAGTGTATTGACACAAAGGGAAGGTGTATATCCCGTTATGGGGTTTCACTGGGGTGGCAGGGAGGTTTTTTCCAGGAGCAAATAGAGATCACAATTAGGAAAGGATCACACAAGAACAAATTCTTTTGATAAACGAGTGTAGAGTTGGCCACAGCATTACCACGATGGAGACTGAACAATCTGGTGGCGTCTTTTTTGCAGTGAAGGTTGATTGGTAGATTAGGCATAGGTGTTGAGACAGCCAACATATATTTACACACAGAGAGACAGACAAGACCGACAGAGAAGGGGAAGGGAAACAACAGGAAGACACTGGGCATGAAGGCGGCCAACAGCCTTCACTAGACAATTGTATGTTATAGTTAGAAAAGGATTGTGGTTATTGCAAATGAACTCTAATAGTCTAATAGTCTCTAGTTAATAAATGGTTAGGAATCTAAAACATTTGGTAAAGATGGTGGTTAGTGTTAACTAATAGATGAACATTAACTGTAGGTCTGTGTTGGGATGTGAACATGAAAGTCAGATGTGTTACCGGCTCATCCACCACCCCTTATTTACCATATTGTAGTCCAATATGAATAGAATTCCCAGAGATCCTTAGCTGGTCTGCCTGAGTGTGTTTGATTCTGTCATTCAAGTACTCTTGAATTCAATTAAAATTATTTAATGCAAATTAAACAGCACCAACTGTCTCTGGATTTGCCCTCTTAATATAGTATTAATCATTTTATAAGGAGGTGGAGGAGGAGGACGGGGAGGAGGAGGAAGGTGTCACTTCTTTTGAAATCATATAAACCTCTTCAGTGAGTCATACACACAGTTTACCAGCAGTAAGTCTGTCAGACAGTTGCTGTTTATCTTGTGCCGTGTTGTGTATGCCACACACAGCTCTGTATGGACTGTGTTTGTGTGTATAATATCTATCAGCTCTACTGAGGCAAGTTGTTTTATGTCTTCTGACTTTAGCAAATAAAATATTTCTGAATCTGAAAGAGAGGAAAAAGGGGGGAGACATCGCAGACAGAAAGATCTAATCTAGATGGCTGACAGGCAGAGCAATCAACCTTCCAAATCATTCAGGATGATGGGCGGCTAATTTTCTTTTTACATGACCAATGATTAATCCCCTAGTATTTATATTTATATTTTCTAACAGCCTTGCAGCATTCATGCTGATGTTGATGGTCTGACTAACAGTGGCACTTATTTAAATTAGCCTTGATGTCCCACATCGACATCAGGATCAAAAATAGATGCTCAGGGAATCTGCAGAGCCAATCCAACAAGCTCATACACGAGAAAACTGACTGAGAAGAGTTACGTTTGCTGCCACTCCAAAGTCACTGCTGGGTATTTTTATTGGCAAAGGCACGAGCATGAAGGCAATTATACAGAGCCTGTGGGGTGAACGCTTGGTGTGACCCTGGCTCACATCTGAACAAGGTGTTTGTTTAGATTAAACTTCCCTCCTCCTTTAACTTAAGAATATTCTTGGCTGACACAATCAAAGCATTTTTGTGAACCAACTGTTGGGGTGTTGTGAAGACTTTCTGCACAGACCTAGAAAATTAGGTTCTGAAACATGACGTCAGGAAGTCCATCTCCATTAAATCTACAATAACTGATTTTTTTGGCCACTTGAAATGAAACAAATTACTTCCTAAATTAGTGTTTACTGGGCAACATTATCTCTGCTTTGGAGTTGTGTTTGAGTACAGCGTTAACTCTCTTTTAGCTCTGTTTTTGCTAGATACTCATCTCCTCAGTGGCTTTTTAGCAGCTAAATGCTCCTCTATGTTTACCAGTTAGTCTGTAACTGTCTCTGTCTGCTGTTTGGTGCTGAGAAGGTAGTGTACAAAGGGCTTTTAGAGCTGTGTCAGTGAAAGCAGCTGCCTGCTGTGACTGAAAATGATGCCACGAGAGAGGTGAGAGGAAACCAAAATAGTAAAGTTGTGTGCTGGACTGCTAAACAATTAGCTGAAACGTGGAAGAACTGAGCTTCCAAATGGCTATTTATATACCATTGTGAATTCAATGTGGCTTAAATCTCTGTTTGTGTCTAAGAATACTATATATAATAATACTAACTCCAGCAAATGAAGGTAACATACATTAAATAATGTCAAGTTAAGATTTATTTCTATTTTTTTCTTTTTTTATCACACAAATGTGTCTAAAAAGAGACACAGGAAAAAAAGCACTGCATAGAAGCACTAGCAAAGTGCAAAATCAGCAGTTTGAGGCTATTATACCGTATGCTACAGTTTACACAAATGAATACCAAAAACAATATCTTGCACATGACGGTGGGACGAGTGCCATAACTCCTTGTTAGAAATGCGATAGCAGTGTTAATCTGATTTACATTGAAATGACACACTGCAAAGGTTAAAGTTACCTTCGAATGAGTCAGAAACATCTGTGAGATTCAGATCCACTGTTTGATTTGGGTATGAACATCTGCACACGTTCTGCTAGCAGGTTTACAGGTGAAAAGTACCTGTGTTGTCTCCACTTTGATTGTCAGGATGTCACCCACTTGATAGTATTCTTATATAATAGCAAAACAAAAAATAAATCATGGATAACAGCACAGTAGCCAGTTACACGACAACAGCAGTAGGTGAGAGAACAACAGAGAACAAAGGACAAGTGTCTGTGCCTTGTCCTGTGTTATGTCTTCAAATTAAGTTGCCAAGGCGGCTTGCAGCAGCATACATGCAAATGTGTCTCACTGGAAATATCCCAGTCCCTAAAGTGAGAAAAACAAACAAACAAAAAAAAAAAAGCATTTGAACATCTATGATAGAATTATGCAAACTCATGTTCTCAGGAATGTCAGAACCAGAACAGCTTGAACACATCTCTACATTTTTTTGTGTAACTGAAGCTTCATTGTACTTCCTGCTCCGGACCAAAATATTGTCAGCGAATGTGAGATGAACATGCATTTTGCTTACTGTTGCAAAGCGTCGGGTGTCTACTGTAATATTTACTGTAATATTTGAAATTGCGGATAAAAGTCTCAGTGATGTGGCACACCAGCAGGATTCAGCAGCGCAGTAAGTTCAGCGCCTGTTCAATTTTCAAAAAAAAAAAAATGAAGCCCGGAGTGAAGATTTTAAAAGCATGGAAGGAGTGAAGGGTAAGTAAAAAGACATTGTGGTCTGGTTTGATCCCCCTTCTGTTGCTATAATCTGTCTGGTTTAATGCACAGCCTTCCAGAGAGACAGAGACGGCATGTGCAGTTATAGAACACTGTGACTTTTTCCAACCTCTTCTGATGCCTTCTGTCCTGCACAGGAGGAGGAAATATTACCTGTGACTAAAATATTTGGCAATAAACACATTTGTAGAAGTGGAGTTTTGCACACACACACACACACACACACATGCACTACACTGAACTTTGTGCATTTTGCTGACACTGTCATTCACAGGAAGTTACACAAACGTACAGTCATATGTTACAGAATCTTTGACAAGTTGTCAACTCTGTGCAGTCTCTCAACAAGCAGCCTTCTCAGTACCTTGACTTGTAACCTCATTTCCTCTCTTTTCACTCTCAAGCTGCACATCCTCTCATTTCATACTGTATGTGTTACAGAGATGATCTACAATTCAGAGTGAGACAGATGCGTTGCCGCGTCTTGTGAGATGATTGAATCACACAGCAGATAGTTTTTAAAAAGGTGTGTCTCAACTCTGATCACAGCCCACTTAGTTACTCCACCCAGTATATCACCTTGCAATGATAATTAGTTGTGAAGTATTTCATTCTCCATTACAAAGACAAATGCCCTCTTGTAATTACCGCACATATTAAAATAACAAAGTTAATTAGCTAAGGCCGGGTTGGAAGAATTGCTAGTTAGAGGAGTAAATTACATACATTTACAATAAATTGCTGCTGCTTCAGAGGTGATGAATAAAATGATTATCCATTTTAGTTAAAAAAAAAAAAAAAAAAAAAAAAAGTTCCTAATTCGGAGGGAGGGAAGATGTCGCTGCAGTTTTTGGGTGACCCAGTATTCATATAATGAATGCTCAGAAAAACAATTTTGATGTGAATAAAATTTAGATTGAGCCAAGTCTTGTAATATGGGGATCATCATTGGTGTCACTAAGATGCCGCACAATTCTCTGCTCCCTGTTGATGAAAATCTCGGAGAAGAAAAACAATATCAAGCAGCTCATTGCGGAGATGATAATTGTTGTTCCTAACAGAATGGACGGCGTGTGGGTGTGTGATTAACCAGCTTGGCTTGAGAGCTAACACGAGGGCCAGTTTTAACTCACAAACAACATTTACATATACGGTTTATAGAACTATACCAGGCACCTTAGATCTGTTACCTACAGAACATTATAACAGCGCTGGCTCTGTATGCTACAGACATCGGCTCAAACAAGTAGAGCAAATAACCTGAAGCATCCTTTGTGTGTGGAGGTGATTAACAAAAACAAACCCATACGATGTGACAACAGCAGGCTAATGTTACACTGAATGAAATAATATTCAGGTGAAATAAATGAGAAGTTGATCACACTCATTAAAGGACCCTTGCTGTTTGACTATTTCACTTCGAATTGATAGAGAATGAAACACAGAGCAAGCACAATAGCTGTTTCTGTTATGAGGAAACAGCTTCAAACCATGTTGGATATTTAAGTTTATTGGAATTGTTACCTGCTGCCACCAACATCATCATTGTAGTGGTAATAATTATTACATAATTACGGGAAAGGATTACAGGATTACAAAGGAAATTGGTGCAGGCAGTGAAAGAGACATCTTCCATTTCCCATGTGAATTGCATCCAAACATCAGTGCATTTATATTTTACAAACAGGATACATTAAGTATTTCATTCTGATCGTTTTTGAGTGTAAAACTGGTTACTTTTCAATTTACTGTAAACTTGACTAGTAGCAAGGTGCTCTAGCCCCTGTCGTTGTGTGTGTCCTCATTTCAAAGGTTATGAAAACAATAAAATCTGAACTGAACAATATGAAACATGCTTCTCAGGGCTGCATAAGACAAACCTGCAGTCATTTGGAGACACGCACTTGGCTTGCTTGAGTGTTAAGATTTGGCTCCTCTGCCAGCCTCTTTGATCTTACCCATAACACCCTTCTCTGCGTAGGTTCGCAAAGACATTTATGTGCATCTTCGAGAGAGGCTTAAGACAGAAGAAGGACATCACAGAGAATTTCCCTTTTTGTACCATGCTTTCCAGAATTCACATCACAGATAGAGTACTTCTGACTAACTGGAAATATCTAAAAGAACTCCCTTAACGGGATCTGTCAATGTTGTTGAATGTAGATAAAAATCAGCCTTGGACAAATACTGTATTGACTATTCTATTGTCTTACTAAGTATGCTCTTTATTAACTATGGTTTTAATAAGTCATCCCTCCTCCTCCAACTCCTCCGCACAGCTCTCTTTACCGTAAGTGCTTCTTTGTAGTCTTGAGATGGGATGGTCTTGAATTTGAACTCCACAGCTGAATATTTTCTCTCTTCCTGGAAAGGATGTGGCTTGCTTCCCACCTCCTGTAGGAGTGTTGAGAGATGCACAGGGAGAGCCAGGTGAGACTGGAGAGCCATCTGGAGGTAGCGCTTGGTTTCATAGTGTGAAGACTCTGCTGGACATTAATGACGGCATTGTCTGGAGCCATAATGAGCCGCGGGTCCAGCTACTTTCAAATGTCTTTGGCACAGTCGCCCTTGTAGGTGTAAACAGATGGAAATAGGGGCATGAACATGTTTTGAGAGAAAACCTCACAGACAGAAAAAAAGTATTAATGCATTATGTGTATCCTTCCCGAACTAAACATGTGGTCTACAGCAGTAAGCTTGTTATCAACACACACATGCATTATTCTGGGCACAAACACAGTGCAGAGTCTCTCACTGTTGGTGGTAAAGTAGATTTTATAACCAGTGGACTGGTTAAGCACAAAAATAGTTTACTTGTATGTGTGACTGAGATCAAAACACAGTTAATTCTTGCTCTCTTTCATAGAGCTTTTATGTATCAAAAGTTTTGAGACTAATGTTAAAGCCTTCTTACTTGTTTTCTTTAAAAAAATAAAAAAAAGCATTATAAAATGTCTCTACAATGCTCCCAAAAAAACTCTCCTCCAAATAAGAGTTCTTAGGGAAAAGTGATCTTCTCAGCCCCCACAGTTGCTATGCAACCACAGAAAAAACCCAGTTGAAGCATTGCATTTGTGTTATGTTTCAGCACCCACTGTGTTGAGTTTTTAAACATGCTCAGCATTGTTAGAAAGTTGCAAGAGTGAATTCTCTACATTGAAAAAGAAATACACAAGTAGAGAGAGAGGCTCCCAGTGTCAAAATAACAAGAATGTTTTTATTCCTTTCACCTTTTTGATTTTTACTTATTATTATTTCAATCTGTTTTTTTTTTTTTTCTGACATCTTTGTTCCAAATACTTGAAGGGGCCACAAAGGACAAATGCTGACACCAGTTCTAACAGTCAATCCGCCCACCAACCACCAGTGAGAGTAATAAGAAATGGTAGCAACCCTTTAAACATTGTGTTGGACAGTGTCTTTTGTCCTTTTTTTGGCCTTTATTGGAGAGGGCAATTATAGAGACACAGGAAAAGTGTTTGGAGAGAGGGGTTGACATGCAGCAAAGGGCTGCAAGCTGAAACTGCAGGCCGCTGCTCTAAGGTCTCGGCCTTTTGTGTATGGGTCCCCTCACCACACCCACCTTCAATTACAAGTCCCACAAGAAGTCACCAGGGGCCTCCAATTTTTATTACTCCCAACAATGTGAAAGTTTTGCACAGAACATACAACACACTGACAAATTTTGACATTTTGAAATCCTCATGGGTAATGAGGCTTAAAATTCATCCTGTTCATCCTGAGAAAATGATGCATGTAAAGCTTAAATTCTCCATAGTGAGTCTTTTAGCCAAAGCTTGTGTGGAGCTGCGGTTTTGTTGTGAATGTCATTTAAAGAAGTTTTTGGTTAAGTGTTCATTTTGGGGTCTAATCCAATTCCTTGTTGGAAAGCAGGAAAACCTTTTAGTTCCACTATTGTATTGACTGTGAGCAGAAATGTCTTCTGTGGATTAGACTGGGGGATAGTTGGGGACTAAACAATCATTCTTTATCCCTCATTTACATGACAATAACAAACTACTCTTGATTTGGCTGCAGTTCAAACACAGTTGGCTTTATTCTGCAACACAGCAATCAGTATTTACTATAGGAGAAAAACATGGATTTAAAAAAAAAATTGATACAACAATGCTACATGACATTTTAACTGCTTGGCAGTTAAATAATGGAAACACATGATCTCCAACATTCACTGCAGGTCTAAAACTATCAATATTGAATCTCCTACATCAGCAGCAGAGGTGTCCTCTGTTATGCTGACTGACACCTACAGAGACAGGAGAAGGTTTGACTGCGTCTATTATATATAACAATGCTCAAAGTGTAACACTAGTGAGCAGCCTCGCTTTTGATGGACTTGCTCTGCTTTCCCACCTATCAGGAGTTCAAGCTGGAGGAAAGTATTAGGTTTCAGACTAAAGTGGCAGCCTTGGTGTCTGGCCATGCAGGGAAGTTAGTAAAATTCACTCCCGCGACCCTGCAGAATAGTTGGACGCTGGAAGTTTGATGTGGTGACTTAGTGGCTACTTGCGCCTTCTTTCAATAACCAGACATTAAGTTAATATATTCTATTCAAGGAAACTTACTCATGCCATTCGCGCCTAAAAATTCTGCGTCACATCTGTCAAAGCAGCAGTATGTGGAATATTTTTTTATTATATGATATGATGCAGCTAATATATTTTCTTCCATGTTGGACTCCATAACATTCAGCAATGCCAGGACATCTTGTGAATCACAGAGCAAATTTACTTTGCATCTATTGATTGCAGTGATTCCATTTAAAAGAATTGATTTTGGTCTTAAAATTTACCAGTGTAGCTGAATCTTTAGGATGTCTCAGGCCTTTGCCATCAATTGTAAAAGAACAATGTGTGCTGTGCAAATCAGCGCCCAGCTGGACAGGGTTAGCATAACTCTTTGTCCCTGACGGGTTCCTGCAATGGAAGAGGTGTGGGATTATTGTTCGATGACAGTGACTTCCTCATCTCCACTGGCTTCAGAGAGAGATAAGTGGAGTGTCTCTTTCCCTATTGCATTGACCCTTTTCACCAGGACCTTCGTGTGACTCCCTCCTGTGTGTGAGGAAGACGACAGGTGGCCCCACAGAGCTTTAAACTCCTAACCCCACTATGCACCCACTTTCAGAGCGTCACTTTGTATGGCTAGAGGTCTGTGCTCCTCTTTCCCCTTGGCCAGACAGGACACAGAGGAGAGGATATGCACTCAAATTCAGCTGTCAACCCCCCTCCCTCGTAGGTTGTCCTCCACACGGCTGTACCCAACCATGCTTGGATGGAGGCACTGGAGGAAATAGCCCTCTCGCCTGAGAAAGAAAGCATCACAGAGATTGCTCCCCAGGAGGTGCACATGGGATTTTATTCCCTGTTCTTCCTGTTCTCCAAGAAATCAGTGGGCATTGTCGTGTCGTGTGCTTGTATATTGTCAAACTATGCGTTGTGAGGCTTGCATAACCGAACAGAGGCGTGTCTGACTGCGCTAAAAAACAAAATGTAACAAATATTTCAACTTGAGAAAAAGCAGGAGCTGTCTGGAGAGATATTTTTTGTTCTTTAACAGTAAATAAATGTCCTTGAAACTAGATGACACGACATACAGTAAATAAGATGAAAACCTACAGAAAATTCATAGTTCCATTTGGCTCTTAGGCACAGATGAGTGATTGGAGAGCCGGTGCCTGAGATGGGTGATGCTCACATGTTTAATAACCTTTTTTTTCCACTACACTTATTGTGTATTCGGATCCAGCTATGAGTACTGCGCATTCCTCATGGCCTTCACCTCTGGTTACAACTAACAGCAAAATCTATTAGAGGGTAGAGCATGTATGTATGAAAATTTAAAGGGCGTGCAACTGCCTGATTGGGCATTCAGGGCATGCATCTTTCTCAGGTTGCTGAGCAGGGCCTTATTATTGATGTCTCTTCCTGAGTGATGCACATACTGATAAACTGAAGGTAATTTCTGTTTCCTGATTATTAGTAGTTTTCAATATTTTTAAATTTCATTTTGGCTGAAATGATCCTGACTCCAGAAATGTGTTCTTGGTTTAAGTAAAACTTTGTGAAATAGACGAGGGGAAAAGATCAGAATGTGGACATGTCATGTTTATTTTTTAGGATTTTTTTTTTCTTTAATGCCCCCTTATATTGGCACACACAGGCAGCTGGACACAATTAGGTGATCTTCAATTAATCCGTCAATCAAATCAAGTTTACACCATATTCAGGATTCACTTCTCCCATCAGTCCAAGGTGAAAGGTTTCATTATGCCATTACTTTCTGAAAAGCCTTCATATGTTCAGCAATTTAAATCTAACAGGCTTAATAAGGGAAACCAAAGACCACACACTCTGGAAACTGACAGACTAATGTACGATCCCAAAGCTTTTGGTCCTGAAACCGTAATTAATTGAAAATAATTATTGCTTTCAGAGACTGAATTACATTAGAAAATGGCTTCAGAACTGTCTAAATGACTTGGCGAGAACTTGGAATATTCTCGCGTTGGAATATTTTTTAAATGACTATTTTACAGATGGGATAAAACTTGAAACTTGAAACCCAATTATTCATTCATGCTTAGAAATGAGTTACATAACAACTACGTGGAACATTCATGAATAATGATAAATGTCTGACCTCAAATACAAATAGAATGCAAATTTAAAGTGACACTTTAAATGTCTCAAACTCTATTGCAAGGTGATTTTTACACTGAGCAGACGATACATTCTTAAAAACGGTTTTGTGACTCATCTCTCCTTTGTTATATTACTAACATGTGATCTAAGGCAAAAGTAATATTAGTCACATCTGTTGTGTTCTCTGAGACTGTAAGGGAGTGCAAAACATGCACATTTATTAAATAAGAAAAAGAGCTAAGGTTAAAGCCAAACAACAGAAAACATAATGTACAACCAGTGTTCTGTAATAAATAGTTGTAAAAACAGCTTGTGTCTGAGTGAACAGCTATAAAAATAGCAGTGGGTTAAATAAGATTAAATGAGAGTCAGAATAATACAAAGGAATAAAAAATACATCTCTGAAAATGTATGCAGGGCAAATCCCAGAAGGCTCACCATACATGGTAAATAATAATAATGCAGAATCTTCATTCTCAGATGAGCACATGCATGTAATTGCATGACATGTACAAAAGTCCTTGCTGAAAAGTTAATTAGTAACAGGGATACAGTACATTGGCCCTTCCATGTATTAGTAAACAAAAATTAAAATTGCATGTCTGTGCTTCCTACACAGCAAAATCAGCATACAAATTAACACTGTCAGAGTTGATTTCAACACTTTTAAAATGTCTATATGCGTCCACGCCACAAGTGTTAATTTAACTCTTTTTGGAGTGTTGGTACCTTAACACTAATTTGGTGTAATTTTTCACTCTTTTTGGATTTAAATTTAACACTTATTAACAACAACCAATGTTAGTTTTTTCTCAACACTGTTAAAGACATTAACTCTCTTAGAGGATCATTTGTTGACTATACAAGTGTTAGCCCCATAACACTTAAAAGGTGTAAATACAGCTCCTCCTGGAAATGATATTAAAATTAAAGTTTGCTGAAATAAAGGTGGACATATTTTGTGTTTTACAATTAAACATTTATTTAAACATTTGCACCACAAAAAAACTGAAGTTACATTAAAAAATGTAACAATATGGAACAATATATGTCCTTTTACTCTCATCAGAGTATTGGTCTAAAGTAAGTTAACTGGTCAACAAAAATCAAAGCATGTTCATTACTTTGTTCCTGTATACAGTATGCATGAAAGTGTTCATCAAAATAAAGTGTATCAACAGTAGAGGCTATTATTAAAGCACGCTGTTCATATATTATATTACAGATTTTGTTGAATACAGGCAGATCATTGGATGTTCCAGTGCATACAAACAAATCAACCTGGTACTCTGTGCCATAATTTCTGACCCAACTTGCAGTTGAAACATCTGAACACGGATCTAAATGTAATGTTTGACAGTAATTCTCCACCTTCCAAGCTATCAATGCTTTTCATTTTCAAAAGACCAATCTGAGACCGCTTAAAATAATAATTTTCATAGTAAAATGCCAGTTGACGCTGGTGTTGCTTTACAAGAGATTTTGTAAGATTTTTATAATTTTTAACAGACTTTTTTAAAAAAATGTGTTTTGCTTCAAATCGCATACACCACATATGCATAAAAGGGCCAATTTCTTTAATACACCATGGATAATGAATCATTAAGTGGTGTTTGGGAATCAATTTCTTATCAGGGAACAATGTTTTGAACGTTATGGTGGTCACAAATCAAATGTTTTAGGTAACATATCATGCCATCAGTAAGGACAGGGGAAAATACAATTTAATAACAATTTGTATCAAGAGGGGAACTAAGTTCGAGTGATTGTTGTTTCTTTCGACCACATCACCAAAGATAAGTGGGGTATTTCGGAGAATACACCATGACTGAATGACGTTTAAACCTAAGTGCTTGCTGTTATCCATTTTTAAGCCACTTGGTTTGTTTTTACGTTCCAGATGACCATAATTAAAACTGTATATCCTGTCCAACAATGTGTTCAAAGATATGTATCCATTTTTGATCAGGTACTGAAAAAATAGCTTCAACTCATACTGCACGATACCCTCTAACAAATCATGCATGATATCCACAGCGAAATTGTCAGTGCTGTGAAAATACTGTAATACTGTGTCCAGGGTTATCCTCAGTAAATACAGACTGAATTTCTTCCTTATTTGTCAGACAGAACCTACAGCAGTGTGCTGCACTGAAAGATTCAACAAAACCAAGCAAGCCATTTAAAGCAAGATTATCTCCTGTGACTTGAATTACAGAGCCAAACTTTTTAAATCGTCAATTTGAGGCTTTAGTATTTCTTCGAAACCATAGGTTTTTAAATCTTGTGTATAGAAAAGAGTTGCCAGATGCACATTCATGAGTACAGAGTTCACTTTAGGTGGGAGATTTTTTAGTGTAAAATAAACACAACTAAGTTTGTGGATCCCCTTCTTAGAACCTATAGGGTTAGCTGTTTCAAAATCATCATAATAAAGCAAAATCTGTAGAGCATGCCTCTGTTTTGAAAAAAGAGGATGGTTTTGATAATATAATCCTCCATTAATGTCTTTGTATATCCCATTTTTACATTTTTCTTCATAATGTTTTTGCGTCTTCCTCTCTGTGTTAAATGTTAAAAAAGGATTACCTAATTGATTTAAACTGTGCTCTGTTTTCTTATGAATTTCTGACTCTTTGGTTTCAGAAGAAAATGTTTTGAGAACTGCTTCTCGTGCTTGACGTTGAACATCACTAATAACTTCCTCCATTGAACAAACTATTGTTTGGACAGTGCTTTGAGAAATACCAGAGGTTTGCAAGTGTGAAACAATTGAACCGCACATTCTTTCAATTGAGCTCTGTGTGATAACAGGGGGAACCTGTAACATGGATGCAGCATTGGCTGATCACTAGAAAATTCAAACTCAAAATGTCTTTGTGTGGCCACTTCCTGGTTAGTATTGACTGGTTCATCATTATGAACAGCGTTCAAGTGCTTTCTGAAGGCATTGTACGTACAAATATGATGAAGGACATCCTTTCTCTCCACATTTCAAACGAAGGTTTTTAGCTGGATATAATCCATGCTGAAATTTTAAATGTTGACAAAGGACTGAACAATTTTTGTGGTGCATTTTACAAACAAAACATGTGAACATACTCAGACAGTTTTTCTAACTGTGCCCCAATCTTTCTAAACTGGTTTCATTTTAATGGTCTTGCAGTAGTTGTGTTCTCAGTTCCTTGATTCGTGGGGTTTCCTTTGCATTTCCAACATCCATGTTGTACACTGTCGTTTGGATGGAAGTGTAGAATGCGGAAATTGCTTCATCATAGGAGAGACTGAAGACGTAGTGAGCTTTGAATAGCACATCAAAAGCAGCCACCGATGTGTGAGTCTTGCACGGGATGGCTTTCTGGTCCACAACAATGCAGGACCTTTGGATTTTCTTCTTTTGCTCTCCAATGCAGAGGAGGAGAGGCTGTCTTGCATCAACTTTATCCAGGAATGTAGTGAGGCTGGCTCCTTCCTGAAGTTTGAATGACACATTCATGCATATACTTAGCATAACATACTAGATAAGCAGCAAGAGGGGAGGAATAAGATGAGAAGAACATAGGAAGAAAATGAGGAAAGGAGGAAGAAATAAATAGCATGTACATTCAAAGCTTTTCCAAAACGTTCTGTTAATTCCAAACCATTACCATGCCTGGAAAACTATTTTTGTAATTTCATAACTCTTACGGGAATTTCTTGACTGTGGGAACCCTGGTGGTAGGACAAAAAGCTCATGGTACTTACCTTAAGAAATCTAAGAAGATGGTTGGCTGCCTGTGTGGCGCTTATCTTGGGTGTTTTTTTCTGGCCTCTTGATGTAGGGGGCAGGAGATGCAACAGCAACAGGATAGCAGACATATCACTATCCCAGCCTAGGAGACAAATATTTGACAAAGAACATCAACAAAAGCATTAGAAAAAAGTATTACTTCTTGCTACTACAGCTGCTATTTAGCTAAAACAGCCCTGTGATTACTACTCCCTTTAAGAAAGCTAAAATTATGTTTTTGTTGATTAACAAAATTCAACTTAGTATTTTTTTATTAAAATGACTAAAGAGCTTAATTCATTTATTTCATTTATCTAGTTTTGGTCTACTGTTGCCTGTTGGACTTGACAATGACAATGGATTGTATTTTGGATACAGAAAAACTTCATTTTTACCATACTCATTCTCCGCCTCAAGGTCAAAAGCTGCCAGCAGCTCCTAAACATGAGGACTTGAGGGAAGACTCTGGCATTCTGCAATGATTTTCTGCTTGAAATATGAAGGCCAGATTTTGCAGATACATGGTTCCCGAACATCATGGAAAAATCCTGTTCAATCTTTAAACAGAGGCACAACACCATATAAAGGTTATTTAAGTACATTTCACATTTAGAAGGAATCAGTTTTCAAATAATTTCTAATACTAGTAATAATCTCTACATATCCTTACCAGTCCAGGTATGTCAAGGAAGCAAGGGAAGACATCCAACACTGAAGCTGTTGCATCCTGGTCATGAACCAGCTTCTGTCTGTATGCAAAGGTGGCTCTCATCTTCTCTTCAACCAGGGCTGTATCTGTGAGTGTCTCATTATAGAGAGAGCCCCCCTGCATTCCTCACCAAAGAGCTGTTCACCAATTACCAGAGATTCTCGCTGGATTATTGGGCTGTCCTGGAAATTAGGCCCTGAAAGCCCATGGACGCCATCAAAGGTGTTGCGTTGGACTGTCTTGAGTCTCCAGGCAAGATAGCCAGAATTGGCCTCAGTATCATAGAAGTGTTCCTGGTAACGCATGCACACACATTACTAACATAAAGTAGGGATGCACAATACTAAGCACTTAGTTGAGTATTAGGGCATAATTGAAGCATCATTTTATCAGCTTGTCATATCGACAAAAATGTTCATTTTAAAGCTATTATAAGCTGATATTAAGGTTGTGCCAATAATATTGTGTATCCCTAATATAAAACAGAAATATTGGCTAAGACAAGCCCTACAACATATTTTCAGACTTCAAAGACACATTAAAACTTACATATCCATGTTTTGAGTAAGGATCTTGGAGATATGGAAAAAGGGTCACAATTCCCAATGCATAGCTGGACCGCACACTTCTTGGTGGAATCCTCCTTTTGAAACAATATATTTATTACATTTGTGTCCAGTTGGATTTTCTTTTGTCATTTCATTAAATGATTTCTTACACATCTTCTATCACATCTTCTATCATTTCTGCAACCAGAATGTTGACCATTTGTTTGCCATACTCTCTGAAGATTTCTTCACCCTTTGGATTTGTGCTCAGAAAACTTTGAACCTTCTGAAAAGACAACATTTATTTACTATCAAGTTTCAACTATCAACTTCATGCTTTAAAATTAATTTTGTATTGACAACCATTTTGTTAAATTTAGTTTGACTCATTACATCAAACTGGTATGAGTTCCTTTCTAATAGTTCAAGTGCTGCTTATCTAATACTAGATGGTTTCAAGGTTTACCTGTTTTGCTTCATTGCAGTCCAGCTCTCTCATGGCCCTCTTCCTGTTCTTTGTGGTTGAGAGGATAATAGTAGACTCTGATGAACAGGAAGAAGATGGTGATGCTGTTGAAAAGTCTCGCAGTGAAGCTGGCGATACTGGGGGGACAGGAATTGATGCTGGAGATGCTGATGGGTCTGGCTGTACAGATGATTCTGACTCGGATTCAACCAAAAGAACAGCAATATCTAAAATTGGTCCACAGAGGAATAAAAAAAAAAAAAAATAAAAAAATTATTGATTAGTGGAAAAATATCATTACAGTATGACCTTACCTGTTACTGGGTGCTGGGTATACAACCTTGAAGTTTCGCACCCCTGATTTGATAAGCTCATCAAATATGTCTGCATCAACCTCAGTATCTGATGTGTCAGTCAAGTGGAGAGCAGTTACAAGTTGATCCTGCAGACTAAATTTTTCGGTTACTGGGAAAAATAAAGAAATCGGATTAAGCTATATAATCAACCATGTCATTTTGTATTATAAATTGATCTTTGTGCCCCCAACCCCCCCAAAAAATCTGGTGCAGCATAAAACCTGAAAAACACAGAGACATAGTGAACATACAGCAAAAATGAATAAAATAATAATATAATATGTGGAGACAAACCTTCTTGAAGAAACTGGCTGTTTGTGGAACTTTGATATACTTTGTGACTCCTCCATATTCCTCCTTTGCCATCATTTTCTGTATGAATTTAGTAAATTAAAAAAAGAGGGTAGCTTAATGTACAATTTATCTCCACTGTAATTAAAATAAATAGTCAATGAGAGCCAATAGCACACAACTTCTATAATAACAGTATCTTACCACTAGAAATACCAGAGGCCATTAATCCAGCTGTATTTTTTAAGGGCTTTAGACACCGAGATATATTTCATGTTAATCATTTATGTCATTGAGAGAATCTAAAGGTTTAAGATGTCACACAAAATAATACTTAACTCTTAACAAAAATGTATGTGAACAACGCAAAAAACACAAACAACGCAGGTAATATACCAATATTACTTAAAACACAAACACTATAGATGTAATAGTTTTGAGTTTGTTTCTGTGTTTCCTGTTTTGTTTTGTAGTTCCACCCTGTCTGTCCTACTTCCTGGCTTTCGTATATTTTTCACAGCAGCGATTATCTACATATCTCTACACTATCCTTAGACTTGTTCTGTCTGTGCATGAACAGGTCTCTTAACTTTAGTGACACACACATTAAATCCAATAGTTTCTCACGTTACCAGTTTCTGCTAGCCACACTAACTAACCTAGCTGTAGCAATGGCAATAAAATTGTATCTTATCTTATCTTATCTTATCCTTTTCTTCTCGGCTGTCAGACAGTGATCGAGCAGCACAGGGGACATACTGTTTGTACCAACTTCAGGGTTAACCTCCTATCACTTCCCACAGCAGTAAAATGATACACGAGAGCCACTCGCTCACTCTCGCTTGACCACTTTCACACTTTATGAACACACCTTGGACACTGCTCTATTCCCCAAGGGAACTACGTTACTCATTTTGACCATCTTTTGACTATTAGTATTTACTGGCATCATTTTTTTCTCAGAAAAAAAAACTACGAGACTGTTTTTTGACAGTAAATACTGTCAAAAATTGAAAGCGAGATTAGCTAACCACAAGTGTTAAGGTCTCTAGTAAGAGTGGGGCGACATAAATTAAAATTACAGTAGCTTACCATTGCAAAATGACCAGGTGCCAGAAGACAAATAAATATAAAACATAACATTAACCGATAATACTTCATTTACTTACCAAACGCAGGTCATTCGCACAGTCCCTTGTGCAGCAGTTGGTGGAACGCTCACAGATCTTCTGGCTTCAACCAATCAGTGTGTGTGTATGCAGTGGGGGCAGAGTGACATGAACACTTCAAGTGTAAAACCCAGGACCGGAGTTAAGAGAAGTTCTGAGTTAATATTTATACAATTACACTGACAGGTTTGATTTAGTGACACTTTGTTTTTACACTCGATTTTGACACCAACTACTTATCAACTGAAGTTAAATATAATGGATTTAACTCTATCAGAGTATAATTAAGACTACTTTTGCTCAAATTTCACTAATACCCAAAATTTAACCCTTCTGAATTTGCTGTGTAGAGAGCGTGAAAGATTTATTCATCTGCCTTCAGATGCCTTTACTGGCCTACATCTCCAGCTGTGTCCCACTGCATCCACATTCAAGGTTGTTTCAGCAATAGCCAATCAACACATAAAATAATCAAACTGTAAATATAACATCACCCAGACTTTCACATTCAGCTACTCACTTGCCCAGAGTCATAAATGAAGGCTCAGTGCACAGTGTTAAAATTATGTTATGGACAGTAATATTTTACCTTAGATTTAGGAGATCTTAATGTTTTATTTAAAATTAACTTTGACATGATCCTTTAGATGGATTATGTATTATTAGTGTGAACTCATAAAATACATTGAGAACCCAAGAAGCAAAAATAGAATAAAACACTTGGAAGCCCTGAAATGAAGGTGTTTTATTCACTTCAGCATCTATAAATAAGTTGTTAAAATGAGATGAACTATGATTTTGGCAGCACAACATTTGGCGTTCACTGAGGCTGTCCCAGAGTAGATTTTCTATATAACCTGGAAAAGCTGCAGGAACAAATCCTTGCTTGACTCAAGAAAATGTATATGGCATGACCTCAATTAAGATGAAGATCTTCAATAAGTGGAAAACCCTCATGGAAAGCGTGAACTCTAAACCATATGCAAATATTACTTACGGAGGATATCTGTGATCTACAGTATATTTTGAAAATGGTGATGCAGGAAAAAAAATTGTAGGTTGAAAAACCCTCAAATCAATACTAAAGAAGCTTTACTACTGAAGACTGCAGAGAGTATATTCTAATTCAGAAGAAATCTTATTGTCCACCAAGGACTGATGGGAGTTAATCCTTCACATTGCACAAAAGTAAAAGAAAAACAGACTATACTCCACAGTGAGTAAGAACATTTTATGGTAAAAACAATATATATATATATATATATACTGTGTATATATATATATATTGAAGAGGTAGCAAAGAGCAAAGATGTCCAAGGTTTGGCATCATTGTTATCAATGTGTCCTTTAAGAGCAGATACAGTACATATAAATGAAGGGATTATACATGGACATGACAATAAAGCTTTGGATCTCTACTTGCAAACCCTCCCACTGTCGTAGACACAGAGTTTAAACAAAACTAACATTCTCGATTAAAAAGTAACCCAATTTAAGTGTACATCACGACCCTTTGACATCACTGCTAGGTGTGGTTACAGATGCAACGGTGCGGCACACTGGAGTCAAGATTAAAAATCAGAGGACTACCAAAGATATTAGAATTCATCCTCTGGGGACACTAAATAGCTGGCCCAGATATGTACCAGATGAACACACTAGCCAAAATGCAGGAAAGTCATTATGAGTCATGACTTGCAGAAAATTTCACGCGTTGGAATAGTTTTCAAGTTGAATATTTCGCAGATGGGATAACACTTTACTTAAAACCCAAATCCAGTCATGTTGTTGGTGGTGTTTTAAACAACACAGCAGAAAGAGAGAGATAAATTACGATGAATTCAAGAGTGAGCTATGCTCTTATATTTTAACCTGTAAAACCTTTGAAATCCTTTGGTCATGGATCAATGTGTTGAATTAAAAGGGAAACACATTTTGCTAATCAATATTGGGAAGGTTTATACATTTTGTATGAGTATATTCCCCACACCAGGATCATTGATTCATATTAAGCAGGTACTGTTCTGTTCTGAGTGATGAATTAAAGCCTGTGGTGCAGATCTGTCATCAGGATAATGCTGGCGTTTCAAACTAAATACTGGTCCTGTGAGTAGTATTAGATAATACTGCATTGATGCACATGCTGAGAAACACAAACTTATTCTGCTGAACATCTAAAAAAGAGCAAGAATATCACTAGAACAGCGTGCTTTATTCTAGTATTCCTAATGAGCGATTGTACTGTTATTCGTAAACATCTGGTAGACGAACAAAATGGTTTTCATTTGAATAGAGCTTGCATTGACCACATATATTCTACCATAGTTAGTGCCAGAATACAAGAAGGCAGATCAATTTTTAGTTGTTTCATAGATTTTCAGAAAGCTTTTGATTACATAAATCATGACCTCCTTAATTTTAAATTACTAAAATGTGGTATGGATGGTACATTTTATAATACTTTAAAATCTCTTTATCAAAACCCAGTTGTGTGTGTGCAGATCAGTGATTATAGAACAGGCTGGTTTCCAACAACACTCTCTTCCAGCAGTACTCTCTCCCATGCTGTTTGACATAGATCTAACACTAAAAATAAAGCAAGCAGCTGTTGGCGTTGGTGTTTTTCTATATGCAGATGATATTGTCCTATTGGCAGACTGAAACTGATCTTCAGAGTTTGTTGAATACTGTGTACTGTTGCTATAGTAAATGGATACTGCAGATAAACAAAGATAAAACACAGACTAAGTTTAAATTTAGTTTAGGCCTAACACCTCTATCATACACTGAGCATTATAAATATCTGGGGAAAAGGGATTCAAATCTTATCAGACTATGCTGTCCTTAATAAGGTTCAACTTAAATCTTGGTTATAAAACATATACATAGGTATATAATTCTTGTGTTTGTCCTATTTTAGATTATGGTGCAGGGGTTTGGGGTTATTGTAAGCTGATGACGTGTGATGTAATAGAGCCATGCGCTGTTTTCTGGGTGTTATATCTATCTGGATGTAATTGCCTTTCCCTTATGTGTGTAGTGTCTTTTAAGTCCATGTGGGCTGGGCACATTTGGTCCATGACACTTGAAAACATATATTTACTTACTTAGAAGCCAAAAGCCAACATTAAAGTCAAAAGATTCCTTGCTAAAGGCTTATTGGCATTATCTGAACTTTTAAACATTCAAATAAGAATTATTAGACAATGTATAAGCAGGGGTGAAAGTAGTTTTAAATTATTGCCGGTACTATTAACTTATTTGTCTTTTCTTTTGAACAAATAAGTTATTTTTCTCTGCATAATTACTTTGGCAAAAAAAAAAAAAAAAAAAAAATTGACTGTTTTGTAGTGTTTCTCTCCGTTTTTATTTAAAATGTCTGTAGATGATAACTGACAGATATTTAAATCATGTTGAAAGTGTTTCAGCCAACCACAAGAATGTGTGGAATTTTGTTGCTGTAATTTATTGTTCGTCCTGTCCTGGCACAAGCGGCGTTTCTTGACGTCTGTGGACCAGTTGTGGAAAACGTCCCAGTGCATTAAATCAAATGCACCGATCCCCATAGCAACCGCTGTTTTTTGGAAGAAGACGCGCATGCCCAGCTTACATACTGCTGAGTGAAATCTCCGGTCGTTAGCTCATAAGCAGTTTCTTTTCCGAGTTGTTCTGTATCGTTAAAATTGAACAAAATAACATGAAACACAACTGCTTACTCTCCTACTGATTTTAATTGGGACATTTTGCAACAAACGTAAAGACATTAAACGTGTGGTACACGTTTCGAAGGCTGGGCGCAGAGGAGACCACCGGGCTCTCTCCAAGGGGAGGGGGAGAGAGGGAGATGCCCGGCCAAGGCTCCATCCAGCATGGACTAAAACACAGCACAGACAGTTCAGAAACAATTCGGAATGAGTTAAAAGGAATTTTTAAACAGACAAAGTCGTTTTCAAGACTGCATATTGCTAGTGGATCTATTTTCTGACCCAGAGTGCGGCCGTGACTGGTTCTGAATGAGGGCTTTATAGCAGGCAGCTGCTCTCCCATCTTCCTGGTACTGCGTACCGCCACTAAATCTTTTAGTGGTACACAGTACCAGACCGTACCAGCTTACTTTCACCCCTGTGTATAAGTGAAATAAGATGATTTCAATGTGATATGATAAAGTAATGTCAGTTTTACTTCTATACTTCTAATGGTAGACACTTTTCAATAGCTGTCCTTGGAGGTGTGCATATGTATATGGCCTTATTTGAAGTGGATTGAGTAAGTGCGCTTTTGCAGACCTCACCATTCTGACAAACAGTACTACAAAGGGACAATGTATCAGTCAATGTTATTTGTACAACTGAGCATGTTTTTGTCATGTCTCTAACACTTTAGCGACATAAAGAAATCTGTGTCATGTAAGCAGATCTGAATAGGATTTTTCCATGTGAAGAGTTGTTGTGTGAAACGCTGTGAAGTTATTCCACGCAAAGAAGAAAACATTCAAAGGATTCGGCTGGCAATGTTAGGCATCTATCTTCACAATATACAAAATGACCATTCTTCATTATGAATAAATATGATGTTTTCTTTTGGAAACAATGTTTGTCACACATCACTTTTGGCCCTCTGCATGTGAGAATTTAAATCAAATCCACGGCTGGACTTCTAAATGTGCCCACTTTCAATCAAAGCACACACACACACACACACACACACACACACATCACGTGGATCAAACTGAACAAGCACTACTGTTCTACAAGTGAGTATGCCGCTCACTGTAATTTTGTACAGTATTTTTGTCACACGGTGCTGTTTTCACCATTGTATTTGTATTTTCATGTAAACCCAGAGGAGAACCTAACGCCTAATTTACACAGGGGACGTAACAGCCGCGTAACGGCTGCGCCGCGGTCACCGGAGCTGATCGCTGCCACTCTAGTCAATGAGACCATTCCCACCGGGCGCGCCGCGTAACGTCTCAGCAGCGTCCCAGCAGCGGCTCCCCGCTCTGCAGCGCGAGCATTCCGTAGCACTTCTATTTTTGACGGAGCCGTTGCTGATTCGCGTCAAGCTCAACAGAGCAGATTGCACCAGACAGGAAATCCGACACTGAATCAAAGTAATACACTTCCGCGCCCTTTCAAAATAAAACACAATACGCCGTTCATGTAGCCTATCACAACGTCACATCAACATTACGCCATGACCGGTGGCACCAGGTCAGCAGTCAATCAATCAAAGGGTCTCATGGACGACGACAGAGTAATTGTTGAAGTGGAACAACACACAATAATTTATGACACAACAGATCCTTTTTATAATCTCTTCCACGTCAGAGAAGCAAAGTAAGCTGTTTGTTGTTGTTGTTTCCACAGTTTACCACGGGATCTCGCGGTTTCGCGTACTTTCAGGATTATCGCGTGATCTCGCGATCTCGCGATTTCGCGTGAATACGGCTGGCTCGCAAGGCAGCGCTACGCTGCCGTTGCGAGCCGTTCCGCGGCGCTTACGTCCCCAGTGTAAATTAGGCGTAAATGAGCATGGCTTTCTTTTAAATGAGAGCAGAGTGCTTGTTGTACAAATGAGCAATTAATACAAGAAAACTATTTGCAACTGATATTTAAATAGAGATATATGAAGAAGCAAATCAGTGTGTGTGGTTACAATAAACGGTCACCTTACAATATTATAATGCAATCTTGCAAATTAGCAAATTAACAATAATAATAACTTTGTGTTGAGCTTCTAAAATGAAGATGATGTCCATTGTTGAGACACAGCAGCTCATTACACTTGTTTTTTTGTTTTTTTTTATTTCAGTCACCATATTTATCCTTCCATACATGTCCATGCTCTGTCAGTGCCTGGATCTGTTTCTCTTGTCACATTCACACTTGTCATTCCTACTGTCTCATATGAATATAAAAGCCAGATGCAATTTAATATACTTTTGTTCAGACTTTGACACATACTGCATATGATATGATATAACATGTCTCTATTAGCCAGATTATTAAACTGATTTCCCTGGCTAAATGCAAATCAGTGTGAGCCCCACTCCAGTGCAGAGGGTGATTTCAGTGCAACATGAAGCTGTCTGACAACTGCTTAAAGGGTTCTTGAAGAAGATTATCTTCTGCACTTTAGCAGTTTAGTTCCAACAATAACAGTTTAGCTTGTTAGCTAACAACTATCCATAAACTAAACAAACACACCAATGAGTTCTGCTCATCTCAAATCAGGGATCAGCCAACCACTACAACAACTCGACCATGTGGGTTGAAATTGCTGGAGCCGATTTCTTCCTGACGCGTTAATGAGATGGCTAATTACAGCGTAATTTCAATATTACTTCTGATGCCATTACCACAGGGGACAGACTCTGTAATGGGTAATTCCACACACATCTTACTGACATATTTTCACTTGGAGGAGTGCTATCTTGGAGAGATAAATGCATTTGCACCTTTTCAGCATCTGGCTAGAGTCTATCTGAAACCAATAGACTGTATAAAACAGGCATGTAGTCTCTGTGACATTATCCATAAGAGTCATTGTGAAGGTCAGTGTGGTGGTTCCAGCCATCATCATCATCTTGGGCGTGCCTGATTCTGTCTAACTCCTGGAGTTATATAAAACTTCACTTCCATACAGTTGTCATGAAAAGGGAAATTAGCTATAGAGACCAGAACTGTACCAGGCTGTTATTTTTAGTTTATTTCAGCTGCAAAGTTTGTCATTGTAACATGAGGACTGACTCTCTTTCAGAGACAGCCTCAAGCGGTCATTCAAGGAACTGTAGATTTTGGCAAGTTGCCTTCATTTTTCAGCCCAGGAGGTTGACACTTGCTCAAACCACCTTCTGTTTTTAATGCTGCTTGATGTGTGTAGATGGCTTCTTTGTCAGTGGCCGTATCTGTTTCTCTGACTGAGCCAGTATATGCCTGTTTGTCAGTATCTGTATCATTGTCTCTGTTGCCTGGTTCAGAGTACATGGCATCAACCTGATAATAGCCTGACCCAGATAGATGCAGAGTGTTGGGCATGACAATTGATCATTTTATCCCGTGTTGTGTATCATAGTGGACAGCAACCGATGCCACATCTCGGACGTCTAATGATGTCCTTACAGAAAGACGATCTTGTCAGATTGCTTTGCCGTCTTTTGCCTCCTGTGATAAATTCCACAACGTGTTGTGTGACGGTGACCAATAGGAGCACAGGGCACTCATCTGTGCACAACTGTACACATGGTGAAGCAAAAGAGGAATGATGTCGGTGCTGCTGGGTGGAAACAGGTGAAACATGGAGAAGGTTATTTTTGATTCTACCACGTTGGATGCCATTGTTGACAACACACAGGTCATGAAACACTACTAATATAGTGTCAGCAGTTAGTGGACAAACAAAATCTTTTACACATCTTTATACATCATCATAACAAGAAAGTTTATGAGATATGAGGAACATCAGGAAAGCTGTAACTTTTGAGTGTCACTGCCAAATAAGCTTTAGAAAGATGCAAGAAAATCAGACATATTTAGTGTGCAGTCTGGTTTGTGTATACTTCACTTTCATTTTTATTTTTTTTTTCAGTGTGAACAGTGCTTTGAATTAGAATGTATTTGGGACACATTGGGATTCCAGTTTTCCTCTTATGTGCCCGTTTTCCATTTAACACATTAAATCCACTTCATTCAATTTTACATTGACCCCATGTATTCAAATTGAGCTAATGGCTTTGGAATAGAACGTTTTAAAGGTTAAATCAAAGTGACACATTTAATACTTTGTCCGTCTCTCTGTTGCTTTCTCTCTCTCTCTCACACACACACACACACACACACACACATACAACCTCCCCCACTACCAACGTGAGGGCTCGGGGTGTGCTTGTGCACATCATTCATTGTGACCTTTGGTTCTCCAGGAACCGTCACTCCATGTGTTGATAATTGAGTTGATCTCATTAAAGTAGGAGACCCCCCACCTCGTGCAGCATTCCCTCAACAGCACTTAAAGTTTTCTGAGGCTGTTAAAGTGGAGAACATGCTAACAACATTAGAGGGAAAAGGTTGGGTTGAGTTGTGTGAGTGTGTGTCAGTCTGCAGTGAGAATTCAAGCACCAGTAAGTCTTGTTTTACTATCTTGCGTGAATCTGCAGTGACCCTGTTCCTTCATGGGTTCAGGGTTACGGTTAACTTTAGGCATAACCCTGTTTTTTGGTCTGAAGAAGGTGCTTCTGTAACCCACTTATAGTAGATACACTGAATGGCTAGGTTCGGAAGGAGCTCATGTACCATAGACCTGAACAGCCAAACAATGAACAACACCAACCACGAAGCAAATTGCAAAAGTAAACTCTTTAAGTGAGTATTGTATAACAAAAGTTTACAACATTTGTATAAACAATGATATGAAAAATAACAAAGAAAATAAAATGGTGCCTTTAAAATAAGGAGTCTTGTTTTTCTTAGTACCGGTACTATTTTGTTTGTGTTCCTTCCAATTGTTCCTCTAATAGGGTGATTAGAGTCACCACTAACTCCTTTGGGTGTGTAGCAATCCTGCCAACCAGGTTGGCCCTACCACCAATTGTAGTTAGTGACGAAGAGTCAATCCAGCTTCCTTAGGATCTTTGGGAGGCTCGCCATCTATGAATCACAGAATGATCCCAGATCACTCTGTCCAGGGCTCTGGATCCTCTCCAACACACTGGATGTTCCTATGGAGACTGGGGGTCTCCAAAAGATCTGACCTGTTTAATTTGATAAACAGGACCTTTAAGTAAACAATCTAATTGTTGTACAACAATAACACTAAAGTATAATGACAATGTCACCTTCTGACCTCTAACATTCTGGCCTTTCATTACACTAAAGCTCAATAATTTTAAATCTAGAAATCAAGTGTCCTTTCATGAAAATATATTTATTCATTCATCATCATAATATGAGTTTCTATAATAAGGATCATGAAATTAACCCCTAACTCATAACTGAAAGAAGAAAGTTCCTTCACATTACAATTTGTATTACAAAATAATAAACTCATTCCACTCTTTAATTCAGTATTAGAAACATAAATCTCAAACCATTCCCTTTAATCACACATATTAACACAAATGGCTGATCAACATGTACTTTGTGCTGCCTGCAGTCACATGTACTAACATAAACACAATGCTAATCAGCTAATAAACGTGCAGTTTAGTGTATTAAGTGCACAGGTTAAGGTGCCTAACAGTCATCAGAAACACCGAAAATATCACTCTCACCGATGCGCTTTGTTCCAGTGCTGAGCGCCGGCGGGGACTCTCAGCTCTCACAAGATGACAGACGGTTCGCCTGTGTAACCACCTGAGCACAGTGCTAACTGTAAACAAAGAAACTAGTTGGAGCTAACATCAACTTAAATGATTTGCGGTAGTTTTACTACAATCAATATCTTACCGCTTTTGTTTAGCGGTTGCCACCTTCTCGCTGTCGCGGCTGGAGTCAAAAGGAAGTAGAAAGTACTGCGTACAGACTTGCTTCCTTCACCATAGGCGGAACATGCACGCTAATTGGTTGCTAAAAGGCTACCTGCCTTTCGTTTGGTTAGATGCGGTGAACCTGAGTGCTGCCTTCAAGTGAGTTGGAAGTGTGTTGCTTTCAAGTGCAACTCAGAAAAACATTAAACATATTTTAACACATGAAACAGCTAATAAAACAACTACTTCCTTCTAAGGTTAAACTTATGGTTTAGTTAACCAAGTTTTACACCTGGGTTACACTTCCTTATTTAATGGAGCAGATCACCATTGTAATTCACATCACATCAACCACTTTTTTAGTTAGCATGGATAGCAACAGTTTGTTTTTCTAGGAAAGATCATGTAAGGGTGAGTCCGCCAATGTTCCAGCTTTAAATTGACCTTTAAAGTCAAGGAGATGCATACAAGCTATTTTTAAGCAGAAAGGGCATTCTTATATATTTATTAAAGTGGCAAAAATAATTTAGATGATTAAGTCTACAGTGCAATAAATGATTTAATCTGGAGTTCCTTATTAAAATCAAATAATCTTTTAGTCATCTCACTTGCACACCTGCAATGTGGGCACAGATGGCATGGCCTCTCTCCAACTCTGTTAGTTGTCTCGAGAAGCACAGGAAGCACATTAACACAGGAGTCGCTTGGCTTTTTTCAGGTCCTAGTTCCCCTAAGGGCTGTGTTGAACAGAGTGTGCATCCTTTTGTTCTCATTAATGGACATCAGGGTACCATCATCAATATGGACTCCCAGCCACCCACAAATCAAGACAGCCTAACCTTTTAAATCACCTGTTAAATATGTACAAGAGCCTAAAAAACAACCAAGTATTAGTGTCGGTGAAGACAACAAACTGATTTGTTAATAAAAAAATATTTATAGAAATGTAAACATTTTAGAAAATGAACAAAGTGAGCACAGCATGTTTGTGCTGACCTTTTTCAGCTGACTTGCAGCTAATTGGTATCCAACCTTTTGTGTTAGTGTTTTTTTTTAAGATCACAACAACATATTATTATTCTGTGTACCTTCCAATATGCATGTGAGAAATGGCTCGTCCCTGCTCGGGTGCATATTTGGATACAAAACAGGGTTTCTATGTTTGAAGCAGGAAGAGTTATGCAGGAAAAAAAAGCTTTAGACTCTCCAAGCTTTGGAGCAATGTTTTCACCACCTGAGGCTGGGTATACAGGACCTACTCAATTACTTGAGAAGCAGGCAGTTTGTTGGCACTGATAAGCTTGTAAGTAAGTATAGAGATGCCCAGTTTAACTCAGCGGGGGTGATTTTATTGACACTCTTATTGACAAAAAAAGAAGGAAGCAAACTGCAGATTAGTACTGAATTACTTGGGCTGAAACAGCAAGCAGAATCACCACAGTGCTCCCCATGATGCAGTGAAGGGTCAGGACAACTATACTGTAACCCAACTATCGCTGGAGTCCAGCCATGAATGACTGACAAGAATCTATGAAAAAGGAAAGACAGTTGAATTTGACACTTTTGGTTTGAGCTCTTTTTTTTTTTTCAAAAGTCAGCCCCTTAATCCCCATTCACATACCGTTCCAGTGCTAATACAAAATCAATGAGGTCTTAAGCCAATGCAAAACCAAAACCAGAACACCAAAGGGAAACAAAACAAGCCGCACAGCAAATGTCCTGAAATTGAAAGCAGTTGAAACCAAACTGTCCCTCTGTGACAATGTAAGACTCACTGACATATGTTCATACATTACCATGACACAACTCAAAACTAAAAATGTTTACCTTAATGCAGTAAATTAAACCTCTAGTGGTATACTCGTCCGGTTTTAAACTTGAACATAAGGACATCAGTCTTTAATAAGACATCTGCTTTCCTTATAAAAATCAGTCTGCCAAGTTTAAAACATAACCAGCAGCTTAAATACCTTCCTTGTTTGCAATTATGGCCCAGAAAAGAAATTTGCTGATAACAGCTGTTCTAAAAATCAGACTGTTCCAAACTGCTCTTCCTGTTCAGGGTCTCGGGGGACTGGAGTCTATTCCATTATGAATTGGGTGAGTAGACCCTAGACTAGTCACCAGTCTATCACAGAGCTAACACATATGAACAAATTCACACTCACATTCACACCTACAGGCAATTTAGTTTCCAATTCAGCTAACCTGCATGTCTGTGGTCTGTGGGAGGAAGCTGAAGCACCCAGAGGAAACCTACGCAGACTGGGTGAGAACGTTCAACTCCACACTGTTTTTGTTCAAACACGCTGTTAAAGTAACAAAAGATGAAACTCTTTATTCTCATTATTTGAATCAGCCACCGCAAAACGTGGGTATGATAGTGTGTTGGCTACATTGGCATTGTCTGCCAAGACAAGCTATGACAAGCGACTACAATAAATGTACTAGTTTGTTCTATCTCCACAGAATGGATACTAAAGAGATTCTTTTTATTGACAAAAATCCGTGAAAAGACCAAAACCAACAACAAATCCTCTAACAAGTATTGTCTTCATAGCCAAGGCCTGGTGTAGCATCTTTCTCTGTGCACTAAAAACATGTCTAAATGACTAGAGGCCAACTGCTCCAATATCAGTAATAGTGAGGCTGGTCAAGGCATTTGATAATATGCCTGCTTCCATTGCTTATTGATCAACAGGTTCAGTTGAACAGCTCGAAGGGTGGAACACCTACGTCAGACTACTCTTGGTCGATTTAAAGGTCAAGTGTGTAGAATTTAGTGGTAGCTGTGGCTCGGAGGTAGAGCGGGTCGTCCACTAATCAGAAGATCGGCGGTTCGATCCCCGGTTCGATCCCCTCCAGTCTGCATGTCGAAGTGTCCTTGGGCAGGACACTGAACCCCAAATTGCTCCCGAAGGCTGCGCCATCGGTGTGTGAATGTGTATGAATGGTATAAATGTTCGGTGGTGGTTTGGCACATATGCAGCCACGCTTCTGTCAGTCTGCCCCAGGTCAGCTGTGGCTACAAACGTGTATGAATGAATAATGGTTTCTGTAAAGTGCTTTGGGTGCCTTGAAAAGCGCTATATAAATCCAAGCCATTCTAGCCATTATTAGTGGTGAAGTTAGAGATTACAACCAACTGAAAACCCGTCACCTCTCGTAAGCATGAAGGAGAACCTACAGTGGCTGTGAAACTTGTGAAAATGTGAAAGGTCTTATGTAGAGCCAGTGTTTGGTTTGTCCTTTCTGGGCTGCTGTAGAAACATAGTGGTTAAACATGGCAGACTCCATGGAAGAGGACCTGCTCCCTTTGTAGATATAAAAGTCTAATTCTAAGGTAACATAAACACAACAATTCTTATTTCCAGATGATTTTACACTAATGAAAACATAGTTCTAAATATATTATTCCATTTCTGTCAATAGATACCTTTAAATGTTACACACTGGACCTTGAAGCGTGGCATTCAATACAATCATGCCAACAAAACCGGGCCTAGGTCATTCCACCTGTGTTTGGATGCATGGTTGTCTATCTGGCAGACCGCAAACAGTCAACTATTTCATTATTACTCTGAACACAGGTATACCACAGGGGTGCTGCATTTGTCCTCAACTCTATAGTTCACTTATGACTGTGTCTCTAAGTGTCATAACAACAAAATTGTTAAAGTTTTAGGACAACAGTGACAGGTGTCATCCATGACAATGATGAAGATGCCTAAGGGATAGAGGTGAGAGAGCTGTCCATGTGATGTAGAAGAAAAAGCCTGTCACTCAATGCAGACAAAACCAAAGGAATTATTATTGATCTCAGAACGTGCAATTACTACCACTATTGCTTAACTTTTTAGGGTAAAGGACAGATCTATTGTCGAACCGGCACCAGTGACTAAAGGTGTCACTTCCTGTGACTTAAGAGGTTTGACATGCCCTCAGATACCTTTTATGTTTTTTTCTTCTTTTTGTTTTTGTTTTTTTTCCAGCTGCACTACAGACAGTATTCCTGCAGCAGACATACCACCATGGTTTGGTAACACTTAAAAATAATGGAAGCAGCTTAACAGGGTGGTTACACAAGCAATCTGTAGGAAGAGATCTGTGCCATCTGCTGAGGGAAGAGGGCACAGGGTATAATCAAGGACACAAACCCAACTATAACATCACTTATCACACTTTTACCAAAAGTGGTGCAGTAGCATCAACACAGTCACAACTGAACTCATGGACAGTTTTTTTTCCCCCTCAGACGGTAAGACTGTAACAGTCAGGAACTAACTGATGCCCATGAATGGGCATGCGATTGCCCATTACCTAACTGCATGAACATGGTTGAGTCTGTGTCGGTGTGCATGTATAATTGTGTATTTGTGTGCATTTGTGAGTAAACATATCTATTCATGTGTATCCAAGGTGGTAGACTAGGTACAGCTTCTAATGCATGAAACAATCACAATAAACTTAAACCTGAAGATTTATATTTAATAAAAAACTACACTGTCCAGCTGTAGAAGATATATTTGGAGGAACACAATATAGTGGAGCACGAGAGTATTAAGAGACTACTACATTGTTGATCTTTTCATGGGATTTGTTGACAAAAAGAAAAATGAAGAATAACACCAGATTGTTGCTTTTAAACATCCTACCTCACAGAACAAAGCAAAGTCACAAAGTTACATTCACATAAATCCATTTTGAATTAGTAAAATACAGAAATGTAATGTAAACTGATATAAGTAGATGAATTAATGGTTTTGGGCAATAAAATTCTAACCAGTTGTTAAATGCAATGGAAATGGTTAAATAAAGAAAATGTCAGCCATCTGTGAGATACATCCTAAAACATTGGTGTTAAAGACAAACACAAGCAGGAATACAATGCAAACAGATAGGAACACATCCGTCACATATAATGAATTACATTGTGCAGTCACAACATGAATCAACACCTAACAATAAACATTGTTATTGTGCTCATGGTTAAATGTCACCGCTGACTAGCATGAGATGAAAATCCAAGATCTATAATTAAAGCCAGATCTCCACACCTCTCCATCGCACCACCTCCAGCGTTGGCACTGAATTTCACCATTACATGTGAATTAGGTTTGGTTATATATGCGCTTATGTTTACTGCTGATACAGCTGTTGTGCATTTTACTGCTGTATCTGTTTAAGGTTTTGCGTACTTTGTGTTCTGTTTGCCAGTTTAATCTACAACAATATATACAGTATATGCAGTGGTGCTGTCAATTGAGAACCACACATCTTAAAAAAGTCAACTATTCATGAACTCAGAAAAACATCATCTTTCTGACGATGCATTTTCCAGCTACTCCAATGGGGTGTTTAAAAAGGTTTGGTTGGCTGAAGTATCAACATTTTCTGAAAGCATAAAGGAACACTGAATTCTTAGGTTTATCTGAAAAATTCAAAATGACAAAATTTTAGTAAAATCTGAAAGTTTACTACTAACTGAAGCTGTCAGACAAATGTGGAGTTAAAAGTACAACATTTGCCTTTGAGATGTAATGGAGTAGAATAATGAAGTTGCATAAAATGGATAGACTCAGATAAAGTACAAGTACCTCAAATTAGTACTGCACAGTATTTGAGTGAATCTACTTCATTACAACTGCATATACTTGAAAAGTTAGATTTCAAAATGGGTGACCTAGCACTTTTAATCAATCCACTGCCAGTATTTGGAGGGTCGTTGCAGTTGAGAACTGTGATGAATCATTCCCAGTGTTGTTTGTACCTGTTTGTCTCAACACTGTACACTTCTGTGTCACAATGGTGCACTGAATTATTAATCTGACACTTGTTTTGTGCCACTTCGTATACATTCATCAGCACCCACAATCCGCCCTGGCAGTTGATTTGAATGATGGCAAAACGCTGACATTCTGGTTTAGCCCAACTTGAGTAGTTCAAACTCTGCTGCATTATTATACACTTTAATTTACACCAGCTGATCTAGAATGACTCCACTCCTCCAGATGCATCTTAAAATGAGATTAATCACCGGGGACTGCCATGTTGAGATGAGTCGTCCACCTGCCATCGGAAATGTGCCATATCAATCAAACCCAACACACTAATGATCATCTAGCAGAAGCTCCAGCAGAGGGGAATTGTTGTCCCCCTGGCGCAGTCATTTGCGTCGATCTACGACCACAAGTGCATTTGGTCTCCTCCACAGCCCTAATGGCTGTGCTGCTTTGTCGCCTGCCGATCTGCTCTCTCCAGCTAAAGATTAATTCTCCCCTTCACTGTTGAAGTTGAAGAGCCTGACAGTGTTCTCTATGAATTTGTCCCCAAATGGGAAGGAGCCAAAATAGTGGAAACATGCAGAAATAATGTACTGGAGAGAGAGCACTTCAAAGCAGGCTATAGAAAACTGGCAATCTAGTGTGAGCAAAAGACTTTTTTTTTTTTTTTTTCCAACTTCACAGTAGCTGATGAAACTCAAAATCTGCTACTTTACTGATCTAACCAGTGATTTCAGATTTTCAGGTCAATGGGAACTTTCTGGTTTGCTGGTTTGATGTCGGGCGGTTTTATAGACCTAATATATCATGTTAAACCTCAAAGTCACACAATAACACCAACAAATTAACTGATTGAGGCAGCAACACATCAGCAACTCCTGTATTCTGCTACAATTGCACAAACAATACAGTTATAATTACTCCATTTTGTCAATGGCTTTGAACAGAACAGCTGTTTCTGGTCTATCTAGTTTATCTCTGAACTTTCATAAAGTTGTAAGATTATACAACCAATCTGAGCCTATCAGTGGCAAAAACAATCACTTTTGCTGGATGTACCATGCACAATTATCCCAAAAGATTATACTGTAGCCCTAAATGTTGTCATCATTACCACAAACATGGTAGAATAGAGCCCAGGTTGAAACAGTAAAGAATCTTAATATTTTTTCCACTACTGAGTATATCACATACAGCTAGGAGCTGATGGTTGAAGAGGTAATATAAAAGAGTAAAGGTTGTGCTGATAGTATGTTTGATGCATGGATGTACAGCAGTGCTGATAAAGAGCATGTGTTGTCAGGAAAAACAATTAACCTTGATAAATAAAGGTAAAATACGACAGCGGTGGCTTAGATGCCAAGGTTAATGGTTTGGGAGAAAACATATTTCTGCCCTCAGGAGATTATTGTAATTATAGGTTCCAGAGGATGTAATTCTACAACTGAAATTAGATGTTTTTGCTGTGGTCCCCATAATCATGGGACTGTATAGAATGGATAGAGAATCTCTTGATATGAAAATCAATATGCTCATTTCACACATTTTTAAACGATTGGACTTGTTCGAAGTCTTATTCAGTGAGGTTCAGTCAAAGGGCTTCAAGGCTGTAGAGTTCAGTGGTAACCATGGATTCTTTCATTCAGTTAATGCCTTTAGCTTGAAAGCGAAACGCAGCCTGAGGACTCATTGTCTGCTACAGATATTTAATTGAAACGAAGTGAGGGGGTTGTCATCTGCACTCTCATTCTCGTGACTTTTCTCATATTGTAAAAGTTTCTGTGAAGGGTTGATGTGAGATGATTTCTTATTCCTTATAACTGAGTCTGCTGCTAGGAGAACTCTATATTGGGCTAACAACCCAGTCAGTGTTTCCATGGACATTTCTATACTGTACTGTGATCATTGGCACATGATAATCTGGAACTTCAGCATATTATGCCTGCATTTTATTGGTAGTTACTGAATTACAACATACATATAAAACGGAACAGTGTTGTATTAATATTTATCAGTTTATTAAGGATGAAAAATTTGTTTAAAAAAAATGAAAAGCAGAGGCCTTTGGTAGTGCCTAGGAACAAATATTTGCCCTGTTCTGTTAAAGGAATACTTATGCAAACAAGTATTCTGTATTTACATTTGCAATTAATTTTCATCACTGTAGATCTGCCTTCACAACAGTGATTCACACAGAATTCTTGTTTGTTTGGAAACATGAAAACATCCAAAAGGGGCACTGTCTTTTGATTAAATATGGAGAAAACGTTGCTTTTGGAATGAAGACAGGACTTTAGATAATGAAGGTCATGTGAATCCTTGCAGCACTTCATATCAATAAGATAGGATGCTAGACAATGAGTCAGGGCTTAAACATTTAACTTCCAAAAGGTTACCCATTTGTTCAAGAGCTAAAACTGTGTTTTGCGATTAAGTTTAGAGTTATGTTATTCATTCTGTACATATTAATATATTATTACATATTCACAATGCTACTCTGTTTTCCTCTTGTTTTTATAATCAAATGCAACAAAAAAACTATAGATTGAGTTTGTATTAAAAGACCCATTCTGTGAAGGCTCAGCATTTCCTTTGAAGTTTGGTGTTGGAGCCCTTTCTACTTTATTATCAGAGGTTGTGCTTTTATGTCAAGTGCATGCCATGTGAAGATCTTTTCAAATCAGCAGAAACTGCTCTATGTTCTGGTTGCAACTGACCTACATGTCATGTTTTTACAAAGACAAACATCAAACACAAGAAAAGTCTCAAACTCGGGCACACATGAACAACAACTATAGCTTTTTGAGATACTTTTGTTCATCCCACCTCTGCATCGTCTCCAAAGATCACAGAGAAAATAGAGTTTTCCCAAAACCATCTGCAAAAAACTGAACATTTTAAACTTAAAACTACTGTTTGTTGCAGGGCTGTTGCATAGGATTAAATTGTGTAGGTGTTCATATCCTGCATATACTGATGACATAAAGGACATCGATGCAGCTGGATGAAAGGGGAACACAATCTATCATTGTTGCTTAGAGATTTGGGAACACATTTCTAATTGACCATGAATTTCTAAATGGGTGCAATGAGTTTTAAATAGGCCCCATGTTCCCAGAGGGCACAACACTCCTTAACACCTTAATGATAATGTAAAATTGAAATTTAAAGCTACAATATGCAACTTTTCGCCTTCAGGCAGAAAAATGAAAAGCTACCCTTTCAAACCCCCAAACCTCAGTGGGGCAAGTTCATGCCCGAACACTTGTCATTCATCCAGATGAGCTGTCGACTTTGAGACTGTATCCAGCCTGAAGGAAAGGTAACTGACATCCTACAGCCACCACAGGCACTGAGATGAACACAGACAATATGCAGAACAAACGATGCATCTCCTCTAACCAGACTTATTTTTCTGTTTTTCTTTTCTCGTGGCTAATTTGCTGCATCAGTGCTATTACTGTCTGACCTTAAAAGCAACTCACCACGGAAAATGCTGTGATCACAAAAGTATACAGACTCAGACATCATTACTTTAAAATGTAATCTAATATCAGTCAGCAATAAGAGACAAAGTAGCACTAACAGGATCTTGATGCAGCTTTCATTTATCCCCACAAGCTAAAAAGTAACCAAAGATTTTTAATTGATTCCAGGGAGCCAATTTAAAAACAGTTACACTCCCTCTACAAGAAAAAGTCAATGCAGGCTAAGATTCAACACACTGTCAAAAGTGCAGTGTTCATTTCATCACAGAATCCCTTACATCATGGGTTTGCTAAACAATAGTGATCAATACACCAGGAGTAGGGAAGGTGCCTCTGATTGATCAGGGTCATAGTGAACACAATCAATACAAGAGCCAACTGGATCATGAACTTTGGAGGGAATTACCAAAAATTAGGTCAGGCATTTACATCTCTTGAAACCACCCGGGATCAGATGTATAATATTGGAATCAATCCCATTGTAATTACCTTGTACAGTAAACGTGCAGGGGTTACTTAGATGACATTGGTGCCATAGAATGACATTTCACACTTTCAAGAACCCCACACAGTGTTAAAGGACGGCACAAAAGGGAATAAAGATGACAAAGACTCAGTCTTTACGTTGCTCTCGATGTACAAACACAGATATAGGCATACATACAGCTAAAATAAGTACAGTTAGACAATAGTACAAATGATGCTAAAGCAAATGTGATTTATGTAGCAAGTTGCTTTATGTATGAGGTAGGTGGATATGACAGTGTAAACAGTATGTAACATGTTTAAAAAACAAACCAACTTTAGACAGTGAGATTTAATAATTTACAGTTACAGTGAATGTTGAGGCACGGGGTTATTGTGTAACCCTGTTCCCAACAGTGTGCGTCTGGTGTTTAACATGGAATCTGAGCATGATCCAAAGTCATTATATCATATGATGAACTAAACGTCTTACATTTTATTTATTACCATTCATACCATATCATTAGAAAACCAATGAAAAAGTGTTGATGATGTACAACATGACGACATTTTGTGTTATGTCAGATAAGATCAATGACCTGAAATTATTAATTAATTAGTTATTGGTTAATTATTGATTTTCATCAAGGCATTCTGAAGTCAGATGCAATATGGAATACATTTAAAAATAAGCAAAGATATTCACTGTGTATTGCATTTGTAGGAACCATAATATTCACAGTTATTAACTATGGAAGCCAACAAAGAATTTGGCAATCTATTTTCAGGTCAAATTTTTTTTCCTGGTGTGTTCATGGCTTGAAAACAGATGAAAACATTGTTTTAACCAGGACCATCTTAATCATTTCTCTAAGTTACACATACAGTACGCAGTTTTCATCAGGATAGTTTTCTTAAGGGTTTGTTCTTGTAATGCTCATTTCAGCCATGAAAAGCTGAATCGCATGTTCTAAATAGGACTAAAAAATGTTTTCTTCCATGGACTCCAAACAGGAGGCACATAGATTGTGTGTTAGCAAGTTATACTGCCATGCCTTTGTTTTGTTTTTTTTAAAAAGTATTTATGTATAATTGATGCCCAATTACCTTGTTAGTGCCTTTAATGGGTTTTTGATATTGGATACATGTGACGATTTCATTTACCAATACTTATTTGTTTTCTTTATAAATAAAATGAAAAACCTGCAACAGTGCTTTGCACAGGTGAGAACAAACATATAGAAAAGAAAGATTATTAATGTGTGTGTTACTGTGGTTTTACATACACGTCTTCAAGAAATACACAAATGAAAAATGAAAACCGGGAGTAGACAAATGGATATAGCAGAGATTTTTTTTTTTAAAAAGTAACAAGCATAGCCTTAGATACAGTGCAACTGACCCTAGTGCAGGCTAACTTGATGAATTTCCAGAATCATCTATATTTATTTCAATGCTCACAGGTTGAAGAAGTGACCTGAGGTGTTTTGACCCAGTGCATATTGTATTTGCTCAGTTTGACTGGATGCTTATCAAATTGTGAAATAGAATTTTCGGATCAATAAACAAAGACATCTGAAATATTTTCAGTCAGAGTGTGCATGACTGTAGCGTACACAGACTTTGATTTTACTGAGTCGTCTAGTATTGGAAAGTTCAGTAGGTGAAGTACAGCTTTTCTCCTCCTCTCTTTCTTTATATATGTACACATCTGTGGCTCTCTTGCTCTCTTGCATATACACAAAAACACACACTTTACACGCAGATAATGTGTAGTCACTTTGCCCCTTTTTTTTTTCATCTCAATTTCTCTCTGGGTTTCTTCTTTCAAATTACTCTTGTGTGTTTCCTGTCCTTTCATGGTAGGTTGAGCTTTTCAGGCATTGTCAGGCTTGTTTAAATTTTTAACAAGCAGGGGGGAAGAAACAAAGAGACTGAGGGGAGAGTCCCTCATCTGAAATTGAAGGTATATTTCCCATGAAATGTTGTGCAGTGACGTGGAATAGTCTTCGCCTTTTGTGTCTTCTGATGCCGTTGGCCCCTTTTAACCAAATGGTGAATGCTGTGCATGCTTTAGCTTTCACAGTCAGGGTTGGTCTACTAAGAATAACTGTGCCCAGGTGGTTTGAACTGAGCGTGCTTTTTTAAAAGATTTTTAAATCCACTCCAAGTCGATTTCTTCTGTAGTAGTTTGAGAAGTACCTCAGCTCTGGCTATGTAGTTTAGTAAGCTTAGTTTGTTTGTGCTCTGGGGTGATGCAATCTCAATAAAGAGAATTATGCAAATCAGTAACAATTTTCAGCTATGCCCTACATGTGCTTTCCTTGATTGAAATGTAATTGGGTAAAATGATCAGCGGAAGATGTTGATCATGGATGGCCCAGCAGAAACAGCGTCGTGCTTCATGTTGTCTCCAACATGGAGTCATCTAATTTTGTGACAGGTGTGAACGTAATTGAACGTTGCCAGACATCAAAAAGGCAGCAAAGAAAAGATGAACAACAACATAAAACAAACACAGACAGCCATACAAACGTGAAAATTAAATTTAGTATCACACAGGCCTACATAAACAAAGCATAGATTATTTGGTTTAGCTCTGTAGAAATCATATGGACATTTTGCAGGAGGCAGGGCAGTAGCTACCACTGAGGTCATGTCCTTGATGGGGGATTTAACAATCTGAGGGGAGTTTGTTATACTCACTTGCAAACTTGGTGGTTATTATTCCAGCTTAGACTGTATATCCTTTTTTATTATTTCTGACACTGTGAGCTTTCAAGAGACACTTGCTTCTATGTTTGAAAATGTACAGAAATCATCCAGTAAACTGAATACGAACAAGACTCAGACTCTACAGCCGTGCCAGCGCAAAGCTTAAGGGTGCTTTGAGCAAAATGCTGATGTCAACACGCTAAACAATAAAATAAGAGGGTCAACAAAGTGATCACAATTCGTCCTGCGGAGGAAATGAATGTGCGAACCTGATTTCGCGGTGATCCTTCCAAAATAGTTTTTTATCAAAACCAAAAGGTCAGGGTTAGGGGCGCGAGAGGAAAAGTCAGGGGATTACCAAAGTCACTGTGGGAAACATGTTTGTACCAAATTTCATCTGATTTAATTGAGTTTATTTTAGAATTTTCAGTCTGGACCAAATACAAATCTGGTCCACCAAATGGTGGTGTTTTTTTCTCAAGCTGCTGATGAGTGTGAGGGGGGCTTCACTCACTATTTGTAATAACTTAGTTACGGCCTTTCCAGGAGACACAAATGCTCAACTAGGATTGTAAGAATACATACAGCTAAAGAGACATTAGGACTTCCTGTGCAGCAGAAGATGATAGCAATTATTCAACAAAAACCTTCAGTGTGTAGTGATTTTAAATTATGATTGCTTGCTTGCTTCTGTGGCTTAATTGCAACTAAAGGATCTTATAATAGAAATAGAATAGATGTCTATGATCCATATAATAAGGATTTGACAGCATGCCAATGTCATATGAAACACGGGGAGTGTTGGCAAACTGGCTCCATCTCCTGGAGGAGACAAGAGCTGGGGCTCTACTGAATACACCCCCACCTTCACATGTTCTCATTATTCTTTCTGACGCATGCTTACAGAGGGCTATGAAATGCTTCACTGTGTCTCTGCAGCCTTATATACAAAGCAAGATTTTGCAGAGGCATTCTCTCACTTGTTAGACGGAAAGGCAAAGTAATACTTCTTATTGAAGGATGATAACACGGTGTAACAAGTGTATTCCTGCTGGACGCACTTTTACTCTGGTATTTTTAGATGTTAAATGAAAGTAAAGCAATGCTGTATGATTGTGGAGGAAATAAACGTCAAAAGGACCACAGGAAATCATTTGAAAAATCTACTTAAAATCCACATTAGACACAGAGCACTTCACACTCGAACAAACAAGTAATATTTCACTGACTCATTCACAAGAATTCTACTTTAAAGGCTGCACTCCAAATGAATAATACAGCTAATAAAGTATTGAACTGGTCGATTTGTTCCATTTGTTTGTGGGTGTCTGCAGGTGCAGTAAAGCATGAATTGGCCATCCATGACCAGTAATGACGTCCTGTCTATTAGACTGTGCTGCTGGGAAATAACACAAGGAATATAAAAAGAGCTATGAAATTCTTGAAATTACCACAGCTCACTTGTCACAATCCAATTACTTTGTCTATGTTTGCATCTCCAACCCTCCTTTCTTAGACTCAATTCATTTCCCGAGGTTAATACCTTATTATTTTTGACCACACATACTGTAACCAGTACCTGCATACATGTTTACCCTTACAAAAACCTACAATTGGAGGCAGAAAGAAATATTAAATATGACACATTAAAATGTCAGCACTTTGATTCCTGAAAATGATACATGCTCACTAGTTCATGAATACAGCATTGGCCTGTATGGCTCCCAACATATTGGATTTTCCAGTGGAGAAGCAGCATTTATATTCCGCTGTTTGGTGGGTTTAGAAAACAAGGACTGATCCGTCTTGTGCATCTTAAGCTGCCTCTCCCTTAAATGAATTCGTTTAACAAGCACTTCTAGCGGGTTTGTCTGCCAAGAAGTACTGAGTTACAGCTGTTCCACAATGCCTCTGCCACAGTCCAAATTTAGCTGAATGGCTGGAAGGGAAAGAGCTCTGCAAGCTGGTTCAGGACCTTACATGGAGGTGCACCCAACTACAAAGCGCTACTACCATTTCTCTTCTTTATAAAAACAAAAAGCACAATATTTTCTAACCCATGACACAAAAATGACTACAGTATGTCTGCAGGGAGTTGAAAGGCTTGTTGATCAAGCTATATTGATTCATTCTTTTTTTCTTTGCTGTTGAGATTTGTAAATTTGCAGCCCATATTTTGCAAGAAAAGCTCCCCCCTGGTGTCTTGAAGCTCCCAGAGTCCCATCATCCAGTTACTGATGTCCAATTGTGTCACGATTTGTGAGCATAATAGAGACATTTATTTTTGTTGTGTTTTTAAAAGACCCTCGGGTCTTTGTCTCACTTACAAAATTAGCATTTCTTTCATTCTTTTTAGTTCCATGTACATGAAAATAAACTGCACTAAATTAAATATATTATAATGGTAGGAATAAATCAAAACCTTCCCACCAGAAATGAGTGTTTATTCTCATATGTGGTCTAAGCTTGTTTGCTAGTTTGTTGTGTCATAACATTTTCTAAATAATAGAACTTCTTCTCATCAATGATGAATATAAATTGCCTGAACCACATGTGCAAAGAAAACATGATTGTGTTGTTTCTGAGAAAGTGCAGGCGCATGCTTCATGTCCATATGGTTGTACTCTAATGATGCTAGCAGTGGTTTGGCTTCAGAGTGAAATTGTAAATGACTAGAACTGACAGAAACTAGCTTCCCGGCACACTAGCTATAGGGGGAAAAAATGGATACCTCATTTGTCTCCAAATTTCACTTCAACCCACTCGGCTATCATGGCTGTCAATGTCAGGCAGCCAGTACCACGGCTGTTCACCTTGAGGGGTCCCTGGGAGATTGGCTTCTCTGGAGCTAACAGATATGGACTGGAGCCCAATTTCCTTTTGGCTAATTAGCTTGGCTACAATACCAGTGGCAGTCCTTATCAGCCCCCAAGCCTTCTGCTCTCTGTCTGTTTTTCTTTTCTTTTTTTTTTTCCCTATTTCTGTAGAGCAGTAAGATAGCTTGCCCACAAAGTTAGCAGTGACAGGTGTTTTTTTTTTTTGCATGTGTTTGATAGGAAATTTTATCTATTTTCCTAAAGTGTACAAACATACTGATCATGCCCGTCTCAAATTTCACCGCAACAGAGTAAGTGAAATCATTTATGGTTGGTAAGGTATGAACTCAAGCTCTGTTAACTCCCCCGAGGTTTTTTGTCTAAATGGAAAATATCAGTGACATGTTACTTCAAAACACACAGGAAGACATCTGAAAATATTTCCTACACTTGTCAGACTAGCAATCAATTTTACTTTTTCAGTGACTTCTTTTATGCAAGTGTCATTACTCGACACTGAGGCCATAAAAAAAAAAACAGGGGAGGCGCAGATTGAAGGTGAAAAGAACACAAGGGTTTCATTTATATAGTGAAAATTACAGGGCCCAGTGTGTTTCCAACTATGATGATCAGGTTGACCAGGGGACCGTCACGATGAGCTTACTTTGTAAATTATTACTTCAGATGCCATACATACAGATATTGTGCACTGGATGACACATCAAACTATTGAAGGGTCATATTAAAGCAATGGATCAACATTTCGGGAATAGCACCTATTCAGTGTCTTGCCAACAGTTTGATGAGAAGATTGACACCACTCTCCTGTGTGTCCATCAAATATGAAGCTACAGCCATCAGAAACTTAGCTTAGTTCAGCATAAAGACTGGCAACAAAGGGGGAAACAGTAAGCCAGGTCAAAGGTAACAAAATGGGATCTTGTAGTCAAGGCAACCAGCAAGAGCTCCAGGAGGTCACTGTGTCTTTCTAAGATATAGCCTAGTGGGTAACTCCACTAATAAATTTGGACCGAGCATGGCTAGCTGTTTCCACTTGGTTCCAATCTTGTATTAAGAATATTAAGATTGTCTCATTTAATTTTAAAAAAGACAATTTTCTGAAAATGTCTTCAGCATTCCATTAAGTAAGAGACTATAAGTGCATCGATTCTGTTTAAAGTGGAGTTATCACCTTCTATCTCATATTGAAACCAGGTTTCTACTCACAGTCTGACCTCCACTTTTTTAAGCTCAGAGTCGCTCCAGATGTTCGTATCGTTTAACATCTCATTTGCCTTTCTCCTGACTGTTTGGCATCTATCTCATCCACTCTGCAATGAAATGCACCCACTCAGCAAAAACTTGCATTGTGTGAATTTTTCTTGTGTTCACAGTATCTTCAACAAACCTTATTCTAATTCATGTAATCCTCAGAGATGGCATGGGCCCAGCATGTAGCCATTCAGAATGCACCAGTGCCCTCAAATGCCTGCTCAGTCCCAGAACACAGACAGTAAGGGCCTCAGGGTAATTTCACACTCTGTTATGATTTTGTTCAGAAATAATACAGGTTTGGAAAGAAGTTTGGGTTGACTTCAGAGAAAAAAAAGAATAGTGGGTGTTGTTGAAATTGTACTTTTACATGGGTTTAGCTTTGATACCCAAGAAAGCCCAGTACCTGTCACATAAATGCAAATGGGTTTGCATATTAGGTAGAAAAATTACAGTGATTATGAATGCGGTAACAATAAGGCTTTGTTCTTAGTATTAGCATCTGGCATGAGATAAGCAACCACTGTGCTGACGCTAATGAAACAATGAGAGTCAGTTATTGTGTTGCATGTTTTATGATGGCAAGACAAATGAACAAAAAGACATTTGAAGAACAGCACCTGGCAAACACAGACTCTCTAATGTCTCCTTAATGTGTTTCTTTGGAACATTTGGCTGCAGGGCATCACGGGGTGACACATGTACACAATAATAGCAGACTAAAAGAAGCATAGGACCATAATAGCTTCCATGACCATTAAACTTTAATAGGCACACATACCTAATGCAGTTAAACGTGGTGCAGGTTTCCCCATGCCCCAGACCACCAGATTCAGACTCACAGATTAAATTTCTAAACTAAATTGATTTGCACAGACATGACCAATGCTTTTAATGTGATAATTCATCATAGGTCAGTGTACTGTTATGGTTGTGGGGAGAATGACTGTGGTCAGAAATTACGTGACTAGCTCGCAGCTCGCCTGGCAAACAACACACAATTACCGCCAAGCAAAGATGTCAAGGCAACCTAATGCTCTGTCATTGAAACCCATCTCAATTAAGCTGAGGCTGGACAGGTGCCTGGGAGTTGACTGATTGGTTATTCTCTTCCCCTCTCAGTGTGGTGATGTTCCTATTTTCCCAGCGGAAAACATGGGGATGTTAAGGAGCTCTAAATAGAGCTTGTCTGTGTTGTTGAATAAAGGGAAAGGCAGTTATAAACTCTTGAATGTAGAAGTCAAGATCTCCATCTTGTAATAATAGCTTCAATCTGCCATTACAATGTTTAACTGTTTCATTTGACTGTTGATCTGCTGTTTTTTGCTTTTTGTTTCTGTTATCAGAATGACATTATACTCATGACTAACTATAATATGTACATTTTTGATTTTCATCTAAAAAAAAATCAAAAATATGGTTTATTAGGAGTATTAAAACTTTTTTTTTTATATCTCAATCAATCATACATTGTTTAGCCAGAGAAGCAAGACTTCCCTCATTACTAAAATTCAGTGGTGGAGAGTATAAGTTACAGTACATTTACTCGGGTAGAGTACTTCTGCTACTTCAATCCCAGTATGACTCAGAGGCATAACATAACTCTGCAGATTCATATAATTAATACAAACTATAATCAGCAAATAAATCACGAATTACTATTAGCTTCACGTTTACCACCTGCAACAATCGACAACATGTGGATAGATTTACATCAACATCAGCTGTGTATTTTTTGTGATTACATTACTTATGATTATGTATCATTATGTACTTCTCACTGGTGACTACACTGAGCATAAAGTTTCATAGTGCAGAAACAGACCGTGACACCATTCCCTTGATTAGAAGTCAGTATAGCATCAGAGTGATTTTAAAGCAACATTGTGTAACGTTATGATTTAAAGTTGGGGGCTGTTATTTTTCATTCTTTGTACTTCGCCCACCCCCGCACACAACTACAGTCGTAGGTTAAGTTGAAACCAGGAATTCAGTTTTTAAACTGATGTTTACAACAGACAGGTTGGGTTTTAACTGTCTTACAATCTGCCTTTGTTTTCTCTTTCAAAGACGTTTCACCAGTGTTTGAGCAATAGTTTGTATTTGTTGTCCAGACCTATTTTTTAGTATTATAAATCTGCTATGAAATACCAAAGTTGTTCCATGTTATCATAACCAATAGAGCCAAGGATAAAAGCTGCAAAAATAAAACCAAGTTGAAATAATCCACAATTTCAAAACACAAAAAAATAGTGCTTTTGAAATTGATCTTTTTGATTTTTACCTTTTGATTGTATTTTAATTGACTATTGCACTCAACTATTTCTCTTCAAGCTGCAAGTATTAAAATAATTTAAAATCAGGATCAGGCCATATAATACATGCAGTTACAGGAAAATAATGTACACTCATTGTGGCCAGATTTAAAATTTAAAGTGGATTGTTGAAATTATTTAGTATGGCAAGTATTTATATTACAACTAGTATTATGCCAACTCAGATACAATAGTAATGAGTAATTATAAAAGACTTTGAAGACATAAAGACAACGTTCACATTTACAGCAACAATAAAACCATGTTTCATATAAACATGGATTTTAACATGTAGTTTTAAAGATTATACTGATTTGGCTGCAGCCAGAGATGGTCAGGCAGGGAGTTCCAAAAGTGAGGGAGATATGATGATTCAGAATAGAGTTGTATAAACTGTTCACTCTGCCATGACTCAAAATAGAGATAAATGGTGCGGGGAGATAGCAGGAACCTCCACATGTGAAGCCCTCTCCCAGTGAAACTCCACTGTCAGGTGAAAAGCAAGTCCACATGCATTAGAGGAGGCATATAGCAGTGTGCACCCTGCCAAGGCTCACAGAGAGAGGCTGGCAGTGACAGGGACCGAGCTTCACGCTGGGAACTGCTGATATAAATCTTTATTTTTTTAATTTTTTTTTTGGCAATTGCACTGTAAATGAAATAAATGGCCACAGTCAAGACAGAGGCACAGAGGTTCTTAATGATGCTGAACATCAACACAATAATTGGCGAGACTGTTGGGAAATAACGGTCAGATACCCGTAGTGATGCTGCAGACAGATTCCACAGATGTTCGGTGGCCTCCAGGAGGTGCATTTACCATTTCATGAGTTTTGTCACTGGCTGATGGGTAGACCTTATCAGACATCAGATAAAGAGAGGACCGTTTCACAGTTTTAGAGAATCTTAATCACAACCTGACACTTGTTGTATTTTCTTCCTCAAGATGTTGAAGACTGCTTTGGATAAATTCCATAAATAACATTACAGCTGTTATTCAACATTTATGAGCCACGATCTTTGAATGTGCTAGCTAAAATATTTAGTATCAGTAGATAATGAGGAAAAATAAATCTCTAGCATAAACCATGTAGGACATGCACCGTGTACCATGCTAGCGTTTGTGCCCTTGACATATACCTTTGACGCAAACATGGATTTCAATCGCTGGTTTCCATATTATTTTAACACTAATGCAGGTCCATTAAGTATAATCATTACTATATCCTCTGAAGGGAAGCGCTATAAGAATTATACAAGTATTAGTCAGTATGAGTCATAACCATTATCATTCCGCCTCCTTTGTCTAGACCGAAAAAGGGCAAAACTTATTTGATTTGATTTATTTGTTTGATTTTATTTTTTATTATTATTATTATTATTTATTTTTTGTTGCCAAATGAATGACTTGTTAATTAACATATAATTTAAGAGTTTATAGATGATAAGCATCTCTGTGTTTATTTACTAAACTAAAAGGCTGATTTTGGCTTGTGTTTGCAGATATTACTAAATGAAACCGACCATTAAAAGTGTCAGAATAAATTAGTAACTTAACTGATTCAGTTTTGTTTTTGTCTGTGTATTAAAAGACCTGTCAGTCACCTTGGGACTACAGGTACCATCTCTGTGCCTTGAATTTTACTGCAGGATTATTCTTGAGTTTGCATTTAAAACACAGACTTTGCCTTTTATAGCAGCTAGCTCTCTTCATTTCCTTGATCTCTCATTTGACCTTTTTTTGCTCATGGAATTTCTACATGATTTTTTAGTCTGATAATGGTTTTCAAAAGAGGTACTATTGGGAAAAGGGCAGATATTATGTTTCATCTATAATGGTTCTGTTGGAAAATAAGCGAAGAAGGGTCAAGGGAAATTTTACTGGAATTGGAAGTGTAAAGCAAAGCAGTCTAATGGGCTCTACATTTCAGGGCTCCTCTCTCGTTCAAATATATAGAGGCTTTTTATTCTTAGTTTAAACTCCAGCCTCCTTTTATGTCTTATGCTCTTTTGTGGGGCACAAAGCAACTCATGCATTCAAAATGTAAGTCATTCATACTGTAGATTCATTGATATTCAACATACAGATACTGTTAGCATTGGATTTTTTGGAAATGTTACACCCCACATTCAAGAATAGGTTTGTCCCTCAGGAGCTCCTCTGCTTGTTTAAACCACAGGATGAATTGCTGCTTCTATTTACAGCTCAAGTTTAATTTATTCTGACTTTAAATTGCCTTGCTGTACCTCTTCTTTTTTTTTTTTATTGCATGTAAAAGGTGATACCTCATTAGGAAGAAGCGCAGCATTTAATTAAATGTTGCTTCCTCGTTCTGTTGGTTAATCTGTTGACTCTGTTCTTTATTGAAGAACGTTTATGGTACCACTATTGCAGAGATAAAAGCTTTGTTAGTGCAGATGTGTTTTCTGATTGACTATTTAATGTGTATGGCAACAAGGGGATTGTGGTTGTCAAAATTTCATACATGTGGACTCCCATTTGATTTAGTGGGATTTTATATGAAAGAAAAAGTCATTTTCATCCATCCATTCATCCATCTATTTTCTGTAAACCACTTATTTTTATCAGGGTCATGGGGGGGCTGGAGCCTATCTCAGGGCTCCCAGCTGACGTTGCAGAAGAGGTGGGGTACACCCTGGACAACTCTCCAGTTAATCACAGGGCTGACAGAAATACAAACAACCATTCACACTCATATTCACACCTTTAGAGTCACCAATTAACCTGCATGTCTTTGGACTGTGGGAGGAAGCCGGAGAGAACCCACACAGACACGGGGAGAACATGCAAACTCCACACACAAAGGCCCCAGTTGGCTCAGGGGTTTCGAACCAGAAACCTTCTTGCTGTGACAGTGCTAACCACTGCAGCACCGTGCCACCACAAAAAGTCATTTATCATCCATCCATCCATCCATTATTTGTAACCGCTTATCCTCATCAGGGTCACGGTGGGGCTGGAGCCTATCCCAGCAGAATTTGGGCAAGTACACCCTGGACAAGTCACCAGTTCATCACAGGACACATAGAGACAAACAACCATTCATGCTAAGTCATTTATCATTTAAAATTCAAAAGCACCATGCATACAAAAACAGGTTCTGGGTTCTAACCAGCTGGCTTGGACCTTTCTGTTTGGAGTTTGCATATTCTCCCTGTCTGGGTGCTCCAGGTTCCTCCCACAGTCCAAACACATGCAGGTGTATTGACGATAAATTGCCCATCGGTGTGAATGTGTAAATGGTTGTTTGTCTCTATGTGTCAGCCCTGTGATGAACTGGTGACTTGTCCAGGGTGTATGCTACCACTCGCCAAATGTCAGCTGGGATTGGCTCCAACCCCCTGAGACCCTGATAAGGATAAGTGGTTACAGAAAATGGATGGATGGATGTTTGTCTCTATATGTCAGCCCTGTGATGAACTGGCAACCTATCCAGAGTATACCCCGCCTCTTGTGCAACGTCAGCTGGGAGCCCTGGGATTGGCTGCAGCCCCCTGCGACCCTGATAAGAATACACATTTATGGAAAATCAATAAATGAATGAATGTTATTAAAGACATTTCAAAAGATTACTTAGAAGCTGTGTGCAACTTCTGAAAGTTAACTGGGTACTCTGTTCTCAAGAAACTTGAAACATGCAGCACAAATACACAAAGAGAAAGACACCAACACAAACACAGATATGCACAATGAAATGCCTGTGATGTTTATTGCAGTGCATTTAAGGAAAGTGAGCAACCTCAAGTGGCATAGACCTGTGCACCTGTCACTTCAATCCTGTTCATCCTCTCATGATGGTTTCATTTCCAGGCTGCTACAATTGTACCATCCGGTCAGTCAAGAGGTTTTTATCCCCGCGGGACGGCAGGGTGACCCGGTGGTTAGAGGCCAGCCCATAACCGAAAGGCCAAGAGACTGAGCCGCTGCATCCATCCGTACCCATGTGTCAAAGTGGACTTGAGTTAGACATTGAAGTATTACTTACTCCTGTGGCATGGCATCCTGCTGACCATGCACTGTTCCCCCTGCAATTGTAAACCGTGTCCTGTGTTAGCTTTCATTGCGAGGTTTGGAAGAAGTGTTTGCTTTGAAATGAGTTTTGTCTCAAAAACTGTTTGCAGTTCTTTTTTAAAACCTCTATAGTCCTCATGATTTTATGTTTCAGATAAACAAAAATACAAGAACACAAATGTCTTGCCTTTTTTTCCCCTTTCCTCTCTTACTCTTACTTCACGTCCATTTGTACTTGTCAAACATAGTGAAAGAGATTCCTGACTACACAGGACTTTTATTTATGCTTCTTCCACCCGAGGAGATTTGTCACAGAATAGCCCCACTTTTCCTCCTGTCCAGATTAATTTTTAATTTCAAAAATGAATCTAAGTGAGCTGAATTGTGCAGTTTTTTTTCCCCCTTCTTGCAGAGTGAAAAAACAAATGACCCTGGAAGCAAAGCTTGTGTTTCTTCATTCAAATTCAATTGAGCTAGCCTAAACACACAAAAACATTAAACATTAAAAATTTAATGAAACTTTGTTGACTATAAACTAAATTCATATACTTTCAGCCCTTGATATTAATAATGGTCACTTTTTTAACTGTATTATAAGTATTTGCTGATGTTAGGAACTCTCACTACATGCACCACCAAAGGTGCCTCTTATTCACAGTAGGAAGTGATGATGATGAAGCTTGTGATTCTGTGACACATTTTTTAATGAGGATTTTCCCACCCTGTTTTTTTTTTTTTTTTTTTTTTTTCTGGTACTTGAGAAAAGCAATTGTGAAGTACAGTAAGCGTTTTGTGTTAAAGTGGAAAACAAATCTTTGGATTGAAAAGAAATAACCCTCTTAAAGTGGATTGTATCAGCAGTGACCACATTGTATTACCCTTAAATTCCACAACAGATACAACACTTAGTGAGTTCTGTAAGGCCTCGGGTTCAGTGTCAGAATTAAGGCATAGCACAGCACTTGCCAAGGCCAACAGAAGTAGACATTTTACGCCTGCAGAACAGCCACAATACTGTACTACTGAATGGTCTTTCATGCTCTCGTAGCTCTGTAACCTTCACCTCTCAGCACGCCTGAGAAGGAAGGATAGCGTTTCATGTTAACAGCGTTCAGAGTTCAACGGTGTGCCAAGTCAAAATCAAAAGGCTCAAAATCAGAGCACGTGCCGTCCCCTCTGATATTGACTCAAAAGCTCTGGGTTCAAAAATGCAAGTTGAGACGGGAAAATCCTGAAAAAAAAAGGGAGGGAAAGTGAGAGGATCAAGACGATGGTTATATTACATCGCAAGTTCCTTGTCATTACGTCATTTCTTTTTGAACCAATAACAGTCACAGCTCGTCGGAAGAACTGGAACACACAGTATGTTTTAACTTGGTTAACTGATAGCAATAGACAGTGCTGAAACAGTCCTGTTGTACATACATTAAATGGAAAACCCACAAGTTGCATTCTGGGTGCCTAAATGGATATTTTTCTGATTGATGACAATGTCCTCTATAATATAATAAAGCTCATTTGGGTGTGAAATACTACACATCATTTCTATGAGTCCACAAATCCTATCTACTGCTCCAGTGAGCTCCCCTGCCAATGGAGCAGCTCTGCGTTTTTTCTCTCTTCATCACATCACAAATTAGAGCCTCGGTTCAACTGAAGCTTTAGGACTGAATTGCTTAAGCTCAGAAATAACATAGAAATTCTGCTTGAGTGTTGATGTCTGGTGTCAGATTGCTGCTCCTCAAATATACAGAAAGCACCGAGCATCAGAGCCACCCGCTCTCGCCATGAAATAGACTGATAAGGTGAAGGTTATGATCTTTAATTGATTTCACTCCCATTTCACTCTTGAAGGGAGATGTAGATGGAATCATTTTTAAGCCTGGTAACATGGTGGAAAAGGAGGGCAACGTTAGCAAGATGTGTTAATATTTTGTGTAGTCAGGGTATGTGAAATCAAATGATTAGACCTGCATGAGAGAAAACGGCTCATGGAAATGATTCTCAATGTTTATGTTGGATTATTCTGTGGGTTATTGCAGCTGTCTATCTCAGATTTACTTGTGCTATGGAGTATGCTAGGCTAGAATAGACGTGAACATCCACGAGGCCTCAATATGTGCTGCATAGATATCAAAGAAATCATAGAAAGGTATCCACACACTGGAATTGGAGCTCCCTTAAGCATTTATTAGTGAGATTTCAACCCAACACAGGTCTTCCTCAGGAGACACGGGTCATCTTTGTCAGAGGAAAACCGGGGTTGGGTTGAAAAATTGCTAATAAAAGCTTATGGTAGCTCTGATTCCACCGCTGGGGTAACTCTATATTGTATTCTTTCTTTACAATAGGTCAAAAGCATCCATCAGATATGTAAATAGGACATTTCACTGAAACACATTCATATAATATGTTATTATTTCAGCTCTAATTTGAAAATGATTTATTTCTGCACATATGTTCTTCACATGTTTAAAAACTAAGCAAGCACATTTATTTCTTAATCATGTGGAAATGACACCACAGAACACAGTTTACTATTGCTTTCTGTTGCACAGCATGTAACAGTTAACAGATATTACAAGGTCAAACATGAAGCACCAAAAAAAATCTGATTTGTTTATTGTTACTTCACTTGGATGTTTGACCTTCACTGTGCAGAATAATGTATGTGCACAGTTTGACACTAGAAGTGTCTTTTTGCATTGGTTGCATTGGTGCGCCTAACTTTATTTTTAGGTGCACCAGCACAAAATTTAGGTGCACCCAAATTTTTCATTGCATCACCTTTAACGCCATAAGGTCACCTTTTTTATCGCTCTCCATAACTTTCATATAATGTGAATGATTTTCAAACAAGAAAAAGGTCTAGAGAAATGCTTGTCTTTATTTGAAGCACAATTATATATAAAAAGAAAAATAAAGTGTTTAAAGTGCTTCACTGAGCTGAAATTGAACATTTCAAACTAAAACATTAAGCAAAATAAAACATTTCCAAATAAAAGTGCTTGTGCTTAAATTTGGTGAACGGCAACTCCTCTTTGGCAATGTTGTATGCAATATTAAATTTGATTATCATTTCCGATTCCTCAGAGGACCTGATTATTACTGCCTGCTGCTGAAATGCAGCTGGGAGAGGGGTCACTTTCTCTACACACTTGTCACAGCATATAGTGTGTTTTTTAGACATGTCATGTTTTTTTAAAGTTTCGATACGAAACATTGTTGACCCGCTTACAAATGCACTATTACCAGCCATATTCTGACTGCACTCCTGACAGTAAACACAGTGCATTGCGTTACGTCCTTTGTCGTACCTCAGCCAGGGAAATTGTTTTAGCCAGTCCTGTCTGAAAGAATACATTTTGGGCTTTTTAATTTGAGTCTCGGGGCCGGGCTCTATCTCAGACTCAGTTGTCTCCTCTGGTTCCGAGTCTGATGCTATCGCCGAAGGACCGGGGCTTGGCATCTTACCAGGGACGTGTCTTGGCTGGATGGGCTCTTAGTAGTGGGGATGGATGGAATGACAGTAGTAGGGCTGGTTGTAGGCTTAGTTTTCTTAATGAAAAAACTTTCAATGTTTCCCTCTTCATTTTCCCTTGTTTTGTCACATTTGTTTTCTTTTTCCATTTCAGTTAGGCTACTCTGGCGCTCAGGTCGCTCACAATTTTTAAACACACACAACATAGAGCAGTGAACAGGACCACAGCCAATCAGAGGCAAAGACCCGCCCGAGCTCTGTCTCTTATTGGTTTAGACACAATATGATCCTACCACGAGTGTGAGTTTGGTCACAGGAGAACACAAAGAGATGATGCGCTTGCGAAATAAATGTATGTTTTCACCCGGGCAGTGTCAGGTGTACCAGTGCGACCTAGAAAAATTATTAGTCGCACTCTTAAAAATTTTGGTCGCACTCTGGAGCCCTGTCTGCTGAAGGTTTCTCTGTGCTCGTCTTAAATCTGAGAAAAAGAGTATCTTTTTCTTTTGATCTCAAAGCAAATCATGGTGCAACTTACACAAGTGTGATTTAGAAACACGCTGCTAGGTCATGCTAGGTCACTGCTAGGTGCCACTAAATCCTACACACTGGACCTTTAACAAAAATAGCTTAGCATATAATGAGAGAGTTGGTGCTTCCTCACAGATAGTAAAGAAGATATCTTGTGTCCAGTAGTTATAGTAAACAAATACTTACCCGGGAGAAGGGGTACATGTAGTTTTAAGCATTTTTAATAGAGGTATTGGTGTTGGATCTTTTTTTGGTAAAAAAGGACAGATTCTCTGAGCATCTTCAATTTCCATGACAACATGGCAAACTATCAAAGATCATATCATATGATTCAAAGCTCAAGCACAGCTAGTAAAAGGACCTTGAAGTGAGATTATTTTTTCAACCGCTGTTTCTAAACTTAAGAAAAACCATTGAAACTCAAGATAAAATGTGTTCCTTTCCCGGTGATGATATTTCTCAAACATATGGTTGTTCAGTTAAAGAAAATAGGGACTATAGGAGCCTCTGACAGCATTTCATTCAGGCCACCTTGAGTCAGAGAAAATGAATACATACATAAACAAACTGGAATGCGAATGCATATCACTCACAGCGTCAACACAAATGGTGTTTTTGTGCCACAAGACAAAAGATTAATGTAATAGAAAAATAACAAGGAGGCTATTCAGCTCTAAATATGAGATCTCTTACTGTACAACAACTGTGCAACTTAGTATGCTGCATGACATCTTTGTTCACTGCCTCATTATGCCTAATTCATCGCGCAAACACAGTGCTTCATATTAAACATTCGAAAAAGGAAAAAAAAAAAAAAAATGTAGTGGTTGCTGCTCGCAGAGAGGCAGCATGAACAGACTCTTTATACACCAGATGCACCCTCAAGTGAGCAGGGACATAATCAGTGAGATGTCCCTCCCCGCACACGCTCTCTTTCAACTCCACCATCTGGCTGATGCTACAGGTGGTTCAGAGGGAAGTCAAAATATTTCAACCATCACTTCTTTCCCCCAAGCTGTGCCAGTCCTCATCTGTCACAGTTAATTTTCATTCTCTGTCATTTCAACAATAATGACATCATTACAGTCACGTCAAATGGTTCGTCATGGGTTGTTTTTGGGAGTAAAATTAAAATGATAACAAGTGTTGATCTATGGAAATGTGCAGAAGTGTACCTAAACAAATTAAGGAGGCAGAAATAGACGAGTGAGGTGGAATAACCGTATGCATGGGCAACCACCTCAGTCAGAAGTCACCAATCCTGCTCTGTTCTGGCTCCCCGGGCAGGACGTTGTATTGCATGAGAGGTGACTGCATCTGTATTACATTAGTTTTACTCAATATAATAGAATGGAATGCAGTCCAAGATATATAAAGTCACGTTCAGAAGAATGTGCAGGACAAAGAACTGGCTTGTAAGGGAATTTTCTATTCTAGTATAGAAGGATACAGGGTCAGTCATATGTTTTGAGATGACTGTTGGGACATGTTAGATGTTATCCAGTGTGTGAGAGGTGCTGGCTGTTCACCATTTTCTGCCTTTATTAGAGTCAATAGTGGAGATTCAATCTAGAAATAGTGTTTTGATCTCTAAACCACTCTGTTCTGAACTTATGAGCATAGTACGAATAATAATGATAATGATATCATGATAATGATATGCCGGCACAAACCACCCACCTACCATCTATAGTCCATGTATCCAAGTTCATATCGGTCAACCTCGTGACATGCAATTAAGAAGGTGGAAGATTAGCATGCGGAGGTCCTACTTTCACGTGAAAGGCAGGGGTACCTATGCCATCACAAGGTTTTTTCTTGGGTTTATCAGATTTGACTGGGTGTAGCCTGGCAAACGAAAGCAAACCTCAACACAACACTTAACCCATTTTACATTCTGATGTTCAATTCTAATTGATGCTGCCAACTTATAACCAGTGGGTTGCATGTTAAAATACAATTACAGAAATCTTCCATTTTTAATAAACCAAAAAGATCATCACACAGTTGTCTTGACTACATTGTGGTCGAAAAATGTGTAAAAACGTGATCATTGAGTGCAATCTGAGGTTTTGCAAATGTTCCAATATTAACATTACTCTCTGTCAAAGAGTTGGCACAACAGCTACAGACACACACCATTTAAGATGCACTTTTGAACTCAGCCGATTCTAAGCTCATGTACGAGGAAACAAACAAAATATGAGGGGATGAGGAACAATGCTTAACAGTCTTCTGTGTGATCCTTTAAAACCATACAGTATATCCTCTGTAATGTGTTTACAAAGGCTGGGACGTTGTTACACAACCACACAGCCCCACACACAAGATTAGACTGACTCAATAGTGTCTCTGGGATTTCTTTAACTGAAGTAGTGTGATGGAGGAAGGGGTGGAGAGAGAAGAAAGAGAGGAGGACAAAGAGTTAGTGATGGAGAAAAAAGAAGATGCAATGAGTTTGAGAGAGAGTGAGAGATTTGGAATTGCTGCCTACTACATTGTGAAAGATATTACTCTATTAGCATAAAATTACAATGGTGAAGGGTTGCCTCTGCTTGAGGGATTGTCTGAGATCAGCTTAATCTCCAAGTGCTGGCAAATCTGATGACTCTCCCAAAGTTTAATCATGCCACCAGGGCAAGAGAAGACCTGATGAGTACCAAATGACACACTGGGGTACATCAAGTTTTAATGTGTCGGGTGGCCACAGACTGCCCCCATAAATGTTACAAGTTCTGTGATATCAGGTGACACCTTTGAAAATTTATTTTATTTATCTCATCATGATGCCTTACAGTGCTCCTGCTGATGGACTTATTAAAAAAAAAAAATGGATAGAATATATTGTATGTTTCTGTAATTAGTTATAGTGATGGAGGATTTCTTTTGCCGGCTGCAGATCAAATTACTTTTCGCAGCCAATGAGGGCATTTTTCATCAATAAGCAAGTGTCAAGGATTTGGTAACCTTGATTTCTAACTTTTCCCACTTTGTGTACATCGACTTAAGTACACCCCAAAAGGAGCAACGATTTAGACTGAAGTAAGTCATCATTGGATGAATTTGGATAACCCGAATCCAAACCCAAACATCCTATTTCTCAACCTAATGGTGCTCATGGGACTTTGTACAGCGCTGTATAGCCTTGCTCTGAATTCATGGATTTCTTTATGAAACATGACCATAACAGCAAGGTAGGGCATTAGTGGAGTTTGTTTTTATAATTCTGTGAAAAGTTTGTGCCCCCCTTGAGCTTTTACATTATTTGTTGTTCTACAAATTTTGAAATTATTATTTTTTTTTTTTTTTGGTGGAAGAATCATTCAGTATATCCTCAAAACATCTATCTTATGGACAGATGGGTAGAAGAAATATTCTTTTTACAACTCTCTCCCAACATTTGACAAATCCCTGAAAGGGCTTTACATGTTGGATCAGTTTTCCAACATTTAACAAAAGTGTGAAATGTTTCTCTCTATTTACTAAATGTTGAAATGCACCCAACATTCAATAAATGCACAAAAAACCTCACACATTTTTTTAAATACTGAAAGAAGTCCAACATTGCAAATGTGTGAAAAGTTATTATTTTTTTTTACACCTTTGGTTTTCACCCAACATTTAACAAATCAGTGAAATGTTTCACCACACAGGAAGTTTGAGCTTTCAGCTGTCCCTTTTCATGATAGCTGGAGAACAGGACTCCCCATGAGCTGAAATAAGGCAAAGCTCAACGCCAGAGTAAGACACTGTGGAAAAAAGAAAGCCGCAAACATTTTTGTTCAGATAACTGTAAATCCTAGTACCCGTTAGGAGGCTGGATAATATCAACAGACACTAAACTCATTGCTCGTCTGCATCATTACTGAACTGTGCAGGGTGCTTCACATCTCTAACATTTAACAATGAAACAGCGGTTTGTTTCCCAAACACTGCCACATAAGCGAATTAGCTACTGTGAGCTCCCTGATGTCTGCATATCACTCCTTTTTTGCTTCTGTATCGTGAGCCATGGTGCCGCATTTGTCACCCATAATTGCCTGTGCCTCAACATTCAAGAAAAGGCAAAACAGTGCAGTGAAGAGAAACTGACATTTACATTTTAGGTATGCAGCTTCTGTTCTTACAAAGAGCAACTTAGAAAGTCCTCACAATGTGAATTAATCATAGAGCTAATTGTCTATTTCTCAGTGCTTTGCAATTCCAGTGAACAAGAAGCGGCATTACATCAGAATTATCTACAGACAAGGCCTCATGAATCCCTTTTTTTCCTTCTTTCTGGCCTGGGGGTTCTTAGTTTGCATTCAAGGTCCAGTAAGACATGTTTGATCTTTACAATACAAGTGCCAATAAAAGTTAAGCCTGAAGATTTAAATTCACTCTAAAATTCATCCTCTCTCCCCAAGAACAATACCTCTATAAGCTCCAACACTTTGTGCACTTCAAAGGCCTTAAAACTAGAACTTCTTTGTGCTTAAAACAAAGAGGTCCATGCTTTTTTTTTTCTCTTTCTTTAGATTTTCGAGGACAATATCAACAGAAAACCTCTAAAGAATTATAGAAACTCTATAGAAGAATTCACCTGGAAAAGTTTTCACCTTTTTTTTTTTTTTTTTTTTTTTTTACTCACATTTTATAGCAAAGTTGTTGAAACAAACGGCTGCATGGCTTGAGCCTAGACAAAGCTTGTAAAGAAAGCGCAGGGAGTAAGCGAATGTGCCCCGTCTTATCATCTGCTGCCACTGCACAGATTAGTGCTGAACGGAATAGAAAAAGGTTGCAAAGGAGAAAAAAAAAAAAAAGAATAAAAGCTGCTCTCCAGTATTAGAACAGACAGTTGCATTAGCTTTCTAATAAGAAGAGACAGAGCAATACTGAGCTCTGAAAAGGGAGAGAGAAGCGTTTCCTCACTCCTTGCAGGGTCTTCTACCCCCCCTCCATTCGCACCCACCCACAGTGCTTTGCTCTCCACCCACATTTTCTCCTCCGTCTTTTCTACTTAAATCTGATAGCGGTGGGTAGCAGGAAAGCATGTCATAGGTTTAACTCATACAGTATTAATTATACTCCCATCCCCTGACCTCGCTTGTACCGATAATCTACTTCCCACAACCCTGCTCTCTGAATGGAGGCTCTTATCGTTACTAAAGTTGAACCCTTTAGCATCTGCTGCGCCCCGGTGCCATGTGATCCCCTTTGTCCTTTAGGCCCCCCGATGATTTATGAGGCTTCCAGCTGGTACTTGTGGTAATATTCTGGATGCGTCAGACAGGGTGAGGAAAAATTCCTTCACTTAGCAGACTGACTGTATCATGGTGATGACTCTGCAGTCCTGCAATGGTGCGTTCATTTGACATACAGTAGCTTCGCGGAGCAGCACATTCATAGTGGATTTAGATGGACTGCTGTTGATGTTGTTTTACGATAGACCTCGTATTTACTCAGTATGTAACATCCGTCAAAGATATGAACTTCCAGCTGCTGAATTTTATTTATTTATTTACTGAGGGAGTTAATGTGATATTCATCTTCTGCTTCCTCCTGTCAAACAGTTGCCACTCATCGTGATGAATTATCAACAGTGAGGTAACATCCATAAAAGCCACCACTTTCGATGACTTCACCGTTCATCCAATGCTCACCACTGAAGCTTGCTATGACCAGATGCCAGACATATTTTTGTCCACACATTTACCAATATAAATACGAATAAAAGCAGACCTATAACACAATACTATCAGAGAAATACCTCCCGTGAATCATTCCTGTTGTACATTCAATTCAAAAAGGAGAAAGTGTGGTGGAAATAGATGTGTTGATCTCAGCACGGTATCTATTGCATGTGTCACACAATGACAGGTAAAGGTGTGTAGGTTGAAGTTGTCAATGCATGCATTTGACTTTTATTACAGCACCCAGAGTTTGCACCTCAAACTGACCATTAATGCAAAATTATCCAATATCTTGTTTGATGAGTGGGTTGTGAATCCACTGGGTGGTCTGGTAGTCTGTGATTTTTGCTGCTGTCATGGTGCAGTTGCAAGAGAACAGCAGGTTTCAGACATACAAACAGTCTCAGTGAACTAGCTACTGATTACTTACCAACTTTAATCATTAGTAACTCTTTTTGTGTACCCCAAGCAAAGTGGTACATCATACCAAGTAGTTAGTCCCTCATTACTGTATGATAATGTTCCCCAAAGTAAAGCATCATCGTATAAAAAAACAAAAACAAGTGGAAAGTGAGTTTTTAATGAGGAATTCATAATTCTCAGATTTAAAATCACTTTCATATTCAGGAAACAAAACCACTAAATAATGGTCAGATTATCATGCAGTAATGAGGGACTACTTAGTAACTACTCGGTATGTATCACTTTACAGAGGGTTAGCACAAAAGGACTACTGATTAAGCAGTCAGTAATGAATGAGCGACTACTGGGTGGCTCAGAGTTATTCGGGAAGGACCATCAACGGTATAAATTATTGACAGAGCTTCAGGGTGAATTCATAAGTGTCTTAAACTTGCATTCTTTCTAATGATCAGCGAGTGGCAGCAGCATTGGCTGCAAACAAAAAGTCAGATTGCATTGAGCTTTATGGATTATCTTACTTGATTCTTACCACATTAAACAATTTCTGAATGAGTTTTTGTCTCAAACTCTAGTTTCAAGTCTTCTTTCACACAGCATGATGTTCATTCCGTAAATGATGATCCCATTTAGAGTAAAATAGATTATAAAGCTTGTGATTGACACGTCATTCTCAGTAAGCTCATGAAACTCAAATCAAACTGTCAAACTAGGCAGTGCTGATCAAATATGAATCAAGATTATGTTAATGCATTGTCATTTCTCACCTCAAATGTTTAGAAACATATTTTGGCACACTGTTAACTGTAATATGAGAACCTTTGTTACTGCTTGAAAAAGGAATCAAAACCAAGCACAGCCCAACTCACAGCATGTCAGCCACCAGTTCCATGCTCTTGTCATTTTTGGCTCAGAAAAATAAACAAGATGGCAATGGCCATAATGCCAAACTTGAGGCTTCAAAATGGCTGTCCACAAACCAATGGGTGACATCACAGGGAATAGGGTTACACTTGCTTACTACTCAGTAACAATTCATATGAGTTCATTCCCAATTTTTTCCTCTTTTCTTCTTTAGTAACTGCTAACATTTTTGTGTACCATATTCTGAAGGGTTACTGTGCAGATTGTTATGTTTCCTTCAAGATGAACTGGAATAATATTCTGTTTAGCCCTACTTGTTAATCTAAGAATTCTAACATGCTAAATAAAGCATCACAGACCTGCTAGTGTAATAGGTTGGAAAATGCTATATTTAGTTGTTTTTTTTTTTAATGTAAACTGGCACACCCCCTATTTTTTTGTAATAATTGAATTATTCTAACATGTATTTTCACATGACATTTCACACATACATTTAATACACTACACTTACATCAAAGTAGTACACAGTTACGCCAGTAGGTGGTGCTCTAGTGCTGCTGTGGATTTCACTAGGGAGAATAGCTACCTGGCTTCGCTCATGCGCAGTTCGGAAATAAACAAGCATGAGCAACGCTAACTCTCGTCCTCTCCTTGTTGATCCACAGGTACGGTAAAAATTCATATTTTGGTATTCAGCATAGTTCCATAACTAATGTGAATGCTTCATCAATTACTCTGTAATGTTACGAGATGATTTTGAGACCAGTCGAATGTGTTGTTAGTTTGATTTCGAGTTAACTGTCCCGACGTGTGTCGGCGAGGTGAGTTGTTTTCATCAACTTAGTTTCATTGAGTGTTTTGTAAGAGCATAAGCAATAGTAGCCATCTGTAACATGGGAAAATGTGTTGAACTATTGTTAAAAGTATCTGTCAGCAGTGTAGAAGCTGTAATCAGAGAAACGCCAAGTTCAAACAACATTCGCGTTAATGGCGCGATATCGCCATTTTGTTAAGTGTCGTTCATGCGTGTGTGTGTAAGAGAGAGAGATGGTAATCGTATTGTAGAAATGTTAATGATGTTAGTGTAGGATAAGTTCAAGTAGGACTGTATAAGTATTATGTGAGTTGATTAATTCAGAAGGAAAAGTGAATATGCATTGTGTTGATGCATATTATGAGTTAAACCAATTTCTTTATGAAATATGTGAGTTTATATTTTGCATTTTGTTCAGAAATAAACAAGCATGAGCAACGCTAACTCTCGTCCTCTCCTTGTTGATCCATAGAGTTAGTGCATGTATATCTTGGCTACGCAGTGCTCTCTAGCCTGTGTAACCCTCGCTGCTGGTCCAGATTTCCCCTAGGTCTGGTGCCGGTAACACTAGCATTTCTGTAGCCTATTGTTCTTGTTATGCACTCTTATTCACATAAACTAGTCTACATGGAAAAAACAAACAAAGCAACATTTCTAGTTTGGTGTGCCAATGAGTTGCAAAGAAAGGGCCACAGCAGCAACATATGTGCCTGTTCCAAGGATGCACTGGAATCCTTATTCAGCTGAAATGACTGCCATGTGGCACAAAGGACATCACTTGAAATAGGTCCTTGTTGTGTGTCATTTGTCCTTCTCAGAATAAAATAGCCCCACGGCTAAAAAGAATAACATGAAAAAACTTTTCAACAAATGCCCTTCAAGTCTTGCACCCTGCAATGTAGGCCACAAGTTCATAAGTGCTCTTATGTAAAACAACAAGTTTGTGTATTTCTCCTGGACGGGATGACCAGTAACTGCAGCGCGACGGGACTGAGTGGTCGCAAAACATCTAAGAGGCTTCAATTACTGTCACCACAGGTGTCCACTGGGCTCAGGATGAGAGAAAATGAGGCAAACCACTGTCAGGTCTTAGTGTTAGACAGCACATGCACCCTGCCAAGGAAGGAAAGGGAGGAATAGTGAGCTGAATTCCAACACCTGGCTTTAATGAAATTGGCATGCACATCCCGCAGCCATTAGCTCCAACCCAGCCGTGTGAAATGTAAATTCCACAAGATGGTAAAACCAATAGGATTAGCCTCCAATGTCTTTTGTCCACCTACTGTATTTCTCATTGCTGCAGCGTTATATGTACCACAAGCAATCATCAAAATACCAGGCACATAACGGATGAAACAGTGTGCGTACATGTTTACAGCAGAGGACCCACCCCTGTCATTTGTTAAGAAATATGGAGGAGTGGACTTATGCAGAGGAGCTGTCGTGTATTATTTTTGTTTGTGTTCACACTGCTCTTTCTAATTTGTGGTGTGCCTAATGGTGAGTCTGCTTTTTCACAAGATGCCATGTTACTCAACATCCAGCAATTAAAACTTTAATTAGGCTGAAATGAGAAACTGTCTCTGATGCTTAATTTCTCATTTACTCATGTAAGAGTGAGGCTATGAAGTTCCATTAAGCTCTATCCACCAGGACAACCAATATAGAACTGCTGAGAAACTATCTGCAAATTCTTTGATTTATTTGAGCTTTGCAACGAGGAATTATATATATATATATATATATATATATATATATATATATATATATATATATATATATATATATATGACAAATGTGAGCATTAAGCTGTAGTCATTTTAGTGTATCAATTTGAGAGAAGGCCTCATCAAAGCTATTTTACACTGCTATGTGATTAAAAAATGAACATTCACTAATTATGTCAATATCTAACAATTTTAATATCTATCATCACCATGCATAAAAACAGCCACTTCTTGGGAAATTACTGGAATAACAATACATCATGTGTTACAGTAAAATGTATCTTCAGAACCTAGATTGCAGTATTTGGTGCAGTGCAATTTACAGTAATGTCATAGCTCTCTTTAAAACCATTAGGGACTTCATGGGGATTTTACCCTATTTATTTTGATCCCCGAGATGCTCCAGAAAAGCATGACCATGCTCTTAATTGCCTGGCCACCTTCAGGTAAGACAAGTTAAAAATTCAGCCCTGAAGTACAAACAGCTTCTTTCTTTCTTTTTCTTTTTTTTATGAATATAGGAACTGCAATGCAAACCAATTATCTACATAAATGTGCCTGCTTTTAACATTGCATCAGCTTGAATATTGATGCAGTCTTGTGCATTTGAATTTACATTTCCTCTGTGGGTTACTTGGACTGAATACAAAGCAGACCGGATTCTCTCATTTTTAAGACTGGTTTTTGCGTCTCGGGTTCAAGGACTGTGCCTACTGTTGCATAGCTTCAGAGATTTTTAGGGGGGATGAAAATGATAATCTGCTTTCAATTCACTCCCCAACCGTGCTTGCTTCTTAGGCCACACAGACACTGGAGGAATCAGAAATGAGGATTGCTGTCCTGTCAGTGTCTGCCATTCAAGCACGTTAAACCGTTTGCCTAATGATAAGACGCCTCTCTTAAGACTAAGTGACTACCAAAGCGAAACTACTCAACTGCAATGTAAAGAGTAAATCAGTATTCACGTCTCATATTTCAAATATAGAATCACAGTAACATCCGTACCTGTTTCCCCTGCTTGTCGCTTACAGTCGCATACTGTCTCGCTGATTGTTTGTGTTCTTGTGTGCTGAAATATGTTTTTTCCCTGCATGTCACAGCTGTCATGTCTTTCAGTTATGTCTCTGGGCTCACACTGTATGAGACAGCTAAATGAAGGAAGCACAGAATGTAACCTAACTGAGGTGATTTCCATTTGTTCCAGCATTCCTCAACTGTAAAAATGTCTGCTCTACTGAAAATTCAAGCTCATAAAATTGCTTATATCCAAACTACTTATAATTCTAGTCTCAAGTAAAAACAGCAGACTCATGTTGAATCTCAGATCATTGGAATTCACGAATCACGTTTTTTTTTTTTTTATTTCTGTGTGCTACTGAAAGACAAATCTGTTGTATACTGTACAGTGGTTGTTTGGACAATCAAATATGACATTTGCTTTATTGAAGAATCTATGTAATTAGGACTCTGCAGGCTCAGTTGAAGCTGAAATCTATATTGTTTTCACCCTTTGTCACCATTTGCATCTGTGAAAGATCGACAGCATTTATTGTTTATATCCAGATAATAAAATGCAGTGCCGCTGGGTGAAAATGTAAACACAGTGTGTCATTTCCAGTGCTCTGACTTTGGAATGAGTGGTATCAATCTACTCACACTGGTTAACTGTTTTTGACTGAATGATTATTAATTTGGATTACAGCGTCATGGTAAATGAACAGTTTATTTTGTAGAGGATTATACTATCTTCTATACTCATCACTGCCTTTTATAAAATGTTCTATATGTAGTTTGAAGTGAGTTGTCTTTGCCTTGCTCAATGAATGGATATCAATCAGCTCAATGAGCAACTCTTATTAGAAAGAAGGGGAATTAAGCTCTTCCAATGAGCAGAGGAGAGTAAAATTATTATGTCTGGAAGAAAACTGTAATAAATGTTATATACAATAAACATAAATACACATTTGCCAACTTTTGTGTTCTGTCAACAAAACCATCTGAGAGAGTAACAGGCCAAGTTTTTGTCACCTTGTGGGAGTCAGAACCTCTGCCTTGCTGGACATAATTTAAAGAGTGTGGGGAGTCCAATAAGATGACTCAAACTTTCTGTATGGGTCTGACAAGATAGAAGTGTCAAACATCATTTAAATTTACACCAGTAACTTTACAGTGCACATTCACAGTTCACAAAAGTATGTTTTTTTTTCCACACTGAGATTATCAAACCAACAGATCAGTGAACATGTTAAAACTCTCCCTTTATAAATACAATCTGTGCTGGCCAAGCGGCAACATCTGTGATGGGGAATTGAAGCCAATGCAGAAATGCTAAAAACTGTAATACCTCGAGCGGCCACCTAAGGCAGTCTGCAGAATTGAGTCAATCTCCATAAGCCCTCATGTTAAAAGTTCACTGCAGAAATAAATAGCCTGGTAAAAAAAAAAAAGTTTAAGTTTTAGCTCTATAACTAATGTTACAGATGGCTTATTAGAGCACCCAGGCGTCAATCAGCCCACCTTTGGTCCGCCGATGAGCCACATGTTTGCTGATATAATTAGCTTAACCGGGAGGCAAGAAAAGCAGTACATCCATCATAGTGGTGGCCATATTTTCTGGCTTCCAAACAGTGCTTCGGAAACCTGTGGGTGACGTCACTCATGCTCTGTCCATTCTTCATACTGTCATTGGTGCTGGCATGTATTTGCACTGCTGGGCTGCAGTCAAAGTTTCCTCTTTAATGATGGTACAACCAAGAGAAGTAGGTCTCCTGCAAAAGCCAATGAACATCAAAAATGTTTGGTTTTTTCACATCAAGTAATAGTTTTTATTAGGTTCTCCAGACATGGTTCAGCCTTAGTCTTAACAACATACTGTACCCGTCTTTACAATAAAATAAGTCATTTGCATACAAGACAAATAAAAGAATGGAAAAGACACAGCCCTGGGGAGACGGTGCTGAAGATGAGAGTATACTAAACAGAGAACCATTTATTGTAACTCTCCATTCTCTGTTTGTCCACAAATCAATTAACCAACAAGCATATTAAAATCCAATTTGAAATTTGACGTAGAAGGACATGTCGCAGAATAAATTTTAATCTGATGAGAATGCTGAAGGTTTAACATTTCATTCCTTTTTTTTTTCTCTGACATTCTCTGTGCATACAAAATCCATTATAAATTTTATATTCACCTACAATAATAGTAGGTGCCTGAAGTAAAGGTGATTTCATGCCAAGAGAATGTCTCATCTTTGATGCATATAGGTAAACATTGAAAAGGTCCCCTACATACAAAAAAACAGCCTCAAAAAACAGTCATGCATCTGGAATCAGTATTCTCCGTTGTGTCTTTACAATGCAAAAGTATTCAGATGCACACACACTGGGATCAAACCGTTTTAGTGACTCAGTCTTTCATTAGTGCTTACCGAGTCATGGTTTCAAGTCACTTAATTTACCAGGCACAGGCGAGTGATGAGTCATCAGTTCAATTAAGCAGAACAAGGAAGAGGTATACAAGCAAAGAAAGGCTGTGTTAGGAGACCCCATTCCTATTATGCTAGAGATTTAAATTAATCATAGATCATGAGTTTGACTGTTGACAGTTCACTTTGCTAACATGTGACTGTTCAGGAAACAGTTTGACTTAATATTTATTTTCCAGCCAGTCCGAGTGCAGACTATCAGACTGAGAGTCCATTGACTTCATCCTACAGCATTGAGACTGTGTTTCCATAAATATGTGGATCACAAAAATCTAATTATTACCCTTACCACTGGTGGTACAAAGCACCTGATAAAGTTTTACAAAACACAATATCTAAAGGCTATCATGGTTGTATCTGGACATTGTTGAATTCAGAAGCCACCAACATTTTCTACAAATCTTTTAGATCTTGTTGGTATCAGATTGGCCCATTTATAAATATCCATGGGTTAGGGTTAGACCAAATGTTCTTAGCCTTGTGTGCGTATAATGTATCAAGCTTGCAGTGGCCTGGGTTCCAGTCTAGCAGGGGTTCTTGCTGCATGCCATTTCCTCTCTCGCCTCTGCCATTCCTGTCTTTGTTAAATGAAGCAGAAATGCCTAAAAAAACTCAAAATGTTTTCTTTCCATCAAATGAGGCATCCTTACATGCCTTCCTATTCCAGTGCCCATGTTGTTTGGCTACTAAACATGGTCAAGACTATGCCTTCAATGTGCAGTGTTTAAGAGCTTAGACTACTCTCCACTTGTTGATTTTTTTTTTTTTGTCCAATTTTTTTGTCCAACCATAACTGCTGCTAACCAGTTTTAGTTATCTCAGGTAAATGTACAGCTAACATAGCAGTCTTATTAGTTGAATAAGTCTGGAACAGGTACCAGAACTGGAGCTGGGCTTGCAGGAAAAAAGAACCAGGCTTAGCTAGGACCAAACACAAACCGCCAGTTTGACAACATGGATAGATACAAGCTTCATATTAATTAAACTAATTTATGGCTCTCATAGTAAAATCATCTCCATCAACTGTGCATTGCTTCATCTAGGGCTACATAGACTTCATTCCACCTTGTGGTTGACTGTGTGCTCCTCTTTCCAAACTTTTGGAAGCTTTCTAAATGTTTTTGTTTTCACTCAGTTCATACATGAACCTACTCACTGCAGTAGTAACACACATACATTGTCCGATGTCAGCAGGGAGGTTACAGAATCAGTCTGGCTCTGTTAAAGCCTTTGAATCCAAACCTGAAACTCATTTTTCCAACTTAACTTTCAGCTAGTTGCTTATTCTTTTATTACTTCAGGCCTTGTACCTGTCACCATTATCCTTCCAGCAGCTCAGTCTCAATGAACCTATTAAGCTTAGTGATTGTAGTCCATGTTTGTCCTGATGATGAGAATAAACTTTCCAAAAACCACTGTATCTCCCTAATCCTCTGTTTGCTTGTTGTGCCAAAAGCACATAAACAACAATCTGTGTGCCTCTCTTTTTTTTTCTATCCCTACTTTCTCCTCTATGTCTTCTCTTTTCATCCATCCATCCATCCGGAGACATCTTTCCCTCTCCTCTGGCCTTTTTCCAGATGTTTTGGATCTGGATCTTTGTCTTCCAGGAGATTCCTCTCCTGGCTCTCTCTTTCTCTCTCTCTCTCTCTCTCTCTCTCTCTCATCCATGTGCTTGTTTTCTTTCTCCTATTTATGCAAATCATGTGCTTGAGCTCTGCCTCTTGTGCTTTTATGTAGTCTGCTTGCTTCTACAGACTGGAGAGGTGCTTCCACTCTGCATGTTGGGATCTGAATGTTTTATTGATGTTCTTCATATGTTTTACAATTTATCTACAATTTCATCATCCTGTTTGTCAAAACTGTGTTTTTTACTAAGCTGCTCTATTCTGTCTCAATGTTGCATGTCTGTTTTTCCTGGAAGTGGGATCCCTCCTCTGTTGCTCTTCCTGAGGTTTGCCCATCCAGTGTCTTGGGCCTGAACATTCAATTTGATTTTTATTTATATAGCACCAAATCATAACAGAAGTTATCTGTTATCTGAAGTTATCTGAAAGACACATTCTATGTAGAGCAAACCTAAAATGGGAGCTTGTTCCACAGAAGAGGAGCTTGATAGCTGAAAGCTCTGGCTCCCAATCTACTTTTGGAGACCAAAGGAACCACAAGGAACCCTGCATTCTGAGAGTGTAGTGTTCTAGTGGGGTAATACAGTACTCTGACTTTAAGATGTGATAGTACCTGGCCATGAAGAGTTTTGTAGCTCTTCATGGTCAGGACCATGAAGGTAAGGAGAAGGATTTTAAATTCTATTCTGGATTTACAGGTAGCCAGTGCAAAGAAGCTGAAATGAGCTAAATGTAGTATCTGATCCTGGTACTGCAGCATTCTGGATCAACAGCAGAGTCTTAAGGTACTTATTGGGCAGCCTGATAATAAGGAGTTGCAATAACCCAGCCATCACATTGTGGTATAGCAATAAATGAACATCATTTAGGGATTGGAACCATCTGAATTGAGGGTCTAAGTATAGAAGGTACCATATGCTGTACAGACTGTATCACCCCTTGAGGCAAATTCATGATTAGTAAAAATGGGCTATAGATAAGTAAAAGTGACTTAACTTTCCATCAACACATAGTGAATATTCAGCCAAAAGGAGTATTCCCATTTATTTAGCCAACCCAGCTGCCTGGGAGCATATTGCTATTTCCAGCACTTGCCTGAGGCAAAGAGTGACATACAGACATACAAACACAATTGGGAACTACCTGGTAAAACTTCAATTGAGCAGTTAGAGGTTAATTGTCTTGCTCAGGGGCAACACAGTTGAGGTGGTTAAGGGCACATGGTCAGTCTCTTCTCTTTCACATCCTTAATATCAACCATTTGCAGTGGAAATGGATTCAGAAACTCAGACGTTAAATCCATAACATGTACCAATTTGTTTTGTTAATGTTTCCATCTGTATCCATCTGGATTATTGTAAAATTAACATGCTGATTCTGCTCATGATAAATGTTGATTGATTTGTTGGTTTGTACCATCCCCAATGAAGTCTGTTCGAAACGTCTGTCAAACTAAAAGTTTCTCAACATGAGCCCAGACAGATCACTATATCACTGGATGGTATATTTTCCAAGTTTCATAATGCCTGAGTCAATCCTTACACAACAGTAGCCATCTTTTTATAGTGCAAATATCCTCCCACGTGCATTAGAAGACACAGTGCGATATATTATGAATGGAGAGTGTGCAACTCTGGCTTTCCCAAATGGATTGGGTTTATTTGTGAATGGCCCGCAGTGGTTCATTTTAGCCTACACAAGATATTAACATTTTATTGCATTTTAAGATCATTGTCAAGCCCTGCATTGTCAACACATTATCCTGCATTCACTAACCTGACAGCAAGCAACAAAAACATAAAAACAACATAATAGGAAGAGGTGTTAAAGCTAGATCAACTGGATTAGACTGAGTGGTGTGTTGCTTAATGCAGTGCATGAGGCACTGCACAATGTCAGCATTCGAAACTGAAATGGAGACAGTAACACATTTGCTAGGCTATTTATATTATATACATGATACAGTTTGGAGAAGAAGAAGAAGAAGAAGAAGAAGAAGAAGAAGAAGAAGAAGAAGAAGATGGACAGGTCCCATATCCATTAGAATCAAAAAAGTGCATTTATTTTGAAAGTTGATTACAAAATATGATATGCTTTATCAATTCAGTGATAGGCACAAAGACAAGATAACAATACACATTATAATGCCGTTTCTACTTTTATGACTAATATAATTTAAAGTTTGTATCTTTTAAATCTAAACTTTTTTGTGGAAAGTGACAAACAGTTTTTAAAGCCTGGACTTGTCTGTATGCCTCAATCAGCGTTCATAAATGACAGCTGACCCAAGATCAATACAATTGTAAAAGACGTTTGAATACGACTCATGTCAAGGTTGAAGCAGATATGGAAGCACATTTTTACGGGTTACGAATTAAGTTTATTTCAGTAATAGCTCAATCGGCCGTGTGTTCCATTGCCACAGACAGCAGAATCATGCCAACTATAACTTTTTTTATTGCTGAAGCAAGGTTGTTGTGACAACAATATGTCTGTGCACATTGTGAAGAGAATATATGGAATTGGGCTGTCAAGATCACTGAAGCAGAATGATAGCTGTGTGTTTCAGAGAGCAGACTGTCTAATAGCCAATTTGTAACTGTGACTGTTGGAGCTTTGCCTGTGGTTTGTATAAAGAGGGCATTCACTGTGTATTCCTTTTGATACAGGATCACAAATATTGAGCTGAAGTCATTCTCTTTAATTAGAGCACTCAGTTAAGTTAAAACTGTTCGGAGGCTGGATTATTCAAATGGTAAAATCCCCCCAAAACATTTCCATGAGTGTCAGTACCAGACATAAACTAAGAGAGATTTTTTTAAATTGTATCAGAGTTTACATTATGAGCTTTCACTTCAACACCTGATGGAGTGGAAAATAGTGCACCAGGTTAATGAAATATATAAGTTCTATTTCCCCGTTATTACCATCAGAGACCACTGTTGATGTTGTGCCTGGCTTTTATTATTTACGCCTTGCTGTGGATTTTTTTTTTTTTTTTTTTTATTGGTCTCTGCAAGCGACTGCTTTATTTCGGTTGAAGCAAACCTAATCAAAATAAGTTGTTTTCAAACCATTTGAATGGCTGTTTATAAATTCATAATATGGTTCAATAATTATCACAACACGCTTTAAAGTGATGAATAGAGTCAGTTGCAATATTTAAAAGAATGTAGGAGAAATAGGGAAAACAGAAGATTTAAAAGGAGTTGAAGGATCTGGATGTAAATATCTGGTAAATATGATGTGGTCATGTGACATTTCCTGACATTACATGTCAGTTGGCCTTCTTCACAAAAAGACATTTTGACATATCTCAAAAGGAGACATTGCCTGGCTCCTGGTATTGTGCATGCTGGCTCACCGTCACACTGTCATGCCTTATTGGGACACTTGAATAGAACGGAGGCATTGTTAAAGTTATTTGTAACACCTGTGCTTTTCCTCCTGTCACGAATGGACCAGTGCACAAGTAGACCTGTTACCAAACATTTGTCATAGCAGGGAAAGAACTTGTATGTGCACTGTCTTAAATCAGTGGTTTTCAGAATGGGGTCTGGGGACCAACAGAGGTCTATGAGTTTTTCTGGAAGTTTGGACCAAAAGATCGTCTTGGTCGCTTGTCATGCAGAGGCAAAATCCTATCGTCTAATGTGCATCTATTGTAGGAATCCTTCACATGAAAAATGGTGGTAACCCCCAAATGACAGATCTGTTTTATTATGTGTACCAATAAGAAATTCTAGTAAGCCAGCAAACACAATACCAGGGACCTCAAACTGACACAATGAATGGTTTTGATCCTAACGTTACAAATTACGCCTATGCTTTGTTATGTCATGTCACAATGGGACACTGACAGCTGCAAAAGCATGCTGGTTGTGTGCTCCAAAGTTGAATAAAAGACATGCAGATTGCCCTGAGGATACCAACACTGAATTGGGGCACAGAAGGTGTTTTATATATTATAATTTATTTATTTATTACCTGTAGCCATTAATGTCCTGGAAATATCAATACGTTCATGTCAGTTTCAATGAATCTCTGCTAGGATTTTATCTAAAACCACCCATTTTAACTTTGGAAAATAACACTAAAGTAGCAGAACAGCTGAAAATAGATTTAATTTGCTTATTTTGTGTATTATTTGTTGGATGCTTTTTGAAGAGGAATGTAAGGAAAACCTGCACTGAAGGGGTCATTAGCAGCAGCCTCTGACTGTTAGAAATTAATTTGTGGGTTTTGATCTTTCTGTGCAATGAGGCAGAAAAAAACAACTAAAACTGCACCAGTATCATGGAGTTTATCCAGCATTATGTTGTATTCATAGCTGTGGTATTCCAGGGCTCTCTTGAAAAATGGTTCTTGGTACAGTCAGTCAGAAATAAATGCACTTAAATTAATCACATGTTATGCTGGCATGTTCACCTCTGTCTTGTTCAATTGTTGACACCCTGACAGATCAGCAATAAAACTAAATGAATAACAGATTTCTTGTGGTGGGATTCTATTTTTTAATCATACATTTGAACCACACAGGTTTCAAAGGCAAATAAAAGCTGGGAAGTGACCTAACAAACAGATCACAGATTACTGGTTTTCCTTTGGATACAGATATGTGCAAGTGCTCATTTCAGAAGCATTCACATTTTTACGTAGTCTAGAATCGGTCTCAGACAAAGGGGACTCTGGATTTTATTTCCAGATCAGACAAGACCACAGTTGCAGGTATATCAAAGCATTTCTTGTGCATTTATTTGTTGACATCATTACTGTGATCAGATGTAAAACTCCGGGTGTCCTTTAACCGAGAATTTGAATTTTTTGTTACTGTTACATCCCACTTCACATACACTCCAAGAAAGTGACTAAGTACTCAGGAGAAGCTGGGGCTGACTGGAAAAGATATAAGCCAAGCCTTATGTGATAAAATTATATTACCTAAACCTCAAAGAGCTTATCTGCAAAACAAAATCCAAAAGAAAATACACAGCCTCACCCAAATAACCTCACCAAAAGAGATTTAGTGAATACTAGCTAGATATAAGCTACCTAAGTAGGCTATATACTATCTGGGCTTTGCCTTGACTTGGTGGCAACTCATGAAGGTCTTGGTCATGTCTTGGTTTAGGTGGTCAAAATTGCCAAGCATGGACTGCACAGGCCGGGAGGCCACTAAACCAGAGCCTCTGTTTAAAGTGACTTAACTATTGTCTTTGTTTTTTTGCACTTGATCCCGATTCAAATTCTTCAATATTGGATATGTGCTAAACAGATTGTGGGTATCACTACGATCCGGGGAGGACTGGCTGTCAGAGCAGAGTTCTTGTGAAGAGAGGCGATTGCTTGATGGCAGACTGGCGTACAGAGTGCAGATGAAGGACAGGTGTGTGAAGACCATGCCCGCCCACCAACACAGACAGGTGAAGAGGCAAAGTTGGATGAAGCACTTGTACAGTGAGAGGAAAAAACCTCTACCTTAACAGAGGTTTGACTACACAGTTAACAACAAACTTACAACGCCTGGGGTGATAAAAGCACACCATTCACCAACAACATTCAGTGTCTGGCCGATCTGCTCCCACAAATGGGCTTTTCTGTGTGTGTGTTCTAAGTTTCTGTCTGACATAAAGCTCAGGATAGGCAGACAGAGCCAGAACAAGCTACTCCTCCAGTCTTTTAGTTACCAGGGTGACGAGTTCCCGTTCAATCTAATTTGGTTGCCTGAAAAGGAACCGCGGTGACACCAGCGTCTTTCTGAAAAGTTCAGAGATATTTAAGTACTGTGCGAGCTCTCTCCTCACTGAAATAAAAAATAACAAAATACTGAAGTGTGTAGTTTTGAATAAACAGCAGCACTTCATAACGGAAAGAGATACGAGCTGACTGTAGGTGAAGACATTTGGCTGTAGGGAAAGAAGCGTGGTCACCTTCACCAAATTCTCAATGGTGAGAGATGTTCACCTCAAACAGTAACAAACACAATCAGATGTCTTGTCCTTTGAGAGCAGCTACACTGGAACATCCGGTTATTTCCTACAGCAGTTCACCCTTCCCCACAGAGGCTGATACTGTGCACTGAGCTAATGAGCAGTCATATTTTACATCTTTCGGGTTTATTATAACATAAAACACTTAGCAGGAATCAAAGGCACTTAATGCTTATAAATAGAGACCCACACTGTACAGAAGCAATATATTTTTAGATTAATGTACAGTATGTTCTGCCAATATATATATATATATATATATATTTTCCATTTATAAAAAGCCTACCTGTTTTAAAAGTTTAATATCCAATTAATTTAACTTCAGAACCTTGTCTCCTCATCTAGTATCAATCCTCAGAGAAAATATGCAGATAGGATTTCAGTTCCCAAAGGCAATTATTACAAGTGGGGGATATGAGATAAGATGGTATTGATTAAATGAGGCATGTTACAAGATCGACTTCCAGTTGTAATGATATAGTGAAAGGAATAAACTCTGCGTTTTAAAGACAATGACAGTTTGAACAATGGTACTCGTGGCGTTTGTGTGCCAACTAATGCATCAGCAGGGAGTTGAAGAAGGGATGAATAAACCGCCCACAGCACAGACAGGTGCTTGTCATTTGGTATCTCATCAAGGTGCTAAATTCTTAGGCAGTATTCTAATATGAATGCAACAGAGTGCAACCACCCATTTGAAAACAGACCATCTTGTTTAGATTTGCATATTGGGTCAACAGTTGTATTCAGTAAGCTGGCATGAAGTCTGTCTTTAAATAACCACACATGATTTTCAGATGTGTGTGTGTGTGTACGTGCTCATCAATATTACATTTTCAGTGCACCCCTTCTGAAATGAACTCATTATGTTCCCTTAGGCTACTCTAAGGTATTACTCTAATCAAGCCAAATACTTGATGTGTAATTGCCTTCAGCTTCATTCAAAACAAGGGAACCGTCCTTCACTTGTCTGCATTCACAATGTGACCAAGATGGCATCACGATGAGCATGAAAGTGGAAGCAGAAAGTGAGGAGACAGGTTCAGGCTTGTATTTTTTTTCTTCAATTAACTTCCCAAGGTTGAGGTTGCAGACCATCCCAGGGTGCTTAACCTCTCTCCAAGCATGCTTTCCCCACCACTCCTCGGGCAGCCACAATACTATCTATCACAGCACCTTTCAATAGACTGTCTGGGCGCAGTGCTGCAAGTGAAGAATATTAATGTCTGCAGATACCCTTTGGCTACCTATTAATTAACCCAGCTCATTTATAGTTGATTGATAAACTGCTATGAGTTGTAACAGAAATGGGGTTCAGTTACAGCGGCAAAGGTGATTTTTTTGGGGGGGGGGATTGTGTTTGGCTTTGTACTTACTGAAAGGCTCATTAGAGGCTGCATGCCAGATTTAATTTTCAGTCATTTTAATTGCCCTTTTTTTGAATTTAGAAATCTCAGATGTGCTTATGGGTTTAAAGCCTTTTTTAAAATAAATGCCGAAACAGAAGGGTAGAAACATTTAGATTTATGTCAAAGAAAGATTCCATGAAAATAAAATAGTTCCATGAGAAATCATGGGAACATTTTTTGTTTCCCTCTGAAAGGCGCACTGACCTATAACATTTTCTAGCAGCCTTAAAGTGCAGCTCTAATTACTGTTGCTACTATCTTGAAATTTACAACATGTAGCCTAGTTATAGTCTTTGATTACTAGATTGTATTTTTTGTACATGTCTGCAGTTCAAGTACCAGGTGGGTGAACCAACCATCAATGCTGAACTACTGGGTTGAGTTGAGTTAATTCTATCGCCGTTAAAGTTTTAGTTCATTTAGTTCATAATGCAGCTGAGCAAGCAAGATATTCACACAAAATAAATACATAATTACAAATAAATAGCAAAGCTGACATCCATCATGAACAACTCACCTCTCACCTCCTGCATGAGACTGTGGAGGCCTTAAGCAGCTCCATCAGCAACAGTCTGCTACTCCCACCATGTAGGAAGGAGTGCTACCACAGGTCCTTCTTTCCAACAGCTGTCAGACTCTTTAACACCAGCATGACTTCATGACTTTTTCATATATATTTATTATTCATGAGTCATTTATCCACCTTGTGTACATGAACTGCTGTGACAAGTGAATTTCTTTCAGTCTAAGATAAGTCTATCTTATCTTATCTTATCTTAAATCCATAATATAGATACAAATAAATATAAAATAAAATACATGAAATGTTAATGTCAAATGTCACATTAAGGATTAGCTTATATAAGCTAACAACATAAGTAGCAAAATAAAGTGCCAAAGATTTATAGGTCAAGAATAAAATGATTAAAATACTGTCTTTCATTCTGTCAGCACTCTGTGGCTCTATCTATGAATGTGAAGTGGGTTAAAACGAAGGGTTAAAAACATGTCAGCATTTTTGGGCCACAGTGAGTGCTAACACAGATTTTAGACCCACAGATGTCGAGCTTTCATCTCTGAGCTGAAACTCAGCACAGTTTGTTTGTGATCACAAACAATTTGTGTTTTGGACTGGATCACAGCAGGACAAATTTACTTTTGAGGGCTGGCGGACAGCAGACAGGAAGTAGCTTGGATAGAGCTCATCACATAAAATGCAGATGCTAGCATAACTAGCTGGCCACAAAAGCAGTCCACAAAGTTGGAAATTATGCAGCTTCTCATCACACACTTTTGTGTTCTTAACCTCTGTCATTTTGCACCCACAGCTAAGCAGCATCCCTCCTTTGTCCTGGTTGTATTACACCTATCTCACCATACGGTTTTATAAACACACTATTTAGATAATCAATATTTCCAATTCCTAGACGCTCTCTGAAACTGGCTGGACACTGAAGGACACGTACAACACTGCACAAAGTTCATCTGTCCAACACATGAAAGACCATCACATTATATTTATTAATTTTAGATCTTTTAGTGACTTCTGGTGCTGTTTTCTTATAGTTTATATTACTCTGTAGTGTTCATCAATAGAGGTTTCTTCCACTTAAACCAAAAGTAAGGAGCTGCAAAGAAAAGTCAAGAAGGATTATGCCTAAACTCATTAAAGTTTTTTTTTTTTTTTTTTTTTTCCTGTCCCAGCAGTGATTCATTGGTAGGGCATCTTTTGTTTAAACTAAAACACCAACACTGCCCAGTGGAGTGAGTGGAAAATTTAGACAAATCAGTGTTTTTTTTGTTTGTTTTTTTTTTTTCTTTTTGGTAAGTTATATGCAGTTCATTCAATAAATCTTGCAGCTGAACTTCATACTGCTGCGATGCAATGTACCTCGTTCTCTACAAGTATGAGTCACTGCATTGATTCTCTGAGATGAATATTTCCATGACATCCAGATGAATCAGCAAATCTGAAGGAAATTGGTACCTGTGCTGAATGTTTTGCAAACAAAGCTCTAGTTCTGTCCTCTGGGTTTGCTTGTAGATATCAACCTTCAGACAACGGACTGCAGGATGATTATTGAAGTAAGCGATAATGAAATGACCTTTATCAGAAGGGCAATTGAAGGCCACTTTAAATACAAAGAAGCAAATTAATTAATTCTTTTTGACTTATCTTTAGAATACAGGAGGGCCTGTTGTCCGTAGCATGTCTAGTGCACATTGTTTCTTCTAGCCTGCAGTATGAATCCAATTACAAAAGAGAAGACATATGTCTGTTTCATCAGCAGCAATTCACTATGTTTAAAGGTTATCTCCCAACAGTCTTCAAAATCAGAAATGTTCAGTCTATTAGCTGACTGAGAGAGTAAAGTTGCCCTTTAAGCAGGTGCATCCAATAACGTCTGATTGTGCTCTGTTCATTATTTACAGAGCAGCAATGACTTTCCATTCAAGCTATTGCTTTGAAAGCAGGAACTATCAAAAGGCAGCCTTGAGATAAAATTGGTGTTCAAGTATGGCATGGTGCACTGTTCAGAGACATCTCCAGCACTGTTGTTATACTGGTTTCTGCAGGGCATTGTCAACGGAGCTGCACCCTGGGCTTAATCCTTCAAATAATATTCTTCTGAAAATGTCAGGGATTTGAAGAGAGAGCAAGCTAAAATCAAAATCAATAATGAATTATGGTAAAAGCTAATGATAACCTAGACGGTAAGGTACAGTGTTTGGTATTTTAATGTAGACCTTAAAGAGTGTGCATAAAGGATGATGGGTTACAGTTGGATGGACTGCTTGCAGACATAACTGTTAATACATGTTAATACCTCAATTATTTTTTTTTTTTATTGATGGAAATGTTTTCTACAGCTACATATTTATATAAATTCAACTAAATAAACTCAGTTTTCAGATGACTTCAGATCCTAAAGCTGTTGACTTTATGAATCCTCAGTGTAATCATATTATCAGCAGTTCCTTTAGGGCCACGAGGTATAATTAAACCATACAGTTTGTCAGAAAATCGATAAACCAATTTAACAGTCTGTATAATACACTGTGTGTGTGCGCGCATGTGTGTGATATGACCAGTGGGACTCTTGTCATTGAAAGGCAGGGTTTAGTGTTGCCACTGTCACAAACAAGTGAACCTGATGATGATTATTGTGCTGCTGATAACTCCATTTGTGCAAAAATGGACAACTGTTGGATATGCAGAGTGAGCTTTCACATTTTCTAACCTATAACCCAACTTAAACTAAAGCACCTGAGCTACCAGTCAAACTTCAGAGGAAATAACACAGGGTTAATGGAGTAATTCTATAGAATTACAATTGTCGTAGCCCGAAAGTATCTTAATACTATATTATCAACAGTTAGAATATCTGTAATCAGTAATAGCATGGTAATAATGAGATCATTATGAATATTTTGTCGTCACGTTGAATGAATTGTAATATTGGCGACATTTGGATTCCTCCAAAGTAGAGCATGGGGATGATGAAAATAGCTTTAAATGCCTCCCAGGCATTTCCTGAGAAAACACTCGACTGGGCTGGAGGGCAGGATTTTTAAGAAAGTGATGTGTCAACATTGTTTAGCTATCACCACAGCACTGGAGGTCCTCAAACGACCTGGTAGACACAAGGCTGGAAAGAAACTGTTTTGTTTTTTTTTGTTTTTTTCCTGAACTCCAGAGGTTTAGCTCCTCACCTTGCCATGCTGATGAAAAAGTTACAGCCCAGGGTCAGTACAAGATGACATCACTGCTGGCAGAGGTGAAACAGACAGGATAGGGCATTGAATGAGCCAGCATATATTCATCACACACATGATATATTGCATTATTTGACATTGTGCATATTTGATTTTATGTAAACAAAAGAGAGTAGTTATCCTGTCACTAATAATAAGTTAATTTGAAGCACTTTCACGTCACCCAAAATGATTCTGCAATGTGATTTATACATATTTAATGATATTCAATTAATTAATGTAGCTGGAGGTATTATGTAAATCCTAGTTGGTCTCACTTCAAGCCTCCTCTTGTTCACATTTCACATATGAGAGTGGACAGAAGCTCATTATGAGGTGGTGAATGCCTGTATGAGCCACTGGAATAGCTCTGCAATGAATGCCACTGCAATTCAGCCTTCAATTTTAAAACTACTTAAAAAAGTAGCATATTGTCGGGCTACCTCATTATATTATATTAAACAGCTAGACATGTTGTGTCCATTCCCTTTCCTCTTCAGTCACTCTCCACTTGCCATACAAAACATGCAACATAGGCTGTAATTTTCACTTCTCTGTGGAGAAGTAATCCACTACACAGTCACTCAAACATGACTGTGCAACACTGATCTTCTGATAAGGAAAAGAAAACATTTTGCAAGCCAGTCGCTGTTCTGTTAAGCTCAAAGAACCAAAGGGGATATTTGAGGTGAAATTGAACTCCTTGGACCATTACACACTCAAGTAGAACACAGGACACAATCCATGGACTTGCCAGGAATACACTCACGCTCACTGTAGGCATTATGCAGGAATTAGGGCTCTGACTACAAATGACTAAATGGGGAAATCTAATTAAATACAGGATTTGTAAAAGTATCTGTGCTGAGGATTACAAAGGCTCAGCTTCACTAAATCCACAGAGTGATATTTCTCCAAATGGTGGTTACATAAACCAACGGACATGGCGAACCTCTCTCAAAAGGCAATCAAGGGTGATTGATAGGACCCCAGAGGGTTAGCACTGAGGAAGAAAAGGGTTAAGTTGTATCTTGTGTTACTGTACCCTTTACGTCAAATACAAAAGGTACAGCTGTGGGCCTTTATTTTTCTGTGTCAAAGGGAAAGCACACTATAGGTCACTCAATCAACTACTTATACTTATGGATACATGACTCATGAAAAAGTTTGAGGGGTGCTACAAAGTGGAAGGGCACTCTAAAGGAGAGAGTGTGCCGATGTGATGAATAGATGTTCAGTGTCTTTTGATGCACTAAAAAATAACTTTCCCTGTTGGTTTATGAGGCATAGCTGATCAAATTGACTGAGCTTACTGCAAAATATTACTTATTGGACACTTTAACCTTAGACTGTAACCTTGCAGCCACATGAATTTTGTCGTGCAACTACTTTAAAAAATATATTTCATATTATATTTGTGCCAAAACCTTCACGTTCATGTTAACAGTAAAAAAAAAAAAAAAAAAAAAAAAAAAAAAAAAGGTTAAAATTAGGCAAATAAATCACCTGGTTTGAGATAGATTTTGTTCATAGTTAGATCATTATTAAGCATGAGATAGGATGTGAATGTGGGACATCTGGGTTGAAAGCATTACATCCACCTTGACCACCTTGACCTCTACACTCTGTCCCCTGAAGGTATATATGCTACTCATTTGTTTTGCCAACAAATTATGATGGAAAAATAATTAAAAATAGTTCTGCCCATATTATATTATGTTCCATAGATTTTCTTGGGAGTTTTGTGCCACATGCAGTTTATGGGAATGTGATCAGGGTAGATTGAGGGTAGACTCTGACAACAGAGACTGGGGTTGGCATCATGGAGTCATGCACGTGGTTAGGCTTAGACAACAAAAGCATTCTGATTATTTTTAGGCAAAGTGTTGATACGGCAAACATGTCCTTCCTCTTTCCTCTTTTTTTTACCAGGACTATGATCTGCCCCTGCCAAGTACTTTAAGTACTAAAGATAACTATAAAAAACACTCTGTAACACTTTTGAAACATCTATAGTCCATTATGGGGCCATTCGTAGTGAATTCTAATGCATTCATAATGATTTCTGATGTATTATATCAACATTCATAAAACATTATAGATGTGACTTATAATGAATTAGAACTTTAAGTGTCTTGTGGATCTTCTGGTGGTTTGGGCTGCTTTTGTCTGACTTCTACTGCAGCTGATTATTGATATGTGTGTATAGGTGAGTATAAGTAATAATAATGTTTTATCAGCCCTATCAGTCAGAGCATCCACAAGACGCTTGAAGTTATAGTTCATATAAGTCACATCAATCACCATAGTTTTATGACTGTTGATATGGTGCATCAGAAAGCATTGTGCATGTTAATAAGTGTGGTTATGAAGCATTATGAATGCATTATAATTCACCACAAATGCCACCATAATTACTATACTATACATCTATAAATACTATACATGTGGTCTTCATAGAAGGTGTTACCAAAAATTGCAGTCTTTTAGTTAATATGAACAGATACATTGGAATACAAAATATGCTGTCCATGAAAGAATTTCTGTGTGAACATTTTGCGACTTTGCAGATACGTTAATTTAACAAAAATAATCATAATAAATTCTCATTATGTTGTTAAAAATGTAATCTGGTTAATATTTCTTTTCTGTTAAACATATTTGCGGTTGCACTTTATGTAGGTACTGTGGAGGAGACAGGGTTGGACCTCCACAGCATTGCTTTCCGTTGTATAATGTGAATTTGACAGATATAATGAAGCAAAGCCTGCAAGCTACTCCAGCCAGTCAGCTGGAATCCGCTGCAGCTTTTTACATGATGTATGCACTCTCTGCATCGTACATCCAACGCACCCATTCAATCAGGGGTACTGAAGCAGTCGATGCTCTGCTCACTCTCTTGCTGTCATGCCTGCTGCCACACTTCTCACCTGAAAGCCATGTATGTAGCATCTCATTAGCCCCAGCTCCACTCCGGCATCCACCTGTAGGCTCTGACTCTACTTTCCCCGAGGGGAAGAATTTATTATCATCTCTTCTTACTCTGTAGTACTCTACATTCACAAAATAATCCATTCCACATGAGCTGACATAAATGTATCGTATATATTTTCCAACGCATAAGTGTTCTATGTTATCCACTGAATTTATTAGAACTGAAATATACATTTAGGAGATGATTTGGACTAATTCATTTCAAATTTGGGAAATTCAGTATTAAAGATAACATTTTCTTCAACATCCTCGATATTAAACAACCTTAAAAAGCTTTAGCCCAGAAATCCTGCAAAGAAGTTAATCTCATGTAAAATTAACTGATATCAGATAGAACTCAAGTAGTCATCTAAGGCCTCGTGTGTGTGTGTGTGCGTGTGTTGGGAGGAGGGAGATTTTCCACACTGTGACCGTGGCAAGGTGCTCCGCATCCCAACAAATGAGTTCAGAGCTTCGGGGGCTTTGGCCAACCCATGGCACAGATCCATGTCCAATTATATGCCTTGGAAATTGCTGTGGCTTGTCTAATTTATGGCCTCCTCCCATACATGCACACACATATACATACTCATAGTCCCTCTTTACTTATTACATATTAACAGAGTGATGGTAACGCCTGCAGAAGAGGGGCCACGATATGTTAGGCCACCTTTCTCTTTCTCAGCTAGATTGATAGATTCTTTATTCCTTTCAAGGAAATTTGCTGGTGCAGTCTGAATGTAGCCTGACATAAATAGATGGATAAATAATACATACACCACAACATACCCACACAAATCCTATACAACACATTTATTTAGCTCCCACATATGACAGTTACCAAGGTGTTTTGTTAAGTAGCAGAGGGGACAAAACTGCCATAACCTGTATCTGCGAACGGATGGGAGAAGTGTGAAAAATGGGTTGAAGTGTTGGGGGGTGAGGAGAGAAATAATTTTGGACGCGTTGTGCATGATGCGTGTGAGTTTGCAGAGAGTTAGCATGTTGAAGGAACAGGAGGAACAATAGAGGAGAATGGGTTACATTTACAGAGCAGCAAGTTGATGTCTGCAGCGTTTATGGATGTGTGTTGGTCAAAGGTTTATTGGTCAGGAAGTGTCATCACAGCTCTCTCCCCACACTGACAGAAACACAGGATAAAATCATTTCATTCTGTAGCTTACAATCTCAAACCTGAGGGTGTGGCTGTGTTTTTAATGCAAACATGAAACATGCAAACAAGTTTAATAACTCGCAGAATTCTCCAGAAGGCAAAGATCACCCAAAACGTCAGCTTATGAAATAAAGTCTCCACTGCATGTTTTATTCTAAAGGGCTTCTGTACCTTCTTGGAATCATCATATTGTTTATGCTGCTTCATAAAATCTTTGCTAATATATTCATTCATAAATAAAATTTGCACAAATGGAATCACCTTTTTACTTGTTTAGCTTTGACCATACATAGACCAACAATTCCATTGTTAGATAAATAAATAATGTATGAGGTAAAAATGCTAAACATCGTTGGGTTCTTAAATGTGAGAATTCAGTGTTTTTTTTCTCCATTTGAATATCTTTAAAAATTGTCTATCTGTCAGTTTTGGACTTTCTTTCCAGGAATGATGTGCTTTTCAGAGCCAATGCTAGAAGAGTGTGCCTTGTAGTGAAGTGAAAAATAAGGATGCTGGGTGGGCATGTAGCCTGTCAGTCTTGCCGTATGCAGTAGATCTAATCAAATCAATGTTTGCCTCTGTCTTAACCATAGTTTGTCTATAACCTCAACCACACTGTAGATACTGTGTGTACATTTTTAAAAAGCTAGAATTTAAAAATGTTTCCACAAAAAAGAGATAAGTTATAATATAGAGAGATCGATGTAAGATGACATTTTATAAAAGAATTTAAAATAATTAATGCGGCCAGAGGGTGACTGGTTGAAATCCAGCATAGACCACAGTATGAAGGAGGTCAGTTGACCTCCAGGGCACTGAATCCCTAATTGCTCCCAGCGTGATGCTACAGGGCTGATCACTTCATATTTGCATAGTGTAAATATAAAATATCTGTGAACATCTCTCTGAAAAGCAGATCATTTTTTGTCTGTGTAATTAAACTGGACACTTCTTTTTGCAAAGGTCTTTGTGTGTGTTTGATGGCACGTTAATATCAAGCACTTTCATACAGAATCAAAACCTCAGTCACCTTCCATTTTCCATCATGTGATGGTACGGAGATAAAGGGATTGTATACTTGACATGGCAAGTTTAGGAAGAAAAGGATCCTACCCAGAATAAACCACCTCCAAGCTCCTGTGGGGGCTTTAAACTTAAAAATAGGCCGTCCTTATCTCTTCCCTCCTCCTCTATCTCAGCCTTTCATGTTCTGTATCTCACAGAAAGGTATTTGTGAAGGGATAATTCTGTAGGTTATGGAAACATGCTGAGCAGGTCTTTGCCTCTGGGGTGTAATACACAGTGTCTGTACATGATGATAGCATTCAAACAGCACTTCAGTTTGCCTTCAGAGGAGATTGACAACTGGTAGTGCTATCACTAAGACAGATGTGGGGATTTTATAATCGTTTGACCATTTATCTACTGATGCTTCTTTAGATCATACAGTATACAATCTGGCTGGTAATAATCAATGACAATTCCATTCTGTTTTACTGAATGTGTACAGTTTTAATATTAATATTCTGTAGCATATACACTTCAGTCTGAAGTGAGTAAAATAATCTACACAAGGTAGACAACATTTGAATTAGCTGTGCTATTTTGGTAGCTATGTAGGAGTTTCTAAATATATGTTGCATCCAGTGACAACCGTGTTGGGTAAAGTTCCTTTTAAAAATAACTACTATACACATTAGTGGTTACTAGCAGCACTGCAAAGTTGCTCTTTCTTAAAAGGCACTAACTTTATTAAAAGTGATACATGGCCGGTTAATGGTCAGCAGAATACATACAACACCATGTCAAAATTTTGATAAAATATTTTATTTTTATTTTCATCACTCTGAAAATATACATTTTCATTTGACAGAAATGGTCAGGTATATCCAAAAGGAGTTCTGCTATATGGGGAGCTTTATATTTGAAGTACCCCTTCATAATGCATCCACTATAAGGCACTAAGAAAACATAAAAATAGATAGATGATAGATTTTCCTCCATAAGAAAGCGTTTAGGTCTGCAATGTGAAGAAAGAGAGAAAAAGTTCTAAAAACTGCACCAAAACATTTTATACCAAAAAGTAGATTGGAGGTGCCAACCAAGAGCAAAGAGAAAGAGATGTGTGTTTGCTAATGTACTGTATGTTATCGGTACATGAGCGATGCGGAGGCTGTGGCTCAGGTGGTGGAGCAGGTCATCTATAATTGGAGTCGGTGACTCATTTCACAACTCCTCAGATCAAGTGGAATGAAATTGCTCCTGATGGCTGTTTCTGTGTTTATTTGTTTATTTAAAGGATCCGCTGACGCCGTGGCAATCAGCTACTCTTCCTCTGGTCAACACCTAACATAAAACACATGACACATTACATGATAAACGTTAATTGCATTAATATAGAGAAAAATGATAGCAAAGCTTTCACTCAAACATGTACTGTACTGTACATACATTTAGATATAAAAAATTCTAAACGATTTACTACAACTCAAAGAAATTCGGTAGTTAGAAAGATTAGCACACATTCATACCACCATTCATCTGCATATTCTTTTGAAAGGATGATTTATTTGCAATTAAGTGAATATTAAAGGGTAAGGTGTTCAAGTGTATTATAGCTCTGTAAATTACTTTTTTTTTTTCAATGCGCTAATAGTCCTTGGACTGGGTGCTACAATTTGACCCTGTGGAGGGGGGCTGGTTTGGCATTAACCTGCAGTAGAGAGAGAGAGAGGCTCAGGAGAGCAGTGCCAGGTTCCTTTTTAATGCAGTTAAGAGTTCCAGACGTCGAAGACAGACACACAGAAGACAGGTGGATGCACCCGCCTGTTTATGAGTTGAACTTTTGTTAATGAACCGCTGTACCTGGATGATGTGCGCACGAGATGCCGGGCAGCCAGAGGCCAATTATTCACTGTATTAAAATGTGTGTCTGCAAGAAAGTTTGAATAAAAGAAACCATTTTGATTGGACTGCTGTACCTGTGACTGTGCTGTGAACCCACGGTGGCGATGAGACCTGCGGACCCTGAACGACAAATGTGGTTTTGTGCTTATGCGTGTTATTTACAGTGAAGTGTTTGGTCCAATAGAAATGTTTGCACCTTTTGAGTTAATTGTGCAGATGAATCATATGACCAAGAGAGTCTGTGTGTGTGCAACTTTTCAGCACTGGTTCTAAAACAGCAGCCCAGAACAAGTTTATTTGAGTGTATGTATCATGAGCGCTTTGAATAGGAAGCACTGTATCAACCCCCCATCCAGTTTGCACCTTGCATGGCAGCCTCAGTGTCCCAAGTGTTGTTGGAATAGCAATTTGAGTGGATGGTGGACCAAAGATAGCGCTACATAAATACAAGTTTGGCATAATTTGCATACTGTATAAATAAGATTGAAGGAATGAGGTGAGATCTTTTTTTTTTTTTTTTGCTTGTGGGATCAATCCTCTCTGCCTCTCTGAGAAGTGTTTCTCTAAAAACACCCAGGAATATATGTCTTAAAAAAGTGCATCTTAATTTGAATTAATTATGCTTCAATTGACGGCGCTTGGATCATTGCTAATGTGATGTGAGCACAATGTTCTTCATTTGTTTGTTTTTTTGTTTACAGCGGTGATGACACACAGCACTAACCTCCAGGGGCTTCACCACAACTATTAACACAAACCTGCAACATCCCTGTCATAACTCATTTAGAAAGTAGTTATTCAAGTGGCCTCTGATCTAAAACTGTCAGGTAGTAGCAAGAATTTAATTGGCCAATCTGACAGTCATGCTTTCAGAATAGCAAGCAAATAATCTGATGTCTTATTCGAGGCATTTGAAGACAGTAAAGCTGTCAGATGAGACAGACTAAGCACCTATGGATGATTATTAACAATCCAATGAAAACATCTGAAGCAGATGCACAGTCAAATGAATGAATGTATGGAAGAAAGAAATGGACAGCTAAACGGACAAGCTGACAGATGGAAGTGAGTGATTATTTCCCGACCCACAGATGGTTTCCGGTCTCAGTCGTGGCGCGATGACAGCCAAACCACAGACAGATCCGCTGAGCATGACTTCCACTGAACAAAGTGTATAGTGTGGACACAGCAGTTTCTATCTGGCTAATTTACTTGACTTACTCAATCATGTTTAAATCGTCTCATGCGCTGAGAAGATGCCATGCCTGCACTGGAAATAACTGCCCCAGGTTGTGAGACAGATGTTGGATATTTTCTCTTCAAGGGGTAGAAGCATAGAGAAGCCTCGCAACAGTTATCTGACTTCACAACTTTAAAAACCCCTCCAGCGTTTGGATTCAGTGCACTCGTGTCAGCTATCGTCTGCAACAATATGTGAGGATTATCGCCTGATGGTTCAAGCAGGAAATACCTCTGACCCCCTCCCCACCAGGAGACTTTCTGTGACCCCTGCACGTGTTGTACACAGCTGAGAAAACCTCACCTCACACTGAATGCAGCAAGCAAGAAATTAATGACTGTGTGGCAGTGTGTGTTTGTGTGTTAGAGAGAGAGAGAGACAGAGAGGTCACAGGTAGAGGGCGCAGAGGCAACTCACTGTACTTGAACTAACATGAAAAGAAACAATCCACAGTGTTAAGTTGACCGAGTTGACACTAACAACCTGAAACACTTCTTTACCGAGGATCATCTCTCAATATCCTTCAATCCTTTTTTCATTTCAAAGTCTCCTCCTGTTGTGTTGCTGGTTTTAAATCTAGAGACCTCTGGCCCTGAGTGCAGACTCACAGAAAGCATGGAGCACTTACATCAACCTTTGTGTGTGTATGTGTGTGTGACTGTGTAAAGGACCAAGAAAAAGGGAGAGGCTGGGAATTGGTGCCTTGCTACTAGATTTATTATGTCTATCATAAAATGACAGGGGCTAAAATGAACATTTGTCATCAGACCTTTATCACACCGGGGATCATTAAGTAACAATACTTTCACAGAGGTGGGGTTTGCCACATTGCAGTCTAGTCGTCACAGCCAGATAAAAAAAGTGGTCGGACTCTGAATGTGATTGTGATTGCAATTTTTTATTTATTTTTTTTAGTCTGGATGCAATTTATCTGCAATGTGCATGCAAGTGATGCAAGGAGATGATGAGGAGAGGAAACAGGAGAAATTCATTTGGGTTCAAGTGTAGACACGCAGGGTGATGTGACCTCATTAAATTACATTTTCAGAATCAGGTTTTAAATTGCAGGATGAAATAATATCTGTGGCCATGCTGTAGAGCCCCCCACATAAGAATGAATGCACGTCTCATTTTGTTTGTGATTATGTGAAAAAGATACAAAGAAGCACAGTACTTCAGCAGTTTGAAAAGGTATCATCAGACTGCTTTGTTGCATTGTGCTAAGCTTATGCATCGTCTTATGATCATGTTTGTTAGTAAATGATAAATATGTCATATAGGGTATCTGAGAGACTTAGAACAGCTCCTCTCTGCAAACATTACCTTAAATGTCACGGGCACTCCAGACAGCTTCAGCCACAGGCTTGATAGAAGGCCCGGAGACTGGAACGCAAATGGCATAAATCAAAAGGGAGGTTTTCTACCTCTCATGGTGTGAGTGTGTATTGAATTACAAGTGTGCTTTGTCCACCACCAAGGCAGCATATTTCTCTCTGTAACGTCCACTGACTTTCCTCTGGATTCTTTTGAACAGAGCTGTCTCTCTCACCGTGTTTCATGCCACACCCCTCTCTGAGTGCCTCCATCACCCAGACCTGAACTCCAGTTGATGGGCAGTGGAGCTGTATGTCAACGCCCAGAACCAGTGCTCCTTACCATTTGGTTACTGAACTGCTTGTTGACCTAGTGCTGCTATTATTGAGCTTGTTCATAGAGTTGAACCTCTGTGTTTTTGATGGTGGCTTGATAGAGCCCTGTTAACACATCCTGTGTGTTTTGCCAAGCAGCAACCTCTGTGGCTGTGAAGTACAGCTAATGCAGAAGTGCCAAAAACTGCAGTTCTATGGTCACTTAAGGCTGGCTACAGAATGGGTCAATCCCCATAAGACCCCATGTTAAAATGCCTGACATGATCCATTCGTGACAACTGTACTGAGGATGAATTTTAATATAACTCATACATTGAAATCATGGCTGGAAGTTAAACAGCAGGTGGGTGTCTTGTTTGAGCAGCCAGACTTCATTCAATCCGCCTCAGCTCCACCCACTTCTTTGCCCATTTTTGGATTAGCCAGGAGCTACCTGCCAAGATGGCTGCTGCCAGAGCCACCACACTCTGACCATCACAACAGCTCTTGAGAAACTGGTGGTGAACTACACCCATGTTTTATACAGCCTATGGTATGGTACAACTTTTGGTTGTTTAACTCCTGTAAAGTTTAAGGAAGTCTTGCAGTTGTTCTCCGCCATTTATGTAGCTTTGTCATTCGACATTTATGTCATTTTGTCTGATTCTGTAGATCAATATACTTTTTTTCTCATTCTGTGGTTTTTATTTAATTGTTATTTTGGCCTTGGAGACCCTGACACATTATTTCCCCATTTCTGCAATTTTACCTTTATTTCTGCTTTAATCATGTCATCCAACAGCCTTTGTTCAGCAGCCTTTTCTTGTTGTTTTGATCCCATTTTTGCAGGGATTTGGGTAAATTATGTTAAGTTGTTCCCCAAAACTTTAAGTGAAGGTCATAACACTCTCACTTAATCAGTAGCAATAAACACTTTTTTGTTGTACGACGTTATAGCCAAATGATTTAAAATGAGAAAAATGAAAAAGATGAATCGTTCTTGAAATGTTGTCTAAACTGAAGTTAGTTCCTAAACCAACTGCCTGCCACCTCGACACCCCCATCCAGCTAAACCTTTTAAATATCCTACAACACTGCTCTGCCACACCTTGATCCAGGGTCTCTGAATAATTACTGACTAGTCTTTTACCTTCCATCCTTTTCAAAAGTACCAGAAAGAGTTGTGTCCCAGCACCTTTGGCCCATTTAACAATAATAGTCTTTTTTTTTTTTTTTTCTTTTTTTTATAATCTTCCTAATCTACTTTCAGGGCCTGTCACTCTGTATACTAGACCCACTGGAAAATCAATTTGGGATCACTGGCCTAGCTCTTAGCGCGGTTTCTTATCTGAAAGAACACAGTCTGTTCCCTATAATAAGGGTACATCCAGATTTTCTAAGATTTCATCTACTGGCCAAATTATATGCAGTCATGGAATTAAATTTCCACCGCTACACTGATGATACTCAGCTGTATGTGCCTGTAAAGGCGGATGCACATTCCTAAATCATTACATTTGAGGTAAGCTTGTCTGCTGGGAAAAAAAAACTGAATACCGCGTAATTTGAGGTATACCTGCTCCTTAATTCTGATCAAACTGTGATACTGGCCATCGGCCCTGCTCGAAAAAGTTTTATAGCCAAGTATTTTGGTGTTAGATTTGACCCTACCCTCTCTTTTGATCAACACAACACAATATAAAACATGTTCAGAATTATTAAAACAGTAATGCTTTGAGATTAATGTTGATCTTAGCATGCTGACTTTAACAATACCAACATGCTGATGGTTGTTGTATATAAAGTTTACCGTGTTCACCATTGTGATTTTTCTTAATTAGCAGTGAATACAAAGAACAGATGAAGCTGATGAGCGTTCCATTAGTTTTCTACAGATTGAAATGCTGAATTAGCCGTGGATATCTACCAAATTTCACAGTCCATCCAATAGTTCATTTGAGTCAAAACCACAAATGCCATTCTCATGGTAAAGTCAAGGAATCACCAAAGTCATTACCCACAAAATTTCATGGCAATCTCTTTAATAGTTCTTGAGACATTTCACTTACCCCTCGATTTAACTGGGCATGGATGCGATGCGTTCTAGTTGTGCCCTGGCCACTAGAGCTGATTGCGGCCATTCTGGACGATGATCCCATTAGAAGCACCCTGGAAGATTGCGGGTGTTCTAAAAAATGATCGTGAATCCAAGTGTCTATTCAACTTTGTGGCCTACTTACTCAAGGTAGAAGCACAAAAACTAAGAAAAAAATCTTAGATCTGAGAAAGTTAACAGAGTCTGTCAGTCTGTCACAGATGGATGTCACAGAGCCATACCCAGTGGGATCCACGGGTAAAAGCCCAATCTTTTAACCTCATGATGGAACTAGAGAAAAAGTCAGGGGATCACCAAATTCATCTGGACACCACCTTCTCTAGATCGTGAATGTCTGTCTTGTCTTGTCTTGTCTGAACACTTGACGAAATATTTCGGTCTGGACCCAAGTAAGGTATTCCTAGATCCAGACTGCTGGTATACCTAAAAAATCTGGTATGTAGCAGAGGTTATATCATGTTCTCTCAGAAAAGAGACAACTTTATGTTTTGATATCTTGTAATTTTCCAGATAAGAACAGGATTCATGTACTGAACCTGAATAGCACTGTAAAAACTGAGATTACCTGACCTTAGAGAAAAGACAGTCGCTGAAGATAAACCCTAAATCAGGAGACATGGCTGTGACAACGTTTATAACATGGCATAAACCACTTTTAAGGAATATTTCCAAGAGGATGATTCCTTTGTTCCTATCATGTGGCTGACAGTAAGTGGAGTGTTATATAATGCAGCACCAGAATAAAAACCCTCACTCAGTCAAAAATAATAGTAAATCAGATGTAACCATGACTGTGTAACCTTTTCCTATAAATGAATCAAATATATCCTCAGTTGGACCAAACAACTCATTATCAGTTACCGATTCATAATTTAAAGTTTCCTTGAGGCTATTAGTTTGAAATGCTCCATTAATGTCGATGCTCCTTTAACGCTGAGTTTCATGACTGCATCAGTTCCAACTCAGTTTTTGTTTATTTGTCTTGTTTTGGGCCCATTAAATAATCTGAGATCTCACACATACACATTACCTTTCAGCTGATTTTAAATATGCATAAACATGCTTCTCGGGTTATTACAGCAGAATGCATGTAACACTTAACCTAGTGTTAGCCTGCAATAAAACCGACAGCAGTGAGCAACAAAACTTACACACACATTAGCATACCTTGTAAAGTAAAAATAACACATAAATTCAATAGTTTCTGAGCATAATCTTAATGCTAATCAGCTAACCTCATGTTGCTAACTCACAAGGATAATGTTGCTGAACATATCCGCAAAAAATCAGGAAATAACTTTTTATTCCCCTGATTAATTGGCTTCCTCAGTGCTGGCACTCACTCACTCTCATTCACTATGTTGACCAATGCTCTCTCTCCGATCCGATTGGCAGCCGCAATGTGATGTCAGGTTGCGTTTTCCCAATAGTTGGATCGGGCTCAACTTCCCCGCCGCAGGTCACTGCGTTTTTTTAACAAACACCCTTGCGGCCCGCACTGTGCAGCCAAAACACACTACCCCAAAAGCACCTGCATTTTTGCCACAGCACCAGATCCTGTTTGAATGTACCCTGATCCATTCATTAGAGAAGAATGCCAACCAGAGTTTTTCCCAAAGGTTTTCTTCCGCAGCCACTCTGGAGCTTAGCAGTTAGCAGTCCTCTCCTGCAGCACACTCGCTCCACTCAGTTCAATTCATGCAAATCTTACATAGAAAACTCTTTCACCTGTCTGAGATGCCTGCACTGCAGTAACTGAAGGGAATCAGAAATTTGTATGTGCGCAGTCACTTAGCTCGTGTCCACTCGTCGCATGTGTGGTGTTCAGGAGACATCTGTGAATTGTAGCTACAGTTCGAGGAACACCGGTTAATTGCTGCGCTGGAAAATATCCAGGGTTACACACAAAACCACATATTGTAATGGACTATTATCTGTCTCCTACAGTTTGAAGTATGTGAAAGTTTTCTTACTATACAAAAATAATTCCTGAATAGAAAGAAATTTGTATCTGTAACTCTGGAAACTGCCCAGACATAAAATTACAGGAATGTGAGAATGAAAAGAAAAGAAAAAAAATAACAATCATAAAAAGAGTGTTCTGTTTCCATCAATGATTTTCCAACGTGGATATCTGAAACCCAAATTTTACTTCTTCAAGGTCCCAATTAGAGAGGAGGCACTCTTTTCTGTTGCAGACTCGCTTTGCAATTTAAGCAGATAACAGCGCCTTGTGTTTACTGGTTGGTCCCTGTGGTGATGGATTAAAGCACAGCAGTGGAGACTGAAGCAACTCGAAGAAAACTAAACAAGTGGACTCAGACACAGACTCCCTACAATACAACAGAAAGAGTCTGTCATGACAATAACAAAGGTAACCATATATTCAAGAAAGAACAGAACAAATACATATTTGATATAGAGCACATCATGGCAGACATTTTACAAAGGTTTTGTGTTATTAGTTATGAACAGTGTTGGGCAGTCACATGATAATCAAACTGTTACCCCTTGCCAAAAATGACTCCCCTACTGATTTGATTTGAAACCCAACAGTCTCATTCTGCACTCATTTTCATAATCGACACGCGTGCACATCATCAAACGGCAAGCTACCTTGAAAGATGAAAACATTCAGCATCTGGAAATATTCCCATTACTTTGATTTTTGTCAGGAAGAGAGACGAAAAAAAATGTAAATGGTGTGCAGGTGGTAATGTTACAAAGACTCTTTCCACTGCTAAAAACATGACATCAAACCTCCTGAAACATCTCCTGTGACAGCATGACAATATGAAGCTTGTGGAAATACTGTACACTCCACCACAGACGACGACGTCTGCAGCCACAGAGGATCACTGTAGCCCAAAAACAATCAAAACTGGGTTTTAATTGTCATCGACAGGCTACAAGCAACAAAGAAATCTTGTCCTCAGAAGCTTGCGGTTGATTCATGTGGTGGATGAAATGTTTCCATGATTGACTCTCGATCTTTCAGAATGATCCTTTTAAGATATGGCACCAGAACTCCAGGTAAAAAAAAAAAAAAAAAAATCATTTACAATAACAGAACTTCTTTGATAGGTCTTGTCAACAGTTTGACAAAGGTATGCTTTTCATCCAGCCTGTAACTTTCATGGATTCATAGGCAGCAGGAAAAAAATGCCATTTTGAAGCCTTACTTTTGAAGCGATTACCATGACATCCACACACAGGCACACCTGAGAAGTCTGAATTTTTGGCAAGGATGCAATCACCTATCTTGTGGGAAAAAGTGATAAAAAGAGTAGTGTAGAAACTGTTGGTACGGAGTAAGAAGTAAAGTAATAATATTACTTTTGAACATAATGAGTAATGAACTACATTTAATCGCATTGTTTTGAATACTAGTTCTGAATTAAGTCTGGGGCAACTGGACTGTTTGTAGATCTACAAGTAGTCCAGTTGTCCCAGACTTAACCTTTTTGAAGAAAAGATGACTTGGATGACTGAGAACCTTCACAGAATTCTGAATTAAGCTATATCCATGGGTCACCGTTTAAACAATATGTTTGTGCTCATGCATAAGCTCATTAATGCTTTATCGCCATGGCTTCTGTTTGGAGCTAAAACAATGTTTGTTGAAGGTCAATACATAATGATTAAATATCTGGTATAATCTGTATGTTGAGCTGATATTCAGTAAGTCGAGAGAGAAGAGTCTTTCAGCTGCGATGGTCGACAGTAATAAATGCCTTTTTGATATTAAATTGAAAATATTGATTTACAGAAACAACTCATTGTTGATGCTCAATTATCATGCATAGACAGAGAGATGTTCAACAAATCTTCCATTTGTGTGTCTTCTGCCTCTTCCCAGACTATACAGTGTAGCTCCACTCTTAACCCTGCACCTATGTCTTCTGATGCCAGAGCTGGATTTCCACATTACCTTGATACTGTGCCAGCACAGGGGGGAAAGTTCTGGCTGAGCCTGCTGTCATTTTGAGTACTGGCTTGAGATTTGGGGGTTTTAAAATTCTAAAACCAATTAAAGTTGTCAAGGTTGGATGTGCTCAGCTCACCAGTGCGCTTTTCATCAAGACACATTTTGCACGTAGCTAATTACCTGTCTTATGCACGCTTCAACTTTGTGTCAAAGTTTCACCATCACCAACACACAGTTTAATATGTATGTCAACTGCTTGTCTTTGTTGTTTCTTATTGAAAATGGCAACATTCATCCAGTGGGAGGATTTATTTTTGCATCTGAGTCAGACTGTATCCACCTTCACTCTATTTCTATTCCAAGCAGCTAAAGATAAACCCAAACCAAAATGTAATTAAACATTTAATAGTTTTATTTATTCCATTATTGTGCTGGTCTTCCTTTTACTGAATTTTAATTTAAGTCTGAGTGTCATCAGCGGTCTGTATCCAATAAAATGTGACAAAAAATGGGAAAGTAAAGGACAATACAGCCAAGAGAAAGTATTGCAATGATTTATCCAGATATGTCAGGAAAGTGCCTGGTGTAGTGAATTTGTATTCAATAGAAAGTTCAAAGTCCCACCGGGGCAGTACATGTATTTGTCTAACCACTGAAGAGAATAAAGAGTAAAAACAATAAAACAATGTAACCCGATAAAAGTTAGACACCAATACAGACATAGAAAAGAAAAAAACAATAACGTGGAAGATAGATCAAGTCTTGTTTTGTGCCATAGGAAGAACTGTCAGCACATCAGCCAACACTGGCTCCATGTTTAAAAGCTGCATTATTTAACTTTTATATCATAAGATAACAGGTTTTTAATCATTTTACACCTGTTCCTGAACTATGTAACTTTGTGCTTCAGGTACAATCTCCTGCAACTATTTCACTGATTTTGGTGAAACTGAATCATATTTTATGGAGAGCCTCAACTATCTGAACGTAATCAGGCACAGCAGAGGCAGACCATGGCAGAGGGGAAGAGACCGAAGAGGAAGCTGATGGAGGAAGCTAAGAAGACAGAAGTAGAGATTAAGAAAAAAGATCTCCAGACAGAGTAAATCTGGGACTGACTTATTGGCGAGAGTTTCATGACCTCAAAGCCTAAAAGAGAGACCCTAAGCTGGGCTTCTTCCTGTTGGACTAGTAAGTAATATTAGCTGGCTGCTATGTCTTGTGTCATTGCACTCACTTGATGTTTGGCTGTTAGGAAAGTTGTCCACTCACTAGTTTTTGATCATAAGTAATCATAACAAACACACATGTACAGCTCTCCAGATTTACCGCAATGGGGGCACCAAAGCACAAAAACATGTTGCTTTTAAGTTTATTGCAATTCAGACATCAGGAAAATGGTGCTATATAAAAAGAATATCAATAACAGAATCTGTTTAATCATCGTTGCATTTTAAAACATGATTCATTCAGTCATTGACTGCAGTAATTGATGGTGACTGTGATGTGTTAAGTGTTGGAGAAGTCTGTATATATTGCTTGTCATTCATTTTGAGTTGCATCTGATAAAGGTCACAAGAACGTCATGCCTCTTGTTTCTGAACACATTTCCCATTTTTTGGCATCGAGAGATTGCTAGCACCATTCTTTCATCATTTACAGTAATACCCTAGGCAGATTACAGATTATGAAATGTTACATGGTGCATATTCAATGTGGAAAAGCACAAAAACTTGCATGTCTCAATCCTCTGCAACTGGTGCCAAAAAAAAAGTCCAAAGCATAAAGAATGAAAGAGTGTCCGCACACTGACTCTGCAGCTACTCCCAAACCGTATAAATTTATTAACACCTACACACCAGTGGTGTTTCAGGCATACAGTATTGGTGAAGAAGAGTAACAAAAAAAAAAGATTCTCTCAAACTGAGTCAGTTATTTGGGATTAAGAGCATGTTTCCTCAGAGGAGTAACAGATACCAGGGATTCATTTCAAGCTTGACTTTTATTTGACTTTTAAAACAGTTAAGTTTTTTTGATAACATATTTTTATCTAATAAAAAGGCAATATTATTGCAAAAAGGCACATTTTATATCTTACATAACTTCCATATTTTATATTATTGTGGCTCAGTCTGTATTATGCTACTGTTCCTTCACAGTTGTAATCAATTGAATGTATTGCAGCACACACAGGGTCAACTCGGTGATATGTTATATTTCATAAATATTATAAAGCAAAGAAAAACAGCCGAATAATAAATAAAGAATCAGTGATTGGTCTTCTTCTGGTCCTTTGAGGGATATGCGTCACGATTTCAAACAAACTAATTTAACAACAACATATAACATATATATATAACATTTATAAATTAATACTCACTTCTGTGATTCAAAAATCTTTTGTTTCAATGTTTGCTCACATTGCCTTTGCTTCAGCTAGCACGGACACAGAACAGAGCGTAAATCGTGAGCTCACATCAGTTTAACGTACATCAAAACAAATGCCATCAACATCAAAACACCATATCCAATAGCTAGCTCATTAGGCTGCTTGCTATTGGCGTATAAACTCCCTTCAGCAAACAACATGAGGCTCCCACTGTTCCTCAGAGTCGATGAGTCAGAGCTGCACTAAACACGGGCCGTGCTGCTCGCTGCTATTATATCCAAGCTGTTCATCAATATTCTTTTCATGCTCGTGATCAAAGCAGGAGAAGGGGCATCTGCATGTGTGACATTTATTTGTGACAACATCCATCCACCAGAAATTATTTAACAGGACTGCAGTCACACTAATGTCGCTGTGAGGCTACAACACTAATTACACACCACAGAACATTAAATAGATGAAAAATAGAGAGGCAACGTTTTATTGATTTTTGATTTTATTAGCTTTATGTCTGGGACAACAATAACAGCAGTATAGTGCATGAGAAAATGTTCAGTGTTCTGCCAAAATATTTAGTTGTGCATTAAAATATCTTCTTATCCTACAGCTTTTCTATGATTATGTTTAGGCAGTGGCAGCGCTTAAGTTTAAGGTTCATAGTCTTGATTTAATACAGAAAAGATATGCTGTGATGTGAATCACAAGACGATGTTACTATTTAATCAAAACCAGGATTCTTTACTTAACCCAACATTTCATTTTCTCAGCATATGTTGCATCCTAACATCCCCAATCTTTATATTGTGTCTTTCAAAACAGCATAATTCATCCATAATCAATCCAAAGAAACATCATTTCTAGGAGATAGGGTTGGACAATGACCGCCCAGCCGAGGTAAGTATACGTTACATCCTCAGTACAAACACGCTCGATAACTACAGACTCATTACAGGCATCAGGTGTAATTCGTCAGCCTGTGCTTTAAGCTAGCATGCCACTTATGAGACCTTAACAAACATTGTATGTCAGCAAGTTACAACATTTAGCATATCAGAATATTAATATCCTGTTACTTATGTACTGAGCTCAGGCTGAGCAAATCGCGGTGTTGCTATACTACTGCATAAAATCTCTTGGTAATCCATCCGGTAGTTGTAAAGCATGAAAGCATGGGCACCTCCAAGGCCCTGCACCCCCAGGTGCCCCCCTCTGAGTTTCATATGCATAATGTGCTTCTGAGTAATGAGCAATATATGCATAATTTACCTCCATCTGATATTTTACATGAGGTAATGTTTATTTAAATCAAATTACATGAAAATGAATCAATCAATAATGTATAGATTTCATAATAGTTCAGATACAATAGAATAAATGTATAGCCTGGCATTCCTTACACTCTGACTACCCCCTGAAACCCATTTTTCTCTTTAAAAAGGTGGAACTGAATGCAAAAGAAGAGTCCTTTAAGTCACAATTGGTGCTTTGAAGAACCTTGACCTCTTTTTTTTTTCTTCTAAAAAGGTTCTTCGTAATACTGATTGTTGTTTTTTTATGTATTAATATGTACCCGCAATGCCGTGTGCCTGTGAAGCTTACAAATCCAAGAAGTCAAAGGAGTCAGGCGATTCTATGCCACAGTGACTGCAAGGCATCTAAAACATGTGATCTTGAGTTATAGTGTTTACATGTCAAGCCAAACCAGGTTTTCTTGAGTAACTGAGTTTAGAATGGAATTTTCTGTGCATTTACATGCAGCAGATGCTATTGATTGATAGCCACCTGCTGCGTGTTCCACTTCCATATTTTATGTTGTGTCACTTGTATCTGTGATCAGAAGCTGGATGTCTCCTGGATAAGACATGACACTTGGCCACCATGCTGATGTATTTATCTGAGTGTAATATCTCTGAAGGACAACATCTAACTCATGACATTTGGAAGTTCATTCCACATATCCGTGTCTTTGAGTGATCTTGCTCTATGTGAACACATTTTTACTTCTCCACAGAAAAAGTTTATGAATGTAACCACAAAAAAAAAAAAAAAAATGGTTTCAAAAGGGCGAAGAATCATCCACTTTGTTTCCAGCGTGAATAGCACTCAGCGTCTTGATGGTATTTCCTCAAAGGCGCCGACTCTCTCATGAGACTCGTTTGGTCTGAAAAGAGAGCAGAAACAACAACAAGGTGATTTCCATTACAACAAAATCGCAAATCATTTACCAATTTCTTCTCCATCACAATATGAAAAACCCAGAGAAAGAAGAGAGGCTGATTATTTTAGATGAAAGTCTACTACACAGTCGACTTCCATCAAGCACCAGACAGTGGAGGAGACGCTGAGACGTGACGGAGAACACTCAGTTTGAACATATTCCCCAAAAAAGAGGAAATGCCTGCTCTTCTCTGTGACTTAAAAATATGTTTATTACAGCTTCAATGTCAGAAAGCTGAGTGGATTTATTTATGCATTTTTCTGACACACTAGTTATGGGATAACACTTGATTTTACAGTTTTAATATACTACTCAGTGCATGTTGCCACTTATTCAAGTGCTTTAATAATGTTCCAGCTATTAAAATGACATACAGCCGACAGTATGCTATGCTCCTGATTTAAATGTACAAACATGCAAACATGTAAAATGTGCCACGGCAGCTCTGTTGTTTCTCATCTGCTGAGTGCTGCGGGAAAACCATGGTTAATCTGTTTGTTTGTAGGTCAAGAAAAACATATATCCAGCTTTACAAAAAGGAAAAAAAAAAAAAGACTATCAATTTATATTCATTGTGCAGGAGGTAAACCTGGATGCTTTTGGCTGTTGTGCATTATCCGATGGCCACAAAGATGTCTCAGGGTGAGGCTGTTCTTTAAGTAATACTGCAGAACTTGCACTGGATTCATTTTGTGCTTTGAATGTGGAGAATACTGCTGTAACATTACAGTGGGCTCTGAGGAGAGTTAATTTTATTTTTAATTTACAGTACAAACGTGTAATGGCACAATTTGAGAGAGGAACAATATTCATAAATGAGGGTTCTATTCTTGTGAAGGTTTTTGCACCTTGAAAGTGTCGATCTCTTCCACATATTGTCACATTTATTGTCTACTTAGTGTTTCAGAGCTTACAAAGTTGAAGTATGAAGACTTTTACAGGAGAGAGAAATGACACAACACATTTTTGGTGACATATGTGTTCCTGCCTGATCTATGCTATTTTCATCACTTCACAAACCCACTTGATGCACGAATCCGATTGAAAATCTTTGCAAATGTTTTGCTTTTGCTTTGATTCAAATTCATATTCCTCAAGCTGAAAATATCTTGTGCAAATGTTTCTACTTAGATCAAATAAATGATTACGTGCCCTAATTCTCAGCTGTATATAATCAATATTCCATTATACACCTGAACATGCAGTGACGCATACTATTCTGTCTCCAGCTGGTCTTCAATCGATGCCATCCTCTAGAAATCATCTTCAGATATAAGTAACACAATAAAGTACACAAGAAAGTGAGTAGTTAATGAGGGACAACCTGATAATTAATGAATTGTTAACGATTGCTGTGTGGGTTTTCTCTCGGTGAATTTGTTACACAGTCCAAAGACATGCGGGTTAATTGAACACTCTAAATTGTCCAGAGGTGTGAATGTGAGCGTGAATGGTTATTTGTCTCTATGTGTCAGCCCAGTGATGAACTGGCGACTTGTCCGCCTCTCATCCAAAGTCAGCTGGGATTGGCTCTAGCTGTTACGGAAAATGACGTTAGAGACCACGAACCAGTCCAGATTTCTTGGTCCTTGGACCTAAAAGGCTACTATTGTCTTAAGAATATATGATCTGCTGCTAAGTTATGAACCATCCAGACCAATAGTGTAACATAATTGTAATTGGTGAATTAAGCTCTACCTTTCTCTGTCCTCATGTGGACAGGCCTTACAGCTTACAGCCTCTGGGCCCATGTGTGCTGCATTGGTTACATCAGCCACACATGGCCGGTGATCCAGATCTCTCTGATCATCTGGGTCGTCTTTATGTCGCCAGACTCAAAACCTACAAGATCTGCTCCAATTGAGTTCAGACCTTAAAACTGTTGTGTTTGTCAGCTTTTTATTTAATAAAACTGTTTTGACTGTTTGCATCTTTTTTTATTCTACTGTTTAATTATTATCAGTAATATCTATGTTATTGTTCTATTTAATATTCCCTCATGTTTCTTTGTTATGCTTTTAATGCCTTCTGTCTCATATAAAGCACTTTAAATTGCCTTGTTGTTGAAATTACCCTCACCAAACTATAACTGTGTCTTCATTACTAATTTAATAATACTTATTTTATTCTTATTTTATCTTTTTGTGTCCCCACCTAAAGTAAAGTGGTAGATCATACTGAGTAAGTATGAGCATAAGCATGTAGCACTGTGCGTTTTGTCTCCTTGGCAAATGAATTACACACAACTGTAACACTAGGAACCAGATTCAGGTGCATTACCACTACCTTCTATGTTGGAGTGTGAACTATAAAGAGACAGATTGTCATTATTAACACTTCTGTATTATTAACATTTTTTTCATTGTTTTAAGCATCACAATTAGCGTCATTATCAGCATATTTCAGACCACATATATATTAATAACATTGCTTTCTTACTGATTGAGACTAAAGCTGAGGTAACAGGTGCTGTAAGGGGATGTGAACTGTTTTAGCAGCACGCCAAGGCTCATCTCTGTAGACAGCATGAAGTCTTTTTGCCTGTACTGTACGCTTCAGCCATCTTAAGGAGAGACTGTCAGTTGTTCTCAAACTGAGCCCTGCTTTTGTTGTTTTATTTACATTTTCTATATTTTATAGTACTAATGATTTGCAACTGTTCTTTAAAATGAAGTGTCAACATAAACTATGATGAGAGGAATATGAAAATCTCGTCAATTTCAAGGCACAAATAGTAAAGTTATTGCTTTTTATTCTCCCTGTGGGTAATTACCTCATGAAGCGTCTTTAATTTCTTTCCAGTTTTAAAGAAAAGATAGCTCTCTCATATGTGCCGTCTGAGATAGTTATCTTTCAAAGGTTTAATCATGTTAGTGCAAATTTCTCTCTTTGTGTTGCCTCATCACACAAACTTTGTTTAGGGAAATACAAAGAGTAAATTTTAGAATGTGACTCTGGAATACCCCAACTTGATTTGACTAACTAACTTTTGTAGACAAAGGACCATCTTTTCTGTTTAAAACATTTAAGGATCTCGTACAGTATATTCAGTATGAACATGTGAGCATGTCTATATTTTTAGAGTCTTTAGTAAATTCTTATGGATGTAATTTGGCTTGTAAACAAAGAAATTTTTGAACTATTTATTATATTAACTGTTTCTTGAAACCATGATGAATAAAACATGACATGAATCTAACCTAAACAATCAATATATCCCCTCAGCTGCTCTTGCATGAGTAAATGGTAGATGATGAGAACTCAGTTACTGAAAGGTTGGTTTTCAGTTTTCTGTCATGGAGAATCTCTCACCTTGGAGTGCAGCGCCTCATGTCATCTTGAAAGATCTGCGTCAAGTGAAGCCAAGAATAGTGATTCAAATTCAAAAAGATTCCTGCTCTTTCTTTCGTTCCTAAAATGACAACATGGTTCCACTTTTGCTCCCTTGTGTTCATGTCAAGAGGTTTGTCATTCAGTGGACTGCCACTCTTTTCAGTAATGATCTATCTTGAATATTCTGTGGATGTCTCTGTATATTTGGCCATAAGAGTGAGGATGATCCTCTTTTCTCCCTTTATCTATCTTCCCAGGGGTTTTATGATGATAATGCCACACATGACCCCCTTCCGAGTTGCCATCAAACTCCCTAATGGCCCTCCTTGAGCACTGTTGTGAACTTGTTGCCATTTTGACAGAAAAAAGAAACCTCCCCTCAGCATCATTCATGTGCTCCTTAGTGTTTCTTTTCATCCTTTTATAACCAGCAGGAGCACGTAGTCCGCTACCTCAAAATGTAGCCACAGAGTCGCCCAGTTATAAATACCAATCATCTACCTTCGACCTTTCCCCTTCCGTTGCTGCTCGTGGTTCATGGGATTGTGACATTGCGGCTCATGTTTGAGATCTCGTCCTGCTGTGTATCGCCGGTCCATTGTGTGCTGTAGATGTCTCATTGAATTACCGACATAACTTTCTGCTTGGTCCCACCACAAATCAGCGTAGGGTTGAAACAGCCAAAAGCAGAGTTATGCATCTTGGATAAAGTAAAAGAATATCCCAGTAGGAATGGTTGCAGCGGTTTTAGTCAAGTCAAGTCAAGTGGGTTTTATTGTCATTTCATCTATATACGCAGCACACAGTAAAATGAGACACCATTTCGCCAAGGACCAAGTAAAATATGAAACATAAAACAGTTCAGACAAGACTACATTAGTAAGTGCACTCACATTATAACACAAAATAACAATGTAAACAAGAGCTACAGCGTATGAGCCAAACTACATCAAGAGGCTCGTTGATTTTATTATAATTGCATGTTTTGTTTTGTTTTTGTCCTTTATTTGGTGGATTTGATGGATTTCACTGCTGTGCATGTGTGTGTGTAATCTCTGCCACTTGTATTTAGTTCCTCAACGCTTCAAATCTGGCTGTAACACTCCTACATCTACTCAGTTTCCATCTTAAACGTAATCTTAAAAAGGATTTGTGACTGGTATTTATTTATTTATTTATTTTTAATTCTTACTTTAAACTATATATTTATTTGTCAAAATCTTTGAATTTTGACAAAATGGTATTATTTTACCAATAATACCATTTTCTGTTCAAAACACTGGACTGGATGTCACTAAAAAGACTGTCGCCCTTGGTGAATCCAGTGTGTTTGCTTAATTTGTTTTTGATGTACCCAAGTTAAGGTTATCAACATGCGCGCAAGTACGAAAGTATTGATATGAAGATGCTTTTCTAGAATTAGATTGTGGGTGACAAAAAACACACATGACTGTGACAAAACTCCCCATTATAATTTTACGTCTCATCTGGGAAATGTTTTATTATTCCACATGGATAAAATTGACTAGAAAGTCGTGCAGAGCAGCTGAAAACATCAAATAAAACTGAATAAGGCTGAAAAGAAACTTTAAACCTGGTACAAAAAAGCATAGGTCTTTGGTTTCCCTGCATGGAACCTCACAGTCAGTCTCTTGCTCGCCACATTAATGCAACAACACATTTGCTTTAGCTGCCGAGCATCTCCGGCAGCAGAGAACAGCACTAATATTGCCAGGGTCAGGGGTACATTTCCCACTTGGATTACCCGTGTTTACTTTAAACCCTTTTGCATCTGCCAAGTTATTCTTAAGTCTTACAAGGGAAGTTTCGATCTTTGTGATGCACAACAGTGGAGGAAAAATAGGATGTTTTCTTGACGGCGTCGGCTGCTGAGAAGAAATGCAGCAAGGCTAGTTAGTTATCATTGCCAGCATCTATTTATAGGAGTTATTTATGAAGTCTTGATTGCTCCCCAGGCAGATAAGCAATGGTGTGAAAGTTATTTATTGTGGCTGGATATGTATAATAGGCTTGTGATTAGTTCAGGTAGGTTATGGTGGTGTAGCATGAGAATATTGCCAGTAATTACATGTGAGAATGATCCTCTGTATTGCACCAGTCCTGCACGTTGAGCTCTACTCCCATGGTATCCATGCTACTGGCTGGGTGCCCTTATTATGTTTACTGCTTCTCCACCAGGAACAGTTTCCCTATTGATTGAAAATATGTGCCTAGACATTTCTGGATCGGAGTGTCGTTAATCACCACGTACAAGAGAGTTGGAGGACATTTGATAAATTGAAAAGAAATTAAAGGATTCCTTTTTATATAGCAATAAATACAGGTTGTTAACCTTTAATCAAATGGGTCCAAGCAGTGTAAATACTGTTACTGTAAATAAAGTGGAAACCATATATTTAATGATGAACTCGTGGCACAACATTCAATGTGTTTTTTTCCTCTGTTATTTCCATCATAAAAATGTCTTCTATTCTACTGATTTACACACACTCCATATATGCACTGCATGCAGCACTAACAGTACTACTACAACTATTTCCTCATGCCATATCATAAGATTTTATCATTTCATTTGATGCAACAAGTTTCATTTTGAAAGAAACTATATATAAACTATATATAACGTATATAACTTATACATTCTACAGCACTATCCCACCATCCAGATAGCCACACAAACCTGCTATGGCTGGAGATGTGTTATATCAGGAGGAAAACAAACTAATATCTTGAGAAATTAAAGCCCTCTGTTGCACTTCATATTGCAGAGGCAGGAGTCTGTCGGTGTTGAAATATGGCGGGAAATTGAGTTTATTGACATATATACTGTATGTAACTTATTTCAACCTCAGGATGTTCAATAAACAAAGCCCGAAGGCAACCAAGAGACTAGATGTCCAGTCTCAACAAATTCATGACGATTCAACAACTTACAGAGTAGTCTACAGTATAATTTTACCCTTAAATATAATGTAATTAACACAAAATCGCGACTACATGTCTAAGTTTTAACAGCAGAATTCCATTGTCTCGCTGAATTGCAGTGGTCTGTTTGCTTCACTTCTCCTAAGCCCTTGGCACTTTGTAAAAACTTAAGCCTTCCTTCTGAATCCATTTGTTCAGTCTATTGAACAGCAACATTTAAGCAGTGTTTTGTTTTTCTTCGTTTTTTCTGCTGTTTTTTTTTTTTTCTTTTTTTTTCCTATGCCTGAATGTTTTCATCTTTGTTGCACAGAAATGAGAAACCATAATTACACCTGTAATTTTCTTGCATGCTTGAACATTCTTTCTTCCTCATTTTAGTTAGTTAGTTACATCAGCTTCTCTGGAAATCTCCATGAGATCAAGATTTTATTTTGCAAGAAAGAGCTGAGTGTGAGGGAATCTTCTGTTCTAGCATATTACATGTGGGGTTACACAGGGTCAAGTTTGTCACTGTAGGGAAAGTGTTAAATCTTAGGTTGTTATGGAGACACTGGCTACTTCTCTTTGTGATACAGAGCAGCTGTATGTTTGTATTTAGGAAGGCAGGCACCATGTTGATCATTACTACGGTAACAGAGGTCAGAGGATAGGGTTGTCTCACTATTAGACACAACAGCAGATAGGTAATTAATGTAGGAGCCTCGTCAGAGTCAGATAATCAGACCATTCAGGGTAAACCCATTTCCTTTGTAGACTAATGACTAATTGGCAAATACCTTATGCTGAAGTATACTGAAGATCCATTGAGAATGACTATGGACAGAGTAGTAGGGCTGCTATTCTGCGGGCATATAGTCAGAGCCAGAGAGTCCAGCTTCTTCAGAATTAAGGTGGCATCATGTCAAAACAAGGGACAAGGGTTAAATGTTGAAAAGGGGAACACCCACCCAAAAATCTGTCATAAACTGTTTTTACTCACTTGTGATGGATGTAAAAACATGCACAGTATCTGCAGTGTCATTATAGTTTCTATTTCTTCATACATAAAGCGAGCAAAATGCAAATTTCACTACGACCTCAAATGTAGAATTGTCTCTGTGGTGGTATGTAAAATCCTCTTGGATGCTAGTTGTGACACGTGCACATATTCAAGCATAAACACAACCAATAAGCACATGCATAAACATACACGCAGAACCTTGAATGCCACACTGAGCCAGTCGCCCTGTGCACACAAACCTCTGTCTACTCCATTCAAATGTCAGATCGTCTCACTGGGGCGCTCTCTTTAACTGACATATGTCACCCTCCAGTTTGCCAGTGGCCACTTCTGGCTATTTTCTCTTCTGTTAATTGCTTCAGGCTTTTGCTACCATCTTGATTCTTTTTTTCTCTGAGATTAGAGGGGCACAGAGCCCCAAAGATGTACCAGCCTCCCCTGACGAATAGACAGCAGCCAGAATACAAAACAGACACACCAGGGAGTCATCTAAGTGACACGTTCATAAATGTCATAAAAAGATTGCATCAAATATGATCAAAAATGCAGTTCTCAATGCTTCAAATTAGGAATTTTTATGTTAAAACCATTTTAAGAAAAATAATCATATTTTCTACGTGCTTTGCTTCTTCTTCATCGGGTGCTTGCAGACAACCTTGATCAGACAAAAGATTTCATCCTGTTACCACTCTGTACAGTGACAAAGGACAAAGAACACAGAGGTGTGGTTGTCAAGGCAACATGGTTATAGAAGGCAAAAGGCAGATGTGTGTGTACACCCACTCACACTTACGCACTCAGTCACTCTTTGTCAATGACAGCTTTGCCTGTCATGAGGATATTCAGTCTGCGGCGCTCTGTCACAGTTAAGGTATTGTCATTAAAGGTGACGGCAAACGCTACGCTACAAGACACTAAAGATACGGACTGTGGCTGGAGAGACATGACACGCAAAAGACACTGATACACATTGACTGTCACTCCGTACAGTGTGCACCGGCCGCCGACGCAAACATTCTTCACACTTGAAATGTGAAAAAATCAGAGTTGTTGTTGTTTTTTCTTATGAAATGAGACACCTACTCATAAAATTATTGATATCATGGAATTAAAGTGCCAGTTCACTTAAAGCCCTACTGTGTAACTTTTCTATCATAAAAGAACACATTTAAAATCATTTACACACACTGACTTGTGATCAGGTGAATGTTGTGTCTGTCACTCTGTTCTCAAACTATGTCATTTTGTGCTCTGGGTACGATCACCCGCGAGAAGTATGCAACGCTTTTTGGTACAAAGTGGATCATATTTTATGAAAAAAAAAAATGTTTTCTTCCCCTCTGATGTCCTCAGGCTGCTGCTCATGAACTCTCTGAGATTTACAGAGTTTCCTTATGGACAGTAAAGTAAACGGCTGCAAACTATAGCTGCTGTTAGCTAATGTTGGCTCAGTTTATTAACCAGGACTGTGGGCTCAGAGCACCGTCGGGGAGTGTTAGTGTTTGTACCACGGGCGTTTTTGGACCGCTGGGAAAGAAGAGTAGGTTTTCAGGCCTGAGGTGTGGGGGAATGCTGACTGGGAGCGGAGCCAGAACTGAGGGCAAGTGGGCATACGTGATCAAGCTCAGCGGCCTCTATAGGCATAATTGCGGAGGCAAAGTGACTGAAGAGGACATTGACAGAGGAAGCTGAAGAGAAAAGAAGAGAGTGCAAGCAAGGGGTCGCCGGATAAGAGTAAATCTGGGGCTGACTTTTAGTCATTGGAGAGAGCTTTGTGAAAGACAGACGCCGAGCTGGGCTGACTGCTGTTGGACTAGTAAGTAATATCACCTGGCTGCTATGTCTTGTGTTGTTGACCTTGCTTGATGTTTGGCTTTTAGCAAAGTTGTCGACTCTAGTTTTTTATCTTAAGTAATACAGTCATAACTAATACATGTGTAGAGCTGTCTATATTTACGTCAGTAATATTGCATTGGCATCAAATCACAAGAACACAGATTTCTACATAATGTTGCTTTAAATCACAATTACTTAACTCACATGGTATACAGCATGCAGAACATTTGTCCTGATGTAAGATCTTTACCATAGAGGTTTTAACACCAGCCCAGTAAAGCTGATGTGTGTGTCAAAGTATCTAAACATTATATTGAAAAAATTGAACACCATAACAAAGGGCAAGGATCTTTTCCATTATTTTTTTGTAGCCAATGCACACAAGTTAAGAGAAGTGGTTGGGGTGAATGGTGGGCTTCCAAAGCACAGAACTTTGACAACAGTACCAGGTTTTGTGTCACAAGTTCCAAATGAGGTTAGGTTTACAGCAGCAAAAGTACAGAGGTCATGGTCAGGGAAACGTTGTGGTGTTCTGTAAATGTTGCTAAAGTAAATACATCCTGTAATGTGCTCGATTTTTCCCTCACCTTAACCAAATGTTGGTAGATATGTTCATTAAAAAGTTTGCTCATTAGATGATAAGCATAATTTCTAGGGGACAGGCTTGTTATTCAACAAACACACACGCACGCACCATGATTTCTTGTATCAAAGTGCTACATGTTTGATCCAATCCTCTGTACTGGAATGTTCTGATTTTGAGGCTGTGTATCAAAGTCGAGCTCTTTCTTTGAAAGGATAGTCATTATATGCGTGACCACGAGTGCTGCTCTTAAAAACATAGATCACATTAAACAAATTAACTAATGACTATTGCTGTCATTTTTCCTGTGATGTTTTTTTTTTTTTTTTTACATAATAATGCACAGACTTAGCTGTGCACAGATTTCATATGGAAGTACTTTTTATACTGAAGATAAAAGATAACTTCCCACAGTCAGAATAAATAATACACTACTATATAGAATTAATTTTTCTCAGTGAACTGGCTGACTTTACAGTCTTGTATGAGATACCCCCCAAGACAAAGTTTTGTCAATATACTCAACTATTTTCTTGTTGTTTCTTGAGTTTGGCTTTTTTTCCCCTCTTAGCTACTGTTTTGCACAGTTCCTTTGACCGTTGCACTGTGCATTGTTGGCTGTTTATAATGTTAATCTGTAGGAATACTGATACAGTCAGTCAAAGTCACACTGGTTAAGGTCAACTAAATGTATTCTACCTCATTAGAAATGACTGTGGAATACAGATCCCTCCAAACTTTCTCTCTCTCTCTCTCGGTACATTTTTGTTTTAAGTTGTACATCCATACAGTACTTTGTTTAAATGTATGCTGGTCCACGCATATACACACAGAGAGTTCAACTTTTGAAGTGAGTGAACTGTTGAAGAGTTCATCCAGTCCAAAGAGCAAAGATGCAAGTAAGCAGCTGGATATAGCTGCGCTCACTCATATTGATCTTGTTAATTTGGTTTTTGTTGCCGAGGCACACAGTGAAAGACTCACAAATAGGGGAAGTTAGTTTGTTTGGAACCCTATTGTCTACAATGTGGAAAATTGTCTTTGTCTTCACCACATAGCACAAGAAACAGCACAAGGCCTGATGAAGAAAAATATCAACAAATGTCATTCTTTTATTTCAGCACAGTTATGATGTTTTATAGAAACTTTAAAGAGAATGGTCATGAGCTTTGGGTAGTGACAGAAAGAATGAGATCACGGATACAAGCGGCCAAAATGAGCTTCCTCCGCAGGGTGGCCAGGCTCAGACTTAGAGATAGGGTAAGGAGCTCAGACATCTGGAGGGATGGAGCTCGGGGTAGAGCCACTGCTCCTTCACGTTGAAAGGAGCCAGCTGAGGTAGTTCGGGCATCTGATTGGGATGCCCTCTGGGCGCCTTCCTTTGGAGGCTCACGTGTGGATGTGTGGATTATTGAGATGGCTCTTCTGGAGTTGAAAAAATAAAGACAGAAATAAATTCAAAATACACAATGTAATTTCCCAGAGCTCAATTTGACATCTAAGACTCAGAAATATTCAAATAACTATTAAAATGTTTTCAAATTGATCATCAGGACACTCTATTGACTAATCTAATAACTGACTAATGACTAATTTATTAGACTCTGATTAACTATGTACATATTTTATTCTTAGTTAGCTAATCAGACACTAAATTAAGTCATCCAACCAATGAAAACAGAAATGTTCCCTGTATTTAAACGTGTATTTTACACCCAACATGAAAAACAAATGACCATTTTTGTGAAGGAATATTAACTTTTTTTGCAATGTCTTTATTCAGCCTTGTTTTATGGAAAATATTCTATGAATACAATAAAGTGATCCTGCAGGTTTTCGCCATAAGGCTGAAACTGTGTTCTGATGTAACCTATTATTTGACTGTGAATAATTTAGTTGTACAGTGTATGACTTGGCTGCTAAATGATTTATTCTGGGCATTAAAGTGAATTCATGGGCTTGACATAGACATAAATTCATAGACATAAATTCATGTGGTGAAAAGGTTAATGTTCTTGATTATCTTTTTTGTAATGGAGGTAGTCTTCATTGTTTAGTGGCTAACTGCTAAAAATGTTAAATGTAAACCCACATTCTATGTAATGCAATACATTATGTGTTTATAAATGAAGAATTCAAGTTGAATTGAACTAAAAATATTTGTTGAATGAATTTACTTCACATATTTTAATGCTTGATTCCAGTTTTTTCATCTAATCTTTAGATTTTTTACCACCTACATCCATGTTTAGCGATCCAAAATACTGTGCCAAAATATCATGTGCATTACCTGCAACCACTAATTAAGAAGATATTCTATCAAATTAATACAACAGTGGTACAAGTGCTCATTTGCAGTTGTGCTTGAATCACAGTCGGGGTGTCATTCCAGAAAAGGTGCAAAAGAGCTAAAGGCAAGAGCTGCAGCTGTATTGACGGTGACTGCTGGGACTAATATAAAAATGGTTGCAGGAGAGAAGCCACGCTGCTCAGTCAAGTGTGATGTCACAAAAAAAAACACAAATTTTGATCTGACAATTCTCACTGTGGCTTTGTTGCCACAGACAGAATGTGTTTTAGATCTACAGCAGGGTCGTTTCAAGCCACAAAACATGAATTTTGGCCACAATACTTTTTAGTCGTATGTTGTACTCTGAAACCACTATGAAATGAAATAATTAAAGCGTCTTAGTAAGGTGTTGTCACCATGAAAGCTTCAGCGCTTCTTGTGAAAATGATTCTGTCATCTGATGCCGGTGGTGGAGAATATTGTTAACACGTTCAAAAGCTCCTATATACATGTTCAACCCCGGTTGAGATCTGGAGACGAAGACGTGAAGATTATTCACACCAATTTCATACTCATTAATCCATTCAGTGACCCCTCGTGCCCTGTGTGGAAGCATTTGCATTCATTATATTTCACTTCTCATTTATTCAGGGTTTTCAGTTTTTGCTTGTCTATATCTACATTCTAAAGACTGATTTTCATTTTAAATATAATGCATGAAATGAAGGACAGACCTGAGCATTTACCACTCCTGGTTCAGATCAGTGAACTTGATCAAGGTGGTACAAAATCCAGAGTCAAAGGCAGCTTGGTTTGTTGTTCCAGGCTTGAGAGGCTTCATTAGTTTGTCCTTCCAGCTATATGCAAGCCCTAATCATCAGGATGTTTCTCTTTTTTTTTTTTTCTTTTTTTTTTATATAGATATGTAGTGATATGAACACTTTCAGGGCACATATACTGTACCTAATAAATGATTCATATATTTAAATGTCATATCAGCTCTCACTTGCTGGTTTCATAGCTAGTCATTCTCTCATAAAGAATGCAATACAGTAATGTCAGTAAGTTTAAACATTTATTCACATTATCAGAAAATGTCAAGAGTATATACTCTTACGGTCGTAATAAATAGCTCCATGTTAATAAACGTTACAGTGTCAGAGACACAGAACAAGGCGTGATGCAGAACAATAATGCAATTTCTCATTTTGTGTCCATTAATTACTGATCATTGAATAACAGACGTGTTGTGGAAAATGATTTTCAATATGCAGACAGCAGGGTGAAGGAGTAGCGTCTCACCCTTGACTGACTGACTTGAATTGCCTCCAGATGGTTTTGCTGCAGACATAATATGAAGCCTCTTCACGGGCGTCTTGTATTAATAAATGCTCAAATACTGTCAAAATAAAAAATGCTTAGGCTAGGTCAGCAGAAATATGCTGATGCACGGATAAAACATGCAGCCGCCAACACAACAAATTTAAAGGGTTTGTCTGTGTTTTCTTCTTGTAAAGCAACGATGATCAATTAATCATGGTCAATCATAATCATAATCATTTTTTCTGCGATGAGTGAGATTTGTCAGGAATGAAAGTCAAACAGCATCCAGTGGTCTCCTGTGCAACACATTTCTTATGTTTGTCAAGCTTCATTAATCTCCCCATTCAATCGCATCCAGAGCAGTCCTTGAAAATACTTTCCACTTACACAGCTGGTCCTCGGAGGCACGCTGAGAAACGTAGCTGGAGAGGACGAGAGAGACGGCTTGGTAGAGCGAGGTGGTGAAACTCTCAGATTGATTTTCCCATCATGACTCGAAATAACATATTTATTGATTGCTTATAGGGAAGGGGAGGGGTGAAGGGTGAAGGTCGCTAAAGAATGGTGTGATGTTTTTTTTCTTAGCTTAAAGGTCAGCTGGAAGGTTAGGATTCTGACCCTTTCGCCATAGAAGGATGCAACATGAAGTCTTTCAAAAACTAATTGACATTCTTTGTATTTAACAGATCTTATACTGCACGACTTACTGTCAGGGAGCTGTGATGATTTGAAAGGTCAAAAAAAAGAAAAGAAACAGTCAGTCTTTCATGGCTGAGAAGCTTTGTTCTTATATGCTAATAATGTATGAGGTGATTGCACTTTTAACCTCACTCAAGTCACTGTAAGTATTATGTATCAGTATGTATGTATAGTATCAGTTCTGTGCATTTCTGTGGCCGCTCACACAAGCAAATAAAACAAGTCTGTGTGTGTGTTGTGTTCAAGTCTTGTAACTTTTGGTGTGCAAATTTGTGGAGTTTATCAATGGAAAACTGTCTTAACAGGAGTCTACTACCCTAGCCCCTGGATCCTACTTTGTTAGACTTTGTTAGCATGCTCAGACTTGGTCATTTCCATTTTTGGACAACAAAATGATCCACAAACGGTGCAAGGTTTGAGGACAGATATGAGACAGGAGTCAAACTGTCTGAACTAATCTTGTTCCATGAGCTGCATTGTAAATTAGCCAGTGAGCGAGTTAGTCTGTTTAGAGACGTTTTTGCAACAGGCTAGTGTGTCTAGCTTGCCAGCTAATGTAGTTCAGCAGCTATAACCCTGTAAAAACTACAGGGTTATAGCTGCTAACACTAAACACTAACTACATAACCTAGCTTACAGCTGAGACATTTTCTGGTGCTATAGGTCTTTAAAAAATGTTTCCTAAAGCCGTACATCCACCACATCCCCCTTAACTCATTCATAATACCAGACATGACACGATACGATGACATGACGATCACTAACATCATCCCAGATTTTGATAGAAATAATCATAATATATAATTATTATAGTGAGTTTTGGCTTATTATTTTCAATAGGCCTAGAAATAGGCCTACAATCTTTAAGATGCTAGCTGTTAGTAAAGTTTTGAAAAGGTTTGCTCAGTATTTTTCTTGTTTACCTATGTACCTCTTCTCTGTGCACACTGTGTGATGTTGCTCTGGCCCTTAGCTCCTGGCTATTGCAAAATAAATATCTTACTCATGAGGACATTTGCATACTGAAATGATATCACTCGGTGCCTTGATGCAGCTGACTTAAAACTGCTCCTTTGGAACCAAGTGAATTGTAAAAAGCCTTTAATGCCAAGAAGGATTTCAAATATCCCAAAGCAACAGAAAACAATCTTTATAATCCCAAAATCACTTCGCAGAATTCAAATTTCCATTTTAAGCACCATATATACACCTCATAATTCTAGCATAGACGAGGACATTCTTTCCTGTTTGTGCATTCCTGAAGCATATTGGTGCACAGTCACAGTGGCAAAATCTCAAAAGCTTATGGGTCTGGCTCAGACAGTGACAGAGGGGGCATTTCACTCTTCCTCAAATAAATCAGACTAGCTTCTCTCTGACTTCTATCTCGATACTTCAGGAATGCATTGATTAGAAAGGATCTTTAAAACCTTCTGTGTCCCAGGCAAATCTGTTTGCACTTCCTAGTAGCCTTTTTTTTTTTTTTTTTTTTTGCCTCCAGTGTACTGTACTCCAATGACTACATGAGGTGAACTTGTAATGTAATGTAAACCTATGAAGTGCATCTGTAATGCAGTCCTTTCATGGGTGGCTGCATCCACCTGCTCTTCCCCTGTTTGTTCTTTTTGTGCTTTCCTCTTCTTTTCCATACAAAGCAGCTCGCTGGTTGAAAGAATGTATACATACATATCTGATGTGAAAAGTCCAAGAGCTCATCCCTGAATTATAATCAAACTAATCACTGAAACCTGAAAACCTAATCAAAGCTATTTTACTGTTTTAGGTTGAAATCAGCACAATCCAGGTTAATGGCCATCTGACACTGATGGACACACTATCTGCATTACAATACTTCAGTGATAATGACACTGATGATTTGAATCAAATGGAATGGTGGTGTCAAAAGAAGCAACACAATTTTACGCTGCGTGTGATGTACCGAGACAGCCTGTCCTTGAATATATAAACTCAGGTTCAAGGCCCACAATTGCAAGGATCTGACCCGCTGACGATATTGGTTCCATTCCGTGCTGCAGGGGCACTTTGGTGCTGACCGTGTGCTTTGACCTCGTTATGGGGAGGGCGAACGATTGACTAATTTCTCCCATGGGTGATGAGGGAATTAAAAAAGCAGGGATTAATTGGCAACTGTAAGGTCTGCACTGGAGCTGTATGGGCGGGAGCTGCCTGGCATCCGAGAAATAACAGCTTCTAAAAGCCCCATAATCCTTAAAACAATGTTTGAAAACATACTTTCATGCAATTGTTTTTATTCTTATCATGTTTGTCTGCTTTATTCATTCTAATCCTCATAAAACTGACTGAATTCATTACTTAGTTACAAACTTTTTTTAAAATTTTTGCTTGGACCAATTTGTTTATTATATTATTACATTATTCTAGTGCTTGGTTTTGGGTTGTGAACTGATGCATTCTTTACCTCTGGGAGTCATCTGTCCCTCACGTAATGGACCTCTCTGTGACTTGTTGAAAGCTGTATAATTTAATCCTCACCTCACAATCTTTTACATCAAGGCAATCCACAGGTCTTCCCAGTGAGGCGAGGACATAAGCTAGCGATGGACACGGGATCTAATACAATCAGGCTGTGGTCATGATTCCCTCAGGGACATGCTTTATTCACTTGTTTTCCTCTGTTTGGACTCCCTGATATATGTGCATAGCTGTGCCCTGAGGGAGGCAGTCAGAAAGGCCTTCTTGATATTCTACTCGTAAAGAGCCCCGAGGTGGGGAGGTGGATTGGTGAGAGGGGCAGGATAGTTATTTCATAGTATTGGCCAAGGATGTTAAAGCTCTAATCTCCCCAAGGTCAAAGGCAGCTATTTCTAATGCAGGGGCCAGTTCCCACGTTGAAGTCTAGATTTTCATTTAGAGCTCCTCCATTACATAGTCCACAGCGTCATGCCTTAAAGCATCTGACATAGCCTCTCGGACTTCCATGGAAGGTGATCGCTCACCCGGGAAGAGAGATACGGTCCTGTGTTTTTCATGTGTCTACACTGATGCTTGTCTGTGAATACCCCACTGTTCCTTTGTGTGCCTTTGAGTTCCCTTTAAAAGATGGAAGCCATTACGTTTGGTGCTGAACGTGACACATCACAAATGGAACAAGGTCACCGTGAGACCAAGCAGGCTAGTCAAACTTTTTCCACTTTCATGGCATGAAACGTTATTCTACTTGGGTAGGAGGAAGGACTGTGCTCAGCAATGCCAAATGCTGCCATTATGAAATGGGTTTTCCTCTCGCACGTGACTCCGGCACACCACAGAGATTACAAATGTTCAAATCAGACCGAGAGGCAACCATGCCGCCTGTGTCTTTTGAGCCAAGAGTTTCCAGTTGATTTGATGGGATTATGCCCTAGGAATGGGAATATTCCTCACCCCTTGACTTACATCTTTCATCACATCAGATGCCCTTTCCTGAAAGAGGCAGGGAGAGTCAGACGGAGGAAGGAAAAGGGGGGAGAGACAGGAGAATGATGGAGTGAAGAGGAGGTTAGAGGGAGGGAGAGACAAAGATGGAAAATGACAATATAATATGATTTGATTTGTGGGGCAGTATGGATTCTCAGTGCCCATTTTCTGAGAAAGAGGAGATGGGGAACGGGGAAGAGGGAGGGAGGAGAGGAAGACAGAGGTGGGTGGAGGAGAGGGGGTGGAGTGTGAACAGTAGGGCCGTGGAGTTCATTTAGCAACGAGGCCGTGAGATGGCTTGACAGCTGCTGGTCGAGGCATTAAGCCACTCACTTTAGTCCAATTTCGCTCTGTTTTTCTCCCTGTATCCCTCTCTTTCTCACTCTGTCTCTAATAGCTGTCTTTGTCAGACCTGTAGTGTCCATCACTGCTATGTATGGGCCTGACTGTAGATTTTAGTGGCCAAGGAGAACTCATAATAATGACAAAAACAACATTACAATTCCTTAATGGTCACAGAATGGCTGGAGGCGATGGAACATTTTAGAGGTCATAAATTAGGAAAGTCTGTTTCCTTAAAGCTCAAAAAGTTTGGTGCCGAAGTGAGACACTACATCTGTCATTTGAGAAACATGACACCTGCTCTCGGAGAATGATTGACAGAAAAAAATTAGAATGCATTTAGATGAATTTGATACATCCACCATTCTGAAAACAAGACAGCTGCTCTTGAAAAGTGAGTGACGGGAGAAAAAAAAGCAGTAATTTTCAAGGAGAGTCAGTCGGTCGGTCACTTGGTTAACAAAGTAATAGCTCTATTATAGGACGGATTGTCTTTATTATAGGGATAATTAATTAACATCATGTAATGGCTCATTTGTTACATCATAATTTGGAGGAAAATCGACTCTTCATCTCAACAAATCTTGAGTGTTCACATGCAAACAGTTTTATAATCCTCATCCTGCAAAAATACGGAGCAGTGAATCAAAGTGAATCCATTTTCAGGCTATGCTTCTACAGAATGGCAGTGTGTTTTTTTACTAGCAGCTAAGAGGCAGCCATAATTACTTTTGTCAAGGACCCGCACACTCTCTGAGAGGAGCAAAGCAACATTACCTGTCAACAAATCTGTCTGTCTCACTCAGTTTTTCTCTCTTTCTCAGTTCTCAGATGCTCTGCTGCTCTAAGAGCGTCAGTGGTGTGAAAAGCAGAAATATTCAATAAAGCATTGGTTTAAAAATAAAATGCAGATTAAATTTTGATAATAAATGCCACCTTGTAGAAGCATGAGGAAGTGTGTTACTCTTGGAATATGAGGCTCTCTAAAAAAAAAAGCGAAACCCTGACAACACATGTTTGTATCATGGCTTTCACAAGGATGAGCTTATACCAGGGGCCATCTATTTGGTTTGCCATGTTGTCTGAAGTTAAAAATGGAATTTGATAAAGATCTTATTTGGAATAATTGCACATCAAGAGAAACACAATGTAACAATGTTTTTTTCTGTATAGATAGGGTTAGGGTTAGGGTTAAATATGCATAAATATGAGAATATGAGTATACTACAGGTCAGTGTTGTAATCAAGACCACCTAAACTGAGACCAAGTCAGGACAAAGATTAGAGTTAATTGGGACTGAGACAAGTCCAAGACTTTGAGGGTTGAGATCAAGTCAAGACTAAGACCAAAACCAGCATGTAGCCTAATTAGGCAGCTAACATGCAGCTAATACTCGCCGGCTAATTGGTGAGGCGGTCTCAGTTGTTTCAGTAAGCCCGTTGCAGGGTTCACAAACTGCTCTGTGTTTCCTTCTGGACGCTGTTTTGCAGATGAACTCAAGTCAAATTTTAGAACAGAAGCTTTAGCTGACATCTTCTCACAGACAACCATAATCACTTGGTGGGGACGGGTGACAGCTGTTAACAGGAAGAAAAATTTTAAATTAGAAATGAGTCAAGGCATCAGTTTCATTTTGAAGCTGGACGTTTTACCTCCAATCAGAGTAATCATGGTAACAAATCAATAAATCAATGCACAGGCACATTTAATAATCCAGCATTTCCCACAGGATTTTTGTGAGACTGTGGGGTGGACGTCAGACTATCTAGACAAGATAGATCTTGTACATTTTAAAATTAAATGCAGCGGTTTGAGAAGAAAACTGAGAGGCTAGATGTATGACGCGTTGTGCTCTCATAAAAAATTTCATCATAAACACACTAATTGTAAAGGTATGGAAGGTTATGACATGGCAAAAAAGTCCCTCAGATTTCCTTTCATACATTGTCAACGATAAAGTTCTGTGTATGCTATTGGCTTGGCTGAATACTTGATGGTTATTATTAAAGGAGATCTGATCAGGATTTGCGGGGCCGATCACTGATCACAAATTAGCTAATACTGATCACTGAGGGTCTATCTGAAACCTTCTCTTTATTGTGTGTGTGTGTGTGTGTGTGTGTGTGTGTGTGTGTTTATTTAACTAGTTTATCAGCAGAGACAAGTTAAACCAGAGCAGCCTCCAGCTGTTTTTTTTTTTTTTTGGGAGCAGTTGGAGTTTAACACATATACAGAGTTTCCCGCAGAAGAACAGTGTAACAGTGGAGGAGGGTGGATTTATTATTTCACCATATTGATCATTTTGATCATCATTTTGAGAGCTCACACTCCCAAAACTAGTTCACGGTCACGTACTACAACACTGCTGCAGGAAGCCTAAGGCTAACATTAGCTGATATGGCTTGTTAAATGTGTGCATGCGTGCTTGCAGGCCTCTCTTCATCGCATGCCGCTCACGTGTCTGTGTTGTCCTACGTGCCACTGTGTGCTCAATTAGGTTGTGAGAGTATAAAAGTTCTGTGCTGACAGACAGTGTTGTTCTACTTTGGTGTAAAAAGGGGTCGTGTCTGGCAGAGGGAGAGGCTATTATGGCTCCTTTATGGATTATGAGGCAGGAGTGTGACCCTTATTTCAAGGTGAACGTCAGTAGCTGCCCTTGTCGCAGTCCATCACAACACTGTTCCCTATTACATTACAGGTGATGGCCCTGGCAGCCCCTCATTGCAAACAATATCCATCTTAACAAGTCATTTCATCCGGTAATGATCTTTACAAATTTTATTTCCCTTAAAAAAAGTGAAAAAGTTTAACATTAGAGTGAAGTGATTTCATTTTCTTACATTGCACTTTGTCCCGGACAGTGACAGTGTCTGGAAATAAGGCAGCTAACACAGTCTCACTATGGGAAAAGAAGATAATGCCAGTCAATTCATGGAAATTCTTGACACAAGTTCCCTGAAACCAGAAACATTAGAGGCTGAACCACCTCACAGACTAATTGTTGACTTCTTACAATTAGGTATTAAAAGGCTAATTACTAAGACAGACCCGTTGAGATGGAACACAAGCACACGGAAAGAGAAAATGCAGATTATCAAGTTCATGCAAGGACATGTGATTCATATATTCAAAGAAATACGAACACACTTATCAGGTTTAATTAGTAGAACCCAGGAGACCTTCGTGATCTGGGATGTACCTTTCTCTAATAAGAGATGATAACTAATAGAAGATATTTCACTATGCGTGTCCTTGTTCATTCTTATATGTCACATAATGCATAATGCTGAATACAGAGGCTCTAACATGTAGGGATGTTCAATAACGTACATAATAATGATTTACAAGCACCAAGCTTGTAAACCAAAGCAACATATAGTGGCACATCTCTATAGCAGTCACTGTTACCACCAAGGTCAGTGTGTAATGTTTACAGAATATGGCAGAAATTGAATTTAATATCCATGTTCATTATGTTCATTAGACGCCACAGGTTCTTGCACTTGTAGTCTGATGAGAAATCACAAAACACTGTTTGAAACCTCCATGAAATCATGACCTCTGGTGGACTTTCTCCCTAGTAAGTTCTTTATTTATTATTAATTTTATATGGGAACTGCAACATGTACAATACAAGCTCTTACAGAAAATGTAGTGAATCTACATTCTCTCTACAATAATGTCCTAACCTTCGTATAACAGCACAGAGCTTTGTGACAGAGCTGTAATGAAGACCATCCCCGCCACGCAAAGTTGAACCTGTTTGCTAGAATACAATCTGACACAAAAAGTTCTAAAAATGTGAAGGGGTCTAGATTTAGACCAGCCTTTATTGAGCAATGAATAGCCCTTGGTGGTTAACCTTGGTCGACACTTCCTGGGGCTGTTTCATGGTGAAAGTCTTCAGCAGCACCTCCTGCATTTTTGACTGTGTCAAAAGCTGTGAATCAAATTTAAGAAAAACACAGCCCATGTTTGGACGCATCTAACCGGATTGTGATCTGATCGCAAAATGTCTTAAAGGTCCAGCGTGTTTAGATTTAGATTTAGGGGGATCTATTGGCAGAAATGGAATATAAGATTCAAAACTATGTTTTCATTAGAGAATAATCAATAAGAATCATGTTTTTGTTTGATGAGCCTTTTGTCTGGCTCTAGATCGGGTCTTTCATGTTTTAATAGTCAAGACAGATACACTGTTAAAAATAAATATGTGGGTGAAGAAATATGACTATCCTAGCTTTTTTCAGCTGCTCCGTTCTAGAACAGAAAATTGTTTTGTCAGTGACATACTATGAAATAGCTTGTCGGCTGCATTGACAGACCTTCTGGGACATTCTGGGTTGGGATTGTAACTTCTGTTGCACATTTGGCACCAATAGATGAAATCGTACAGCAAGGATAATATGCTGCATGAGCATATCTGCTAGGTATCTTGTTGCTGTAATATGAATCTACATTTGGATTATCATGATTTCATTATTTCTTGTGGATATACTGTACCTGTATAACTGAAAATCTTTCTTTTTACGATGATACCAGATGCCTGAGGAGATGTTTAGCCTTAAGAGTCACATTTTAATACCAGACGAGCAAACAAATATTCAGGCAATCACTTCTGTTTGACCCCATCACTGAAGGAAACCTGACATTCAATTCCATGTCACGCAATTGTTGTACAAGCAGCAGAAAAACCCAACTCAGCACTTCAGAGACTATGAGGTTGTGGGTTTTTGAATCAACAGCGCTCAATTAAAATGTCCCTTGTGTATTATGTGCCTAGGTGTCACCGTGATGGAATGGCAGTATTCCTTAAACCCACAAGCAATGGCTTTCCACATACGTGCTGGAAAACCACAGAGTCTGCAGTTTTTGATTGTGGGGCAGCCAGACATAATGCTTTATCGAGTTGAAATGGGATTGCTGATGAATCTGCTCTGTAAAATCTTTTAATGCCGACTCTAGATCTGGAACCTGATTACAAGGACCAACTGGTGTTCATGCAGTCAAAAGGACAATATTATTGAAAGATAGTGAATCTATTAAACCCACGCCACTGAGCCTGTTCAGTTATTGTCAGTTATTATGTTCTTTTGACTTCTTTGGAAACGATATTTGTGGAAAAAACACTGTGCGACAAAATGAAGGTCTTCAGAGTATTATTAGTTAGTGGAACAAATGAGCAGTCAGCATTCTCAATTTATCTCTCAATCAAAAGTCTGCTCAGCTCCACTGAAGTCCTCAGCCATGGCAGCATTTTATTTAACATCATTGTGGAGGTAGAAACTTTCCTCTCTTTTTTTTGGATGGATATATATATATACAGTAGTCACTGTCTTGCAAAAATCAGATAACAATCCTGGTATTCTGAGGAAATAAATAAATAAAAATGTGTTTGAGTTCAGGTACAGGGCACCTTTGTTTTGACTGCTGTGTGGCTCTAAATTTTAGCAGCTGGCATGATCTGCTCTGAGGCTTAGCCCCGTTCAACCAGCTCCAGAGGTCTGAAGAGCAGACTGTCTATCAGTATTGAAAAGAAAGCTGGCAAGGCCTTTTCCATCCATCAGTGCTCTCTGATGTTGCTTTCTGTCCAGAAAGATAGTGGGGGGAAAAAATCATTGACTACTTGAAATAAATGCAAAGAAATCTTGGTGTCATTGGTACGGAGCTTGTATTTACGTAAAATACTGCTTAAATAACTACAAGGCTGTTTGAAACATGTGTCATTATTTTGCCTCTATTTAGTCATGGTCCTGACCTTTTGAAGATTATTACTACTACTACCTACCTACCTACCTACCTACCTACCTACTGTTAGGGAAAAGAAAACAACATAAGTGAGGCACATTACAAAAGAAAAAATGTCTGGTGGATGCAACCAAAAGTGAAAAATTATCACCAAGAGTACTTTTAAAAACTTAACCCTAACCCTTAATCTAACCCTAACCCCAAACCTAGTGATTTCAATCAGATTTACCTGGCCTAGTTTCTTCATTTAACAAGTGAACTCAATAATTAACAGTCACAATTTAACACAAAGAGATACGCCACCGACTGCCAGACTTCAAAAATAGTACCCCAACTGTCAATTGGAGGGTCCAACTGGGTGTGACTCCAATCAGGATCCTCTAGCTTGTTAGGAAGATAGAAGGTGATGATGACCAAGTCTCACCAGCTGGAGCCAATTGGGAACAAGGGACCACACACCCTGCTTCGCATACATATAACACTACAATGGAAGTTACACACAGAAGGGTTACACAGAGAAAATGAACATCACAGATTACTGATAAATGATGCAAACACATTGCACAGGAACAACAGGTCCTGATAAATGTCTTAAATCAACATAAAATATAGAGGAACGGCATATAACACTCAAATACACATTCATTTTTTAGTTTTGCATTAAAGCAGCATGAGTGTGCAGCTGCTAAGGGGCAGAACAAGGGTCCTGCAGTGCATCCGAGCAATGTACCATGACTCATAAACATACAGAGCAGAATGAATTTCATGATAGGATTCATGAAATAAGTAATGAAACAAATGGTCCTTGGGTTTCTTCCATCACATTAATGTGAATGTAACACCTGCATGAAGAGCATCATGCAGTATCCACATTTTCAAAATGAAACGGTGGGTTGTTAACAAGTCAGAAGAGTACGGTACTTGGAATTTAAAAACTAAAAACGTTTTTTTTTTTTTTTTTTTTCCACCATGTAAACTGTAAGCCAATAGCTCACATATATGCATTATGCATGCTCACTGCCGTAATTGATGTGGTTTCATTTTTTTATATTAAGAATATCATCAAGAACATGTTGCAAAAGATGCTCACAATGTGCCTTCAGAATAGAGCCAATTCAAGGATGCAGGAGCATGAGCGTTGTACTGATCATTGAATGCCAAGTGACGAACATTTTGGAAAGAAACACTCCAACACATGCTAATTAAATAAATGAAGTTTTGTTTTTGTTTTTTCCTCTTCAATTAAGCGAGTCCATGTGCTTACTTTGTGTTTTGTTGGCCACAGGACAGAAAGAAAGAAGCGGTTGAGCAAGGGAGGCAGAGTCTTGAATGCAGATTGAAATCCCCAAACAGAGGCTGCCCTGTGCCTATGCAGCCAACACTCTTAACCTGAATTGTCTCTCAGTACAGTTTGGAGGACATGAGTCCTGCATGCACAACTCCCAGGATAAAGCCTTAAGACAGCCTGGATTGCACACACTGCCAAGAGCTAAGAATGATAGAGTGGTCTGTGTATTCACACTGTCTCTCTCACTAGTATTATATGTTTATTAGTCTGTCTCGAAGCCAGCCTTATAAAACTGGCCAAGGCTCTCTCTGTCATACAAACCATTTTTCACTCCACACCACAGCACCACTTTTATAGTGTTGCTCTGCCCTTAGAAGAAAACGGTCAAAAAAATTCAAATGTGCTCTCTTTTTAAGCTGTCAGCCTGCAAAAGGAATGGCTTAGCGCCGAGTTGTTTGAGATATGAGGTCACTGTCGCAATATACTGCAAGTCTTTAACTCCACTTTATCACGTTTTTTAAAAGAGGAGGTTGCAGCAGCTCCTGCAAGACTAATGTAAGATAGATGCATTGTGAGGGACCTTTACCTTTGCTATCATTACAGTATTAATGCAGTATAGATGTCGGGAAAGGGACTTATCGGTGCAGTATAAATGCAATATAGATGAAGGAGCTGGGACTTCTTCCATGGTTACCTATATCGTTTTAATGAAGTATAGATGCAGAATGGAGGATTTTTATAATGGTTGCCTGCCACTGGACTGGTAATTAAACACATATGGAGGATTGGGTGTGCTTTAATTGTCTTTTGGTTGTAGCTGGATTGCTTTGGTCCTTTCAGCAGGGAGTTATACTAAAGCTCTACTGGGAAGTAAGTGATGCAATTTTCAACACAATCAATTGTCATGATTGCAGAAACTCTAAAGCTAAGGCCCAAGTTGAAAATATCCCTTTAAAATCGACAAAAGAAATAATCTCTGAAACCAGGTTGAATGCCCAGCAAAGAGCCATAAAGCATTGTCATTCTCTAAATGAAAGGAAGGGAAATGATTTATCTTCTCTACATAATCCTGATCACCCACATCATTAGTTATAATAAAATGCTAATAATGTATCATATGTCCTCAAGGGAAACTCATTTGTCAAACATTCATTTGAATACGACAAGAATCTCTGCATACATTCTTCTAACCTTTTAGGTGGCACAGATTATTACTTCCAACACCACGGCAATAATGGATCTTGTGGTGCAAAGAATAAAGAGAATCTTATTCACATGTTTCTGAAAGGGTGCCTTGAATCTATACTCCTTAATTTAAATGCATATTGATGGTTTGAGCACATGAACACATAAGAGCGAGAGAGTGCCATGAAGGATGCTGACCACGAACCTTCTTTATGCCCTTTTGATTTTAAGCATATCAAATGATGACACAGTTATATTTTAGGGTGACCATATTTTGATTTCCAAAAAAAGAGGACACTCGATACACTCTCAGCCTCGAGACAGAAATTCAGACAGGCTTCTCAGAGGTTAATGAACATGCTTTATTATGCCTCAATGGTACAAAAATAACTTCTGTAATAAAATAAAATAAAATCTGTAACAACCTGTAACAAAATGATAGCTCTTTTTTCAAATAAATAAATATAAAATATGAAATAATGTTCTAAATATGACCTCTTCTGTGTTGGAAAATCCAGGTTCAACAAAATATCTCAAAACCTTTTCAATGTAACTTTGCAGAAGAACTCTCACCTTGCACAGCTTTTTTGTGTTTTTCGGTGTCCATGTGAGCTTTGAGATTTCCAGCACCTTTATTAACCCTCTGGAAGCCATTTTCAGCTCGTTTTTACTTCTTTAACATTTGGGCTTATAAACAATACTTAATGTATATGGAACACCATGTGTTTGGCACCTATATCGTAGGCATTCATGTAATGTGCTTATAAAGGAAGTTTGAGTACAATCTACAATACACTGAAGAATTTCAAAAACGAAAAGTAGATTTTTGTCATTTTTTACTCAAAATCACACCTCAAACAGTACAAGTGAAGAGGTTTTGACAAAATAATGCCCTTTCAATAAAAAAGGTCCCATGTGTTTTTGCCTCATTTTCCTCAGACATGCCACTTAACAAAGCAAAGACCCTCCAGAAAGTTGAGGGGAACCTGTCACTCAATAGAAATAGCATTTGTGAAGTTATTCTGTCACTCTGCAGTCACTTTGGGCCCTCTGTCACTCTGCTCTGTGTGCTCCCAGCCCCCTGCACTCTGTTCTACGCACACAGCTCTCTCTCTCTGTTGTCCCTCCCCCACAAGACCCCAGAGTCCTTTGATTGGCTAGAATACGTCATAGACCCTCCACTGATTGGTTGAAAAAGAAACTAGTCAGCCTAGTAACATTTTACCATTCGTCGTATGGAGTCTGCCGAACATCTATTTTTCGACTGGTCTTTTACGCGGTAGTGTTGGGAAGTTCGACTCTTTTTACTGACTCGGATCTTTTACTCTCGAATCTTTTTTTGAGTCATTTCATTCATTTTTACAGCAGGTGGCGCTGTAGCCCTCTTGTGAGCGTTGTAAAAAAAAAACACGGTTCTCAAACACTTAACAATGAAGGCAACATGGTTTACTTCAGCTGACAAAGTTTACACAAAATGCCACAAGCAATTCAAACCATGTGAAAACCTAGGAAAGCAAATACACACCACAATAAAGTGACTTGTGTCCTGTATCCTCCCTGCCATTGTTGTTTGACAGCACGACACGACAGTGACTATGTAGCTGTCATGTGACAAATGAACGAGAGACCGATCCGAGAACGAACGTACTGCTCGTCACAAAGCCTGAGCTGCCAGTCACATGACAAATGAACGATCCGAATGAACGAGAACGAACCGTTCAGCCTGAGCTGCCTGTCACGTGACAGCTGGTGGAGAACAAGTGAATGTAAAACTCACTCATTTTGGCAATTAGTAAGACAATTAAGTAAGACAAAAAGTAACAATTAATAAGTTCCTTAAAATGTTTACATGGTGCATTTACTGTGTATAATTATTATTATTATTATTATTATTATTATTATTATTATTATTTTATGGCAGAGTGTAACACAAAATCAATATGTTGATATAATTTTCAAGTATTTATTTACAAACACACTTTACATTATATACACAATAACACTATACACATCTACAAGAAGACCACTAATCAATTATAATTTCATGAATAAATAATGTATGTCGGATGTCACGTGACACGACAACATCACAAATCAGACATCATTCATTTCCTTGTTTGTTTCTCAGTCCACAGCCCCATAGCTGAGCTACAGGTGTCATGTGACAAATGAACGAGAGACCGATCCGTATGAACGATCCAGTGAACGAAAGTTTGGCTTACTGCTCTCTTCAGCCTGAGCTGCTTGCCACGTGACAAATGAACGAGAGACCGATCCGTATGAACGATCCGGTGAACAAACTGTTGTGCTTACTGCTCGTCACACAGCCTGAGCGGCCTGGCTGTCACGTGACAAATGAACGAGGACCTGAGGACGGACGCACAGTTGAGTGAATCGTGAACTAATCATTTCTGTTTCCTGTCCTGCTGACTGAGCTTATGCAGCTGCCATGTGGCCAGGGAGGGTACTGCATGAAAATGAACGAATCACTCACTGAGACTACTCATTACTCCCGAGTCATATAAAAGATTAGTTCATATTGAACGACTCGTTCACGAATGACACATCACTATCACGCGGTGGCACAGAACAAGGAAATGTCAGACAGACACAAACCGCAAATCTCCGTTTTCAGCGGAATCTCAGGAAAACAGTGCAAAAAACCACATCTCTCTGTCATAAACAGTTTCAGAGATATTCACAGATGTGTAAAACTTTAGACTTTTTGGGCAGATCCGCCCAATCTGCTCCCTCTGTGTGTGCGTCGCAGAGCCGCCCACAAGGCAGCCTCTCGGGAATTATGTCACGCAACAAAGTACCGTAGTATTCTGTGCAAAGCGCCAGTCAATTTAAATACACGCTTAATGGTCCCATGAAAAACAGTGAAAACAGGACATTTTCATGAATTTATAAAACCCCCTCGGACGCCCCGGACAGGACGTAAAAGGTGGACATGTCCGAGAGGACGTTTGGTCACCCTATTATATTTGTAACAGAACATTTTCTTAAGTGACCTTACCACATTTATCCATGAATCCTCACAGAATTGCCAGTGCTACATAAGGTATCAGGCCAACTTGCAGGGCTAGTTAGTGAGCTACTATACCTAGTAAGGTAATGGCTAATATGCTAGCAAGCTGGGACTATGCGAGTCACAATTAGTGGTGTGTCGGTCGTGAACGAATCGTTCAATATGAACTAATCTTTTATATAACTCAGGAGTAATGAGTAGTCTCAGTGACTGATTCGTTCATTTTGATGCAGTACGTTCCCTTGCCACATCGCAGCTGCATAAGCTCAGCCAGGACAGGAAACAGACTCAACGACGTGTCCTCAAGTTTGAGTCTCTCGTTCATGTGTCACATGACAGGCAGCTCAGCCACAGGCCTGTATGACGAGCAGCACGCACTGCAGTTCATTCATACGGATTGGCCTTTTCTTTCATTTGCCACGTTTACATCGCCCACAAAAGGGCTACAGCGCGGCACTAGTGAATGAACGAAATGACTCAACAAAGGATTAGTTAATTCCGTCCAAGAGTAAGTGATCCGAGTTAGTTAAAAGACTCGAACTTCCCAACACTGATCTGAGTGAAATGATCTGACTCCCTAAAAAGAACCGAACTTCCCATCACTAGTCACAATTCTCCGTTCTATTTTCTCTCTGTTTACTTCCCTTTATTTTTAAAAAGAGTTATTGAACTGAAATGGCACAATAACATTTTGAACATATAGAAGAGCTCCATGATTACATCATTTGTCCCCATTCTAGTTAGCAGAGGGCTAAACTAGAAGTTTTTTGCAGCTCGGCTGCACTTTGACAGCAGAGGTCTCTAGTGAGCTCGTTCTTTGGGCCCCGCAATGCGGAAGCATATGTGGAAGATCTATGTCCAGAGTTCAAACGTTTTGCCTAAATGCAAGCATTCATAAGAATAAATGGCACGCCACCTCCAACGCTGCATCCAATTCTCTTTGTACATTCATCAGTCGGACTTAATTTATTCACGATTTTGTATCAACTTACATCTCTTAATTGTCTAAAAAACATTCTTGTGTGAAGCAGCCTATACTCCAACAAAGGAGGTTAAATAAAAGTGGATGGTGCAACATAACTGATGAGTTATGATAGCTCCCTCCATTTTGTACTCATCATCAAAAGTCAGCACTGTCAAGACGGTTTTCCATTGGTCAATGACGCAGAACTTAAATTCAGTGTAAAAGATATATCTATTTGCTCCTGCAAGCGTATCCACTGATCACAGAGATTCCATTGAAATGAATGGATTTCACAGCAGAATGCTTTAAATGTTTACAATGCTGGTGTGATCAGGCCTTTATTCTTCCTCTCTTTTCTTCTATTATTTTGGCTCTGAATTCTGAAGTGCTGCTTATAATAACCGAACATTTTCTATTCTGTAATCAGCGCTGTGTCTGAGAGTGTGGAAGAAGGTTACAGAAGCACAAACTGGAGATACGAGAGAACAGATAAAATGTCCTCCGAGACTTTAGAAGACTTTATAAAAGATAATGTGTTGCTGCGTACAGTAAAATCTCCAGGTTATAAACAAGTAACACCTGCACACGGTGAATGTGGTTTACATTAAATGCAGAAGAGGAAATCCTTGGTGCAACAGCCTCGGTGTGTGTCGGACAGACTCCACTGTATCATCCAGAGACTAGCTTCCTATTTTAAACCACTCGTAGAAAATGAACAGCCATGATAGGATATATATTGCTGCTCGCGCTGTTGTCAGTTTGGCTGGATGTACAGCCATCTTATCTATTACCTCCAATAAATTCCAATTATCTCCCTCGTCAGATAGGATCACACACGTACACACGCCCACATGTCAGCGCAGTAATACACACACAAAGCAGACGGCAACAAAAATTCACTGATAGCAATAAAATAATCCTGTCCTTGAATCTAATCTCTACTGCCTCAACTGTAGACAAACTCTACTCCAGTGTAATTAAAGCTGATTTAGCATGATTTACACGCTATGGGCAAGATAAAATAAACATGATTAGGTTAGACAAATACTGAGGTCAATATTTTTGAAGGCTTGGAAATTAATAATACATTTCGTATGATAAACAGTTGCACCGTGGGCTCCAAGCATGGAATGCTAATCAGTTGGGTTGCTGTGCCAAGCAAGGATCTGGGGCCCCCTGCTGTTATCGACTCAACCTTTTTGTTAATTGCTGAAATATGTCTCTTAAGGCACTTGTTATCCTTAGAAAAGGGGGCGTTATGTGCTTTGAATTTGTAATATCAGTGATTTTCTGAAGACGGTGTCACTTTTTTTCTCACTATTTTTATTCTGATTCTGGAACAAACATTTTCACTTGCAACCCATTATTACAGTCTTTTTCTTTCAAAGGCAAGCTGCTGTGTTTTGTTCCGAACACGTGCACACACCACAGCCTTAAGTGATAATTTTGTAAGACACTGCACCTTTACATCTGTGCCTTTAAGCAAGGAGACAGGAAATGGGCGCAGATGCACGCTCCAAACTATAGGGTAATGATGCAAAATATGTTCTGCAATTTCTGCAATCTGCAATATCTGGGACATGCTGTGTTTACAGTGATTTCCACCTGAGAAGGACTGGAACCTCAGAGAGAGAGAAAGAAAATAACGCCTTGCTCATTGTGAGCTGCTTATCGCAAGCACTCAGCAGTGTCATCGTCTAAAATTAGCTTGTGCTGGCTGAGCACTATCTGGTGAAGATAAAATAAAGGGGGGGGGGGGATCAGTTATGCTGCATTATTAATCTTGAGATGTGGAGGGGAAAGAAAGAGAGAAAAAGAAAGGGATGGGTAGAGATAATTGAATCGAGAGAGGGGGTACGTGGTGTGCGTAAAGGACGAGATAACTTCCCTTTGAACCCCTTTTTTACAAGCTGAAACTCCCGGAAACGATGGAAAACATTTAGCTGAATGAGGTTGCCACTCTCACCTGGCACAGCTGCAGCAGCTTTAGGTGGGCGGAGAGTCTGCCACTATAGCTTGAGATAAAAAAAAAAGTCGAGGAGATGACTGTCCCTCCTTGAGGCTGGAGGGAAATTGCTGCAGCCGGGGACACACACACATATGTACCTCGGCGCTCTCGCTCGCCTTTCAGACACAATCACACACACACACACCAGCAGAAACATGGCTGCCTCCTTTTTATTTTATTTTCTGCCCCAAGAGAGATTTTGGATGGCCCCATTACACCCAATCCCACCTCTTACTCGGGTCGCTGCCACATTGCAGCTCTATATCTATTCTTGAGGTCAAAATTCAATTACATCACGATATAAATGCCTCGATTCAGTATAATGTTTATTTTGTGATAAGCCAGAGCCAGAGAAAGTTGATGTGTGGTTGTATTATACCTTGACTAATAGCTTGGGGTCTGAGGATCAACTTTGCAGTTTTTTCACTATTTATAACAAAGTACCTGTTATATAAGGTATTTATATCATTTGATATTTTGGTCATTCAGTAAATAGCTACTTATCCAGAGCAGCTATACAGGATGTGGCTTCAAATGAGGCTGACTCAACAGACACCTAAGAGCATAAAACCACGCATAGTCAATTAGTGATGCGCATGCATTTGTCTTCCCACTGAAAAGCATTTGCTGTGTGGCTGGGGCAAAATAAACCATGTGGCCTTGGTGCAGAATATATGCAAAACAGTGAGGATCTCTGCAAAAAAACATTTACAGCATCATATTTACCATAAGAGGTGATGCTGTCTGTGAGGCAAAATGACATTTTCCACAGTGAGCCATATATGGAAATGTCATCAGAGAAAACAAGGGAGTCCACATCAGTCCACATCCACAATTTATGAGTTCATGCATCTGGACAGGTCAGGAAAAAAAATGCCAGTGTGGCACTTCATCCAACCGGTGATGAAAATCCAAGCATGATCCGGCGGGATGGTTGAGGACAGGAGAGGGTTTTCAAGATAAAGCTGTCATAAAAAATGAATGACTATTTGCAACAAACACAGTGACTCCTGAATCATTCATGACTCATGTAATGGAAAAGTATAAAGGAACAAATGACAGAGGAAACCCTTTTCAGCCCTGACAAACTTTCACAGAATAACAGGGGACAGATGTCGTCGGATGGCAGCAAGGCAAAGACCAGCATGTATGCTGTACTGTATGTATAGTATACTGGTTGGCAAGATCGTTGGAATAAAGGATTATCAGAGATGTTCCCGATGAAAAATCCTCCTGATCAGTGCTGGATCTACTGTATTTGTCCTCAAACACTCTTAATTTTATTAAGATCACAAGCTTAAAATATCAGTATCACGTCTGCAACACTACAGGCAACAGGCAACACTGTTTGAAACTGTCCTCCAAATAGTTCAGGAAAGAAAAGATTGGAAATGTGTGCCACTGAAATGAAAAAAACAATGGTGTTCATGTCCTTGGTGTAATTGGATTGTGCTTTTCTGCGTACATTTAATGAACGTGTGCTTTATACACAAACTACTGCAGATTCACATTTACACAAACACCATGGCCTACTGCAGGTATGCTGATCTGAGGTGTTGAAAGGTGACTGCTTGGATTACTGCATTGTAGCTTCTCTATTATAACTTATAATAATGTCTATTTATTATTTTGTGCATTTTTTTTTATATCATCTTTTGATCCATGTTTTTCCTTTGTTCACACCTATTTTCTAAAAGCTATTGAAACACATTTAAGTTGATATATAACAAAAGAAGTGAAGGTGAAGTAATGCGGTCATTACGTAGATAACTTTCTGCTTCTAACTTTCTTCAAGGCAAGTCACTGAAATGGTTCAGTGCATAAACCTCAGCCAAAAAGAAATTGCTTTCTTGTTCAGAAAGTGAAAGGATATAATTCAGCTGACCAAAAAAAAAAAAAAAAAAAAAAAAAAAAAAACTAAATGCGAGAGATTAGATCGCCATAAAGATCCCAGTCTCAAAGAGATGAACACCTCCCTGCCATAGCCGAGGACACAGAAAAGCCTGAGATCTGTCTAAATCGCTCTCTCAATTATCATAGCAGAAATGCTACAGGAGGATTCAAGGTCCTTCGATGATAAAGATGTCAGAATAAGAATAGCTCAAGTCACCAAGAGGAATGAATGTGAATTGAGTTTTATTCATGACTTTGGTGTGGGAACATAGAGTAAATGACTATCAAAGTTATCTTAGTATATGAAAGCAGGTACAACTTGGAGTACAACATAACCTTAGTCATACTGCAAGGAGACGATGCCACACATAACGCAACAACTGCTACATAAGTCCATTTTTATTGTTTGTGTTGTGTTTTTTTTTCCTGTTTCTGGAGTCAGGCATGTATCATATTGAGCTATTGCTTGTATATCAACAACAGCAGACATAGAGAATCTCTGACTATAATCAGTCTTTCATGACACATCATTTTGCACTAAGCAAATAGAGCTGTGTTCACTTTCCTCCACGATGTCACTTTTCTACTACCACCAGATGGTGCCAGTGCAAGGCGTTTTTTTAAATCCTACGTGTTGTGGCTTTAATGAACAAAAATAAATCAATCAATCAAAATAAAAATGTGATACAAAAAGTTGCACAAACAATAATTCATTTTTTAAAGATTGTGTGTATGAGGTATAGGTGTGTAAGATTTGGGGGAACTGGAGTCCGCAATTTTGAAACACCATGTTTCTACACTAGGCCAGAATGGACAATCTAAACACTGGCTATAGGTCGGGCCTTTCACATGTTTCACCAGCGTTGTTTCTCCACAAGGAGAGGGTGAGGTGAGGGGATTGCAATTACACCACTAGATCCTACTAAATCCTACACAGTGGTTCTTATATGAAGCTTCTGACAGCAGAAAAACAATTCAAGTGTTTGGGAACAAATTGGTCTGAAAATCATTTTAAGCATCTACATTAACATGTTAATATCCAGCTATTATTAATGAGCACAAACATGTTAACATGTTAACATGTTAAAATCCTAAATGGCTGCATAATAAATGCATGGTTGATTAAAATCATGTTAATTATGCTAGGGATTTTTAAGACTCCACAGATGTTTTCACTTCACTTGATTAGACCTTGTACCAGTACTGTGTGGCCATGTGCTGTGCCTGAATGACAAAGCCAAACTGTATTTACTCTGTACAGCTGAGGCTAACAGTTGAGTACTTTAAGGAAGAGTTAACATTTTTGGGAACTAAGCGTATTTTAATTTGATACAACTGTGTGGGTGCTAATGATGTAGTTAGGGTTAGGAGATGATTAGCTTAGCTTGGCATAAAGACTTGAAGCAGGTGGAAGAAGCTAGCCTGGCTCTGTCCAAAGTTAAAAAATACACCTGTCAGTACCACTAAAGCTTTTCGACCTATTTAGTCTTGTTTTTTTTTTTTTGTTTTTTGTAACTTTGTAAGTATAGTAACAACAAGTCGAGGTTTCACTGACCGTTTTATGTTCTAACAAATAGCACCGTGAGACTGCCAAGCATCCGCTGGAGACTGCAGGAAGACGCCGTGCAACAGTAACTAGCCACAAAAGCTGCTTCCAGTTCTTTATGCTAGGCTAAGCAAACCGCCTCCAGCTTCATGCCTAATGGACAGATGAAAGTGGTATTGATCTTTTCATCTAACTCTCAGCAAAAAATGAATGATGACATTTCCTGAAAAGTTGAAATATTCCTTTAAGACACAGCCTTTAATTTGAACCTGAATTGTCATCCATCCAACAGCTTGTATTTGTAGTGTGCAGGGAGTATTGCAGCCTGACATGGCTGCACATTTGGCCTTATAATATTTGTCTTGTTGATTTGCCGTTTGTAAAAAAAAAAAAAACAACATCTATTTAGTAATGTAGGACCACATAGTGACAGTGTTGTACTGACACTGTCTAACTGGTTTGAACTTGCAGTTTGATGTAAGATCAAATGTAAATAACTGTGAATATAGCACCGAATAGAGCATCTGTCACTTCTTTCATGCACATATACAGCGTGCACTATGCACACAGACAGATACACAGATACCACACACACAAGCCTCTTTTTCAAGGTGAAGTTTTAATCCAAAAGGCTTTGACATCTGCCGCTGCGGTAAAAATATATGCAGTTATATTACGTTAGACTTTGTTTATATCTCATTTCAAATACAAGGTGGCTTTTTTTCTTTAAGCGACAGAGGGGAAAAAAATCAATAGGCAGAATAATGATGCTGTTGTTCTGCGTCCACGCCTTTGCATTCACTGTCATCAATTTACGACACAGCCTTTAGACCTCAACCTCGCTTTTTATTCATCTGCTCGCTTATTTATTTGTAACGAAGCAGGTGTGGGGGCGAGAGAACATGTGTAGTATACGTGCGTGTGTGTGTGTGTGTGTGTGTTTTAGGGGGTTGAAGCCAGGTAGTAGGGACATGAAGAAGAAGAAGCTATTAAGAAATTAGAGGAGGGAGAAGAAAGGGAGAAGAGGTGTGAGGAAAATCAGAGGTGATGGTAAAGCGCCTTTTGAGGTAAGATTCTCTGACAGACCTTTTCAGCACACTACACAGCTACAAGGGGGGATGAAAAAAAACAACAGGAAGGGTTTGGTTGTAGAGGTTGGCTAGTAGTCTTCCTGCTTGCCAGCCTGCATAATGATGGGAAAAAGAGGAAATGTTCGTACTCCAAGCCGAAGATAAAAGGATTTGTAAGGGTATGTAAGTACAGAAGAGGAGTCGAGAGAGCGATCAATAATTAATTTACTTTCAACAGTCAAGGGCAATTAACACGCTTTTTTGCCCATTACCCGCCTAAAAGGGCCAACGCTGTGGCTCTAGCCCCTAATCTCGCTGACCATTGTCACAATCGAGGATTACACAGCTAAAAAAATCAATGCACGCACACACACACACACTCACTCCTCTAAACACTGGAGACGTGGATTAGAGGCGGTTTTGTATAGTTACAAATGTCGAACATGCAGGATTTTGTTGCATTAACCTCTGTCCCGAAGAATGGGGACGGCTGAGCGAGTCGCTGTTCGTGGCTCTGTTATCCATCATGAAAATGCGATTGCAAAAAGAAAAAAAATGTAATGGCATATCAATATCTGATGTGGCTTGAATATTTAGAGCAGAAAGCAACTCTTTGCTTTCTGCTCTCTCTCTGTGGTGTGACCGCAAGTATCCCAGTGCAGACACATTTTTCTGGGACTCTTTGCATTTGTTCCGCTGGCAGCAGGGTGGGTCGGTGTCTGAGCTCTCTGTCCAAAGAAGGTTAGAGGTTTGTTCCCTTCAATTGTCACAGTTTTCCAGAAGAATGAATCTTTATCTGCTTCATAAAAGGCAGCCAGTGGATGTTTCACTGGATGTCTGTTTCCTCTCTGCCCATATGTTTTCTACTACTACCCTCTCTGATTAAAATGTCTATATACTTACTCTGTGTGTGTGTGTGTGTGTGTGTGTATCAAATTATGATACTTTACACTTTCTATTTGATTGTGTCCTAAATTCTAAAATATTCATCCTCTGAGATCATCATCACAAGCTCTTGCAGCCAGTGAACGATTTTCTCGATAGAAATCTCCACTCCACTTACTCCACTGTGTCCATCAGCATTTCTCATATGGAATATGTTGCCAGGGAAACACCATTTACGCATGATGAGCTGACCTCAGAGTCAAGATCAAACACTGCATAAGAAGCATATTTCAGCAGCTCATCCACCAGTATTACCTGATGTAAATGTGATTTTTTTTTTTTTTTTTTAAGTGGGTCAGAAAACCCAACTTGTCCAGAGATGCAGGCACAGAGATGGATGATACCCAAAGCTTTGGGGAATAGATTTAACATAGACTGGATTCTGGAGCTGTGACACCAGTGATTACTGCTGAACCGACAGGAGGCAAAGCTCATTTAACTAAGCAACTGCCAGGGGATCTTTTTTCCTGCCCAAATTGAACATGTGTACTAAAACTGATGAAGGGGAATGAATGCTTTTTTAAAAGCAACTTACTCACCATGTTGCACACTCACGCAGTGCCGTTTCACCAGATGGGTCAGAGCAAAGAGCTGCCAGGAGCAGGTAGGAGTGCACCGTCTTGCTCAAGGACAAATCAGCATGGATGGTAACATTGTTTGGAATATGAAAGAATATCTTTTTTTTCCTGTATAATAAAGACCTAATTTGTTTTTTTTTTACCCTTTTTATACAGTCTCTCATTCCTTCCCTCAGAGACAAATCAGGTTTTGTTACTGTTAATTACAGGCTGTTGTACGGAGGGAGGCCTTTTATTACTAGTCGCTCTTTTTCAAACAAACAAAAAGATAAGTGCTATCACATTTCATTACAGTCCATAATTTACAGACACAATGCAAATGGAAGTTCAAAACTAGTGAAAAAAACAAACATGAAGTAGATATTGTGGAGTAAATTTGGTTCAGTGGTAAAGAATATTTCTAGTGTTTGTGTCGGATTCAGCGGCATCTAGCGGTGCAGTTACTGATTGCAACCCTTCACCTCACCCTCTCCTTCCTAGCGTGAAGTATGGTGGATGCAAAACTGGTAAATAAAAAAGGCCTTATCTAGAGGCAGTTTGTCTGTTCTGGGCTATTACTGGGCTATAAGAAGCCTCAGCATGCTGTCTATACATAAAAGTTTTATTCTGAGGTAACATAAACACAACACTTATTATCCTTAGGTCATTATACACTAATGGAAACAGTTATGCATATTATATTATATTTTTGCCATATTCTGTTAAAAGAGCCCACTAAACCTGACACACGACTTAATCTGGACCTTTAGGGTGACTTGTGGTTCTCATTTCTAAAGTAATCAAGACAGTATTTTTTTTATTACTTTATTTATTAAGTCAGGCTCAATAAAGAAGCTCCTTATGTGCTATGTTTAGCCAAGATCCATAAAGGCTTGGCCCTTTGAACTGCTGACATTTATAAGGCTGACTCAGTATTTTTCACTTTGCACTCCACTACTATGTGATTTTTTTATTTTGTCTTATAGGTCATAGCGTGACGTTTGTTTGACGTATGATCATGAGGACGCTTTCTTGACGAACTCTCAAAACGAATGCATTTTTTAAATCGATTCACACTTCCATGGCAAGCAGCGCTAACGTTCATAAAAGATAAATCGGTTGAAAAAATGTAAAAATGTTATACATTTAGTTGAGCCAGAGGTGAGTACAGTTTTATTACTGTGGTGAACCACATAGAGACATGGAAAATGAAGCTTAACAACATTACAGATGCATGGTATTCTAACACATTTGCTTGTCATGCTCATGCACAGTTTCTTTTTTTAGCAGATTTCCATAATTTATGTTTCTGATAATCAAGTCTAAGAACCAAAAAATATCTCCATGATAGCGGTGTAGGCACAGAATCAGCAGTGCACTTGTCGATTACATCACTTTAACGGAGGACAACCGTCGAGGATAAGCATACTGTACTCACACTACAACTCAGTGAACTGCTAAATAAATTAGCTTACAGTGGCTGTTCACTTCATTGAGCAATGTCATTTTGCAAGCACTGATACACAGAGTCCATTTTTTTTTTTTTTTTGGTGCAGGGTCGAGGCTGCTCACTAGCACTGCTGCCAGTGTGTGGATTACAGACACATTATGCAGTCTGTTCACAGAGGAGGCTGAGAAATCTGTGAGGGAAGATGGCAAATTTTACCATATTTTAACACGCTGGCTTTACTTCTGATTAACTATCCACCATTCGTGATCAAGAATGGAAATAGCCGAAAGCTATTACTCATACTCATACTATTTGTTTGTACAAATCCAGTTATATTTTCATGATAAGCTGCTGGACATTACATCCTCGGCAGAAGTCTCAATGAAGTGTGACTTTGAGTACTTGAATAATCTTGGTGCATTATGGATAATACTGACAGCAGCACTGGAAGTTGAGTCATGTTTGGGTTGTAAAATGCCTTCTGCATACTTGAACATGAGCTCTGTTAGAAGCAATTATGAGTGCAAATATGAGCTACACCCCCCCTCCCCAATCACAGTCTTAGCAGCTTTTAGCGCTACTCCCATCCCATTTCCAATGAGTCAAGTGAAGTTACATTTGTTTGCAAAGCCTTTTCTATCAAACAAGTTCATCACAAAGTGGTTTACAGAACAAAGCACATCGGTTCAGGTTAAAACAGGAGACAAACTCAGGGAAGAACAAGCAACTCACACGTTTCAAGCAAGGATCACAGGCTTTTATTGTTTCAAATCATCTGGTTTTATACCAAAATCCAATCCACAGTGATATCAAAAAGACTCAGCTGTTACATTCTGCCTCGGTGCTGTAACTATTCTTATCCTGAATATGTTTGTTTTCTCATGTCTCTTTGAGTTTTGAGTGGAATTTATTCTTCAAATTCTCCAGGAACACCAATAAAGTTTACTGGCTTTTTTTTTTTTTTTCTGTTATTGTGCATAACAATCCTCCATGCTATTGCTGCTCAGCCAACCTCTCACAATTGTATCAAAAAACGACAGCTGTCTCAGGTAAAGGATGCGAGATATAATGAGTATCCTGATACTTTCGCAATTAAAATTCTGCATATTAAAATAGTTATTTAAATGTTAATTAATAGTAGCAATTTAAAGTTCATCAGCATGTAACTCAGATTTGTGTTTGTTTTGTTTTCAGGCACATGTGTCAAAGGGCACCAGATGTCATAACCCAGATGTTGTGTTAACAAAGTATGGTGTCGCATTTATGACAGCAACTGCATAATTGAGCCATAAAGACATCATCAACATATTGTACCACACTCAAAAAAATTAAATGTTGACTTTAATTAAATTTATTTTGTGAATAGTTATTTCAACTCAAAAATGTTATGCAATTGAACCCCTAACATAACATTTTTGAGTTGAAATAACTTAATAATCCATGTTTATGTCAAAATATAAAAATATACAACTACTACTTTTAATACGGAAAACATGGAACTCCATGCGACTTTGGGAGGTGGTGTCAGATGCCGTGTGAGCTCCAAAGCTTGTGTATACACCCATCAGTACTGTATGTCCATGTGGTATGAAGCCCTGTACTATTTGGCAAATGAGTGGATGCCTTCCTCTGGTTCAGACAGAAAGATGACAAGGTTATTACTGACTCTGGGATACGGTCCACAGAACCATGGATAAGAGCCTGCCTACTGAGCCTAGCTTAGATTCCTCACAGGCAGCCGCTGGTGAGGTACTGTGAATGAGGAATCGTTAAGTGACATGTCTGTCATGAAACACAGAGGGAGTCAACACCTCCTGCAGATACAAGGAACTATCTGCAACCTCTTATGCCGCAGCCTCATCCAGAGTGGAGTCATGTCAGTGGGTTCATAACTCCTGCACTTGGTCATAGGAGGTGGTACAAAAACATCAGTCAAGTGGAAGGTGCACGACTTGACTCTTCCTGTCCCCTTTTGTGCACCATACAGGGCATGGTGAGCAGGAGGTTGACAGTTGCCTAAGGCGATGGGGGGGTGGGGGTTGTAATGTGGATTTTTTCTTCTTTTTTGGTGATGGGTGGGAATATAAATAAATAAATAAATAAGACACCCAGCTGCTATTTACAGATCTTCTTTCCCTTGTGTGTGCAACAGACACACTCAGCAGAATCCCAATTCCCTCGACCAAAAAACGTTTGTGGAAGATTGAAAGAGTGGAGGCTGAAGTCAAGTGTGAAGCTTTACTGCCTCCCTGTGGACAGTTAACAAAAGGAAACGTCACAATCACACTGGAATGTACACCGGTTCATGAATTATTATTCATAGTAGTGAAAGTATGCAGAGAGACAGTTATTTGTAATACTATGAAAGGATAAAAACATAAAAACAGCCTTGTACCAGAGAGATTTTGAAAGCTAGATAGATAGATGTCAGTGGGTGGGATATATTAGGCAGCAAGTGAACATTTTGTCCTCAAAGTTGACAGAAAAACAGAGTGTCAGGATTTGAGTGACTTTAACAAAGGCCAAATTGTGATGGCTAGATGACTGGGTCAGAGCTTCTCCAAAAATGTCACATCATAAGTGGTCCAAGGAAGTAAAAGCAGACAGGGTCATGGGCGGTCAAGGCATGTGGGGAGCGAAGGCTGGCCCGTGTAGTCCGGGCAATCCAACAGACGAGCTACTGTAGCTCAAATTGCTGAAAACGTTAATAATGCTGGTTCTGACAGAAACGTGTCAGAACACACAGTGCATCACACTTTGTCCACCCCTGCTGCATGTGAGCATCAGAAGCGGACCACAGAGCAAAGAAAGAAGGTAGCCTTGTCTGATGAATCACATGTTCTTCTACAGCACATGCATGAAGAAGAAGGCAAGCAATGTGATGCTTTGAGCAAAGTTCCGCTTGGAAACCTTGGGGCCCTTCATGTGGATGTTACATTGAAATGTACCACCAACCTCAGCATTGTTGAAGACCATGTATACCCTTTCATGGAAACCCGCCCTGCCACAAAGCAAACATGGTTCAGGAATGGTTTGAGGAACGCAGCAACAAGTTCAAGGTGTTGACCTGGCCTCCAAAGTCCCCAGATCGAGCATCAAGAAGCTGAGAATCCTAAGATTGCTTGTGGGCTTTAGTTTGGGTAGTAGACCCAACATGATCATAAACCAACATTTTATTAAACTGTCCTTTGATTAGACAGATAGAAATGTAGACAAATAGGAACGTACACTGTTTTGTGAATTATTATTCATAGCAGCGACGGTATATAGACAGACACTTGTAGTATGAAAGGATACAAACAGACTTGTTCCAGAGAGATGTTGGAAACTTTTAAAGCTTTTCCTAAGATAGACAGATAGCGCTGCATTCTGTAAGGTATGTTCACGTTAGCATGCACATGTGGATCAAAGAAAATCATATACATATATCCTAAGATTAGCTGTATGAAGGCTACTATTTTCGTGTCACACAAAGCTAAGTGGAAAGTGACAATTTACTACATTTACTTAGACTTACTGCTTATACTCACCTGGACCAGCTGCAGCATTAGCACACTGCTTACATATTAATGAATTACCTGAAATACTTGAAATGATGTTACTTCAGTAAAGATCGGAATACTTCCACCTCTGGCCAAGAGCCCTTCCAAGAGCCCAAATGTAAAGTTGAATTAGTTAACAGCTGCGTTAAAACATGTTTTGTTTTTTTCTTCTTGCCTCTACTTATCTCTTGCAACCTTAAGAGAAGGAGCACATTTATGTTGCCCCCCTGTGAATTATAGGTATCAGCTCGGATTAGCGCTTCCATCTGTCAAGGCGTCAGAGTCATCAAATCCGCACACCTCAGATGTCAGCTGTTATCACTGAAAGGTACTAATCAGTGAAAAGGGGCCAAGAAAGGGGAAAGATTTTACATAAATCAATACTTAATGGCGCAGCCGATAGATGATTGTGGCAGGTAGGCAGCATCATTGTCTTCTTTGTCTGGAGACTTTGAAATGGCAAGCAGAAGCAAGGAAGAGAAAGGTGAAAGAAGAACTACAAGAAAATGTAATCCTTAATGAAATACAAATTTGCATGTTTTTATATCTCTTTGATGCAATAACTGAAATGCACTGCACTGCATGCACTACATTATCATGGAGGAAAATAATTAAATTATCCATCAGAAGATGTTATAATATTATCAGCCAGTTAATTACATTAACATATTTTATCACATTTTGTACTCATCTAAAGGGACTAGAAATCTGACACATAATTGCTTTATGTAACACGCGTGCACACACTCACACAAACATCTCCACAATAAATTGACAAATAATCTCACTGACCTGTACCAGGAGGACATCTGAAAACATCAGAGGCCTGAAGGATTTACTGTGCCTGCAGTAAGTTAATTTAGCCGTGCTTCTATTAGTGCTGAAAATAACACAAAAATAAATCCGCCAGGCGAGGTGTAGTTTACACACACTATGCTGGAAAAAGCCCATAATATACATACTGCATATAAAAGAGAGGGGAATTTCTGACTTTAAGAAAACAGGTGGCAGTATGTGCACATAAAATATATATTTTACTCAGTTTATTACTGAAAAATGTCACATAAAGTCTGAGTCTGAGATTAAGAGTAAAGAACTACAAACTCTGTAGCACATAGTGATTGTCTGGAAGTCTCATTAACCACTTGGTCTTAATAAATAAACTTACTTTAATGAATAAACCTGGCCATCTTAGCTTATGAAACACATTATAATCAGCGTTTCTTTATTTTAAAGCCTTTGAGTGCTGTGTCACATCCTGATTCAGTGAGTTTCTCCTGAATTATACCACATCAGCCATCTTGAGTGATGAAAATCATTATAAAAAGTAGCAGTGAAACCATCTGTGCTCTTGATTTTACATTTTATGTTATTTTTCTATCTGCTATGGATTGATTCTGAGGTCTGCAGGGTCAGACGCACACAAAATATTGCATTATCTTTAGCTGGCAAATAATGATTTGAAAAGGCTGCTTGTTGTGTTCTGTGCACTGTGAGTTAAACTTCACCTTATAACCCCTGGAGACATCTCAGTGGCTCTCTCTTCTAATTTCCTAAGTTGTCTCTAGTGCGCAAATGTGCCTTGATTGATTGCATCAATTACAGGAAGGCTTATTTCAAATGAACAGGGGAGGGGCTGTGTGTCTGTTGCTCTCAAGAAGAGTCAATGGATGTCATAAATTACTTAAAGCCCTTTCATGTCCAGCTACAGTTTGTATAGCCTCATAAAGTGAGGACTAACTGAGACATAAATTACAGAAGCCATACAGCTACTTGAGTAATCAAATTTCTATATAAAAACACATCTAAATTCAAACTCAGTGTCAGTCCTGATCATTTTTTCAAGCAGCCTCAAGAAAATGTGTGATTAATGAAGAACACGACGCCATCCTTGCAACACTTGAGAGAGCTTACAGATGTTATAAATTGCTAAGCAGCCTATTATTAGCATACATATAGAGCTTTCATGAAACAGATGTAACTGTAAATGGTAGATTAACAGGTCTTATGTATTCATATTCAGTAATTATTTTGTGCATAATAGGACTTCTGCCTCTAAAACATTACCAAGACGCCATGCAATTATGACTCAATGATCAAAATAATTAACACCTTGTTTTAAAAAAATACACTTCACTGTACATGTTTATTCCCAACACTCCTCTGAACATTCACTGCTTAGAAATGTGGGGCAGGATGTTAAGTTCAAGGCACAGTTCACTCCCTTCAAATAACATAAGGTTTGCTTACGCCTCAAACAAAAATGTGGAACGTAGATAGATGTAAACTTTATCAAAGCAGTTGAGCAACAAAACACGTAAGTAAACTTTTTACACTGTAATATGGCTTGAAAAAAAATACCCAACAATATGTAGATTTGGAAAATATCCTCATATTACATCTTAATACAAAAAAGAAAAAAAGCCATATTCATCACTGACATCTTCCTGTGCTCAGATTTTTATGCATGAGAGAAAAAAAGTAAACCAACAGCTCAGGTATGAAAGGCTAGAATTTCTATATGTGCACAGGTGATAAATCTGAGGCACCACGTATGGTTAACAACCTCCGTCCACTTGGGTGAGAAGTTTTTGTTTATTCTTGAGTGGCAAAGAGGTCAATGTCAAAATATTTATAGACAGAAGTTATGAAGCACCATAAATCTCTTTAAATATATTTTCTGCTCTTCAAAATGGTGACTCTTTAACTCTTCACATATTGCATGAGCTGCTTGACAAGAAACTAAACATCAAGCAGAGACCTCCCGTTTGCAACGTTGGCAATAAAGTGACTTTTTAAATAACTTGTCAAACTGAAAAACAATAACTTCACAAAAGGAAATGTCCATGAAATCAAAGGTTTCCTATCAATTTGTTAGTTCAGTTGGCTTCACATACAGGTGTGGATTCAATCACAATGCATAGTTATAAAACTCCAACTAAATGTGAAATAAATCCACACATTTATAATAAACTGACACATATAACACTAACAAAAAGCTACAGCTTATACCAAAGTAGAAAATGTTTTTACCTTTAATGTGAAGTGCTTTAAGAAAGCAACTTATTGATATACACTAAGGGGTGGATAAATAAGTTCTTCTCAAATATGGAGCTGCATTTGAAAATGAAATCAGGGCATTAACATATTTAACTCTTCTTCAGCCCGCCACCACAAAAACAATCAAGTTATTATGTTCTCAAACAATAGTGCTACATTTTAACTGTGCGTACTCTCACCATAAACAAAAGCTCTGTTAAAGTGGCAACACAAAAAGGACGCAGTTTATCTCCACTTGAAGTGTTTGTTAGCAGATAAACATGTCAGTTACATTCATGACAGACAAACGACAGCAGAACCATGGCTGGCAACAGAAAAAAAAGCATGATTGATGAGTCTGGTTAACAGTCTTCAGGCAACAAACTTGTTCTTGGTTGTGGAGCCGCTCTTTGTGGCCGTGTCTGCATGTGACTGGTATCCGATGATAACTTTTGTCGGGACGCCTAATCTCTCTTTATAGACACGGCTAAAAGGGGGAAAAGGACAAACACGTATTTCCTATTAGTAAACAGACAGGAAAAAAACTTTATGTGACAGATGAAAGTCATACAGACACTGGTCTATATATTAATAATCCTTGTCAATGTTATCTGTAGTCATCAATAATCGTGGGAGCTTTAGGTCACCCTATGTGTGTGATGGCTTCTTTGTTTTCGTAGTCCGTGGTCCATATTGCTATTTTGTCTCCTTTGGCTCGGACGTTGATGACAGCTCCACACACATCGTCGCTGTAGTCATCAAAAGCTTCACCCACAAGACACAAGAGCTGCGGGACAAACAAACATACGTTATTTGGGAGCAGTTCCTTTCCGAAGGCACCTAGAAGCCTTTTTCAAAGCAGACATTTTAACTTCTCCCAGGAGGAACAGCACAGGTGTTGCTAATAACATTAACGATGGCTCCGTTCTATTCAAGTGGCCCAGTATTGGCCGACATTCATTTTATTTACACCTGTGCTTTCCCTGCCGTGATCAAACTAAATGTTTTTCCTTAAAAAGGGCTGTGGATAAGACTGATCATGGTCATTAAAGTAACCAATATTGGACAGGACTGAACATACCGTCTCCAACCAGAACCGATCCAGGTCTGCTTTACGCTGCTGTTTGGACAGAGTTATCAGCCAGCGGCCACCTCGCCGATTCCGGTCGTCCTCCCACATGGGCTCGATCCCATCCTGCATCCAAACAAAAAGGTCAAAGCTCACAGCACTATAAATATTCCACCGTCTCTGTAATGAACAAAGCTTTAATTTATCCGTTTCCCTTTAGATCAGGAGAAGAGCAGTGCACACAGCAGTCCTTAAGTTCCACTGTTGTTCCTCTTAAAACATAATTTTAATACTAATCAACACGTTAAGTCTACATATTGATGAACTATTCCACTTGGTTAAAAAGACTAAATTCACTTTGTGTCCACCTGCTTTGAAATCTTGATATGCAGTCCTGTCTCGTCTGACCACATTGTCAATTATGTGCCCGACAAGCATCTGAATGGCTATAATTCAGGAAGAACACTAAGGAAATATTAATCTATTAGAGTCAAACCTGGAGAAAAATGACACCACTCGATATAAACATTACATAAACAGAGTGGCTTACAATGTTCCGGTGAGATTCATGAAATAAAACATATCGCACAGATGAAACATCGATATATTCATGCTATATTTGTCTGGAAATAAGTTCATTGTCAACTGGCTGCACTAAAAACGTGACACTTGTGCTGCAGAGTTTACATGTAGGAACTAAAAGGTCTGTTCTTCTATATTGTAATTACAGCAAGAACGGCAACCATCAATTATGGTGACTATATGCTAAAATCAGATATATTTATTCACAAACAGCACTGTGCTCTGTTAGTAAATGATGGTGTGTGTACACTCAGGATTTATTCCCTCCTAACCTAGTTTGGTTAGATAGAAACATTGTGTGGTACGTGGTTCTGCCAATGAAACCATCACACTGGATTCAGAAGCTGAACTAAAGTGATTACACAGTTAATCTGCTGATCATGGCAACTGTCAAAAAATAAATAAATAAATAAAAAACCTATTTAGATATGCATTTGGTAACCATGTCAGCATGTGAATGTGGCAATAAAAGTAGCAACCACCCTCATCTGACAGCTTCCATTTCCACCCACCAGACTGCAGCACAAGATGCCACCTTTCCATCCTGTTTCTAACTGTCCAACAGAATTTATGACGGATGAGATCCAGTTTCAGCCTTGACTGATGCTCCTCACTAACTCCTTCTTCATAGGCTCTTTGTGGCCACCAGAGAAGATAAAGTGAAGTGCAATGAAGTGCAGCCTGACTTGCTGCCAGTATCGGCAATAAACTGTGTTTTGATTCGCCCCCCTCCACCCACCCAATGGGTACATGTATCACTGATGATGGAGGGTCACAAGTCAGCAAAACTCAGATGAACGAATTATCCATCAGGCCATATTTAATACTCCTGGCTGCTTTGTAATAAGACAGTGTGTGCTCTAAATGGACCAGAATTACAATGCGCTGAAAGAAAATTGTTTTTCTTTCCGGTTCTGAACAAATGTACCTGAACTACAGGAGAGTGCAGCAGAACTAGACGCACAGCGTAACTGTCTCCCTGAAATAACGTGAATGTCCATAAACAGTGGAAGCTCAGACAGACAGTTTAAGTACTGTGGAAAGATAGTAAAAAAGCAATCTCACCTTAAAGAGTGAGTAGTCACAGCCAGACATCAGGTTACTTGATAGCTGAATGTGGTTGTATAATCTGGGAAGGTACAAGATATTTTATGTATAACAGCATACAACAAAAAACTTCCTGACAGCCTGGCTCAAAATATGGCACAATATGAACTGCATGCATCGCCAACTACTGATAAAAACTAATTTTAAAAGTTGATTTCCTATATGGGGGGATCACAGGTAACTAAATTAAGCACACCAACATGGCCTTTAAGTCCTTAATTTTGCAACCTTTTTTTTATTTTTTATTCTGAATACGTCTGATAATTCTGTGTAAATAACTTTTAATGCAGTCATGCATATACCAATAATATACTTACGCCCAGAAGTCTTCCACAGTGTCAAATTTGGAGATGAGACGAAGATTGGCCTGCCATGTTTTGCTTTTGTCATTCTTGAAAAACCAAAGAGCCCACCTGCAAATCAAACAAGAGTTACTGCGTGCTTTCCCGCATGTGACACATTGATTATCAATACCTGCTTTCACTGGAAGAGGTGCTCAGATTTACAATAAAACTACTGTACCTGAAGCTAGGATGAAACACTGTATACCTGCTAAGTCACTTTTCTTTTGATTAAGCAATAAAGTCATACGGCCAAGAAGCACCAACTGTGAAACTGACTTCAACATCCTGCAGAAGTCTACACTATACTGACACACAAAGTGTTCTGTGGACGAGCGGTGGTCTTACTTGTTTTGTAACGGATGCTTGATGTACGCGTCAGGACTCACAACCTTTTGAGTGGCTGTTTCGCATTTCTCCTTTTCACGGTTTGCAGGAACTGAAGTTGACACCTGGGAAACAAAAGAACAGGAAGAGGCACTAAAACAGACTCTCAGAGATCTTTTTTTCCTCTGTTGTTCGTATTTTCTGTGATGACAGCTACTGCCACTGTTGTGTTTGTAATCACCTAACCTGTGTGTAGTTTTAATGTCATATTGAACTTAAAAAAAAAAAAAATCTATTTTAATGGTCATAGTTGTGATATATCGGTGTTAGAGCAGATTGTAGACTGAGGCATTTTTATTAGACAAAATTAATTTCCTTCTTGCCGTCTATCTGTATTTGTACTGAGAGCTTTGGCAGCTAAGGTCCTGAACTTTACATATAATTTTACACAAATGTGGCCACCACTTTCCACCCACACAATTTCCATATTATGATACATTATAATATCCATGCTCGGATTTCGTTTCATAATATTTATCCAGTTAAAATAACGTCATGGCAATAGTAAGGTGTACGTGTAGCCGACTTAAGATTCGAAGCCGTCTTCTCCAAGATAACTAACATTTAGTACAAGTTCACTGTTTTAGCTCTAGGCTAAACTATATTATTATAATTTAGCAAAAGGTAACTCTCAGTCCGATAGTATCTTGTTGTACGTTTGGAACGGTTGGAACACGTCAGACGGTTGACAGGGTAACGTTAACGTTACTTTAACGGCATTAGCGCGTGCGTCCTCTCATTCATCCCAGCATCATCTCAGCGTTTACTTCAAGTGTCCGCTCCGTCCACTCCGTGTTTAACTTTAACCGGTCTGTCAGCCTCCGCTTTGTCCAAGTTACCCTTTGTCAACCGTTACTGTAATTACCGCAAACTTTAACGTTATGAATAATGTTCAATAAAACAGCGAGAACCGTTAGTGTAGACTCCGAGTGCTGCTAACTTCATGTTGTTTGGCTAGCGAGTTGTGTTACCTGCCAGAGGTAATAACAGGAAGTTTACAACATTACTGAGGCTGACTGTCTCCAAACCGCCATTTTATCGTTTGTGTTTTAGCAGCAGATGCAAACACATTGGCCATAGAGTTGAAGCCCGAGCTGACTGACTTGGTTATCAGTGTGTAGCAGTTCACTCACCACCAGAGCGGTCGCCATCTTTTGGAAATCACATTCACTTTTTTTGGCGTCTATTAAAATAGCTGATTGGACCATCTGGTACTCCACATGACGCATGCGCAAAACGATGGGTCTTTTTATATGTGCATAGTTTCTGCTGTCTTGCTCCTATTTATGTTTATGTCTACGTTTACCTATCAAGTCCTCTGTTCTGTTTTTTTAATTGTACCTATGTCTATATATGTTTGATGTTTGTACTAAGAGAGCAAAGTGTAACCAGAGTCAAATTTCTCGTGTGCACACATACCTGGCGAATCAAAGTGATTCTGATTCTGATCTTAAATGTATCTGCGGAAGTAAAAACTAAGAAGAATAAATTGGATGAATTGAATATTATTAAAATTAAATGATAATAATTAATGGAAAATATTCTTGTTACCATCATCCTGAAATATCCTGTAGTTCAATATAATTGAGTGAATCAGGCAGGGGTTGAAAAGGCTGTTTAACTGGAGAGGAAGGGGATTTTTGCAGCCAAACTGAATCACCCCAGTCTTTTGGCAATGTTGCTGATGGTGATCAGATCAGGTTTATTTTTATGGGGACAGCCATCAAACAGCAAAGTCACCTTAAAGAAACTGATTCATGAATGTACTACATGCCACAAACTTGTACAGACGGCATTAATATTGTGTATAACCACCCATCTTGGATTGCATATGTACTGTTACCTGTATGTAGAAGACTAGTTAGGAGTGCATGCAGCATAAAGACATGTTTACAAATGAGAGCTGGATGATTGTGGCACTGCACTTTGTTTTAACATTGAATACTTGTTGAAATATGTTATAGGCTTAGTATATGTACCCATACATTTTTCACATTTATTCTGCAATGTGTACTGATGAACCACGTTCCTCTGGGTGATAAAGAGGTGAGCAAACTCACTGTGTGATTACAATTATCTTTTACACAGGATGAACTCACAAGTTCATTTAAAGACAATTTAATATGAACATTGACTTCAGTTTTCATTTAAGACATTTTAACTGGGATGCATGTTCCTTTTTAAAACATGGCATTATGCAACACATTCATATAGTCATATTAATGCTTATGTATTTTGTGATATTCATTATCTGGCATAATAGGTGTATTAAATGTGAATGTGGTACTACATACTCTATGCTGTTTTCATGCTATGAAGTCAAGGACTGAATGAAGGACTCTTTGTTAAGTGGCTTTTCAACACGCTTTAATGACACAGTACAAACAGGTATTGTGCTGTCAAAAAATGAATGTTCTAACACTGAAAGTTATGTCATCAAAACAAGTGCAGAGAAGTACATTAAGTGCTGCAACTATGGAAGGAGACTGTTTAAAGGCTGGATGTGAAGGACGTTTCAGGCACTTCAGAAAGTCAGCACTGTGCGGATACTGTAATGAGGACAAACAAACCCAAAATAATTAGGTTAGAAAAAAACTGGAGTGAAGAGAACAGCAGAAAAAGGAAACAGGAGCAAACACATTTCTATGAATGCATCAATGAACTGTTCATCTCACCTCTTCCCAGCATGCATAAGGTCAAATCCCTCATTGATTTTCTCAAAAGGCAGGGTGTGGGTCACAAACTCATCCACCATCAGCTTCTTATTCATGTAGGCTTCAACCAGCTTAGGAACGCTCTCCACACTCTTCCACCCTGGAGGCGAATATCAAAACCAGTTTAACAAATGGAATTTACATTCAACCAGAATATCTATTTGAATGGCACTAACGTCTCATCAAAAGACTCCGGGCAATAATACAGTATTTTACATGCTGAATGAACATCATATTCCTTCAGTTGTTTCACTGCAAATGTATACATTTTTACTAGGAAGTAATTTGCCATCTTTGAGTCCAAATTATTAAAAAGAAACGCCTGAGCTCCAGTTTTAACTCTTAATGAAGTGGATGCTAAAACAGCCTAATTACCGCTAATTAAAATTGAAATATGCAGCAGGTTTTGAACTCCCAGAAAGCTGGACTGCAGCCAGACCACATTATGCCCTTTATGACAAGCTGTTTTCTAACACAGTCAGTCACCTCCGAAGGCTGTGCCTCTCCACACTCGGCCCGTCACCAGCTGGAATGGTCTGGTCGAGATCTCCTGCCCGGCTCCGGCTACACCGATGATGACACTCTCACCCCATCCTTTATGGCATGCCTCCAGAGCGGCTCTCTGAAATAATTACATGGTCATTTTCCTGATTTCTATGAATTGCCCAATTATGAAAACTGTTTTATATGCTGCTGCTTGTGCAGCCAATCTGCGCTGGCTCTACGTTTATCTACTGGTATGATTGACGAACACAATGAAGTTATGACGACAATGTTTCACATGCTAACAAAGTAAGTCTCACCATGATTTGCACATTTCCAATGCACTCAAAAGAATAGTCCACACCGCCGTCAGTCATTTCCACCAGAACCTCCTGGATGGGCTTGGCGTGGTCCTTGGGGTTCACAAACTCAGTGGCTCCAAACAACTTAGCTTTCTCAAACTTGTCAGGGTTGATGTCCACACCAATGATCCTGGTTGCGCCAGCAACCTTGCAGCCCATAATAACAGCCAAGCCAACAGCTCCAAGGCCAAATACAGCACATGTAGAACCAGGCTCGACCTGAGTGTGTGTGAGGAAGAATAGCAAAGCGAGGATTCAAGTATGATGGATAATTCTGCATATAGCAAATCTATGTATGAACTTAAAAGCTGTTTTTGCTGATCCATCTTTCTATTGTATTTATTTCTATTTTTAATGCATGAGTTACCAGTTATAAAAAGTAAGGTGACAAAAACTTTTAAAACTTTGTAACATGTCAAACTTTCTGGTAAGAAGAATGTTTTTTTTGTTTTTTTTTTTTTTTCTCTAATGAATTGTTAACAAATCAAAAACTGAGTTTTTTGGGTCAAAAAATGTCACTACAAAAATATGGGAAAAATAACAACTAGGAAATGGACCCCCTTGGCAACAATTCATTTTCACATTCAATCTGCATGATTAATGAATGTGACCCACTTCAGAGTAAAACCTGCAAACAATGACAAAAACATTCATCCATTTTCATTCTGTCCTCTGGGCGACAAACATGTTCTGCATAATGAGCTTAAAGCAATAAAATGTGGCACAACAGCGGCTATCTAACTTTAGAAATAAACTCATGTACAAATCATTTTGTTTTGGAGATAGAAAGTTTTATACTGTAGCATGGTCTACAGCCTGTGAGAGACTCACCTTGGCAGTGTTAAGAGCAGCGCCGTAACCTGTGGAAATGCCGCATCCGAGAAGGCACACTTTATCCAGTGGGGCGTTCTCGTTCACCTTGGCCAGAGAGATGTCAGCCACTACGGTGTACTCCGAGAAGGTGCTCGTCCCCATGAAGTGAAACACTTCCTTGCCCTTGCAAGTGAAGCGTGATGTCCCATCAGGGAGCAGGCCCCTGCCCTGGGTTACTCTGCAGGAAAAAGATGAATTCTTTTCATGTACGTAGGTGTGTATGATGAAACTCAGTTGCTGTGCACTTCAATGCAGGGCAGGCGGAAGCTCAATGTGAGGATGACTGAGCTTTGATTTTGCTGCCCTGAGGTGCAGCAGTTCTGGGCTGTGAGTTCAACTATTGATGTCACAACGGAAAATATATATATTATTCAGTTTTATAGATAAAACAAAACAAAAAGAAAAACTGTCTGAAAACTAGTCTGGCAGTATTACCTAATTTTCTGGCAGAGGTTGGTCTTGGGATTCTTGCAGAATTTGCATTCACCACACTGTGGTACATACAATGGCACGACAGTATCACCTTGGTGAAGAAGAATTGTGAATAATTAGAAATCATACAAGACATACTTATTCACAACAGCATACACAAGTTCAAGTCTTAATATCTTGTCTCGAAGCTCCGTACCTGGCTTGAATTTGGTGACACCCTCGCCAACGCTCTCAACAGTCCCAGCACCCTCGTGGCCCAAGATGACAGGGAAAAGTCCCTCAGGGTCACTTCCACTCAGAGTGTAGGCGTCTGTATGACACACCCCTGTAGCAAAGATCTGAGAGGCACAGTGTCATTTAAAGATCATGTCAGACAGCTGCAGTGTTGTACTACTTGAGATCGGTCTTGGTCTCAAGATCACCTTTTGAAGGTCTCCTCTCGGAATTGACCGTATTTTTACATGGTCTTGTCTTGACCTCAAACAAAGAGGACACGGTTAAGGTAGTCTTGACTACAACACTGGCTGCTAGACGCAACACAAAAGATTTTATGTTATTAAAAAGGACCAGTGTGTCAGATTTAGAGGCACTGGTGAAACACCTTCTTTAGAGTCAGTGTGTGTTTTGTTCATAAAGGCTACTGTAGAAACATAGTGATGCAACATGGCGGAGTCCATAGAGGAGGACGTGCGGTGTCTGTAGAAATAAAAGGATCTTTCTAAGAAAACAAAAACAAGAATTTTTAGGAGGTCATACACTAATGAAAACATAGTTATGCATCTTATATTACATATATTTAACCTATATTCTGTAAATAGAGCCTAAATCTTAGGCATTCCTCAATTATGCAACTCTAGGCTGTCATATCTCAGGTTCTCATGCTGATAAAACTGATCCATGGTCTTCTAAATGTTTTAGACCGGTCTCTTATTCATATCTAGCTTTTTTTTTTTTTTTTTGGCATGGAATAGTGCTTTGGTTTACCTTGATGCGAACTTCATGGGCCTTAGGTGGGGCCACCTCCACTTCTTCAATGGAAAGAGGCTTCCCAGCTTCCCAGGCAACAGCTGCCTTGCACTTGATGACCTGAAGGAAAAGTACAGTACTTTTTTTTTCTTCTCCCAAACAATTATTGAATGAACTGCAGCCATGGGTTGGTTGGGTCGGCTTTGCAGTGTTATGACAGGTTAAGCTGGTTGCAGTGTAGCTGCACTTTGAACTGCGGCCAAAGCCAACCCAGAGTTCCAGCAGTTCACCGTTCTGCTTTAATACCATTATTCCCTTAACGGTTTTTATCAGCTGTCTCAGATTTCTGATGCTATCAGACGTGGCTACGAGTCACAGCCCACTCAAACTAGTGTTCACGACTTTTAATCACTTTCTCAACTCATCAGCACTAAATATATATCTCTCTCGGGACATGCAGTGCAAACAACTTGCAAAAACCAGTTGTGACTGACTGACCAAAGCCCCCGGCTGAGCCCATGGGACTGTGATTCTTTGTGCTCGTTCATTCAACGCACGTGAATGTGTGTACGTTTGTTGAGTTAACGTTGTTTTTTAAGCTGCAAGTGAAGTTTCTGTCATTCTTGCGATACATCCGCGAGGAAAGATTGCATTTATAATATTTGTGGTGCATTTCGTGGGAAATGGAACTTACTTTTCCAGCTGTCTCCATGTTTGCTCCTTCAGCACGAGAGGACGGGGCGGTGCGCGCGGCCGTAAAGGAGTTAACGTCCGGACCAATCACAAACGAGAACGCGTAGGTTACGCATGACGCAAGCTCGTCGTTTCAATGTCTATTATACAGGAGAAGAGCAACATTAGTCTGGACTAATAACAGAGTTTTATAACATTTAGACATGAGGTAAGGTTTAGTTTTCTATTGGTCCATCTAATTTTATGTTTAAGAATTATACAAAAGAATTATGGACATTTTAATTCAAAATTAAAATATTTTTATCCATGGGGTTATTTTTTTAAATAAATGAAAATATCACTGCCACAAAGAATGACCATTTGACCTGTTTTTCTACTTAGAAAATGTTGCGTATCAATCAAAAAATGTGATTACATATAATGGAAAAATAAGTAAAAATTTGGTCTCTTTGTTTAGACCACAGGCACATAAGGTTTAATGTTTCCAGAACATGCCTTACGGGAAATGTCTAAATTTGGAACTGAATTCCAGCACTTTGTTTCCATTTTTGTTGTTTAAATGTTACTGTGTCAATCTGTTGACACAGTTGAGATGGACAAAAAAAATCCTTTCCACTGATGAAGACTGAGAGATGTGTTTGAGAGCTTAATAAAAAAATAAGTCAAACTCAACACTGTTTATTCTTTATTACTAAATATCCTGATTGAGGGATGCTGAGGTTATTCATTTGTCTTAAATTGATTTTTTTTCCCAGTGCAGATGTCACAAGAATGTTTAATCAGTAATATCTACAAATACAGAGAGATTCATGTTAAAAGTTTAACTACTTGACACGTCATATACTGCACTGAAAAGGCAGTCAGTATACATCTGTGCAGTGTTGTTTTTCATGTCACACCTCTGCATGTTGGAGCATGACGGCTTCCTTTGTGATGTCTCAAAACTATGCTCAACATTTTTTATGCCACATCAGGCATAAAGTCTGAGTGTCATTCTACCACTGAGACCGGAGAACTTAAAATAAAGACACCGTATACAAAGCACCTTTTAATCAAGGCCTTTAACAAAAATGTGACAATATTCTGCTTAAGATTTTACAAATGATGGGTATTAAAATGTTTAACAAACAGCATATAAAGTCAGATTTCCCACACATTTACATATAGGGCTCTGTGACTGTATCTTTTGAAGTCTTATTTAAAGTACAAACATCTGTTATGGCCCAGCATTTTAACACAATCAGCACATGATGACATGCCTGTTCAGAAAGGGACCCTATAATCCTCCCTAACTGGCGGAAAATGTCCTTACTATGTTACAGACAAGCGCACACATGAACCTTTAAAATAAAAAAAATCATAAAGATTCATCAAGCATTCCAAACTGGTACAAAAATAAAACAAAAAAACAATCCATTCAAGTTCTACAGAGAGAGGCAATGTCCATATTCTGGGTCCAACACGTCAGCCACCAGTACAGAACGCAGCCTTTTTTGCTTGCGTAGCAGAAGACTGGAATGGGACCGTCACACCAGACCATCACTGTCAGATCAGTTCCCACCTACAAGTAAACAACAAGAAATGATTATACACTGCACAACAGAAAAGATAACAAAAAGTCTGAAGAACATTAAAATAAAAAAAAGGTCCAACCTCTGAATCCACGTCCGCCACCACCTCCTCTTCCTCTGAAGCCTCCACCACGTCCACCACGTCCACCTCCAAATCCTCCTCCACGGCCACCTCCGAACCCTCCTCCACGGCCGCCTCCAAATCCTCCACCCCTGCCACCTCTAAACCCACCTGAAACAAAAATAACACAAGAATTAGGAACCAATTTTCATTTCCACTTTAAACCTACGACAACCAAGACGGACAGATAAGTCTGGATGCCTCACCTCCACGACCACCACCTCTTCCTCCACCTCTGCCTCCTCTTGGCGGCCCCTTCTCTCCTGGCGGCCTGGGGAGGAATCTCTGCAGCGGGAGCAGCTTCATTGGATCTATATAAAACTAAGAGAGAGGTTGCGTATTAGATATGGTGTGGCACACAGAGACTCTGAAATTCTTACAAGTACGAAAAAGAACTACTTTAAAATGTTGATGTCTTTCATACCTTCTGCATTTTCTTAAATGATGACGCCTTCATATTGTCGGATAGCTTGACTGAAAAATACTGCAAGGATGTTTAAGAAATAAACAGGATTTTGAGCAACTATCATGATAATTTATCACCACGGGTTATTTCAGAGGTCCAGAGACTGGACTAATGATGACAGAAAGGATACAAAGTCCCGGAGCTGGCCGAATATCTCATCCACCTTCCCGATCTGCTCCTTGTTCTCCAAGTACACCGGAGCATTGAAGTAGGGAACTTTGTTTTCCTCTGTTGTACACTTGCACACGATGTCATCTTCACACGGATGCACGAACTCTCCCAGTGCTGCAGAGTGGAAACACAGTGAACCACAGTCAGTCAGCTGTGTGAAGAGTGTTCAAGCTACTTAATTCAATTAAAACTTAATGAGCCCTTTACATGTAGTTTGTGCAAGTCTGCAACTTCACTTGTGCATTGACAACAAAGCACAAAAATAGGATACAGCAAGTGTTATACAGAACAAGCATTAACAAGATAACACTAATATGAAAGGATACATTATTTCCACCAAGGTCGTCTTTTCATATAAAACTACAATGCAGGGCAAATGAAAAATATATAAAAGATATATACATACACACACACGCATCTCACAAGGCACATGAAATAAAGTAGCCCATCTTTGAGTGTGGTCACTTCACTACGGGCCAAGTGTCCTCCCAACATAGCATTGATACACATATAGATGCATCTCTAAGTCAGTTTGGTCAAATAACCATTCTCCACATCTACTGAGTTCAGGTTTAATTCCTTAGAACAACAGACGATGCCTTGTTGGCTTTATAAACTTCCATATAAAGTGTGATATATCAGAGCATTCCACAAAATGTGATTCTCTTTGTCGTGGTTAAAACTTGATCGCAAGTTGGAAACTGGTAGTTGCAGTAACTTATAGTAACTTAAGTCATAGTTACTTTTCTGTGACATAAACAGAGGACCAAACACTGATGGCTTCATCCCCTTACAGAGCACTCACTCACTGTACTACTCGAGCCTGGAGCTCCTTCACCATTATCAAACAGACTGCAGCATCTTTGCAGCATTACTGGCGCTGATTTGATGAACTTACCGACAACATACTCTGGAGGACCGTAGTCTTGTTGCCTGTTAAAACCACCTCTGCCGCCACCTCTGCCTCCTCCAAATCCTCCTCTGCCACCTCGGTTAAATCCTCCACCTCGGTTGAATCCTCCACCTCTTCCACCACCACCACCACGTCCACCACCTCCTCTGAACGACATGTTTCGTCAAGTCCTCTGTGGGGGCAAACACGACAAAAAGTCAGAACAAAACAAAGACAAAACACAAATGAAGCATTAATTCGTGGTTGCTTGGATGCAGCGTGAGTTTAGTGACGATACAAAGCTGAAAACTGTGAAGTAAACTCATGTATTCAACGAGCTAACACAGTGCTAACATGCTAACTCATTTCAGTCATCCAAACTACGGCATTCGCGCGCACCTTCTACCAACAACAATTAAGTCACGCCTTCACTTCAAAATATAAACTCTGTGAAGTCCTGAACACTTTCTGCACACAGTTACAGTAACATACTCACAGACTCAGTCGGCTAACAGCAGCTATTTACTCCGAGGTACTTCCATGCGATGACAACACGTGTGACCATAGACCGGCCGTAAAGCTATACGCCGTGTCTGCAAGTGTCGTAACTCACTCGCGAACATGTGTCGGTCGTGAACGAGCCGGCTCTTTGAACTAGCTCTTTTAAGTGAACGATGGGAGCCGGCTCCGGTACGTGAGCCGTTGAGTGATAGAAAAAGAAGCAGCAATTTGGACGTATTTTAAACATTTTGAAAACACAGAATTTTGCAAAGCCAAGCTGTCGTATCGAGCAGGGTGCACAAACTACCTTCACAGACACAAGAGAACCGTGCATCCAACAGTCAATAGCTGTCCTTTTTAAAAAGTTTTTCTAGGTGTTTCTATCTGCGTTGCGTAGCAGAGTGGTTCTACAAGCAAGTTAGTGCATTCATTGGTCGGTTACAGAGAGTTACAAGGGCCTGTAAACGCAATGAAAACAATTGGCTACAGCAATTTATTGATATTAGAAAATGTAACTTTTACTTTTTAATACTTAAGTACAAAGGATGTAATGGATACATGATATATGTGTACACATACAAATCATAAGTCAAAACAGTGCTAAATTTGGCTTAATTATGAAAGGTATAAGTGGTAAAATGAAGAGCTGTTTGGGAGCCGAAAGAGCTGGCTCTTCTTGGTGAGCTGAGTCAAATGATCTGACTCCCTAAAAAGAACCGAACTTCCCATCACAAGCGGATACGATCATTTTCTTCCTGCCCCCCTATACGTCACAATTAATATAACATCCAAATGTTTGTGGCTTAGTGAGTCGGCTGATTCATCAAGGCGAAGGTACACACCCACGGTCAGTGTGACAGTAGGTTATTGAATTAATATGGCACAAAGTTATCTCTGAGTGACACAAGTCTATGTGTTGTTGTATTCTGATAATATACTGTTTTGTTTAAACTATTTTGTTTAAATAGTTTGACACTTAATTATAAGCCTATTCAACATGGAAACAAAATTCACGGGAACAGAAGGTCAGGTAAGACACTAGTTTAATTCATATATGTATATTCGCTGTAAAGTTGCTGACATTGAGCTCATTGATATTTTGAGGCTGCATGTTTTTACGTTGTCTAACAACGCCCAGTTCAGAGAGTTTGTGTCTCTCGGGGATAACAATGTCTCACTGTGTAACCAGCGATCCCACCCATCAAACTTTGTCCAGACATGATGTTTCATTTTCACAGCTGTGGAACTAAAACACGTATTATTTTCTTTTTCTCTATCTCAGGTGATCAAATGCAAAGCAGCTGTGGCATGGGAAGCTGACAAGCCTCTGACTATTGAAGATGTGGAGGTGGCGCCACCTGAGGCCCATGAAGTTCGCATTAAGGTCTGTGACGCTACACAGCAAACCTGCAGTGTCAACAGCTGTTTTTCTTTTTTTTCTTTCTTTTTTTTTCATTTGGATCATTTGGATTTAAATAAGGATCTGAATGTAATAATCAAGTGGATAAGTTACTTGTAGTTTTTGCAAATGGTGAATGTTATGCTTCGCTTTATTTCCTGTTGACTTGAATTATGCACAAGCGTCACGCTCACTTCCTGTGCTGACTGTCAGGTGAATCTGTACCTTACACATTTGTACAGATAGTTGCCACTGGCGTGTGCCACACAGACTGGGAGTACCTGTATGAGAATAAAAAAGGGATGAAGTTCCGACCATTCCCGTTAGTTCTCGGCCACGAGGCAGCCGGGGTTGTGGAGAGCGTTGGACCCGGAGTCACCAAATTTTCAGCCGGTAAATGTCACAGGTCAACACAAACAAGCTGACATTTAGTTTTGATTCCTCTTATTATTGCCCGCAGGTTTTATTTCCATGTTTTGTAACTTAAAACCATCTGCCTTCAGCTCTGTTCACCCAGTGGTCACACTTGCAAATATGCAGATATTACACTGGCCTCCATTCCTTACACGTCCGTTTGATAACAATTTACAATTTACTGTGCTGTGTTTGTCTGCTCTTTGTGATTTTTGCAGGTGATCAAGTTATTCCCCTTTTTCTGCCACAGTGCCAGGAGTGTGATCGCTGTCTGAGTCCTAAGACAAATTTGTGCAAGAGGAACTGGTGATTTATTATCACATGTTTTCTCACGTGTTATACAATATTTTTACTTCCTTCACTTCAGTAAAAATCGTAATATATCACTGTAAAAATACACCAAGCCCTGCATTCACAACAAAACTTCAGTAAAAGTGCATTAGTGTTAATGGACAAATGTACTGAAAGTATCAAACATAAAGAAAAACGGGCACTGACTTTATTGACATCATTTGATTGTTAATACTGATTCAACAAAGCAGAATCTTACTGTTTGTAACTGGAAATAAAAGCTGTCAAACAAGAAGTCACTGTTGCATGGTGTTTAACTATTCATTGCTTCCTTTGTTGTGGATTGCAGGGCAAAGACACAGGTGGGTGTGTTGGCCGATGGGACGAGCAGGATATCTTGCAAGGGGCAGCAGATATACCAGTTCCTGGGCGTCAGTTCTTTCTCCCAGTACACTGTGGTACCTGATACCTCACTTGCGAAGATAAATTCTAATGCACCACTGGACAAAGTCTTTCTGCTAGGCTGTGGTGTCACCACTGGTTACGGTGCTGCCCTTAAAACAGGCAAGGTAAGAGGCTGCAGATCTGCCAGACACTAGAGTTAGGAAACTGTACCTGTCCTTAGAAGAAGAGGGATACAAATGCCCCACATTTGCAAAGATGTATCTACAAACATGAACCTTACTGACCTTATTATACTATTACTATCTAAAATAAAACATCTCTGTTGCACTTGTTGCTTGTATTGTATTTTACAGTCACTGCATGTGATTGTAGTTAACTATGTTCACCACTAGATGTCAGTAGACAACACGAGTGACACATAAGTGTACTTAATGGTTTAAAAACAACTTAGCATATCTCATATTCCGCCCCTTTTTGGATATTAAAATAAGATGAATATAAAACCTATGGAACATGATCAAACCTGCTCTGAATATTCAGCAAACATAGGACTGCTCAGTTACAATGTAAGGGTAAACTCTTAATTATTAAATCAAGCTTGTAGAAGAATAAAATGGGCCAAAAAGAAAGTGGATATTTTTAGAAGAAGTCAAAATGTAAAATCTAAAAGCTATCTGTAAACATGATGACGTGATCTCATCAGACGTCTCTTTTAATCAGCTTGTTGGTTAGCTGACTTCCATGGTGTTTGTGTCCAGGTTGAAAGAGATTCCGTGTGTGCCGTGTTCGGGCTTGGAGCTGTCGGATTGGCCGCCGTCATGGGCTGCAAGGCTGCTGGGGCGAAAACGATCATCGGCGTTGACGTCAACCCGAACAAGTTTGAGAAAGCCACAACGTTCGGAGCCACAGAATGTGTCAACCCCGACGATTACCACAAGCCCATCCAGGAGGTTCTGGTGGAAAAGACCAATGGAGGGGTGGACTACGCCCTGGAGTGTGTTGGAAGTCCAGTTGTCATGGTGAATGTCTCAGTCTTGTTCAAAACCTTAAACATTTGAGTTTTTCACGTCTGTGACAATTCAGTCCTACATGTACAGTAGGAATTCTCTGCAGTATGTGCATACAGCCTTGATCAAAAGGTGCACAAAAACAACCAAAAAAAGTTTTTGTGAATTTGTAAATACATTTGAAAAAGACTGTGAATTAAGACAAGTGGTGTTTTGTGTTGTCCCAGAGCGCTGCCCTTGAGTCTACAACAGATGCCTGGGGCGTCTGCGTCATTGCTGGGTGGACAGAGACAGAATCTATGAACGTTGTGGTTGAAAAGCTCCTGATGGGACGCACCTTGACGGGGACTTATTTTGGAGGTGAACTTAGACTATTAGTTTGTGCAAAATGGGCTTCCATAAATAATGCTTTAGTGATATTTAATAGTAAGTGGCCTGATTAATAGAAACAAAATGTCATGATGTGCAAAACATAGAAACCCCACATTTAATTGAAAATGGCACAAAGATAACTTATCAAATGTTAAAGAAATGTTTTTGATATATTGATATGAAGTTGATGATATATTATTATAAAGTTGGACAGGGCCTTGTTTACCACTCTGTTACATCAGCACTTCCTTTAACAACACTCTGTAAGCGTCTGGGAACGGAGGACACATCTGTCTGTAATCTTGAAGATGGAGTGTTTTCCCATTGTTGCTTGATATAGCTGCTCAACAGTTTGTAACAGTCTCTTTGTCCTATGTTACGTTTCATACTGCGTCAAACGTTTTCGATAGGTGACAGGTATGCAGGCAGACAGGCCTGGACCTTTTGACTATGAAGCCATGCTGGTGGAGAATATGTGCAGAATGTGGTTTGGCATCACCTTGCTAAAATAAATAAAGAGTCTTTAAAGAAGACGTTGTCTACCTGGCAGCATATGTTGCTCCAAAACCTGTTTGTATCATTCAGCATTCATTGTTCACAAATGTGCTGGTTACCCATCATGCATCATGCCATGTGCACTGATGCACACCCTGGCTTTTGAACTGTGCACCGATAACAAGCCGGATGGTCCCTCTCCATTAGACTGGAGAGGAAGTCCATGATTTCTGATCTTAAAATTTGGACTGTCAGACCTCAGAACAGTTTTCCTCAGAAGTGTTACTCAGCCTGTGCAGTGATGTTCATGACAGAATCGTGTCTGTACAATTCACAGATTCTTTGCAATTTTACATTGAAAAAAAAACATGCTATTCTTAAATTGTTGAAATAATTACCAGTGCAGTCTTTCACAGAGTGGTGAACCCCTCTCCATCTTTACTTCAGAAAGACTCTGGGATGCTCTATTTATACCAGTCGTGTTACTAACCTGTTCCCAGTCAGCCTCATTCATTGTGAGATGTTCCACCGGAACTTTTCGTTTAGCATTTCACGTATTTTCAAGTGTCTTGTTGCCACTGTCCCAACTTTTTTGAAATTTTATCTGATTAATGACTTAATGACAATTAATTGTTTCGGCTGAAGTGTTGATGAAACTTCTCCATTATCAAAGACAAAAGGCTTTTTCTTGATCTTTCTTGAACATCAGGACAAAATCAAGCTAGCTAGTTTAGAAGGCATTGCAGCCACACATTTTCATTTCAAGTAAGGGCCTTTGTCATGATATTTATATGGCATATGATCCAAAGGAGGGCAATGCCACTCTCAGCAAAATGACACAAAAAAGACTGGGAAAGTGCCTCTCTTAGAGGCTCATTAATGTTTGCTATGTTGTGGTTTGTTATCCTCTTCTAAAGGCTGGAAGAGTGTGGAGGGTGTGTCTAAACTGGTGGAAGACTACATGCAAAAGAAGCTGAAGCTGGATGAGTTCATCACTCACGACCTCCCACTGAATCAAATCAATCAGGCCTTTGACATGTTGAAAACTGGGACAAGGTAAGACCTGATGTGACTTCTTCCTAACTATACCAAAATGTTTGATAAACTCGTTCTGATGCTACGATAAAAGCATCATGTGAGCGTTTTTCCTGTGTATGTTGACCTATCAGTGGTTTGTTTAGTGGTCTGCTGTGACCATTAAAACATAGTCGTTATAATGGTCACAGCAGACCACTACTCCTATTTATATTTCAGCACACATTATGATGTGCGGGAATTTTCTGTATATGTGGCTATACATGTACTAAATTGTTCTATATTACTTATTGTCTATTAGGGCTGCATCTTACTATTAATTTATTTATCAATTGATTTGCAGATGATTTTTATGATGACTCACTTACCTATAAAATAAAACTAAATAAAAATAGCTGTAGTAGCAGAGAATGTTGTTTTTCTTTTTACTTTTAAACTGACTCAAATCATCTTTCATAATAATTAATGATTCATTTCAATTTTAATGATTTCATTTTCGGATCATCATTGTCCTATTAATTATACTGTATATGAGGTTTAGTAGTATCAATGTGACAAGTTTTCCCACCAATTTTTCTTCTTTTTTTTTTTTCAGCATCCGTACTTTAATCAGGCTCTGGAAAAAAAGAGGCTCGAACTGAAGAGGTTACTTCATAAGATGATGGAATGACATTTAGTGTCATTGTAATAATGATATTTTACATACAATCTTGCAATGTATTGCTTTTTTCTCTAGAAAGTTCTTTACTGGCTTATTACATTACAAAATATCAGCAAATTCATACATATGCATAGACAATAATGGTATTTTCCTTAGAAGATATAGACAAAGTGTTTACAGTGTTTGACTTTGAAGCAAAGTGACCCAGTTCGGCCACTAGATGGCAGTCTCATGTCATCTAAAAGCTTCTGTTTTTGTGAATACCAACATTAACTTCATACAGACATGTTATATCTGCAAATGATCCTGTGTTTTAAACTCTTATGATTTTTTTGTTTGTTTGTTTATCACAGATTTGATGAAAAGTGAGAAACACAATACGATGATCAGTGCACTTATGTAAAGTGAAATCAAATGTAATTCATAGATATATTCAGCAACCTCAAGACAAATTCTCGTGACATCGGTCATACTTGGCAGTTACAGTGATTCTGGTCCTGATATCAATGTGAAGTTATAGTTGGAATTAAATACGCTTGTATAGAAGATGGGGTAAAAGACACAGGCTGGATCTGTCATCAGCTGCGGAGAAGTATCTGCTTCATGTGGTCAGGCTTACCAAATTTCAACCTTGGTAATATTATATATTGATTTAAAAGGGAGCCGAGGAGAAGGGCTAAAATGACAGTTGTGGGCTGTCAGGAGAGAAGACAAAAGGTTGTTTGGGGAATGCCTCTCGGTGAAGAACTGAAATAGCTGTCGAAGGAATTTGTTTTATTGAAGTTCCTCTCAGATCAAATGAATACCCTTGGCGGTTTCCTCTGCTTTTCCATCTTTATTTAAAATGGAAAATAAATTGATGCTCTTCCTCTTATGTTGGTCTCCTCTGCCTGTGTGCTATCAATCACAGATTATACAGCTTGGACCCCCCTTTCCTCTCAAAGTAAAGAAAGTTTTTGAGAAACAGAGAGCAGCATAATGATCAAAAGAAAGAGGAAGACGAGTTTTGACAGGTGGTTATGTGACTGGGCACCCTCATCAGTAAATGTTGGACATGCTCACAGATTTATAAGGCTTTTTTTGGGGACATATGTGTCTGAGTGTCTGCCTCATCTATGGGAAAACTATCCAAAGTGACAACCATAAGTCTCCTACCTTTTTTTTTTTTCCCTCTTTGTGTTTGAACTCTACAACCTCTGGAATTGTCACAGCATTGTGCAACTGATACAGGGAGGACATGCTATCTGAATTACAACCACGGCATTGTACACATTTTTGTACGTCTTAACTCTTTGTCTTGTCATGTTCCACGTACATCTGTGCAACGTTTCTGCAGATATACCAGACAGAAAACTTTGGAAAAAAGTGTCAAGGTGCTGAATCGCGATTAAAAACAGCTAACATTTGCAAATCATGAAGTCATATTTACATTTTTATATCTGTGTTTGTATTCTTTACCTCTTGCTGTCATCACTTCACAACAGCAACTCTGCAACAGCTCTGTCAGACCTGAGTTTCCATGAAGGTAATTGACAAACAACAGAAATGTCAGATGAAGTAAATGCCATCACACAAATAAAGGCATGGCTGGGAAAAAATGTCAGAAAGTGCTGCCTTGCCTTTCACAATATTTAGATTGGGATCAAGAGATTTCCTCTTATTTATTAAGCTTTATTCCTGTATGACAGACAGATGATGGTACATTAAATATGATGAGAGCATAAAAAATAGTAGGAGGGAAACACCCTGTTTTAACAAAGAGTGCTTTATTGTTAAAAACAACACAAAATATAATGCACCAATACCTATTTACACATAAGGTAATTAGTGTGGCTTTGATTCATGTCATAGCAAAACTACAAATTATCCTATTTGCTATCCCCGGCTTAGTTGTGGTGGTTTTTATGTCGCCTTATATTTGTATGATTTTATATCACTCAATACAGAAAGAACAAGTCGGTATATGTTCTGAGTTTTGGATGTGCATTTAGGACGTCTAGTTTGTATTTAAACTGAATCATGCTCATTTTCACATTCTGGCTTGTCCAAATTACTGTGATGTGGTGAGAATTCAATGTGAACATCCAGAAAGACTGATTTATTTCCTGGATTTTTGATACTTTTATGCCAAGATCATAACATTTCTGACCAGAACCTGGTCCTACTACAATTTTTGTTTTTGTCTGGTGGACCTAAATGTTCATTCTAGGTATAAATAATAAAATGAATAATGGTTGAATTACATTTAGTTGCTTTTGTTTCAGGGTCCTGGTGTTGTTCATGCTGGCTCACTCTTCCTGTTACTGGGACATTTGGATCAGAAACATCAGTATCTCTTCTACTATGACATGTAAAATGTCTGCTATGAAAAAAAAAGTCACATTTCTAGACATTTAGCCCATTACAGGGTTTCATATTTTATAAATGTGTCAATTTATAGAGTGTGCTGACACAAACATCTTTTCATACACCTGTTGGTCTATGTCTGTCTGCCATTTAGGGAACATAATCACCATTGACCATCAGTCAAAAAAAAAAGTATGTATTAAGATCTCCAGATGATCCGCTAAAGGGGAAAGGATGTCTGAAAGAGACATAGTGAGTTGGACAGAGAGATAGAGTGATGGATATACTGTATAGCCCCACCGGCTATGGAAGAATGGCCCACTTAAGTCACTAAAGACTGCCGATGTGAGGCCCCTGTTTTATCAGCAAATCCTGGCCATTATACGGCTAATGCCAGGCATTGCCTGTGACATCCCCAGCCTTTCTCTGACACGGTTAGCTTTAGCTCCCGTGTCAGTGGAATATAGCCAACTTCACTCGAGGACAGCACAATCCAGTACTTAGTGTCTTGAAGAAGCAACTAGTTTTCCGCTGCATTCATGCGCCGTGCAGTAACACGGTAGGTGTCTGACAGTATTGTTAAAGTGACAAATTATTTTATCTGCAACAATTTAACATTTTTTTTTGAATAAACGAATAACCACAATGTTCTAGGCTTGATATTGATGCATTTTTGACTTTACAGATGGGTTACAAGCAACAAAGACTTTAGAATTTAAGTTTTAAAATAGCTTGTACTGGAGGTATGGAGTAAAGAGTGACAGGGAGGTAGGTAGGTAGGGAGAGATGTTGAAATCAAACCCTGGGCCGCCGCAGCAAATCCTGGGCCTTTGTGCATGCTACCAGGGCGCCCCTATAAAAGACATTTTGTTGGCTCTCCTTATAAATACAACTAAAGTCTACAGTGCACTTCAGAGGCCTTGTTGTAATGCAATATCCTGATAATGACTGTATCATGCTCCTCACACTGAGCTATGCAATACCATATGTTTTGTATTTTGTAACATGTCAATCATATTGTGTCAGTGTTTTATAGTTAAGTTGCAACAGAAATAGACAACAAAGAACAGGATTAGACGGACCACACATGGCTATTACCAAAGAGACACACAAACACACACACACACACACACACACACACACACACACACACACACACATACACATACATAAAGGTCTATGTGCGTGACAGGTCTAAGCTTTTGTTGTGTTTTGTCTGACAGCAGCAGCAAAGTAGTAATTGAGAGATTAGCTCTAAGGTGCTATCATGGCACTCCTTTGTTTGGTCTCTCCCTTATTGGTCACACAGAACATTTGTAGCATGCGTGGGAAGGAGTCATACACCAAGGCAGAAAAGTTTGCCTTATTTTAGTTCTTTTGAATCTGTCAAAAATGACCTGATCCAAAAATAGCATCCATAGAAAAGACAATGTACAATATAGTATGTTAATGATGCAGCTCCTGTATATCTAAGAACATCTGACCCTGTGGGCTTGACAGAACACATCCACAGCAGACTTCTGAGCCGGCCCTATCCCCTCTGTCACAATGCTTCTTTTTTTTCCTCCAAGTGCCAACATTGAGTCAACAGAGTCATTTCATGTGGTTTAGGGGCTGAAGATAGGGGGAGGTATTTCTCTCAGACCCTGTGTGTTTACACCCTAATCCCTGAGAAGAAGTTCACAAGCGCGAGGAAAGTACTGGGAGATTTAGCTACCTCGCAAACCTGCTCAGTTTACCGGTCGCCTGTTTTCCACAGGCTCGGATAATTCCTGGGAATGTTTGGAAGGGGTTTTTGTGTGTGTGTGGTTGTAAGAATATAATTGGTGTGAAATTGCTGGTTGTGTTGCTGTATCGAACAATCTAGTCTATTCACTATACAATGAGGATGTTCACCGATGTTCAGATGTTCATTTTTACTGTTACTGCTCTATAAAACTTCCAGTTTAACTGTAACTTATGCATATTATTAACATGATTTGTTTTTTGTATCTGCAAAATGTTACAATGCTAAAAACTTCAGTATGTTAATGTAACACTGATTACTACAGGCTCTTCGGGGAAGGGGTTCGAATCCCACTGCTGCCACCAGTGTAACGCTGGTTACTCTTAGCGTTAACCATAAACTTTTAATAATTTAAATAAGTTTCGGGCTGTGGGTCAAGCAAACGCACGAGGACAGCTTCTTCTGTGTAACGTGAATACTTTAATGTCCGCTTCAACTGTAGGACAACTCAGCACCGACCAACAATATGATACATTATGTCAAGGTTTCACTTCATATCACTCCGCCAATATTATAGGCAAGGTTTCATTCTACAGTTTAGGTGTCATGACAACAAATGCACTCATTGCAGCAAATTAAAACTTTAGAAATCGCTTTTCTTGCTAGCATGTGCGTGCACTGTATATGAGCTTATTAGGTCAGAGATATACCTTGTTGCCAACATCATGTCTTATATGTGATGAATAGAATTTTGAATCAACTAGAAATTACTAAGAATCACCCCCAGACAGGCTTGTAGCTTCATTTTGGATCAATCAAGCAATCAGGAATGCTCAGTGGCTGTCAGAAATGATTCATTTTATTACTATTATTATCAATAATAATAATAATAATAATTGCTCTTCTCATTTTAAGTTGCTTTGGATGGCCGTGACACCTAAAAATGGCAAGTACACAAATGTAATCTAGTTGTTTCTTATAATAAGGATTAATAGTACTCTGCTCAACTTTTTCTTGCACCGCTGAGAGAAATGCTTTTGCACTTGTTGTGCTTGGCACTGAAAAAGACCCTTGGGTTGTCGCAGCATGTCTGGTTTGTTACATTTCTGTCCTGTTTGATATATCTTCCAGTGTTGCTTCAAATGAGTCTCAAGCTTGTGGTTGAAAAATCCAAATGAGTGTGTGATGAGTCATAGTTACCTTGTTATACCACCACAGTAAAGTACATCATTCTGTTTTTCTCCTGCTGACAACTCACTGTTGTCCAAAGATGAGGCTCCCAAATCACTGTTCCTTGGTCCATTGCCAAACCACAAAAGGATTGGGCCAATCCCAAAAAATACACTTCGAACTGAACACAGTTGAAACACTTTTCTTTGGCTGGTAATTGTGGTGAAAAGAAAAGAAACCTGAAATGATATATTATAAGTGCCTTAGACCATTACTCATTCTCAAGCATCCCACAGTTTTCAATTATACATTGGCAGGCATGCATTGAAGTGAGTAATGCTGAATTTACATTTACTTATATTTAAAGTGTATAGCTGGAGCTCTTAGCCAGTAAAATATGCTGAATGACGAAGGCATATTCAATTATTCTTCACCACATTATTATATTTTGTAACAGTTCATAAAGCTGGTGTCAAGCACTAATTAAGACTTACTAGTTGTAGCTATAATGATAAAACTGAGAGCTTTTAATCAATCCCAATGAAGTATGAAGTTCAGTACAATTTCTGTGTCGCATTTTCTTTATTAGTATACAACAAAAGATGTCAGGAACAGGCCATGGCAGTTGAGAAATCTGATTGGATGTTGAGAGCTAATGTCAATGAAAACAAAATAGTTAAAGGTCAAACATAGCAAACAACTGAATACCCCCCACCTCACCCTCTCCGTCCACGCTTGTAGGATCGGCCTTATGTACAGCCAGTGTACAGTCAGGTTTGTCCGTTCTGGTAGGATAGTTTCAGGTGATCATACACTACTGAAGACACACTTATGAATATTATATACAATTTCTACCAACCACACCTACATTTTACACACTGGACCTTTAATTTGCGGTTCTAATTGTTTGGTTGACAATTAAAAGTTAATGACAATATAAAGTATAAAAAAACTTTTAAAAATGAACAACTACAACAAAATCAAGAATTTACTTATAGGCAATAGTTTAGATATGATGTGTATGTTGTATAAATAGTCCACAGGCCTTTTTGAAGTAAAAGTTGGGGTGGGAGCAGTTAGGGGTTTGGTCGGTGCCTTGTTAAAGGGCACTTTGGGAGGTGAACTGACACCTCTCCAGTTACTAGTCCACACTGAGCTACTGCCACTGTTTGTGTGTCATATTATAGTATACAATATGTATGTGTATAAATGTAACTTCATTTCATTAATTAATAAATAACACATTACAAATGGTACATCATGGTCATTTTGTATCATGCACTTATTCTCTTATTTGTTTTTCCCCAAAGTATGACCCCCCTCTCTCACTAATCTCGTGTTAGCAGAGCAGCAGAAATCCTTAATGCCTTTGGGAAGTTAGCTTTTAAGCAGGTTCACATTGCAAGGTCAACTTTGCTGCCAGCAGTACACACAGATTTAAACTTTAGCAACGGATTTAACATCAAATAATGTAATCCTAACCAGGGAGGTTTGGATGTGGACAATATTCCCACAACCTCACACTGAGAAAGCCAACAGTCCGCTGCCACCGCCTCGGCTACGTCGCTTTACCAAAAAGTCTCTCCGTCGCCCCTCATCTTAGCTGGAGTCTCTGTGTGTTTCGTGTTTGCCTATACTTCCCAAATCCCTAAGAGCAAACAGGAGCATGGGCAGATTAGTTTAATATCATCTTTGGCACTAAATACACAAAAAAGAAATGTCATCTATGTCCCAGGGTATAATCAAAATAAGAAAGTCAAAGCAGGGCTGCAAAGGGCATCATTTCAATCCCAAAATAATTACATATGGATGTTTGATGATCTATCTATCTATCTATTCTAGCTAGCTGTATAGCTATCCTCTTTTCTCTGACAGATGCATTCATGTCAACTCATAAAAGGATTAAAACTAAAAGAAAAAAAGTCAAAATTGGATTTTAATCAATGATCTGGCTACTTCTTTGTGGCTGGCATGTGAGTGTTGAAGAAAAGGCAAATGACTTCGAATGAGAGCTAAAGCTAATAAGCAGGCCATCGCTAATCTCTTAAACAAACCTCCTCTCTCCCTATGTGGCCTTCTTTCTTGCATTATAAATAATGTATATTTTGCCAGAACACCCCCCCCCAACACCCTTACACAGATACACACACACACACACAACACTCCCTCAATGTCTCTTTTGACTTCTGAGTTGCCGGTAGAGTTCAATCTGGTTCCTCCCCCAACCTTATTAGTTTACTTTAATTAGTGATATTGAAGGCAGGGGCAAATGAGGAGGGGAGGGAGGGGGGGTTGGTGTTGCTGAGAAGAAGAAGAAGGGGGGGGGCGTAAATACTGAAAACAAACAAGAGAGCTGAATGGGAGGATGGGGACACCCGCCGGGTGCAGTCCCGATGCCGCTGCGCAGACGGAAGGGGACACATGGTGTAAGCAAACACTCGTAATTGCATTAGATTCCCCTGGCACATGGATAATCTAGCCCTCCCCTGTTCCAGAACACAACAGGACACATCTCCCGCTCCTCTCACTCTCTGTCACTCTGTCCTCCTTCACAAATTATTAATGTAAAACCCACAGTGCTGTCATTGATCATTCAGCAGGCATGATGAAGGACTAATTATCATTTAGGAGACTGAGGTGTGGAGTGCCAGTAAGTGTGTGCTCACAGATTCACTCGCTTGTGTTTGAGAAATGCAGCATGGGTGTGTGTGTTTGCATGCATGCAAAATTGTGTATGTGTGTGTGTGTGTGTGTGTGTGTGTGTGTGGCTGTGTGAGTGTGCGTGCATCCCATTAAACAGTTGTCCTGTTTGATATTTCATTCCTCAGCCCACATGTCTTGAGAGTATGAGCAAACACATTTGCTTGAATGGGATGTTCTCTGAGCAAACGGAGAAAATCTGGCCTTGATATGAGTATCAGTGACAGTCAATGATAATTGGGATGGGATGTTTTTGCTCCTTATTGAGATGTCAGGTGTACAGACACTTTATAAAGTGACACACGTGGCCTGATATTATTTTTAAAATCATTTAGTATTGACTTTTTTCAGTTGCCTTGTTGACTGGCCTTTATTCAGGACAGAAAGTCTCTGCTGTGGCTGTAAAAACAACAAGATCCACTAGATGGTGTTGTGATATCCACAATGTCCAAGATCCACACATCTACATTATAAATACTGCAAGCTTAGACTATCAAATCTTTTTAAAACATTTGTTTGCTACGGCAAATACGCAGAACTTTTTAAGCATTCGTACAACAAAAAAGACCAGATTGCCGTGTTTGCTTGTTAAAAAAACTATACTTTGTCTATTATTCGAGTGCTTATGTACTCTGTATTATGACAGAAGTCTAGCTTTACGTTGACATTTTCAAGATATCTTGTATTTTTCAGCATTAAATTGTTGCTCTTAACCAGACTAGTTTGAGTAACAGCAAAACAAGTGACAAATCCTAAATTACTAACACCAAAGGAAAGAGTGCATGCGTCAGAGTCACAGCGTTTTAGCAGTAGGTGACAAATAACTCCTGTCCTGTGGAATAAACTCTATATTCTGTGCAATGCATAGCCGATTCACCATTAGTGGATGAAACTGGTACCAGAGAGGCCGAGTCAGGTCACCTACACAAACATTAATGAAAGGGACGGTCGAGGAAAAGTCTCAGATCTCTGATGGTATTTAGCGGATATGTGAGGCTTTGAGGGAAAGCCACAGTGCCAGAGGGTTTAAATTTGTGTGGCCCCAGGGCCAGTGCAACAGAAAATAAACAATGCTTCCCAGTGATTAGGACTTTATTAAGGCACACAAAGTCCTCAGCCTAGATAGGGTTTATGTCTGATGAGTGGGCCCGGTGACATTGCCAGTTGAGTACTTTGATCATCCTCGCTGGGCAAAAATGACGATATTCTTCCCAGAAAACTCTTCAGGAGAAATAAGCTAAGATACAACACAATGCAAGATGACTTCATCATTTAAAGCTGACTGATTATGTTTGCGTTCCTAATTCCAGAGTGCATGCAATTAGCTTCTATTGACCTCCCCTATAATCACTACCATTTGGATTAAGAAATACTACCCACACAAAATGCCTGCTCTCTAATGACTGACAAACAAACAACCAAGAGAAGGCAGAGGGAGAGAGCACCAGGAACACCCACCAAGATGCTTTTAAAGTAATATCCCTAAGCCCTGGACACCCCAACAAAGTCTGTCATGTCTAACCTGGCTCCTCACCTGTTTGGAAGCAGCCAAATAGCCCAGGGTAATCCCTCATCCCCGGGGCACTGGAGGCAGATTTACCCACCCCAAAGCTCTGTCCTGCCCTGACAAGTTAGTGTACTGCAGGGGCCCACAGAACACCCACAGCCACCACTCTGTGCTCATTTTAGGGCTTTTAGCTTAGCCAAAGTGACTTTAGGAGTTCTCAAATGAGAATAAACTTCAGTGGCAGCATATTGCAGGCGATAAACAGCAATGACTGTCGGGGTAAACACACAGAAGCTTGATAATGGAAAAATCCACAAATGGAGGAAGTATCCAGATCACCGACTTACTGCAGGGAAAAGAACAATACTCCACTACTCCATCAGTACAACTACAACTACAGAAGTACTCACATCAAAATACTACTGCATTATGCAGAATAACCCCAGTCAGTATTATATGATTACATCTAGAATCATTATTATTGATTTAAAATTGTAGTTGATGAAGGTTGATACTACTTTTTCTACTTTTAGGTAGTTTCATCTATATACCATGCATATATTTTATAAACTGATCATATGTTTTGTAAAATTGCAGTTTGAAAATATGCTGTGAAGTCCATGTAGTCACTTTTAAGTAAATGCATGAACTTAGTTACTGGACCAGCCTGGAAAAGAAAGACATTTCATAAAAAGTGATGTTACATTAAGGACTAGAAGCAGCAGGCTAAACATAAGGAATCCTGGAATACTTACATTCTTCTAACTGACTGTTTTTATGTAGCAACATGTCTATTTATTGAGCAAATGTAGAGTTAATTGTAGGTGTCGTGGCTTTATGTGAAAAAAATAAATAAATAAAAATGGGGCGAGAGATGGGGAGCCAATCGATTTTATTGCCTCTGTGTGTTCCTTGTCTGTGCACTAACCACCTCTTGGCTCATTAAGAAAGCAGGTTTAACTGCTGCAGAGCCCAGTGGCAGAGGGATCAGCACTCCAACCACTAATTGGGCTGTTTCAAGGAGAGCTTGAACTGGAAAATATTGCTTAATGATCAGTTGCAGCATTGCTCTTTGAAACACAGTTGATATTTGGAGACATAAAGGGAGAGATTTGCCTGATCTGGTTCTTTTTTTGTTGAAATCTGCAGCTCTGCAGACTTGTTGAAAGCATCATAAGGTGTTGGTGTTCTACAAATCCAACAACAGGAATATCAGGAAGAAACAACCAGTTCTGGTCGTGCTAAACTTTTTCCTGTGCTGTGCTGTGCTGTGCTGTGTCTTATGAATGCAGCAGAGGTGTAGCTCCACTAGGGGGAGCAGTGTTGCACAAAATCATGTGTCCCTGAGTTTCAAAGACAAAGAATGTGGTAAAGCTGAAAAGTACATCCACTGAAACAGATCATACAAAGAAGCATTGTCAAATGAATATGAAGGCATTGAGCTGTATATTGTACTTTAAATATATATATTAGATTTATTTTACTATTATACTAACAGTCACATCTATCGTTTGCTTTTATAGTAGATAAATGACACGTGTACATTAACAATAATGATACTAATGATAATAATGACAAGTATATTAGAGGATTATGGACTGTCATGGACTACATTTTCAAATTTTAGTGTCTATCCATTGAATATTATGTCTAAATTCTAAATTCTATGATTATACTTATAGTGTTGTTGTAGTTAACACAGTTGCTGTTTGTTGTGTTTACTTCAATATTTAACTTCATGTGCATGTGTTTCCCACAATACACAGAACATGCAAAATACTAAATGTATTTAAAAAAAAAATACCGCTGCTAAAAATATGAAAAGATAGATTATAAACAGTTGTTCACTTTACACCAGTGCACCACAATTATTGATTTCACATCAGCAGTCATTTTCTTCAACATGCAAAATTGTCATTGTGTAAAAAATTATATCTTTGTCAATTTAAATTGTGAATAAGATCTGGTTGTGCGACAGTTAAAGGATATCTGTCATTGTGCATATAGGTTTATTGACAAAAGCACAACATGTTTTTGTCTCTTTGCCTTCACACAGTTGTTTACTTTTGGCTCACTGTCACATGTGATGATAATAGTCATATTTCATTAATACAGATTAAAGGAGTTTGTTCAGTACTGAAATGTGAATGCGAATATGGAAATTTGTTTGATTTGTTGAAAAAAAAAAAACTGCAATTATGTACCGTGATTTTTTTTTTAAATATATGTCAGTGAGATATGTTATCATATATTTTAATTAAACTCTTGAATGAAAAGTGTCCAGAGAGCAGGTTAGAGAACCGCAGGGTTCACATCGACTGTCACGATGCTATAAAATTGGCAGCCTCTCCGAGCCATTAGTCTTTCTCTTATCTGCCAACTGTAACCACATTAATCATGTGGCTGCGTTCGAGCTTTTAAATATTATCCAAACCTTCATGTTCACAATTTGTTTGAATGGCGCGTCTATGCTCAGATAAGAAATGAAAATTAGAGCAGCATTAAATGGAGCCTGTTCAATTTGCTACAGTAGAAGCTATTTATCTTGATTAGCATGAAGAGATTGTGGGCTCCTTCATGATGTTTTATCTTTGACGGGCCTTTTTTGTATGTGTGTGCCTGTGCGAGTCGATGCATGTGCATAAACACTGTTGAAGTAGAAATTCAGCTGACTTTGTTTTGTTCATACCATGTGTGAAATTGATTTCCTTTCAAAGATTCTTCCCTTGCTCTTAAGTTCATTTGGACATTTTGTTTGTTTTGATTTGAATCCCTAAAATCCCCTCTCACTCTGCTAAGAGTAAAACAACTTATTAACTTAAAAACAATAATTTCCCATGAGCATCCCTCACCGATGCTTTTTGCCAAGATATTTTCTCTCATCCACAATATTTCTTTGAGCCTTAATTAACAGAACGAGGATTTAGTGTCCTCCAATCGTATCACTCAGAGGACAAGTTTGAACCCTTACAGCTCTCCAGATCCAAATGAAAATGAGTAAGTTTAAACTGGGAACCAAAACATATAAGCTTAATTAAAACATCATCACTGCCAAAACTCTTTATGGTGTAACATTTTTGAACTGAATGCTGCACACATGTGAGTGTCTGCATCAGACGGGTCTGTGTCTTCTGTCTTCTGACCTTATGTGATTAGAGTATAATTCCAGGTCCAATGACTTCAGATCAGTGTTATGTTTATATTAGGATTTGACTGATACTCTTCTGTTTGTATTGCAGCACGTCTTAACAGAAGTTTGTGACAATGTTGGCTCTTTTTTTCAACAGGACCTCGTCCATGTTAAAAGTGATCATGTTTCTTTCGTAGATGGATTTTTGTCAACACCTCGGAAGCAGCATTTAGACCATAAACTCATATGAATTATGAAAAAAATGACTCATATGAATTCTTTTAGGGTTCGTATGTCTTTAAAGCAGGGTCAAGACCATGTTGAAAATGAATGTTCAAAATATGGGGTTAAAAAACAAATAATTAAATAATTAAATAAATAAATAAATAAGTAGTAAATAAATACATATATATTTTTTAAATAAATACATCAATAAATTATAAATAAATAAATAAAATAGTATATAATTATACAATACAATTTATTATTATATTTATTATTATATTATTGCAATTGCATTTATTCAACAATTTGTGAACTGCTGAAGGTACACCATATTTTCCATAACCATTTAACATCTGAGGTCTTAAATATATGTAGTTATAATATATATTATGCTGGCAAATAATTCCCATTCCATTCCCGCCTTAAAGGGCTAAAAGTCAAAATGTGGAAAGAAAACTGCCATTTTATTGCAGATTTCTAACTAATATGGAACTGTCAGCACTGAACCTCCATCCATTTGTCAGTGCACAGCACAGACTGATTAATATCTGATGTCTGTCTGTTGATGCGTGTTATGAATGCTTTGCTCTGCTGTCCAGTTGACCCACAGAGACATTTAATTTGACCGTGCCTAAAAACTCTTTACAACACAGGCCGGCTCTTGTACATGTGCTTTAGTTCTAACTCGTAGCAGGTTCATACCAGTCTCACAAAAGCTGTCTTGACTAAGTTATGACCGTGAGTGAATTATGTCTCTGCTGTCTGGTGATGTGCTTAAAAAGTAGTCAGTGGAAAACACATCATAACATTTTATGACATCAAGGCATAGGTGCAAGGAAAACACGATAAATCTTTGATCTCTTCAGGATCCATTTGCTCACCATATGATTCTTCTGTCAGGTTTCAATAACATCGCCTGACCTCACAGCAGGTACGTGGATACACCATGAAGAATGTGTTCATCTAGAGTAAACTCTGAATCAAACAAATATGTTTTTAAGGAATGCCATAAATATTTATGAAGGGCATCAGCGAGGAAACTTCAGGAGTTTAGATCAGAGAATGAAGTCGTGTGTTTTCATTTCACAGCAGTAGTGAAGAAGCAGACGGATTTAAGAGAGTGTGTGCATGTTTCAACTTTACTTCAGGTAAACCCGGGGAGATTACCTTATTGTCTTTCTCATTTACAAGAGAGGCCTAACAAAATTGCAGTCAAAATCACATAAGCACTGAGCTGAAAATTGCTGAGTCCTCAGCAAGCAACAACAAGCCGGCAGGTGACAAATCTGAATAGATCTTGGATAAACAAAATCTACACAAATCTTCATTTAGTTTGCTTAAAAGAAATCATGCTTATCGCATTGTGCGTCGAATGCTCAAAATATCAAGAATACTCACTAAGTTGAGTATTCGTCAAAGTTTGAGCTCACTCTTCCGTTCACAGTTTGTACATGTTGACACGATTCCAGGGGGTTTCCAATGATCTTTTTACCGGAGCGTGTGGTTACATGGAGAGGTAAGAGAGGATTAACCTTCAAAGGACTGAGCCCGTTATTGTGTATAATTAGGATAATCTGAGGGGTTACAGTTAAACTTGAACCGTTTCACAGTGTGCTTATTGTCACACGGACGTGGAGTCTGAGTCAACAGACATCAACTCGGTCAATTAAATTCCCAGTTGATGTAAAGCTGCTGTGATAAAACAAAGCAATTTAGAGATTTTTGATTTTTTTTTTTTTAATGTTAACTCTGCAGGAAACTCATTGGACACAACACAAAGTAAAGAGTGGAAGCATTCTGGCTATTTTAATTGCACTAAGTGGCGCTTTAATGGATCTAAAGCTGACTGAAATATCAACATTTTACATAGACATCATCTGATAAAACATGGGTGCACATATACCCATTTCAGCAAACAGTTATTAGTTGTTTTGGTGACATAACGCAGCCGCTGCAAGCTGAATTATTGCAGTACATATACGACTTGGCTAACTCTAGATCCTCTTTTGATTGATAATGAAACATTTTACAGCAGGTCATGTGATTAGATGAGATAGACATCTCATATGCACGATGTCCAGCAATGGCAGGTGGGTAATTAACTAGCTAATGAAACCAAAAGCAAGTCTGCTGTAATTGAGCTGATCCGTCACCAAATCGATCTCATGGTCAACGTTACTGAATACATCTCTTTAGTACTCCCAGGGCTGTTTGGAGATTTGTGACATTTGTGGTATTACACTCCTGCTTGCCACGCTGTGCCCCTTGAAGGCCTCACCACTGACTAAACATGGTGGTACCCTGACAAATTCAACACTCACTCACTCACCTACTCACTCACTCACTGCTATTTCCGCATGTAAGAATATACAACTGTCATGCCTAACACCCAGATAGCCAGGCACTCAGCTGTTGATTGAGGGATCACTAGCGAAATGGGATGTTGCCAACTCCGAAAGGTGCAGAAATGGAGATAAATAGCTGTGGGGCTCCTCAGCATTACAGTGGAATGTCGCCCAGCAAGGAGCCGTTCTGATGCGAGCAGCCAAAAAGACGAACCTCCTCCCCTGACGCAGCGGTGGAGGAAAGACGAAGAAGGATAGCAGCCGCTCCTTGACGACAGGTAAAAGACGCAGCTGACACAAACTGTCACCCAACTCCCAGGGCGCAGTGGGGCTGGAGATTTGCAGACAGCCATATTGGCACAGGCTATGAGCTTGAATAGCAGAAGGAGGGCACCATCCAAAAACCCCTGCAATGCTGAGAAGGAAAATATATGTGGCTATAATTAAGTAAACTTGGGGAAAATATTAGTGGCTATTTACATGTCCTTTACACTGTGAGCAATGTGAATCAGTATGCTTGTCGAGTGTTCTTTCATCCATGCCAAAGGAGGCCTAACTGCTTTGGAAAAGTGCCAGTCAATTAATATTTTTCATGCTGGGTTTTATTCATATTTAAGGATTAACACAAATACAGTACTTACTTTTGGGGGGGCAGTGTATGACATTGCACTTAAATATGTAGAAAGAAAATGAACAAAACACAGTTAACAGCAAGAAATTGATTTCTCCATTTTTATTTGTCTTTCAGAAAAAGGATCAAGTGGACCGTTCAATCTGTCGTGAGGGATCTGACCATGAACAACAGTCCACAGTGAACTTACTGTATTACAGCTCCTGCCTAAAGAGCTCCGTGTAAATGTTTTTTTTTTTTTTGAAACTGTAAATGTAACGCTCCGCACGGTGGATAACGAGCTCTAGCACTTGACTCGCCATTGTTGCTCTGGACATTTTAATATTTGTCTGGCAACTGCTGCACTCTCTCAACAGGGTACTTAATCAACTGTAGATCCCTCTGAGGGACAATAGCATTGTTGAGCTAGCTCTCCAAGCCCACGGGGACCAAAGCTGACATTTGTTTTGTGGACTGGAGTGACCCTTACAGCACACTTACAGGGATAATATGACATGATGGATGCTGCAGGTATGTCACACTCAAATTCTTATTCATACAAATATACAAATCAACATGGTTCACTTTTTTTTTGCTAATGTGAAAAAGCCTCTGACATGATATTTATAATCTTTTAGCAATACCATTTCTCTAAGCAGGATGACCCACCATACCCATCCAAGTTTTAGATGCCAATTTAAGTATACTGATACGAACAAAATAAAAATAGAACTGTCTTTATCCTCTTCCTCTAAATTACGGGAACAATTCTGTCACGAGTAATTCAGAACCATTATAACAATACTATATTTTTATTGTATCAAAAGTACTGTGCACTGTTTTGGTAGTTGGTACACAAGAAATGAAAAAAAATTGTATGTATAGATCCTTTAATTTGTGCATTGTTTGTGGCACAACAATGTCTTTCTACACCACACTCAAATATGTTGAATATGTATTGTACCCAATGGTGGTCCAAATTGGGGAAATTTCAGTCTTTGGACCCTCCAGTTGAAAGATGGTTTCAAATTGAGTCTCTACAGCTAAATCATGAAGACACAATGTACCTTGATTCCACTGGAATAAAAGATTCTATTTTTGGTGGGTCTGCCAGATTAAAATGTTGTTTTCCTGGATTCAAAGTTTATCTTTAACACGTTACAGAGAAATGTGCTTGGCATACAATACTCACAGTCAAATGCAGAAGTGATGACGGTTTTCCAGTGCGGCTGGATGAATTTGCAGATGGATTCCATGAAAGTCTGCCGTCTACAAACTCAAAGAATGACTGAGATGAGATGTCCCACCTGTGTGTGTGTGTGTGTGTGTGTGTGTGTGTGTGTGTGTGTGTGTGTGTGTGTGTGTGTGTGTGTGTGTGTGTTGTGTGTATATATGAGCACATTTGGCAATATCTGTCTGTATGAGGCATACAGAGTAATATCTACATTTGAATCATTTTTCATGGCCTATCTAAAACTAAATGTATATAATTAGATGATATTTATATATTAATGTTTTGTATCATGGCTGGGACAAATTATGATTCAATAACCCATTTCTTTAATATCATCAGCTAAGATGTGAATAGGCTGTTATAATGAGGGAATGTGAAACAGACTCACGTCTGTCTCCTTAACTCGATCCTAACAGCACGCTGAGTGTCAGTCCAGAATTAACATCTCGGGCAGGTGGACCAAGAGCCAAAAATCTATCGTCAGCTCAACGCGGCCTGTGTGGCTCTTTGCTGCTGCTCAACTGTGGAATCTACAGAGAAGAGACAGAGGCAGAATCAGTCCAATCACAACATGAAATAAATACCCAGAGAATAAAATGCTTATTGTTGTATGATATCGATAACATACACGAATACATCTTGTTTGTGTTAATTTGTTTTAGCTTAATACTGTACAATACACTGAGGTTCTGTGTGTCTTTGGTTAATTAAGCAGTCTAACAGCACCATAAAATACAAAATATCCATAAAAGAAAGCTGACATCTAAAAATCAGATTTATTACTTTATTAAAGTTGACATCCAGTGGACTTATTAGTATTTATTTAGTTACATATATAGTTTAATATTTTCGGGATGAGTAATATTTGAGCACATTCTGAATGTCTAGTTGACCAATCAGATTGCTTGGTCAGAACTACTTGTTGTATAATACAAACTATTTTGCATATGATATAAAAACGTGTTTTTTTTTTTTTTTTTTTTTTTTTTTTTTTTTTATCCCTGATACACAGCGTGTTCTATAAAGGAATTAAATAATATAATATACATTAATGTATATATCAATATGTATATGAGCCTTTGTATGTTCATACACAAGCCATGCATGAATGTAAATTAAATTAGATTAGATTTTATTATTATTATTTTTTTAATATTTAAAAATTGTATTTTATTATGACAAAAGTGCAAAGGGATTTATCTTGATTTTGTGTACTCTGCTTTGTTAAAACAAAAAGATATGTACCACAAGCAAAGGCTTTGTAAGTAAGACTGACTGTAGTTTTTATACATCCTGTTAATAAAAAACAAAATTATAAATATAGTATATTACTTTGACTTCAGCAACACATCAGTAACGTGAGGTGTGTATTTGATATTTTCTTTTGACGTTCATTATGGCAATCAGCGCTCCCAAAATAGCACCAGAGGATGATCCTTCAGATCTGACAGTATTTAAAGTTTGACAGTTTTACAGTCTTTGTTAAAAAACGAGACTAGAGTAAGAATAAAGAGTGTCATAGTAATAAATAATGAAGTTTGCGTTTGAGATGTATTTACCCATTTAACTGAATAAATCACATTGCCAGTGCCAGACATACAACTATGGAAATATTTGGCTCCTGCTTTGTGAAACAAAATGGCTTCTTCTTTTCCTCACAGTAAATACAGAAAAGAAACCTCAAAACAAAACAGTCGAGGGGATAACCATTGATCCCCATCTAAGCCACGCTCAATCACACTTAAACGGGGCGGCTCTTCCTACCAGAGGAACCAGCACAAACCTTTAAGTCGACAGCTAATGCCCGGTTTAGTCCTCTCTCTGTCTCTCTTTCTTTCCCTCCTCAAAACTGCCATGCTACAACTTAATACGAGACGATCTCATGCTGGGCGGCTGGGAGGTGCTATCAAGGCCCGACTTCACACACTCAGCCCTTGCCTTTGCTTTCTATTTTGTTGTCGCCATTCTTCGTCTCACCCCCTCCGATTTCTCATTTGCGGGTCACCGAACCCCGGGACAAAGTTTGTCTGCCCCACCTCCTGATCCTTGGACGCCAATGCCGAGACCACCTCGCCACACACAACGCTTGGAAGATGACATTTCCTCACCCCCGAGGCCGCCCGCCTCCCCCTCCCTCGTCTCTCCTAATCCAATCAGTAAGGCCTGAGTTTTTCTAATATACTGGTGGTCTCATACTCTGACTTTATCCCTGCAGCTGTGCCGGACCACTCATTGGCAAGATTAGGGCCTCCTCAGCTCCTCTGATCATGTATTTCAATATGAATGGGACCAATAAGGAGGTGGATTATGGCTTAGTTACTTTGGAAATCCAAGGCCCCCCTTTGATGCCCCCGGGTTTGAATAGCAATGGCAGAACCCTGCCTGGTCGGCATGGCGTGGCAGCAACGCCACCTGGCAGTCAAATGTTTGCTCATATGCGCTCATTAAACAACACCACACTGGCAGTGTGGGTACTGACTGCGGGCCCGATGGCGAGCCTTGTCCGCGTCCAGATGGCGCCGTCACCAGTATGCCAGGTGGGGTTCGTCGTTGCCACTCGTGAGATGCCTCATGGACGAAGGATGGGGGAGGACGACGAGGGTGGACCGAGGATGTTGCCAACTAGGAAGAGAATAAACAAACATGCATTCGAGCCACCTTCGCCGTTGCACACACTCATTTTCCTCTTCTATGTCGATCACTCTCTTTTTCTTTTCACACTTATATACACTCAATAGATGTAAACATGCCCTTAATGCAGAATTACTAACACTACATTAGTCAGGAGAGATCCCTTGTGCCTACTCAGCATCACCCGTATGTACAAGTGCAGCTGAATTTGAGCACTAGAAACATACAAACACACACTGAAGGTGTCCTGAAGGCGTCAGGCCCCACCACGACTTGGTCCCTGTGGGGGTTTTTCATTAGTTATTGAGGCCTGTGTCGTCTTCGCCAGCACTCCTGCCCTCACGTCTCGGGGCCCTTTGTGTGTGAAGTGCTAGAGGTGATTAAGATTTGTTTTCCCTCCTCTGTGGGAGAGGAAGACCCAGCTGATCCGCTGTGACCCCTCCTCAATCCCCAGCGGTTTGAACCAGTCTCTCCATTTCCTTCCCTCTTTTTTTGGGGGGAGGGGGGTTCACCTTTAAGGGTGCCCACCCGATACTAGCACTCATGTTAGACCTGAGGATCGCGTAGGACCCAAACTATTTAATGCCGACGTCGTGGTTTAGACCTGAGCCACGATGACAAGTTGCTTTATGAGGGCCAGCGAGTTTTTATTTGCCGTGTCTGTCTTCCGTGAAATGACGCTTGTAAATATGACAGGTGACATTTAGTTTGACATTTACTCAGAACCTACAAACAAATCAGACCGGGACAGTCTCGTATCAACCTTCATAATTTTTGTAAAACAGCTCGGTGCAGCAGGATGTTTACCCTCAAGTTTTCTAAAATAAATGTCTCAGTGTCAGGTTCAAAAACAGACTTACATGTCAAATTTTGGAGAGCAGCTCTACTAAATGGCCTCTGTATCTGTAACACTCTGCTCCCCAGGTAGTTTGGACAGTTTGGACAGGTGAAGGAAGTATCTTCCTTACAGAAAATAGTAGGATATCCTGAATGAATCGGGCTGAGATGGCCTGGTTGAGGGGTTTTTGGGGCTTTGTTGAGGCCAGTGGAGAGGGTGTCTTGAAGGATTGAGTGGCTTGCGGGGTCTATTGAGCACTTGATCCTGTTGACAGATATACTGCTCCCTTTGTGACCACATGGCTGTGATGGAAATGGCAGGTGCAGTATGGGTAGCCGATGGAAAAAAAAAAAAAAAAAAAAAGAATCCTTTCGAGCGTTGTGTTTCAGTGGTTGTAAAAACACAGCTGTTTTCAGCTTTCTGAACCGGCTGCGCACTCGGTTTCCAATTCTCTCCAGCTCCTTGTTGCCTTGTTGGCGTACTCGCTAAACTCGCAAACACAGTCTTATGGTCTTAGCTCTTTATAAGAGCTTTAGTTGGAAAAATGTACAGATCAGTATTAACGATCAACACTGTTGGATGAAAGCTCTTAGCAACTGGCTCAAAATCTGCCTCAGAGTAACTGATAGTAATGGGAAACTGCTCGGCTATTTAACACACAAGCATATAAACACAAGATGTGAGGGAACAATTCAGCCATAGCTGAGCTAAGAGAGAGAGAGCAGGTATCTTATTGAGGGTGTATTCAGACGTAGCTTGTTTGGACCAGTTGTTGAAACATTTCACTCTTAGGTTTGTTTGGGGTGTATTTGAACACAGCCACCACATTCAGATGAGGAGCAATACACACAGGCCAAAAATGCCTAGAGAGGATGGATTAGGGTTAGGGTTAGTCTCAGTTCGAATACAATAGAACCTACTGTAGCAAACACTCTCATGCTTTGTCTGATTCATAAACATAATCTAATCAACTTAACCTGAAACATCGTCTGAAGTTTGTGTTATGTGAGTGTGTGGTGGTGCACCCACAAGAGACCGTCACTGACAAACTCAATATATCTTCTAATTAGATGCATCAAGAAATGGTTTTCTAGTCACAGTCTAGATGCTCTGTGGAACTGGACATTTTGTTTTTACTGGTTCTATAATGAGGAAGACATCAAAGGAAGAGGAAGACGCATCACGAGCTGAATCTTACCTGTAAGATTTCTGACCAATGAGGAAACAGCTTGTTTATGAATAGCAACTTTTGGACTGTTTGAATGTTTCCATGTGAACAGAAACGAACCAAGGGGCAAATGTATCAAATTAGTCTTTGAATTGGAACAAAGCAAACAAACCACAGGTCTAAAAACAGCCTGAGATGTATGGTGTAACTGAATATTAGTTAAGTATTGAAGTTAAAAAATAGTAAAAAGTAAAAAAGTAAAAAGTCAAATTAGTTGTTTTATTTGATTTCACTTATTTTTTTAATTTCTTTTATAAATTTGTTATTGAATTATACATCAAACATTTTGAACTGTCTAACCAGAAACTCTGCAGGTATGCATGGAATTCATTAACATTATTATTTTATTAGTTTATTTATTATATTTTTTTCCCTTATCAATTTTGTGGAATTATTATTGTGATTATGATTATCATAATTATTATTAGAAGTAGTAGTAAAATCCAGACATTAAATATATGATATGTATATATATATATATATATATATATATATATATATATATATATATATATATATATATATATATATATATATATATATATAACTTTTAATTCAAAACTGGAATTTGTATCATGAAAAATAATTTTTGATTAGGAACGTGTGTGTGTGTGTGTGTGTGTGTGTGTGTGTGTGTGTGTGTGTGTGTGTGTGTTATGATGTGATTTGTCAACTGTGTTTCTTCTTCCATTAAAGTACTATTCCTGCAAAAATCCTGCAGTATTTATAATGTACCTGTGCACAGTATAAACATGCTCTTCTTTCTTCTTCTCATTTTTGACAAACTTTCTGTTGGAGGTTCCTGGTTTTCATTGGACAGCACTGTGTCTGACATGCTCCAGTCATGCTGTGTGTGGGAGTGTGTTCAGTGGGAGAAGCAAAGCTTTTAGCTCTCTGTGAAGTTATCTAATGAGCGGCGCCAAGTGTCACAACTCCTCCACAAATGATTTTTCTCTGCTGCCAGTCCTCACTCCCCTCCTGCTACCCCGCTGCTTTTGCCCCCATTTTCTTTGTGTCAACACTGTCAGACGTCTCTCTGCCATCTCTTTGGACGAGTCATCAAAATCAGCAGCCATCCTATTTTCATTTTGTAAACTGTCAGTGATGTGATGAAGAAACTGGACAACAGAGTTCATGCAGGGCACATTTGTGATACAGGGCATAGGGCAGTGTGTAAACAGCTCAATGATAAAATATTTAATAATGGATACAATTAAAAACTAATTGGGTTAAAAATCAGACTAAGAACTATATGTGTATCATAATAATATGAAATAATATGATACCTGCAAAGTATGCTTTAAAGCAAAATGAAGAAAACATGGGCAAACAAGTGTCAGAATAAATATGTTGTTGCTGTTTGATAAAAATTATATTCTTTGTTTTTATCCTTAAAAGTCATGAAGGGCAATTATGAAATAATTTAGATCATGCAGTCCTAAGTTCTCACCTCAAATAATGAATAAAATTGCTGTTAGTCAAAACAAAAGAAGCTAAAACATGCAGAAAAAACAAAGATGTGTATTTGTTCCAGTTTCAGAAATAGAAGTATAGCAAAATATGATTTTTATGTGATGGATAAAATCCTATTAAGAGTGTCTGAGAACAGCATGCTTCAAAATACTTAAACTGTATTGAACAAGCTCTCGTCTTAAAAGATTTATGACAAATGTCACAGTACAATAAGCTTAAAATCCTCAATGACCAACATAACAGCACTGCCACACCTCGAGCAATAGAGGTATTGATATCTGCCAATAAAAAACAAAAGCTTATCATTCTGTGTGGATTCAGCATTCTGACACATAGATTGACGTCTGATCAACAAAACTGAGCTCGGAGCTCTGATCTATGCCACCAGAGTGCACGCTGTCACTTTTTACTTTCCCAACATGAAGCAATCGTACCTGCTTCATCACAGTGGGGTTTAACTGATGAATGACACTGCAGTGTGCTGTGCCTCACTACGGGGCCATTTGTGGGGAGATAAGAGAGACTTCCTGGATTAAGGAGGTAGTTGAGGTACATCTCCAGAGAGCCTGTTTGTTTGGGTAAGACAGCTCCTTCATTACTGCAAAACTGTGGGAGGCTGGGAAGCCAACCTGTCTCCGAGATAGCACGGGACTCATGCCAAAATGTACTTAACCAGACTGAAAATGCAACCCACTTCCCCTTGATGCCACTAATATATTACCATGAATTGTGCATCGGGCATAATGCATGGTTTGAGGCATTAATATCGAGCAGATGCTGAAATACTGACTTTAAAATATCATATATCCCCCCCCCCCCCTCACATTGGTGTGAAATTGCACACTCTTGATGCTCAGATATTTTTAAAAGTAGTTTTGCTTTGTGGGTGGCCCGGCATGACCTGGCAAGTGAATGAGAATCGGCATTAAAATGAATGAGTTCCTGATGCCAGTGTCACTTTGAAAAACACAAGCTGACCATCGTGCTCTTATCCAAGCATACAGGATTACACTCGTGCAGTCGTGTAGGCTTACACACTCATCTCAGACAGAGAAATAAGACGAGGAGAAAATATAAAAGAAGACATGGAGGCCAAAACATTAAGCTTCGCTGTGTTTGAACAGCACATTCTTTGCCAATTTGGGTATTTTAGCCAAAATGAGTCATTTATATGCTCCCTTATTTTTATCTTTTTCTTTGTCAAATGTTTTTTTTATCACATATTTCAGCATTATCCCACTGAACAGAGCTGCACACATGAGGTCTGCTTAAAATTAATAATTATTTTCATTATAGATATTTTTGATGATGGGGGTTTGATTCCATGCCATATCCCCCCCTCTCTCTTCATTTGTCTCTGTCTCTACTGTCCAATAAAATAAATGTAATGTAATGTAAAAATGCCAAGAAAACAATTAACTAATTCACCCCCAGAGCCCGAGGTAACATCTTTAAACTGGTATGATTTATCCGACAAACAGTTCAAACCAAATTTCAACATACACTGATATAAAAAGTGCAAATCCTGAAATTAGCAAATAAAAAAATATTTCTGCTCTATAAATAACTTGCATAAAAACAGTTATCACATTTTTAAAATACATTTAATGACAGTCCACTAATTAAAAAACTCATGTTTACCAAGCTAAAATTTTCCTAAAGACACTTCTGTTTGTAATAATAATGATAATAATAAAGCTACAAAATTAGGAGAAGTTGTTAATAATGTACCTGTAATGTCAAGACTAGAGTACATTATGAGCTCTTGCAGCACAATTTATTACAGTTCAAGCATATTAAATAATAATCCATGGTATGGATTTAGACAATCACGGATCTTTGTTGAGGTTAGAGAATGATTGACATTTAAAATATTTAAAAAGTCAACAGTTTGGTACTTAAAGACATTTTTGCTATGAACATTTCACCAAAACCACAACTTCTTTTATTTAATAATTGCTATTGTTGCCTACACCTGAGAACACTCAGTCAGGATGCAAAGCCCAGTCTCTGATGTCTTATGTCCTTGTTTGCACAATATGCCCATGACCACATTCTTATAACTTTTAAATGATACAAAAACACTGTGTTAATTGGCCAAAACATTGCTGCTGAACAAAAGCAACAATAAATTTACTTCAAAACATGTGCAGTATATAAGCATAGTTTCACTGCAGGGTTATTGTGATGGAATGACTTAATAAGTCCATTTGGCTCACACCGGTCAGTAAATTAGCAAATGAATATCTACCTCATATCTGAGTCTAATAGAAATAGTTGCATACACATGCACAGTGATGTGTTCAGTGCTGGTGTGCTGTAGTGCTGCGTGGGGCCTCTTGTTGCCCCAGTGGCGGTGAAGGGGGAATTAGATGTAGTGTTGTCTGAGTCCCTGTTAATCCTCAGCTGATTAGTGGAATTCTCATCAGGGCTCCTTCAGAGACAGTGAGAGAGAAAAGAGTGTGGAAGAGAGAAAGGGAGAGAAAAAGAAACTCAGAGAAACAAAAAAGAAAGCAGGGTTGAGAAACCCCCCCCCTCTTTCGCCTTCCTAGTTTCCGTCAGTCACCCCCTGCCAAGGACCACAGGCCCACATCTCCTCCGGCCAATAAGATCTCGGGCCCTTGGGTCACCTGGCTCACCAGACTAATCCTGAATCTGCCTTGTAGATTAGCACTTTCCCACTCGCAGCCACTCTAGCCCAAGCCCCGGCAAATCCCGAGGTAAATGTCGGAGCTTCCGGTAAGTGGGTGAGCATGGCGTTGTGCAGTGGATTAAGGAGAATAGGATAATATTTACAAGCCCATCGCCAGTAGTGATAAGGCTGAGGATAAACAGTAATGGTCCCTCTTTAGCCTTTTTTCCCTCTCCCTTGTCAAGGCAAATGGTTAAATCTCTGAATCCCCGTGTTTAGTCTCATTGAGACATTGATGTGCTAAATTAGTCAGCTGTGAATTAGTTCACGTCACTCACCTAGCCTTAGTCCTGCTTAGATGGATAAACAATTATTTATGAACTGGGGATATGCTGTAAGAAATTGATAAAATGAGGCATGGAGGGACTTCTTTGTATATTTCATGATGATATTTGAACAACAGGAGCTCACTTAGAGTTTGGTTTCCATACGCTCAGGACTGTTTACAATTAGACTCAGTGTCAGAATGTCAGAGGGTTAGAAATTTGGATGTTCCAGACAGAAAAAGGCCCCTCACACAGACTGTACTTCTTACATGCTATCAATCATGGAATGACTGAATTAAACTTATCTCTTTGAATTAAATTCAAAGAGATAAGGGCTTTGAGTAAAAAGGCTATAAACTGACCAGTTATTGCACACGTGGTATTTTAATAAAGCCATGTCAATGATCACACTTCAAAATAAGAGTGCACAAGATCACCTTTGTTTGTTTTTTTCTTGATAACTGTATTTTTAGGACTGTGCCATGTTTGCTTAAGCTGTGAGCAAAACTTTCATTTCTAAGAACATTTCATGCAGCATTCCTGCAATATGATACATTTTTATTTAATATTGGGGAGGAATGATGAGTGAGGCCCTGAACTGTAGCCCGAGGTAAAAACCATCAGTACAAGATGGCTGATATCTCAGACATGTCCATGTCTGTTCCTCTTATATCATCAGTATCATCAAATCACAAGATGGACTAGTTTTGTCTCTACTGTAGATGGCACTGTTAACCTTGACTTGCACTCGGTTGGGACTTCAGTGTTGTGGAGTCGGGTAGAAATAGTCGACGTCTGCTCCTTATTACCGCTCTGAGCCCCGGGGAGAAATTAATTAAAGTGGGGAATAATAATAATAATAATAACAAAGATTATCTTTATCATCACAGTTATGCTAACAACAGTAATGGAATTTTGAGGGGAGCCGGCGGCCGAAATAAATACCCTCCAGCTTTTATCCTACAGAAAACTGTAGGTGCAGGTCTGTTTCTCTTTCTCCTCAGTGTTTTTCAGAGAAGTGGAGTGTTGGTGGTGAGCGCTGAGTGGGGGTGGGGGGGTGGGTTTGAATGGGGGAGGGTTCGGGGTTAGGGCCAGAGTGAAAAGCAAGTGTGTTATTGTAACAGAGCTTATGAGGGAGTCAAGAGGAGGGCAGTGTGCCGATCGCACGCTAGGCTGCATGATTCACAGAAGAGACCTGAACACGAACCCTCTGGACCCCCTAACTTCCCCCTCCCCTGCTTCTGAAATCCTCACCGTCAGCTTGCATTATGGGACTAATACCAAAGTGATGGCGAATCACCTCACGTCACCTCTCGTGTGGGCGACATCCATCCATCTGGGGTTAATTGGCATAATTGGCAACCTAACCTGTGGATCACATCAAAACAGATAAAAATGACCTCAGTTTGTACTGTTGTTTTCTGCTCTGAGGGGTAGACAAAACATGGCTGTCACCACTGAAAGAAACAAAAACAGTTAGAAAAAAATGCATTTAAAACATTTGCTCCATACAATAAGGTGAAAAACTGGCAAGTAATCTCAGATTACAAGGTTTCATGTCGCCTGAGAAAGTCTTTGACCTTAGAGCTTCATGAGACCCTTTCATGACCCTTTGACACTTTCAGATCAAGGTTTTAATTCCTGAAAAGCTCACCTTAGGGAAATGTGAAATTTGACGTGGCAGCGAGCGATTTTATATCCCTCATTCCTGAAAGTTGTCAGCAAATGTCAATGAATGCATGCAATATCATCTAATTACATCAATATATTAGAAATGTGCAGCAGCCACCTCGCCCTGCTATCTGAACTGAGACAAAAGGGACCCAGCCCCGTCTCGTGACCGGCACTCGAACCTCTTTTCATGTTGCCTGTAAAAAAGGGGATGACTGACCTCATGGACTGGTGGGATATTACTTTACAGCTTCATCAGGCCGCGCCCTCGCTGTCGGCTAGTGAATGATTCAAGCCTGTCGAGCACATCACTGCATCGCTTCCTGTGCACCGTGCAATAGCTGGCCGCCAAAGACCTAATGGAAGACAGGTGTTGAGAAGGAAGGAGAGAGACTGAGACTGAGAAGCTAAAGATGACTAAAAGGATGGTCGAAAATCACAGAAGCTTTTTAAAGCTTTTTCTAATATCCCAAATCTGAATAATCTATTGACTGTTAAGGGTCGGAAGATTGAAATGATATTGGTTTCTGCTGCTCATCAATAGTTAATTCAATCAAATTGTAATGTAAGCTAGCAAATTTGCCCAAGTTATGAATTCCTGATAATTGTGAAAGATAAATGTTCTTTGTCCTCTTCACTTCTCCACAATCCAATTAGGATTCGATGCCTAGAAAATCAGATGACTGTATGCTCTGGAGCAAGACAAAGTTAGCTTAGCTGCTCATTAGCTATTTCCTTGAGCCCTCTTGTAATATTGTCTTACCAAAGTTAGCTTTGGTCTGAATTACTAATCAAGTGCACACATCCGGTGTTTGATGAAATTTTTACCTATTCCCAAAGCATTTCCTCTTCCCGCAAAAATTCATTAGTTTCAGCAAGAAAAGGAAAACGGAGGAGTCGTGCACATATTGAGTTGAGTTACTTTGTCTCTTTTTTTTTCACTCCTGCTCATTCCTTCCATCTGATAACATCCTCTGTCCCCCCCCCCCCCTAAAGTTTCTTGTCCTCTTTGTGGTTCCCTCATTCCTGCGCATGCATGTCTTTGTTTCTTCCCAGGGAAACATCACTGAAGCTCAGGGTTAGGGGGTCTCTGGTGAAAATCACTGTGTTGACTGTTCTGTGGACGCCCCCTCTGTTTTGACTGGAAATGGACCACCATGTGGGACCAAGGTGGGAAGAACATTACAGACAGACATCCACTGCAAAACCTACATGAACATTACAACTACGAAGATTGTTACAAGACATTTTTCCCTCTTCAACAAATCTGCATATTGATGGTTATGTACCATTTAAGACGTGTCACTTTAAAACATTCAACATTTGCGAGTGCTGTTTAGTTTGTATTCCACTCAGACAGTGTTAGATAGCCTATTTTGCTAACACTAGCACTGATTACCATGGTGAAATGTTTTGTTTGAGTTATTTAAAGTTTATTTGGCATTTCTCTTTCATGGGTTCTGTTGTGATGGTGGAGGAGACTGACAGCAACAGGTAGGTCAGTTATCTCAGAACTGACCCCAAACTAACTATGGGGTCACAGAGAAGCCTAAGATGTGCTATAATCACAGATGAGATGGTTAAGGAAAAACTAACAACGTCATCGTCCCAGCTCGTTGATTTCCTGTGTGGCTGTTGGCACTGAATTGATATTATGGACAGTTTTTCACTGCATGCCCACAAATATTGAACCAATAAACCGCTGCTGGCATTGGCAGTCTAATGAGAGGTCACACTACACAGAGAGTGTAGTGTGACCTCTTAAATTCATACTTTGATAACAAATAAGTTCAGAGGTCAGAACAGCAAGGATATAATATTTTCTTCACAAAAAATAATTTCTGTCAGGTTATTTATGTTTTATCCAGTGTAAATCTATTTGGATTCGTATTGCTTTTATAAAGTGTGTGGAATGTCACTACAAGAAAAAAAAGGTAATTTTCCATAAGTCAAGATCTGCAGTCACTCAAGAGGAACTCCATTTGCACATTTTTTGCATGTCATGAAAGAAATAATGCTTTAGATTGTCTATACATTGCGGTTCTAAAAACAGTCATTCAGCTGGACATTTCTTGCAGTGTAGAAACCAGAGAATAGCCCAGTATGTACATAGCAATTACATCTCAGCACCCAGCGTACATTGCTGAGGCGCACTCAGAAGGGTCACTGCCCAGGGGATCGAGGTTTGCCCATTAAAACATCATCAGACAATGCAGTTTATTTTAAGAGACATATGACTCTCCACTGCTACTGTTTACCTTCCCTCCACTGGAGAGCAAAGATAATACCGTTTGGAAATCAAAGTGAAAATAGGAACTGTAATTTCCAGTCAGTGAAGTCACCGCAGGTCAAAATTGCATGTGTGGACATGGCTGATTTATTTATTTGCAATGGGGAGTGAGAGAGGATGAGCAGGGGATATTATGTTTAACTTGCTCCTGGGGTTTTAGTCTCTTTCCAAAGCCAGCCTGGAAACTATTTTGGTTTCTGGAGTTTATCTTTCTGGATGTTAAAAATCCTCAGGATTGTTCCTGTTTTTGGAGCATGTGAACTTATATTTTGTAATCTTTTACAGTGGTAGATATTTCCCTATGGAATAAAACAACTTTGCTGACTGTCACTTCATGTGTTGTCATTTCTTGGTTCATAATGAGAAACAACAAAGTAATAGTCAGAAGTCAGACCTATCTGTGTCTCTCACCTTTACATAGTTAAATCAATCAACATGAACACTCCCATGGCGCCCACTGGGTGAGTATTCCCTCCTCTCCAAGAATCTGGAGGGTCCATCACCCCGCTGCATGCCCACCCTATCTGGAATATTTAGCTCAGATTTGCTCCCTCTAATTGTCCTGTCAATAGATCAGTACCACTTCCTCCCTCTCTTCACCATTCCATGTCACCCATTCTTATAACACGCTCCCCGATGAGTGCAGATAGTGTCTTTGTTCTTGAGGAGCGCCGGCTGTTTTCGTTGGCGACTTGTGACGCGGTGAATGAATAGCAGGTCTTCTGCAGGCCAAAAGCTGGAGGGTACAGTGAGAGCACAGGCGCTGAGAGAGCTGGAACACAGAAGAAAAAAAAAAAAGTTTAAAAGAACTCACTGTGAGTGGATCAATTAAATATTATTAAATTAGGCAGTGCTCCTGTTTCCACTTGCAGATCCTGATTTCTCATGAGAGACAGGAAACACTGCTGAGTGTAACATAGTTGTGTCCTGCTGTTGGTTTATTCCTCATTCATTGATATCGTAGATTATGAAGTCTACAATAAAATTCACAATGAAAATAAATACATTTCCTGAATATTAAAAAAAAAAAGTTACATTTACTGTACATATTACACTTTATCTGTGTTACTTTAATGAAAAAGAATATTTCTACTTCTTATCTGTTTCTATAACTTTGTCTATTGTTTAATATAAAGCTTCTTTTTTTTTCTTTTACAAAAATGGTTTATCTCCAAGCTTACCTTATTTTGACCTAACCCCTGTACACACACCCCTCCCCCAACTCAACATCAATCAGGCCTGTGAGAGCCATCATGGTAATTTGTTAACCTTTATCCAGTGACCTCTGCTGACCTCAGGCTCACCCTCAGTCTGACAGTGTGACTGGGAACACTGGACTGGATTTGTTCAGGGAGACAGACAGTGAAATGAACTATATCTCAGTCTAATGTATTTGCTCACCAACTTATTATTCATATTATTGTCTACTTTTTGTATCCGACACAGTATTGTGATCACAAATACAAACATGCGACATTAAAGAATTCTTATCATATAAGCAAACATCACCTCATTAAATTATACTTTCACTCAGTCAGACTAATTTGACATTCAGGATCGGTTTCGTGATGAAATTAAAAAAACAGGGCAAAGAAAATGCAGTTAATTTCTTTGCTAGATTACTATTCAAGGCACAACGCTGGCTCGCTGCTAACTCTGAGAGCAAATGCTCTATGCCGATGCATATTCATATGTTTAACATACAGACATGCATTCCTAATGATGTAGGAGAGGACAGAATGCAATAAAGCTCATTAATACATTTTACCATGCCAGTCAGTCCCCGGCATGAGAGCGTTGCTGCACGCCGTCAAATTGAGCTAATTCAGTTCCCTAATAAAAAAAAAGAAAATCAAATGTGAGATGAAAACAGAGAGAAATGAAATGCTGTAGCAGTGCGTTTACTCTCTCAGTGTGACATTTGTACTTTTTTATGATTATTATTTCTTCTGGATGTAGGGCAAGTTTCTCATTTATAAAGCTGTTACTTCCTCAACTAAAGTTTTCTTTTTGCCCTTTCACCCACTTCCAAGTGTTTTTTTCTGCTGAGTCAGAGAGCCCAATTCACCCAATGTTTAAAAAAATTATTTGACATCGTGTTATGAAAGGGCAAAATTTGCAGGGGAAGAGGTGAAATTGCAGCATTATTTCCAAGATGGTTTTGCTATTTAGTATCATGGGTTGAAAATACATATGGGTGTTAGATATTTATTTTTCCACCAGCTGCTGAGTGAATAAAATGAATTCAAATTAAGCCATGATTGGTAAAAGTGTCCTGCATTTGAAGTCATACTTAAAATAAAGCACTTAATGTGCCAATCTATATTTGAGCTTTGATAGTGTTTGAGCACACACATCAAGTAAATTTAGGCTATAATATAAATAAAAAATACTGAAAAATAGAACACAAACAAACCCCGAGCTGCCCAGAAACACAGTACAGTGCTCTTTGCAAGTCTAAAGAATATGGGCTTTGTTTACTAGTCGGCCCGGCTTCATAAAAGCTAGTTGAGCTATTTCCGGGGTTTTACAAAAACCTTATTCCAGGATGGCAGGTACCAACATTAGTCACAACTGAATATCAGTTTGCAAGTTAAAAAAATACTCCAGGCAGATCTATGTCTGCCTGCCTGCTCCTCACTCACTGCCTTATCAGAAATAGGATGAAAATCACAGGAGTAGTCGGTACATTTTAAGTCCTTCTCAGTATAATCTTCTCTTATCTATGCATGCCCTGTCACTTTTGGTTTTAAGATTTAACATGAACCAGTCCCTGATGTTCGGGGGTTAGACAACCAGACGTCTTGTCCAGCCAGGAGTGGGCAGACGTCAGTAATGGCCGTGGACTTTGTTTATAAATTATTAATGATTTTCTCTCCTCCCTGTCATTTTGGACAGGCTGCGAGACGAGCCGATGCCTCTCCTGTTTGCGTGGCAGCGTGCTCCTCAAACAGATTGCAATTTATTCCTCTGCAGTTTGTCCGTCAAGGCTAACTCTGACAACATAATCCCAAACTAATCCGCCATGTTCAGTTTTTCTTGTTGGCTCTCATGCAAACTGCTGTGCCAAATCCCACTACCTGTCAGCCTGGCCTTGCGATGGGGAGCCCAGACGAGCTGCCAGCCCTGCTGCAGTGGCTCCCAAGGGGGGGAGAGAGAGAGAAAGAGGAGGGGGAGCCATGGTGCCTGGGTAGACTTAACCCCTGCCTCCCTCCCTGTAATCCACTGTAAACAGCTAGAGCCTTAGAAGGGCTAACTGCGCTAATCAAGCCCCAAGCTTGCCCAGTCACCATCATACACAGTGCCCTAAGAACTAGAGATTTGAGCAGCTACTGCAGTGTGTGTGCAGGGTATGAGGGTGTGTGCAGAGCAGAGGGGCCCATTGACAGCTCTTAATCCCTAAGGAGGGAGAAAGGTGCCAACATGAGACAGAGATGGGTGTACCAACTGAAGCCACAACAGCAGGAGTTAAAATATGAAAAATTGGGGAAATCTACACAGATATTTCCATATGCTTTAGTTTAATATCTCATCAGAGCAATATCTCAGGATACCAAATTACAATATAACAACTTGGTGGGCAGTGAATTATGGAGTAAACACGCCTATAAAAAAAAAATACTCACATGTTTTCCAGACGTATCAATGGCTGAGATGAACTCCAGTATTTAGGACCAAAATCTGTAATTCTCCAAAAGAAAACCAACCTCTCAATATTCTCTCCCAGCCTTTGGAGAGCCACATTTAAATTTCCCTCACACTCTCTCTCAGTCTCTCTGACAGTGACCCAAAATCCACAGGAAGAACATAAAAGGCCTGACAGTAGTCAAAGGCAAAGGGAGGCGAACTAAGCCAACTCCCCACCACCCCATCAAAAAAAAAAAAAAAAAAAAAAAAACCCAAAGTTTCAAGAAGTTGTGAGTGGACATAACAATACACGCAATAAAACTTTTTTTTTTCTCTCCCTCTCTTTCATTGTTCCCAATTCAGGGGGGTGTCTGCGGTGTGTGGGGGTCTGGGTGTGTAGCTGACAGCAGAGGAAAAGAGTCAAAAGACCACTTTGTCAGTGTCCATCAAGCATTATCAGTAGACTGATATATGCTACAGACATTAGAAGCTATTGTATAAATAAACCTTTTTGTTTTTTGTGTGCAAACCAGAGTAAAACATGTTCTTTTATAAAAATGCTTTATATAGATGCCAAATAATTTGTGGTGTCTCAATAAAATGATCTTTTTTCTCTCTTTTATTGTTCTCATTGAATGGAAAGCAAAGACTAACTGGATGGCAGAATCTAAATCTAATCTGAAAATGTGTCTATAACAGAGTATACAGTACTCTAATGTGCTAGGATATGCAAAACTATCTATATGGTCCTCTCAGGAAACATTGTGGGGCCCATTTGAAACCTGGGACTCCTTGTGGACACACTGACTCATGTTCAGTGTTACAATACAGCTGCTTCATTCATTTTCCAACTCCTGAGACTGTGGGAAAGCGCTGAACAAATATGTTTGCCACTTTAGCGCCTCAGATAAAAGTGGCCTTCAAGGGTGGAGCTTAGGAGAGTGTTGAGATGACGGTGAGAGAGTTGGTGGAACTGCGGGGAAAATGCGAACATGACATGTAGCTGATAAGAGTCCTCCAGCAGGTTAACACCAGAGCTTGTAACTGGGATTGCCCCGAGAAGCCCTCTTAGGAAGGCCAGGCATCTGCACGATAGCAAAAGCCCTGGCGCTCACACAAGTGTTGCACACAGCAGGTCTGGAGGGCGGTTGGTTTGGACGGAAACACACACCTCTGAAGATGATCTAGGGTAGAGAGACCACATGTTGCAGTGACTCTAATGAGTCCTGGGCCAAGCAGAGCATTTGCTTCATTCCTACATGTACTGTAATGAGACTACAACACTATAAAAATAAACCTGTTGCCACATTTTTACTCAAATGAGCCCCCTTTTTAGAAGTTATACAAATCAAAATTATCAAGTAAAATGTCAATTATCAATCTCTTTCAAACATACCACAGTGAAAACACTAATGTGATCTATTATTCTCATAATTTGGAAAAAAGAAAACCCTCCTAAAAGGAAATGGAATTATCATTCAAGTCGGAATTACAAGTCAGAGATTTGAACTCTCTCCATCCCGAGTTCACCAATAAGAACACACCTGATGTCACAGCAGTATGGCGGCGCACACAGTGAACAGCTGAAGAGAACAATTTTCATCAAATTATTATTAATGTAGTTTGTGTTCTGAAGCATATTGCAACAACTTTGTAGTTGCGATTGCTTTTATAGCTCAGTTGATTTGTGCTTAGATGTTTCTGTGAGCATGCAGTACCAGCCTATCCTCTCCTTTAAAGTGTTATTGCAGTTCAGTGGCTTGCAATATGCTGCAGGCACTACTGTGACACTTTTAGATCAGAGGTCAGGAATATTAACTCTAAACTATCAATTTCCAACTTGCAGCATGAATCTCTGTCACAAAGAAAGATGTTGTACAGGTTCTTCAAAACTGATTGGTCACACTACGTGTATATTCTTGCCTTGCAGTTTCAATTAAAGTATATAGTATGTTAAGTAGAAACGTGTCAGCATTACACGGATCTAATTTGAAAGACTTCTACTCTTTTATATTGGCAAATACCATGAATACAATAGTTATGCAAACACATATACCTGTAGATTTTCTGTAGTGTTGTTCCATATCGTATGTCCTTTTCTCAAAACACCACAAAACAAATGCCACAAGATCAGAAAGGACAGGAAAAAAGCAATAAAAAGTGAGTGATGGCCATTGATATTTCAGGCTGAAGAAATCCCATGTCAGGAGACTTTCCTTGGCTTTACATAAACAGGGTAATAAATAGATCGATCACACATAGCAAGGGAGATTCATGTCACATTAAGTGACGGGACGTTGAACATAGGCCCAGCTATGTCTCATTACTCAGAGGGTGCTTCCCTGGGGGGAAGAGAGAGTGTGTGTGTGTCTTGAAGGTTGAGATAGCAGCAAGGCATAGTACAGAGGCCAGCTGCTGCAGAGACATCAGGCTCAAAACCACATCTGCAAAGATTTTCAGGAATACAGATGCAGCAGTATTGACAGGCATCTGTCTCAGCTTGTAATGGTCTGTAATCGACACAAATAATATCATAATGTTACAGATTTAAATGAGCAGATAAAGCAAGTTCAATGGATGGTAAGTTCAGGTTAAACAAGAGTGCAGACTATTCATGAAAGATAAATCATTTTGTGTTTCATTGTTGTAAAAATGATACGTATCACACATTTAACACAAATTCAGGGGCTCAAGCATCACAGGGCCCAGACTCAGACAAAACAGGAATTCAAAAGTTACACTTGCCTTACACTTGCCATTTTTCTGTGACAATTGTGACAGATAATTTGCGAGATCCAGTAGTCTGGAGATACATTAGCGTGTGGTGAGCCAAAGCAGAGTACAAAGCCAGCAACTCCAGACACAAAAATGCCTTGAAGTCGGTTAGAGACAGTGGCATCCATCAGCATAAACTTCACATTAACCCATAAACCAGGGACGCCTTAGTGTCCCAGTAGAAAAGATAAGAAATAAAGTAAATAGGTCTTTTGAAATGTCTTCAGATTCCTTTTGTGGAAGCAGTTCGAGTATCTCTGATGTGCCAATATTTCAAAATGTAAATCTCTGAATATAATGTGTAAATGCTCAAATCTCTAAATAAGACACACCTAATACCAGTGAGCCAACGATCTTGGGTTTTCTCAAAATATAGGTCTGTTATCACTTTGATTCATGTTACTGTTGGACTACACACTTCATTCACAGGTTAAGCAATTTCAGAGGCATGATCAGAGGCAGGATTTCTGATATACTTTGGTTTATTCTTTGTTAAACCCAATATTCATTTACAGAGCCGACTGGCTTTCAATTATTCAAACTCTGTCAACAAGGCTTTTCTATCTCGAGGGGGCCTGGGACTTGGATCCCTCTTTACTTGCACACCATGTAACAAAAATCCAAACACAGTTTGCCAAGTGAAGCTTGTGACCTTTCTGGTCTTGTTGACCCCCTGTGGTATATTGCAGCACTGGGGATTTCCCATATATCAGTGGCCAGCGTTGTAAGGCAGAGTCCTGCTGCTTTAGATAGCAGTTTGATTTACAGTGAAATGGGGGAAGGCTGGTGTCGCTAGTGGGATTCTGCCATAAGCCATCAATGGAGGTGGTCAGAGGCTTGTAAGATAGAGTTTACAGTTCTGAGAAGGACTCTGGGGCATAAAAGGTTGTGCACGCAGGTGACATTTCCAACCCAGTCTCATTTAGTCTTGGTCCTCTGGCCTCTTATGAATGGCAATAGCAATCCAAGCATCTGAGTGGGCATTAACAGGTCGTCAGTTGTGGCCCCTCCTGCCTCATAAATCAGAATCTCCAATGACCTAAGAGGTGCTGCATAGTTGTCTTGCAGGAGATCCTTATCAAGGTAGACATGCACAAGATTAACTTGATGCTCTCAGAGACAGGGTTAAGGACGTTTAATTTTGGATGTAGTTTGATACCAGTCCTATCACACAGCGTTGCACTGGTGTCTATTTCCATTCCATTTCAATCAAAACATCCAACATGTATGGTTATATCAAGCATGCAATGCAAAGTTTTAAAATAAACAGGGTTGTGGCAAGTTTTCAGACAAATGAAAAATGAAAGTGACCATACGGCACCATTGGTTGAGGGCTTTCGCATCCACTTTTAGACCCCTGGTGACTTCTCGCTAACAGCTGCTGTAAAACACAAATTCATCAGATAATCCCTCCAAAGCCCAACGGTCAAGCCGAGGCATTCTGGGTCTCGAGCGCTCTCATAAATGAAATACCACCTGCACCAGCAATTTCAAACCTGCAACGGAGTAAAGTTATATTTAGGTAAGAACATGAAGGACCTTGATCCCTTAACAAAATAAAAGCTTGACAGCTAATCTCTTCAACAGAAGTCAATATTGTTGAAGTCTGATGATGTACAACAGGGGGGCCATGAGGACTATGGCTAAGACAAGCAACTGTCAGTAGTATTTTTCAAAGACCAGACAGTGGGCAATATCAGATGGATCAGTCCATCTCCCTGCCTTGATATGACTTTGACACAGTGCCAATATGCCTGCTGTATCACTTGTCTTTTTGGTATGATGGAAGTGACGTTATTTGGCTCTTTTAGAAACCTCTTAAATCCACATTTAGGCTACAGCGCATAAATCTGTGCTCTTATTCTAGTTGCTAAGATTCATATGTGAATTACGACAGGTGTATACTCTTTTATTGACTGAATGTTGTATCAATTCTCTAAGCGTGGTGCAGTACAGTGGTTGTGTGCTCATTTAACACTTGCTGTGACCTTGAGAACAAACCAATTGACTCAAGTGAGATGTCCCTCTCTGGAATATTGTAATGCGCAAGTATTACCAGGGACTCTACAGACCTGTTACAAGTGAGCCTCCGGGACACACACTGCATCTCCTCAATTCTCATCCAGAGATTACGGTCAAGTACAGTCAATGTGCTTAGCACTTCATCTTCCCCTGTCCGTGCACAGCTATCTGCTTCCAAGCTGCATGCATGCATGTGTTGAATGTGTGAGTATAAGTGTGTATGTGCGATTCACACAGGTCCACCTCCTCCTTCTCAAAGAAGAGCAGTAGGGAGGAGGAGAACTGCTTGCACTCACTCCCTCGGGCTCTGCATTTCCTCAAAAAGTGACCTCCGCCAGACTTTGACCAGATTCCTCCGTACTTTAAACAAGACTCCCATTACAGCTCTTGTGAGTACAGTAACAGGTTTCCATAGTTTGCCTTGGGCAGTTGCATGGCAGATGTGTGTTTGAACATGCCTCTATGTCTGTAGGAGAGAGGGGCGAGTGTATGTACGTACATGCCCCTGTGTATAAATCACTTGACCTAGACTTACTGTTGACCATGGATTTATGCCAGCGTGTGAGGCTCCCGATGACAATGTATCTGCCTTAGCCATAATGGATGGTACACAGAGCGCGCTGTCATCTGGCAAATATGCTCTCCGAATGGATCTCAAGTGGGGCGGCGCTCGGCAGAGGGGCGGCGGGCGACGGAAAGGGGGAGAGATGGATGGTGATCAGCCCAGGGTGGAGCCATCAGCCACAGACTCTCCCCCACGGCTTTTTGGAAACTCGAAATATTGCTCGAATTAGACCAGCCATCAGCAACGCAGTTGGTGAGATGGACGGGCCGACAGATGCCTACTGTGCAACTAAGCTCAGCTAGTAGCTTTGCAAAAATAAGAAAGGGAAATTCAATGCTCTGTGTTATTATATGTGAAAATGATGAATGCCTTCACATGTGGTGCGAACTAAAAGATGCCAGCAAGGAACCAGTGAGGGAGCCAGAATGTGATGCGGCATTATCCATGCACATTCAACCCACAGCCGTGCACTTGGTTGGAAGTCAACCACTTATATCATCTGTTGTTACTTTGATAACACATAGAATAATAGCATTAGTACTCTTTGACATTGATCAAGAGAAATGAAAGCAGTTTTGAGAGGGATCAAATTGAAACCACATGCTGCTAAAACCTGATACACTGTACGGGTTCCAACTGGTCCAAGGAGAAATCCATGATTCTGCCAGACTATCACAAAGCATAACCTCTTCCAGACAAACTGGAGCTATCAGTGGGGAAGCGAGCTGAGAACCTTCCACAAACCAGCGTGATGAAGTGTCCTATCGCTGGGTTGTCTCCTAAAATCTAGGGCCCCCATTCCACTTATAGACAGCCACAAAACACAGGCAAATCTTATCTGTACAGTGTGTGTGTGTGTGTGTGTGTGTGTGTGTGTGTGTGTGTGATGGTGAAGTATTTCTCACATTATTGCATGTTGGTATCTTTAGATAGTGTTTTAAACGTAATGACACAGTCTGGAGTTGTTTTATATGAACACATCCATCAGGTGTAATTTACTGCAGAGGGCCAAATCAGACAGAGCATGCTTTGTATGTTTCGCTGCCTCTTCGAACGTTCTACAAGAAACCCTCAGCTGATATATATTTTTTTCCAAACGAAGAATCACAAAATGCTTAACTGATCCTTTAGGATCAAGCTATCAAACCGTGACGTTGGGGAGGGGGACATTTGATGCTTTAATTAGAGAGTTGACAGCAGAGAGACAACAGGGAAAGTTGGGAGAGATGCACGAAGCAAAGATTCCTGGTTGGATTTGAACTGGGAATGTTTTGATTAACAGTTGTCACCTTAAATCTTTAAGCCACCAGAGAACCGTGAAGCAAACCAGTGACTGAATAAAAAAATAAAAAAATGGTTCGCTATATTTCAAATTACAATAACACATTTGCACATAGAACAAGAACTTTTCCCCCTCAGAATTTAGAAACACTGTTTTCTATACTGATATGAAACACAGGCTTTGAAATGGTTTCCCATAATATACTTATACGCATTTGAACTGACAGTTCAAATTAACATGAAAACAAAGGTTTTTCCATGACGGGGGCAACTTGATTTTCACTTCTTTTTCTGCAATGGAAATGTTTACATCAGGATGGAGGAAGTTATTCATCAGTTTAGAGTCTATCTGTCCAGATCCTTTACTGCTGCATATCATTGGACCTATACAGTTTTCATTGCTGTTGTTTAGCATGAAGGAGCTGCTTGACATAGTGCAGTGGATTTTGACCTTTTTGAGATCATGGTTGTAATTGTAATCATACCAGACTCGACATGTTTATTATGAAGAGGAAATTTAGAGTTTATATACGCATAGATAAACTGTATATGACAAAAATGAAATGATAGATTGACAGGTGATGGCGCCTACAGACTCCAGCAATGTACACGCCGTCTTAGGTCCAGCTGCTTTTAGTCAGTTTACAGAGCGCAACTGGTCCGATTGTGTGTGAAGTGAACACACGCTCACAGTAAAGGACCCTCATCATTCTGTCACAATGTATTGCTTGCAAAGTAGGCGAGGATCCCACTACCAAATCCACACAAACACGCATGCATTCACACACATGCTCGCACACACTCTATAATCCTCTCATCTACCCTTGTCTTTTACAATCCTCTCTCGCTGCTGGCGACATCGCTTGTGAGGCACGGACGCTCGTAAATTCCCTGCCTTGATTTTGTTAACCTTTACTGTGACCCGTCACTTCTCCGCTTGGCGTTCTAGCACCCACTCAGTCACAGATGAGGCCCTGGTTGCCTCTGTGGAGACGAGCCTCTGCTCTTCTGCAGCTCATTGCTCAGGCTTCTGGCTCAGCAGGACACTGTGGCCCAACAGTGCCAACACACCTCAGAATTATGGGCCACGTTTGGACTAAATGATAGACGTTTAAATCAGGCATTTATGTCTGTCGTCATTGCCCTGCATAAAATTTTTATTAAGGCTTCGTGAGGAGTTCAGGGGAACAACAACTCTTTGGAAAACCATCAGTTTAGGATTCAGTATTTCTAAAGTATAAGAGGATCTAGTCTGTAAAAGTGCCAGGCAAGGACTTTAGTGCTATTAATCATTTTGAGAGAGAGGGCAGTTGTAATTTCATGTATGGAAAAGTAGTGTGAATATACATTCCTGAATATGCATTTACTTTAGGTAACCAATGGGCTACTCCTCGAGAATTCTGACAGCTTAAACACATCAGAACGGTGCAAAGGAAGGTATGGAAACATATGGCCCTGCTGACAACTGGTATATTCAGAATATAATGTGTTATCATGATGTTACAACAACACAAGCAGTAAGAGAGAGTTTGGTTGCATGCAACCACTTTGCAGAGATTTGAACTATCCAATTCTTCGCTTGCATTTTAATCCGACGCTTGTCTATAAGCATTCTTCACTCTAATTTATCTCTGTGATGGTCATTAGACTGAGGGAGAGTGTGTGTGTAATATACACATCTCTCCATGTGTTTACATGTTCTGTCTCCGGGGGTCAGCTAGGTGGCAATTTGTTTAGAGTGATGCTGATAGGTGTGTTGCCTGGTGTAATTTGTTGTCTGCGTGTTGAGAATGTCGTGGCACGTAATGTGCATTGTATACATATGCAGTCACATAGAAATGATATGTGTATATAAGTACGAATTCATTTCAACCATATTATTATGATTCAGTATGTGTTGTTATACTGTAAAGTGGTGTATGCAGAGGAGGCCCCTGGGCCAGACAGTTCACATAAAATGACCCAGTAAGATCAGAATTCAAGTGAAGACAAAAAAAAACAGCAGTTGCGTTTTTCCTCCTGAGACCAAAGATACAGGAGAAATTGTGTGTTTGTACGTGACAATGGCATGAAAACAAAAAAAAAACAGATGAAAGTCATAATCATTAATATGCACTGACAGCAGTATGATCGTGACTGGTGACGATGTTTCCTGGCAGAAAAGCTGTGGAGGAACTCTCACCATCAAAATGGGTCTTCAAACTCCGACACACATTCAATCATTTTTGTGAAAACTATTCCAAAATGAGTTTTTAATGTAAGAATTCATCTTACTTTGTACATTTGAAATGATGGTGATGGATCAAGAACGCAAGCCCTAAATCTGTCTGCTGAGGTTTGGCCCATTTGGATATTTGTTAATATTCAGTATTTTGTTGCATATAGTTTTGTCTGCTAGTTATAAAGCACTGCATCTGATTATTTCTGACAGTTGTTCCTAACCTGCTATATGGGACCCTCTCTCCCACACAAAGTCATGTTTTTGATTGCTTTAATATCTGCTTATGATGCTACTGGTTATGTTGGCAGCTGTGAAACAAAATTTTTCATTTTGTGTTGATTCTGGTGGCCCCTGTGGACCAAAACAGTAGCGTTTCCACTTCCTCAGTTCTCTTATTCTGATTGGAATCTGACCGAATCCGACCTGGTGGCACAATTATGGCACTAAGAAAAGTCTTTTCGCTGATGTTCATTTCTTCACGTGGGCCGTATAGAGGCATAACAAGTTAAAAACTCCTTGTAGTATGTTTAAAAAGAAAAATAAGCAATACCACATTGTAGAAGTACTCTGTAAACGTCATTCATTCAACATTTTACAGATTTAGGGGGTGAAACATACTCTGTAAATAGATCCGCCCAGATCTGACACACTGGACCTTTAAGTAACACTTGCAGTCGATCTATTGTAGATCCTGTGATACTAAGGCCTGCTTGTTTCCCTTGCATTAGTGTACCATTCAAACTACTTCCATTCAGTCACAGTTTGACATTTTCTATGTCTATTTAGTTCAATGGGGAATCCAATTAAAACACGCTAGGTAGACATCCGGAAGAGATGACCTCTTTTTGTTGCTACACAACAAAAGCCACACCTGCCATGTTGCCTCTGACAATTCCACACCAGGTCCAGTGTGGGTACAGCAGGCACTGGTGCCATAAAAAAACACATAAACTTGTGGTATACTTTACTATATGACCACATATGACCTGTTTTACTCCAGTGATGATACCTTTAAAGAAGAGACCAGATTTCGTCTGTTTACAGTATAAGTTTGCTCTCTGTGAGCTGGAGGATTTACTTTTAGTTTGTCAACCTCTCAGCGTCATGGAGAAGGGGTCATGACCACCCAGCAGCGTCACAGTGCCAGTCCTTACAGCGCAAAGCTGCTGGTCAGTCTGTTTTTTATGAGGTTCACAGGGAGGTGTTGCTCCCCCCTCTGATGGGGTCAGAGCCCCCAGCAGTGTTGGCCCTTGTGCCTGATTTCTGCAGCGCTAATCCACTAGCGCTTGCTTCCCGCAGAGCAACAAGTCTGCGACTTAGTGACTCGGCTGTTGGTAGAGAGGGTTTCAGTCGTCGCCACGGTAATTGGTTCATCCTACCCCCCTATCACTCACCTCTTTAAGGACTTTGATTGGCCAGACTTGCCAAGGAGGAGACAGAGCAAGGGATTATGGGATGAGATATATGGCCCAGGAGAGAAAGGCAGTCTGAGTTCAGAAACTTCACAGCTGATAGAAAATCCTGCTGAATTTTTCATGAAAATAGAAAACTTTTTTCTTTATAGCCCCAAGCTCAGTGTCAACTGTGTCGACTTCTTCCTTGTTTTGTCTTTTTTTTTATGTCAAACTGTTGCAGCTATTATCTGCACCATGTCTGCACTGATGATTGATTAATTGTTTATTTTATCAATTAATCAGTTAACTCTAGTATATGAAACATCAGAATATAGTGAAACATGACCATCATCACACTTTTCTAAAGCCCAACAACATCAAAGCACACCTTGTCCAGCCAACAAAAGTCCAAACATAACCTAAATTTATGATGTTTTATTATTAGTCTTTACAGCATTAAAGTATGTTTCAGTGGTTTCTATTGTTGATCTAATTTGCATCATCAAGATTAAATTTTTTATTTAGATCAGCTGTGCAGTTGAAGGTTGAAGTGAATAAAAAAGGAAGGAGGTGGGGGTTAAGAATGTAGTTGGTTGTATTTTACCACAAATCTTTTCATAAAAAAACATTTGTAATTTATAATATAAGTATATGTAAGTATAGTAAACCACATCCTCTAAAAGAGATGCCTGAGATGTAACTGCAGGTTAAATTTTAAGATTAAAACATATCTCAAAGTGTAAACTCAAATCTTATCATATTCACCTTATTCATCAGGTTAATAGATTATTTTGATTTAAAATATTTTGATGATTGTAAGACATACTTCATATTTAAAGGCATGAAAAAACATTGTCAGAAAGGCTTGTTTACCTTTTAAATGTATTTAAAGACAACAATAAAACAATTCCGATCAGTTAAAAAAAACAAAATATTTGATTTTTGCTCTTTTAAGTCAAACTCTCTCATTATAAATGTGAATGCGCCTCAGTTTCATGTGTCCAAAAGAAAAGCAGAATGGGGCTTTAAGATTCTGTAGCTACTGTCTTGGTAGATGACCAATTATCATTATCAGCATGTTATATAAATCCATCAAAATATTAGTAGAAAGGGAGGCAAAGGGATAAAATAGAAAAACATCTCTTAAATCACAACCTCCATGACAGTCGGAGTCATTTGGTACCTGCACCGCAGCTTTAAATCTGCCAACCAGAGAGAAGCAGGGTAAGAAAAATATCTTGTAGGACCCATCTGTGTCTTCCTGCAGAGACGTTTGCTTTTCTTTCAGAGGGTCTACGGCTCCTTTACAACTGATAAGACAACTGCATTCTTGGTGAGCTCGCAGACCGGCCCTGCCAGTGACCCCACTTGACAATGTCCAGTCACGAGAGGCTCCAGTGCCCATACACAACACAACTGAGATCCGTCTGCAGCTCCACTCATCTCTCTCCCATCTCCGTCCAACCAACACTCACCCACACTGAAGAGAGCAGAGATAAGGAGCTGAAGGCAGGGTGTTTTCTGACTGTACTCCACACTGGGCCTCTTGATAACTGCATTTTTGGAGGTAACTTTGAGTAATGTTGGACACTTTGTGTGGATTAGGTTTTGTGTGAATATATAAAGAGCTGTGAAATGACATCTGAGATGATTCTCTGTGCTTTGTCTGGAAACCTTGATAAGGAAGGAGAAGTGTTCGCAGGCTCTGTCAAAGTATAGATCTGCTGAGATTCATAAAGCAGTGCTTTTGTTTGCAGTAGTGTTCAGGTTAGGCATACCTACAGTTTAACTCCACAAACTGATCCAAATAACCAGAAACCAGTTTTTGTGTGTTTACCCCCTCGAGACGAGTCCTGCCATATATCACAGCGTGTAGACAGTTGCTGATAAGTCCAGTCTCCCACAGCAACAAACACCACCAAGCCTGAATCTGAGGATTCCTGATGACAGGTTTTCATCAACCTCAAACTCCTTGTCAAGGCTGCCAAAGTATAACACACACCAAAAAACAAAAAGATGGATGAATAGGGCCTATAAATACAGATTATTATTACAGGTTTATGTCCAGTGGGTTTTGCAGTCAAGATCCAAAGACTCTCATCAAACTATGAAGACACTGAGGAAAAATTAATTTCAAGTCTTGTTTTCTGTCACACATCAGTTCCATTGAAGACAAGAACAGTTTATCACTGTAGCTGCAGCTCTGTGTGGTTATAAATTAATATTATTACATTTTAGATATCTATGAGCTGTTACTTGTTACTTGTACTCACATAATTTCATTTAAACCGTTAAAGGCGTTTAGAATAGAATTCAGCACACCGTCAAAAAAGAGAAAAGCAAGAAAAACATGAATGCATTTGTTCTTCTTTCCTTTCCCGTTAAACATCTCATGATTCCTCAGTTTTATCTTGCAGCCCTTTGGAGGCACCTCGACTAAAATGCTGCTTACACACTGAAGCTTCAGTATTAACAACACAACAATGTCAGGCAGAATAATGTTCCAGTCACTAGTCTGCATTGTCTTCTGTAAAACAAACCCAGGGAAATATGTAAATATGTAACTTTACTCAAAGTAAAGGTGTATTTTATTTGGTCACAGGTCAATGGCATCATATCCCCAACACCTCTTGTAGTTGCTTCCAGGGAAACATAGGATATGTCAGGAAGTGTAGAAAGAAGGAAGGAAGGAAGGAAGGAAGAAAGGAAGGAAACATGACCAAACATTACGTGAATAAAACTTTGATACATTACTTCATACCTGAACATTTATACCTGAGTCATGTCACATAGATTCTCATTGGCAATGGTGGTTGTTTAACAATGAACACAACAACTCAACAATAGCAACTCCCATGATTCCACGCTACTGCGAGAGCCCTTGCAGCAGACATTATATACTATGTGTTGAAGTGTGATTTTGAAAGCAGGACTTTTACTTATTTCATGTAGTCTTGGTACTTCTAGTAAATCACCTAAATACTTCTTCCAACCTCCAAATGAGCCTTCCATGTTCATGTCAAAGCATTCATCCCTGCAGTGAAGAAGACAATTGAATCTCATCTGGTGCCCATGATATTAGTAAAAACTCTCTGAGTTCATTTCTTTGTTGTTCTTTGTCAGAGAGCAAGAAAATGAATTCACGTTGTGAGAATTGAAGCTCCCTTTTTGGACACAGTCTTTATGTGTGTATGTGTGTGTGTGTATAAGCCTTGTCTTTCCTTTTGAGCAACACTATGCAACAGAAAACTTGAGATGAAAACATGAACACATTGTCTTGGGAACAGTAACAACAAAAACTCTCGGGCCATGAGTCCAGTTGGCCATCGCAGCATTTTCAGGTTAACAGAGGAGAGAAATCAAGTCACTTAGTCGCGTTGTAAACCCCAGATCAACATGGTCTTATTCAGCATGAATTGGCTTACACAAGCTGAGGCGGTGGAGCTAAGAGTGACTTAGTGGGGCTTACACTAGCTCGCTCAGTGTCTGGGATGGGATGGAAAAGTCTCCTGTGGGAAGAGAGAGAACAGCAGAACAATATTTAAGCCGGCCATTTCAGGAAGCCATGGGATCAAAGAAATTAAGAGTCTCAATTCCTTCATTAATACAATCTGAAGAACATGTCACATACAGAACCTCCCCTTGCAGCAATGTTGACATCCAATATGAACAATAATAAAGATGTTTCAAATACAGTTTCAATACCTTTATTAATGTTTTTTTTTTTCTTATGATGAAACATGAACAAATAACAGGAGTTATCAATTCAGCTCAGGGAAGTCAATGAACTTTAAAGTGTCTTGCGTTGTAGTGCAGCATGAACTGTCCTTTTCCTGACCCACAGTTGTAAAATGTCCTTTGATTCTGGAGATTTTACAAGCAGAAGTCTTCAGATCGTTCTTTGGGAACGTAGTGGAGCTGCAGAATAGAGATAAAAACTTGACTCACGTTTTGACGTCTTAATTTTCTTCCAGTGATGCAATATGACACCATCATTAAAGAAAGATTCATAAAACAACAACGAATCGAGCTTTGTAGGGTTTTAAATATAAGATAATAATAGTAATAATAACCGTCTGTCACACGTCTTATTATTTTTATGGGATGAGCCTTTAAAATCAGGAACAAATCTTGTGTTCTTCTGTTTCAGAAAATATGATCTCTCTCTGTGGTTTCTCTGAGAGTTGCACTGGGAAAATTTCTGTTTATCATTCCCGCTGAATCTGTTATTTCTGTTAATATATTTCTGCAGCCAAATCCAACCGAAGCCAAAGCTGTCCAGCACCGTCGTTAATTCATTTCCTTGATAAGCCAGGAGTGTCGTTTTTAGTGCGTACCTGACAGCAGATGGACAGCTCTAATGGTGGTATCTCACTTTTCTGTCCCGCCTCGGTGGTGAGGTCATATTTTTCACTGTATCAGGCCAGTTTGATTTGATTTGAGTCTCTAACCTTTTTCTAACAGTCATACATTGTGGAAATGGCGGCCATGTCTTGATAAGGTTTTAAGGCTGCGTTGTGGAGTATTGCTTCAGTGACCTCACGTGACCCCTGGCTGAACTCTGAAGTACAGATAAGATGCAAAGGGGCCAGCCACGAAGTTCGTCACTACTGAAAAAAAAGTTTAAGTATTCATTATTAGAAAAAAGAACTGGATCTACAATGTGTGTGTATGTGCGGGTGTATGCGCATCACATGATAGATCATGTGACGCTTAAAATAACTTCATAAAATGTGTTGTTTTATGACACAATCTGTTGTTTCATACAGGATTTGGGGTACAAACTAAATTCCTTTAGTTATTTCATAGTGACAGAATTTAAAGATTTTTCATACTGTGAGCACAAAATGAAGCTAAAATATCAACAGGCTTCTAAAACCTATTGCAGTGTGTAGGCAGCACTTTTCACTAGACAATTGCATGAGTACCGCTGAGAATGATCTTTATATGAAAAAGTTTATTATGTTCCTCCTGATGTATTAGTCGTTATCCTTTGTGAAAAGAAGAGACAGAAGCTTTCTGGCAGTCTGTGATACATACTCATAAAGACCTTTGTTTGGAGTTTAACTTTTTCTTTTTGGTTATAAAAAAAGTTTCTTTTGTGGACACAGTTCAGTCTCTAGTGGTCTAGCAGACACATCACAGCTGACCACTGCTCTTCATATAGTTGTACAGTTGTATTGATAGTCACATTAATATTTATGACCAAAAAATATTTATACATCGCAGGATGCCTGTGAGCCAACAGCCAAGGACAAAAGTCATCATACTTTTACATCATTACTCTGAACATAAATAAAATATGTTTGTGAATTTCTTCCATCCTATAAATATGACTCAGTCTTTCAAATATATACCTTTTGCCTCTCAGCGTTATGTGTTAATACCAAGTGCAAAACCCAGAAGGTTAAATTTGTCTATGTTTTTAGACTCACATGCTTTATAAAGCTATAACTACTAAGTGTGTGCAGAAATAATGATTTCTCGCATTTTTTGTGAACATTTTATTACTACTGACACTCATCCCGTGGGGCTTCTTAGGGCTGGGGTCTCCCTCTGCTGGTAATATGTGGTAACTGCAAAGACTCCAGAACACTGGCTGTACTATACCAATGCTGCAAAGATACAACACATGGAAACCTGATGAAACCCCCTCATTTGCCTCTGAAGAGAGGTCACGACCTTCTCAGTGGTCTAGCGGAGAGACCTGGCTAGTGCAGCCTGCAGGTGCGCCAGTCAATTTTGAAAATCCTACATCTGGTCCAGGCGGCGGTTTCAAGCTGTCCAAGCTCCACTCCCCACAGCCGAGCACCGCTTTTTCCCTGCCGCTCCTACACCCTTTGTGGCAAGCGGCCATTTTGTACATGGGATTCGCTTATTTGCAGCCTGAGTCTGCTTCTACCAACTTCAAAGTTTTGCAGAGGCGGGTGAGGCCACCAGTGAAGCCTGTGAACGTTGCTTCCCAACAACTTGTTGAAGGATGGGATTTCTATCTCTGACTCAGCGAGACACAGTCCGGCGCCACTTTCGAAGCTTGTCAGAGCACGGGGCCCCGAGGCAAAGCTTATTGTCCACAAATTGATCCAGCCCCCTTGGTTTTGTTTATTTAAATGAGACTCTTAGACCCTGGGGTGTTTGTTGAGGAAAAGTCAGAAATGCCAAATATCTTTTTTTTTTTCGTCTTCTTCCTCTTTCGTCTTTCCTTTCTTCTTTTCTCTCGTAGCCCTTCAGCTTCATGAGCCAAAAATCCTTGGTAAACATCCCGGCTCGGCAGCTTCACTGAGCCGGTCTCCCTCTCAGCGTCCCCCCCTTTGCACTGAGATCTCTGGTTTCCAGCACAGTTTCAGTGACCTGCCACTTTTCTCTCATGCATTTATTTTCTCAGCTTCCCTTTTCAAAGACATACCATCATATTTGTCCTCGTTTTACTGTAGAGCGCCTGAAAATACTGTAAGTGCTGATCTTTAGCACTCAAACGTCTTTTTCTTACATATTATGTTATCCAGCGAGGCTGCAGCCACAAGAACACAGGTGTTTTGGGTCTAACTTTCAAAATTTACTGCTTGTGTATTCATGTCAGTCGTAGCCATATGGGTATCATGTGGGCCTGTAGAAAAATAGATTTTGTACCTGCTAGGTCATCAGTGTAATCCCATATTGGGAAAGACAAGCTTAATGTTTAAGCTTAATATTTATATTTTAAGGTCTTTTTGTCATCATGTCACACTGCTTATAACAGTGCCATGATTTATGGTTACCTACAGGACTAACTCTTTTGGTTTACACAAGAAGCACAAAAAGTCTGTGTCTTTTTAAAAGTACTTTAAGATCTGTAGCAAGGACCAAAAATCAGTATTTATCTATAACTTCTATTATTAGCTGCTTTTGGTAGTTTATGAGAAAACATATTCTTGGCATGAAAAAAGAGATCAAATATGTGAGAAAAAAAAAATCCTTTAGTCATTTTGGCTATTTGTTATTAAAAGGGAAAAGTTGAAATCCTGCTTATCCCTGCAAAGGCTGTGAAGTTAAGACACACAAGCAGTGGAGGTTTTAATTTTTCATAATAAAAATCAAAAAAGAAAAGACGCATTGGCCATGGATGTCCATTTTTTCCAAAGTATTTCCGCATTCATTTGTTGCTGGAATTAGGACACATCTTGGGACAATCCATCAAAGCAAAGCTGCAGTCCTGCTAACACTAGACAGAGGACCGTACACAGTCGGTATGCAGACTTCAGCTCTCAATGCATAGTAGCTACAAGTGAAGTAAATCATTGGCCAGAAAGGCTGAGGGTCTGTGTGGGCGGGGCACTTCGCAACAGGGAACACAGAGTTCAGCCATAAATTACACTGGTCAACTTCATGATGCTTTAATGTATTTTATGCTATGGGAACCGGCCTTATACTATGCACTGCAAACTTATCTGTCACAACTCGTCGAGAGTCCACAGGGCTCTCAACTGTCACACTCTGTCACAGGTGCTTTAGTGCACAGAGTGAATTTACACATGGAGGAAGAGTCGGTTCCTCCTTCATGCCAAAATCCAATCCAGCTAGAGGTCATGTCCTCTCACTTGTTCTCTGTACAATGAAATACACAAGGAGTAAGAGTAATAATAAAACCTCACATCCCTCTGTTATATCAATTCACTTCCCCTCTCTCTCTCTGTTTATACAAGCATGTGTCGACTAATATCATTAGTGTACAATGTCATTACTGTGAAATTGCAGCAGGAATTGTGTCACCGGCTCATTTTCCTGCTTCAATAACACACTCGTCAACACAAGTCCTTACACTCCATCCCCTCCCACTCCAGAGCAGATGTTCTGCGTATTAATTGGAAGGTATAAATTACAAGTAATCACTACCAGGTTTTTCACTGCCTAAACAATTGGCATTTACTCATCCGGCTTCCTGTTTAAACTATCTGCTGGAGAATCGCAAAGCCCCGCTGCTTATTTTCCAACGATTAGCTGTACATCAGCATTACCACCTCAAATCCAGCAGTTTCACATCCAGCATTAAATAGGATGAATATTGATCTGCTAAAGAGGATTTATTTATTTCATGCTCTATCCAAAGATCAACTGCTACCAGCTTTGGACGGATCTGCAAAGGTCTTACCGAATAAAGCTACTGCATACATGACTTTGGACTTGACATTTTAGGCCTGGAAGAAGACCAAACAGTAAATTCACTGCAATAATCCCAGATAAATGGGATGATCACTACAAAAGCTTAGATAGTTAAGTGGCCTACACTTAAGTCCAGAAACGATAAAAACGCATCTCGAAGGAGATCCTCCATGTCGGGGGCGTGGTCTGTACAGTCCTACAAAAGAAAGACGCCCACCTGAGGTCTGCCATCTCTCCTCCTTTCTGAGAGTCATCTTACAAAACGGGGTCATGTAAAATGGCATCTGTAAAAATAGCCTACAAATGGTCCTTTATACCTAAACACAAGCCTAATTATTTTTCTGATATCAACACAGGAAGTTTTATTTGTTTAAATTCCACAGACAATCTATTCAAACTAGATCAGGATATTAGGCTGACATTTGTCTCGATGAAGCATCGGTTGTCTGTCAGTGGGTCTGCTTCTTTATCTAAAGGGAGTTTTATATCTCACAGTTTCTCTGAGTTTCCCAGAGTCACTCTGCTTCAAAGCGCTGCAAAAGCTGCAGCAGAGGAAATAAAATTCATTCCTTGATATTTTTCTGGCAGAAAAATTGTAAATTTTAAACAATTTTTGGCAGAATACAACAGCCCTGAGCAGTTTTAGCACAAAATTACATTGGAATTGGTATCAGCTGTCTATAACCCCTTGTGAAAACACATTCAAAATCACATTCATAAACCGTATACACACGATTTAACCCCTCACACACTGAACTGCACGCAACCCGTGGCCGCTCTTGATATTTCGGTGCTGGTTAGCAGCAGGGCTCAACGAACTGTCAAAAGAATAGCTCCCATGCCGATCAGTGACCGGCTCAGCTGGGTGGGGAGGAGGGGGGGGAAAGTGAGAGGCAGGGAGAAAGACAGACAGATAGACAGACAGACAGAAAAGTGGCCATCTGGAGAGACAGGCCGCAGGGTCACATGGTGGAGTCACAGACAGGATGGTGCTCAGCTGCTCCGTGTCTGTGCTTTCAGCCTCAAAATCTTATGAGACTAAAGTGAAGCGGCTGGGGATGGGAACTGATTGAGTTCTGAGCAGAATTATTCACACTGTACAGTTTTTTGTTTGATTCCGGCTTGTTTGAACAAATTTACTTTTTCTTGTTTTGGTAACTTTGGTTTTAGCTTTCAGTATAAACATTTTCTAAAGATTTAGAGTAAAGTGTTGACTGTTGGGATCAACGTATTTACATATTTATCCACATAATTAGCAATATATATATATATATATATATATATATATATATATATATATATTCAAATCAAACTAACTAAATTATTTGTTACACACCACATAATCTGTTTTTTTAAATATGATTTTTAAATCTAGTGCATCATATAATTGTTTCATCCATTACATACATGACTGCCTTTCTCTCCACTGGCCTTGGTAACATGGGAAAAACAAACTAGTTCCATGTGTTGGTAAATTTATCCTAAAATAGCCCTGTTTTTACATCACACTCAATTAATTAAAGCAGCAATACAGAATCATTTAAACATTCACTATGTATAAAAACTCACCATATCTTTGAATTTCTGTGAGAACGTGGATAGCAGCAGTCGCAGCTTGTTGGAGGATGAAGCAGCTTGAGCCACCAGTAGATGGCATCTGATACCTGCTTTAGATGTTTGAACCGTCCCACCGTCATCCTGTGATTTCCCTGCAAATCTACTGTTGGATTCCTAATAACAAACAAATTCCTATAAAAGACAAATATATAAAATTATATCGTCTTGGTAAGATGACATAAGCCTTTCATATCCATGCAAAAAATAAATGTAATAACAATAATAAAACTAAAAACATATGTCAGGAAGGAAAGCTGTTTCATAAAATCTTTTATACTTGCAGTGCAGCTTGGATCCACTTCTTCATCCTGATTGTTAGTTTTGTTGCATAAATTAAAGGATTTGAATTGATTCAATAGACCTTTTTATTTTCTGTAAAAGCTGCAGTAACTCCTCCTTTCTCATTAGCATGCAATTAAAAAATATTTTTGTCTTGTGCTCAGAAATAATACACATTTTTGTAACATTTTTTAGAATCAGGCCTAAGTTGAACATTCTTCACAAGAGAAATAACTCCACTCAAGATAAAAATCATGTCATAAGCTTTAAATGTCTCTCTTGTTGGTCTGTCTTGAGCCCATCAAATTAAAGCAGGTATTACTGGGAGGGGAAAAAAAAGCTCTAATTGAGACGTATTTGATTGCAGCTTCAAGAATGGCCCCTCGTCTCTCCTCCTAAACATATGGGTCTGTGCTAGCTGTCCGGCCGTAAATTTTCAACACTACGATGACATTGTCTTTTTTTATGCCCCGTGATCCATCCTTCATACATGCCAGAAAAGTGTCAAGGCCTTCTGGGAGTGAGACGAAAACGTGCCGTGGCAGTGAGCGTTCAGCTGGCAGACAGTGAAGATCCACAGCCAGCACTGTAAGTAAGGAATGCCTTCAGGTTGTGTTGGTCGGCAGATCAGTCACACATCAAAAAGACGCTGGAAGATTATTCTACTATATTAGTATAGTATGCAAGAGAAAGATTTTAGTACACAGAGCCCTCTCTAACATTTTAAGTTGGAGTCTGCACTATTTAAACAGATTGTTTCTCTTAAATTATTATTATTTTAATATGTCCCAGATAAACTGTGCTATCTGTCAAAATGACATGTTAATCCTTTAAATGTTCAACCTTCCTACATTTGTTGCACTTTTACGAGACTTTAATATGATTTTTCTCTAAATGATCTTCACAATAACAAATAAACTGTGCGAGATGATAAGTGTCAAAATCCACAGGAAATGTCCATGATGAAAACTTTTTTGGCTGCGAAAGCTGCTTTCTAATACATTTATCTTCATGTTTCAGGACTTGTGCTCAAACTCTGACATTCAAAATGACTCTTCCTTCTCAAGAATGCATCTGTAGGATTTGAGTGTGTGAATATCGGTGTTGCAAGTGAACACGTTCGGACATTCTGACCAATAATGAAGACCACACAAGTAGACAGATGGTCGCTGCTATGCAATCAGCTTAACAACAGGACAACAAAAGAGCAGCCACACCTTAGATAAAGGTGCTTAACCTCCAAGCATGCTAAGTGCGCCTCGGTCCATTACCACTTAATAGGCCTAATCAGTTTTGGCCCAGATTAGATTTTGAATCTATTGCCACCAAAGCACAGTTGCATATTAAATTAGTGAATTCATTAGACCGAGCAGGATCATGTTGTTGCATTGATGTTCCTTTGAATAATAGGTATTATCAGCAGTGGTGAAAGCACTTAGGCTACATCACAACCATGCTACTGTATGGAAGGATTATGGGTGTGGATGATAGTAAAGCTCTGTTTTTTCGGCCACACTGCACAGAAAATGAACGTTTCAAAAATGGTTCCAGTTTTTTCAGTTAAATATTGCATCTTATAATGGACAAAAATCCTGCAGATTTCCTAATTTATGATGATCCATTTCTAAAATTACAGAGCATGTTGAAATTGAAATGAAATGAATGAAAAAGAACACAGAACCTTTTAAGCATCTGAGAATTCTTTCAGCATATAAATAATCGTACAGACGTACAAACACCAATAAATTCTGTGACAGGATCATGTTTGTTTTTCTGTTTTTCTTCATATCTCCATCAGTCTTTTTTTTCATGTTTATTCAAGCACGAGATCAAATGTGGTGTAGCTGTTTTCAGCATCAGACTCACAGCCAAACCTACCTCAGATCTGAACAGATCAAGGCCTAAAACTTCCCACATAATCTCGTTTCAAAATAAATTAAAGTGACTGAAGAAGAGCTGCATCGGCGGCTCAACTGACTGACTAACACTGCGGCAGCTCGGCTTTTAGATGGATAGATTTCTACAACGGAGTTACATTTTCCAGTGAAATTAAATGTAGTGCGATGCATGCCATGCCACATGCTGGCAAAGCAGATTTACCCAAAGCATTTAACCCCATCAGATATAAATCTGAAGAAAGAAAGAAATATAATGTCCGTGCTGTTGCCTGAGAATTAATGCAATGCAAACATTGTATTCAGTTAGATTCATTCATGTACTGACTATATGTTTGATGTTTATTCCTTTCTTTTAATAATTTCTACCTATTAAACCTGAATGAACCACCCTCTACGAATAAAAACACATCTGAAAAAGATGACGTTGCTCTGGTGAATAGTCTTTATATAATTTTGACTAACAGGCACGAGGTTGCAACTGTATGTTTGTACTTAGCAAATAAAAAGCATCAGAGCAATTCACACATAAACAGATATTTTGTGGAAACCTATAACAGCCATTTCAGTGGCTTCAGAGAGACGAGCATAACACAAAAGAGCAGGCAGAAAATCAGACAGACAGGCACTACTGACACGGCTGAGCAGTGTATGAATGTTTTCTTGACAAATAAAAACTGCGCCGGTGAAATTCACTGCGAGGACCAATTTCAGGCCTCTTGCACCAGTTTGAGGAATCAATATGAGGCAATAGAGCAGGTTGGGACTGCGATCGATATCTGATGATACAATCATATCTTACTTCTTGACACTGTCTCGGCGGCACACCACACTAGGGAGGGATGAGCTGTGGCCGGTTAAATGAAAACAAGCAAGAAAATAAAGGTCTGATTGTTGAAATGACATTTATGTTCAAAGATGCAACAAAAGTGACTGGAAATCATCTCTCTGGAGGGTTTAATGTGCAGATTTGCAGTTGGTGTTGGTGGTCATGGATTTAGGCTCTCTGAAAGCAGCAAGAATTGTAACAGTTTTGAAAACTGCAGGAGGTACCATCATTCAAATAGAGAATATCTCATTTCAGCAAAACAAAGAGACAAAGAAATGGGAGGAAATTGGTTTCATCTGCACCAGTTAACTCTGTCTGGATGTCAAATCTTACCCTGAAAAAAGAATAACATATACTTCTTTTTGGTGTCTTCTTGCAGGCTTGTTACTTATTGTAGTTTTATTTTAGTGGATGAGGCTAAAAATACTAAAACTACTAAAAAAACTTATTTTTTTTTGAAAAGCATGTCAGAGTGTCTTTGCAACCACGTGTGTTATTCCTTATTTATTTTCTTCTCATCTTATTTCCAGCATGACGAAAATACAGCGTTGCCTTGCAGACAGTCTCAGTGGCAGCTGATGATAGATTAATGAAAAGGGTTCAATCTCAGCCTGCTGGATGGTTTTGCACATGCAGCAAAAAAAAAAAAAAAAAAAAAAACACTCAGTGATGTCAGGGTGGTTTCTGCAAGCTGGTGGTCATACAAATGCACGCTCAATCATATATGGACACGCTCAGATGGGAGGGAGGTGGGGAGAGAGAGAGACCCGGGAGGGGCAAGAGTCACTTATTCGACAGAACGTAATATGATATTGAATATCTGCAAACATAGTAGAGCGACATGAACTATGTGCTCAAACACAGACGCATTTCACTCACACCTGCCCTGCTGATGATTGCTCATACTCTATAATGAGCATACATCAGGCTGGTTTCAATGGCATTTAGAGGGTTAACGGTGCTTATATGTGAAGCCTTGAAAACAATAAGCCTCCCATGTGATTTAACAGTATATCCTAGGATTTAAAACTTGGGCTCTTTAAAGTTGTATGTAAAAGCCCTTAAACCTCACCACACCCTAGAGAGGGAAGTTGCTTTCTTTATAGTCTTACATTGACTTCCATGGACTCCCTATCATGAGTCACCCTGTATGCGTTGCCATTCCCCCACACAGCCCCTTCCCATCTACCCCCACACCCACCAAAACAGAGTGCCTTTGCTTTTAACGGGCCAACAGGGCTTGGCTTACTTCAGTGGCACAGCGTAGCCAATGCAAACCAAATTACTGCTGGAAGAAAACAGCAGAAGGCAATTAAGTCCCAGTTAGTCTGATCATTCCAGTCTTGATTAAGAGGGTCAGTTGGGGAATGCTTCTTCTTTTCATGTCCACAGTGTTAATTTATCCCTTTTTAATTACAATGATGAAAAGTATACAGGTTACACTCTCTTATCATTAGTCAGTTGGTGCTTAGCAGTAGAAGATTAATGAGTGTGTGTGTGTGTGCAGGTCAGTAGAATGAGTGCGCGCATATGATGACATCACTGGCACATCCTTACGCTGGCACGATAGCATCAACAATTAAAATGGCTGCCTGAAAGTTTACATTGAAAGACAGTCAGAGAGTTTTGGCCCGGGGTGATATTGCACCGTAGGTGCCAACATGATGGCAATTTTGAATAAAAATAATCCCATTTGTTCTAGTGGTGTCAGATGTTCTGCTCCGCAGACTGTGTACCTAATGAAGTAAGCATGCACGACTTATGCTGTGGTTCCATCGCACTAAGGCGGCCGTTTCTTCGGGCCAAGGCTCTGCATGGTTTCGATTATCACGTATCGTTTAAACTCAGTCACTCTCTCTCCCAACATTTGCCAACATGCTTTCAATTCAGGCTGTCTGCCTGTCCGCGGAAGAATATCTTCTGCCACAGCGATTTTACGATCAGTGATAATTCTGAAAAATGATGTCTCTATGCCGTCTTGTCGTATCACAAAGGCCCGAAGTGAAACCTTACAGCTGCGTAATCAGCAGCGCTAATGCTGCTGATTTTACATCATTAGAATGTAATTCAGGATAAAATGGTGAGTCATCACATAGTGAATGTGTAACTTGGACATTAAGCATAGAATCTGCTTTTCCCCTCAGCCGTCTCGAACTGTTGACAGTCATACTGGAAGACACAGCAGCACAAACACACACATCAACAGAGGGAGGGCTGAGCAGTGATCCACTGTTTGCTGACCAAATGATTGTCACCCTTTGCATGGACAGGGGAGGAGGAGGAGGCGGACAGGAGCACGGCGGCGGCAGCACATTCTCCACTGCGATTTGTTACTGTACAGTTGTCACTCAAGTCATAAGTTAGTCTTTGAGGCTAATCACAGCTAACTCCTCAGAACCTCAACAACCCTCACCACAAGCCTCATACCACCTCGTCTCATTCCCACATTCCTACAGCCCTCTTTCCTCATCACTCCCACATCCACCCTCCGCAGCCCCATCCGAGCCCACCCTCACCTTCTCAATCCACTCTTGGATCATTTCAATTTGCATCCCAACTGGCCCCGGGATTCCCTAGCCCTGTTAAAAGACAGGCTATTTGTTGTGCTCTGCGGTTAATGCCGCACAGAGCTTTAAATACCCATATCAAATCTTGGAGGCTCAACAGATTCAGTTTTGCAAACCTGTATCGAACAGAGGTTCAATCCGTCAGCTTAGAAGTGTACACTCCTTAAGTTGTGTGATAAGGTAAAACCAATCACTGGATTAGGCTCTCTCTGTCAGTGATGGTGTATTTTCAGTGCACGGCGTTGCTTTACTGAAACAGGATAAGCTCATGGAGTAACATTATGGTGCTTGAGATTTCTTTTTCAATAGGAATATACTATTAATGGATTCTGAAGCCAGTGTATGATGCTGCTCCTGCAGTTGTGGATAATGCATTAGCATTAGCTGTGAAAAGCAGTTGGTGCCGGATACCATGAGCCCTCGTCTGTCAGAACCACAAATCTGATTGTTTTTTATCATGCAAATCCATCTGACTACCCAATAAGATTGATTGAGGACTTGAAGTTGGGTTGCAGTGTTTATTCTTATGGAGCTTCTCACAAACAAACCTCAGCCTTTAGATTCACAAGTACAGTTTTGCACAGCATATGGTGAATTCATAACTCAAGAAAGGGAGAATCATGAGAGTCTGCTGCTTTTTGCGGTTACTCTGCCTTGTTCCATCTGGTTTTGGGGGAGATGTGGGAGGTTTTTGGTACACGGTGAGCTTGAGTGAAAATTCATGGCAGGTACATAAATAATCACCCGGCTAAAATATAGGCTACAACTTCTGTTTCTGGTCGGAGTGTTGCGAGACTGTCTTGGATGACATTTGAGAGGAACGCGGAGCCATCCACAAACTGCAAAGTACAAACCAAACGTCCTCTCCCTTTCCTCTCACATGGAGCTGGGTTTCCACTTTGTCCTGCCAACAAGTGTTCCCTGGAAGCTCCCTGTCTGACATTTTACGCTTGGTCGAACTCACACTTCAAGCCTTGAGGCATCGTTTGTGGACAGCCATGATCCAACTGTCATATTCTTTTTTCTGCTGGTTTTGCGTGAATGCAAAGAGATCAGTGTGGTGATTGGTGATGAAAACCCTTCGAGCACTTTTGACGACTCAAGTGAGAAAACTTGAGAAGCCACTTATTTGAGTTTTCTGGGCTGTAGAGTGCCAGATCACAGCAGAGTTTGACCACGAATTTGCATGCAGTTGTCTTAACACAGGAGTATGTAATGCACACTTAGTGTTCTCACAGGAATACTTATTTTTATACAAAAGATTTTTTTGTTCTTATCGAGAAAGACAGACGGGAAGGGATAGAAGGGAACATGAGCTTTGTTCATTTACTATGCATGAATGAGACTTTCTTATCTCTGTGACGTGCAGTGCAAGGTAATTGTGCCAAAATTAGCATGTTTGCGTGAGTGTGTCTGTGAGTGTGTGTGTGAGAGAGAGGGAGAGAGACTGTAACACTGTTCATGTGTTTCTGATAAAAACAGTGTAGTTCATTGAAGAAATGACATAATCAAATGTAAAACCAGTTGGGCAAACTGTGCTGCAGATATAGCAACTGGGCAATGAATGATTACAAAGCCGAAATGAAAATTAAGAGTAGTCATTTAGTCTAGCCACGAGACGCCGTGACAAATTATAATCTAAATTATTAACGTTTTGGGAAGCTTAAGAATCCCAATCTTGATGGGTTATAAACTGTTGACATATAACATTTCATAAGGATGTGTTTTTTCAAATCTTTTAATTGTAGGCAGCAGCTTGTAAAACTTTGCGCACATAAACCTTTTATCCAGTTATGTTTTGCACAATACTGAAGAAGAAAAAAACACATAAACCAATAAATGACTGTTATTACATTTAAAACAATCCCAAAGTCATTATTAGAAACAAACATGATTTAGGTCATATTTGTTGCATTTTCTTGTTTATGCACTATTTTTCCAATTTAACACTATTTCTTGTGACCTCGGCCAACAACATCTTTTAGTGTTAATCTAGAGAACATCATTTGCAGTAAATTCACAAAAGTGTACAAATGTTTGTTTGAGTTTAAATCCTCTTGTAGTCAACGAGTGTCGGGACGAGTCCCAGCTTGTAATTGTTGCCCACCGCCTCCTCTAAAGCCTCCATGTAGCAGCTGGTGGTCTAAGTCCTCCCTCTCTCTAACCAGTCCACCCAACATGTTGCCTCAGGTTAAATGGACACAAAAACCGAAAGAAGGGCATCCATTCCTGGCCATTAGCTGGTTGCTATGCTAATCCAGGGATTACATGGAATACATTTCCCCCCACTTAAGGTTTCCCAGAATTCACAGACTAGTAACAACAAACCGTCTCCCAGACCTTCATATCCCACAGGCATGCATGAATCTTTAATGTGCCTGGAGTCAGATCAGGCCTTATGTCCAGTCATCACATGTGATCATCGTAGTGATTAATGGAAGAGGAATGCAGATGTTACAGATTTCTTGTGTGGATATTTTAATTTAGATTGACATTATGTGCTTTTGTCCACATCCACTAGACGTCCCCACTGATAGAAATATTATGGTATTATTAGGGTTATTAAAGTACAATTCTTTTGCAACAGTATGGTAGCCCAGATCATGAAAGCTTTTGTTGGAAACACCCTGTCTGAACTCTATTGCCAGGCAACAATGTTGATATCTGATGATTCTGCAAATTCCTGAATTATGTTCAATAACAAAGTTTTTAACATTCAATTCTGAGACTTTATCATTCTTTCGTGTACGTGTGTACAACATCTGTGGATGGAATTACGTGATGGTTTGGGAAAGACTGTGGTTGTGGCAAATAATCTTTGGTTTATATATTGATAGCAACATTGTGTAACTTTTCTAAGTAACAGGATAAAAATCATTTTGATGCTACATTGATGTGCAATCAGGTGAATTGTGTCTCTGTCATTCCCACTCTGGGCCCTGTACGCCTATTCTTGCACTATGTATCTTTGTGCTCTGAGTATGATCACCCAAAGTTATGTAATGTTTACAGCACTTTCACTTATTTTGGTGAAACTGGATCATATTTTATAGAGAAAGTACATTCTGGTTTTCCCTGTTATGTTTGAACTTTCCTGATGGACAGTAAGGCGACCTGCTGCAAAATGCTGTATGTGCTGAATGTATGTGCTAATGTTAGCTCAGTTTATTAGCTGGGCTGCCTGGACTGTGAGCTTAGAGCACTAGGGGAGTGTTAGTGTCTGTACAACAGGCGTTTTTGGACCAACGAACAAGAAGCTGCCAGACAAGAGTAAATCTGGGACTGACTTTTTGTTGTTGCTGAAAGCTTCAAGAAAAAAAAGGCGTAATAAATAATATTATCTGGCTGCAATGTCTTGTGTTGTTGCACTTGCTTGATGTTTGACTTTTGTAATATTTTTTAGTAATATATAATATAATCATAGCAAATGCATCTACAACTGTCCATATTTACGACTCTGAAACTGGGTCGCAAAAATACTAATTTCTATGCAATGTTGCTCTAAGGTTAATAAAGTCTTTAACTCATAAATTATCATCAGACGGGGCAGAACAGACTACTAATTGCTGACACTTTTGTACATGAAGTATTTTATGAAGCAGATGGCAATAAAATGTTGGCCCACGAACACACGCTGCATCTAATTAAAGGTATAGTGTAAGATATAATAGTCCTATTTATCAGTTTAGTTTAGTTGAACAAGTTACGGTCTTTAATTTAAAGCCACAGAACTTGTAAAAAAAAAAAAGAAAAGAAAGAAAGAAAAATCATCAGCAAACACAACAAAGGGGAAATCACCACAGTCTGATTGTTCCAGCCCAAGGCCTGTTATCATGTGCTCACAAAGCAATGTTTTTAACTAGAATACAACAATGAAACAGCTCGTACTAAAGACCGCTGCACCCTTGAGCCACTCAAACACCTGGTGATGTCCATCAAACAGTAGAAGAAGGCAGGTTAATACTAAACCCAACAAGAGTGGCTTCAGGCTAAGGATGAGCTGTTGTGCAGAGATAAGATGTTTGGTTCACCATGGGTGGAAAAGCTCCAGGGTATATTTTCTACATTCACCAGCACACTAGTGTCAATTTAGGACAAATTTATGACATATTCTGTTTAAACACATGTATGAGATAAACTATTAATATAGTCCAGAGAAATGTTTTACATTAAACATGATGTCATATACACACGTGGGGAGATGGTCTTACTATTGATCCGCTGACCTCACCACAGCTCAGTCCAACTGAAAGCTGATGTTGACCCAGGACTGAAGATCTATATGGACAGTGCTTCTGTTAGTGTAACACAAAGGCTGGGCAAGTAACATCTAAACATTTGCTTTTGGGTTTTACCAGCAGAGAATAACTCTGAAATGGCCAATTAAGGGCAAGCACAATGAATGCTACTGGTCTAAGGTGGGTCTGTTTTTACAGACTCACGTCTCAGAATAAACACAAAGACACTAGAGACAACAGTAATATTAAATAGAGGCTTTGTAGTTTTATTATTCTTATGGTGACTACATTTGCCTTGTGGAGTGTTTTCTGTGCAATAAAGATGGAGACACGCCTGTATACGACTGATGAGTCTAATTTAAGTGTGCGCACACACAGTCTTTTAGCCTCTACTACAAGTTGCAGCTTGAAAAGTCACCTCAGAAACCTGCAAACTTTTTTTGGCACGTCTACAGCCAGATAATTAGCCAGTGGGCAAAAACTATTAACTGATTATCAGGTGAATGTTAACATGTGACTAATCATGTGTATAGCCTCCAGTATGCACATAATTATTGTTCACATAATAGTGATGCCTGCTTTATTAAGAAGATGACGTTCTTCAAAGACAAAATCAGTCCGATGTGTCAGCGGGGGAGGAAATAATCACAAACAAGTGAACCAGGTGTCTTAAATTCTGTTTATTCAGAAGACAAGATATGATTTGATACCCAAACTGTTCTCTTAATAAAGTGACTGATGTATTTGTGTGCCATTTGCATGAGAACATTTAAACAATATAACAAAACACCCACCCATCATCCACTGTGTGTTCTCAGCATGTTATAATAATAGGACAAATATATGACATGCAAAAAGATTATTGACTGTACAACCAAGTTGAATATTCAGATTTCTGGGCCTTATTTCCCATTAAACAAAGCCATTACCTCAATTTGATGTTAATCCCATTAAGATAAAAAGCGGACAGAAAGTAGTTCCAGTGAGAGAAAAAGAGGCAGAGCTATAGTTAATATGCAGAAAAGATAGTACAGTAATCATTACAGAGTATCTTAAAACCTATGAATACATTTCTATGATTGACAGCGTATCTGGACCAGAAATATAAAACCTGAACCAACTGGCGCTCCAACCAGGTTGACGTGAATTCAAAACTAGAGATATGTGTCTGTGCTAATGTGGATCAAATACTGCAGCGAGTCCAGGCTCAGGTGAGCCAACTGTCAGCGTGATCAAGTCACTGCACTTTTTTTCTTATGCAAAGTGTCGACACATTTCAATCAAAATGGATTCAATTGACTATCACTGGCATTCTCAATGCCTGAGAGCATGCAGAGAATATATTTTTAGGTGTGTGTGTGTGTGTGCAGCATGCAGTGCACATATGCCTGCATGCACACGTCTGCCGCCGATTATGAACATACATGATCCCCTGGAGGAAGACAATAATATTGGCATTAAACACCTCGAGATTCTGCTGGTTTTTAATATATCTTAAATTATGTCAGGAAAAACACTGGAACATCACACAAAAGCCACAGTCAGTGTATAATGCTATCTCATAAAGCTACAGATCTCTCCAACAACATTGACATAGGGAGCAGGCAAACAAATGTCAGCCCCTATAACATATGAAATACTTAACGTAACCAATTTCCTCCTGTCAATCAACCTGGGAATAATGACAGACAGCTGAGAATCAATACGCCACAATTGTATTTTTTGACTCCATGTCTCATTCAGCACCATAAAAGACTTTCAGATGTCAGGGTGTCCTGGCTGCGTGTGGAGTCTAAAGATTTATTTTATTTCCACCACTGGAGTCTATTAGCAACAACGTTCCTTTTACCACTGGGGAAAAAAGCAGATTCTGACTCTTCTGCTTGTTTTGCTAGTGAGTGCACAAGGACAATGCTACGTGTGTCTGTGTGTAGGTGTGTGTGTGAGCTAACTGTTCTATGTAATGAATATGCACATGTTGCAACTCACAGGAGTCTATGACACGTGGGAGACATGGCAGGAGATTTGCAATGTCTTTCGTGAGATTGAGTCAGCTTCACTATTAATTAGCGATATTCTTGTCAGAAACATGTATTATTATATTTTAGGACAAAAACTCTTTTCCATCTGTTGTAGTAAGACAAATGTTGGGATCAGTTTTCCGATATTTTTATATTACATAACACATTGCTCTATTTCTTATTATTTCCTTTTAGTGGTGCATGTTCCCATGACCTCTTCCTCGAATGATTGAGATTTTCTTTACTGTTAACCGCCACTGTTGCGGAAAATAACAGAGGGTGAAGCTACTGAGCATTGCGGTCTTTGTCTATCACCTCATTTACAATACAGTGCCCTCTGCCTCACATAATCAATTAAAAGACGGCGGGGCTGAAGAGGCACCCTACCAGTCACAGAAGTTTACATCAAAAGGGAGAGATGCTTTTGAAGACTTGCTTCATCCTTGAGAGTCTTCCCCGAGAATGCAAGGACAGATTTAGTCACTGATAGATGTGGTTCTGGCCAACTTCAAGGTCTCGTCTAAAACGTATCAGATTGCACTGCTGCATTGTAGTACAGTATTTCACTGCTGAGCTTTCTGTGAAGAAGAAAACACTGGACAGGAAAAGTCTTCACTTCAGGGGATACTTTTACAATTAAGGTACAATTATTCATCCTCATTTATAATCATTTTGATTTAGTAGTTTTATTTTTTTCGGTGCCATAAAATGCACCACAGAACATGCGCAATCGAAATGTTTTCTGCAGTCAATTCAAGCTATATAAAATTAGAGTAGTTCATTGCCTGATAGAGTCCTGCAACAGAACTCAAGATTTATAAAAATAGACTTAAAGTGAGGGCGAGGATGAAAAATAACAATCCTGACTTTGTTAGCACCGTCTTCGGCCCTGTCACTGTCATTTTTACCCACGTCAAGGTGAGTTAGCTAACATCTTACAACAGACTGAAGTCTACTGACAGAAAGCAAGGCTCTGTCTCCAAATTAAGGGCTGTTTTATGGTCTAACAGCTGTGCCGGTAGTATTGATTACCGAGCACTGTGAATGGGCCCGAACAATTTTTTATGAAGTGAGGAATTCTGGGTTTGTATGGCTGGCGCCAAATGGGAGCGACCATGGGACAGAGTCTGTGGCTTGCCGGCCGTTGCGGAAATATTGATGTGTCCTGTTCACATCCATGTGCCAACAGACGCCATTATTTGATATGCACTCTGCAATAAAATGGCCCATCCTGACTGCAACCAGATATATTGTTAATGGCCAGCTCTTTAAATGTCATCTCTATATGTCCTGTGAGTTAACACAGGAGTTTGTTAAACTTCTTTATGTAGAGAAATTGATAACTCAATAAAATGAAAGTCACCCGAGACATTAAAGTTGTAAATCATAGATCTGGGCAGCTGCAAGAGTGAAACTGAAAAATTATGATTTAAGAGTGAACACACTGCAAAAAAAGTCCATATTCTTGAGTCGTTTTATCTAAGTACTGCGATCTGACACCTTTGTATTGCATGCATAGTGTTTAATCCACAATATGTCACACCTTTTCAAACATCATAAAGAAATGGGATCATGGTTGAAACATTTAGATTAAAAAAAAAAAGAAGGTTTTCTGAGTTGGATCCGTATTCTTTGACCCAATAAAACCAAAAGTTTTTTTTAGATTTTGTGAAGTAATTTCATTCTGTGCTGCAAAGCAATGCAACAAATCCAACTGTAAATGTAAATTCAAATGTAAAATACAGTTGAGGGATCAGTGTTGGCTCTCAGTCTTTTGGTGATAGCTGATGATTTTTTTTTTTTCTCAACACCTAAACAAGCCTGCCAGCATACGGTACCAATAAGAAATATTGTTATTACTTGTTTCAGTTGCTTTAAAGAAAGTTCCAGTAAATTACAATTTGTGTCTTATTTTGGTAGTTTTGGCCGCATGAAATAATTGCACTCACTAAATGTGGGAACACTTCGAAATCAAAGTCAGATGGGACAAGAAATATGTTGACCAGACAGGATGTAAACAAGCCAACTGTTCAACCATCTTATCTAAACCACTTTTTATGGAGGTATGGAAATTGTGTGCACACAGTAGACTGAGACAGTCAGTAAAGGGAATTTTGGATAAGAAATGTTTGCCTATATTTTCTCATTTTAAATAAGTTTGGCTAACCTGGCGATGTGTTTAAAGCCAGTCTAAATGTCTGACTGCTTGTGTTTCTTGCCTTATCTCACTTATTTTCAGAGACATAGCTGCATTCCCAGATCTCGACTATTGACGAGTCACTGGTGAGTACAATGTTATTATTGCTGATAGAATGAGTTTAAAACTCTGCAAATAATCCTCAGGTTGTGTGAAACAGATTTACCTCATAAAGATCTTACACCATAGTCATTTCTAGACAACGTGCTTTGATGCCTGGCCATACAGTACATGGATATTTTTTGCAGTGGATGTTTTTGGTTCCCAGGGAGCGTTATGGTCATCAGAACAGGTGGCTAGAAGCTGACTTTGGAAAGAAGACAGCTAAAATTGAGAGCTTGGGAGCACAGGTGGAGGAGTAATCCAATCCATATAGAACAGAAGATAATCATCTTTTTATAGGCGCGTATTAGGGTGCAAACATGTCCAGCATTCATTTATAATGTATGAGAAACTATGTTGCGGCAATAATAAATCAAGCCCATCTCTTTGAGTGACTCAATATGTGTGTGTGAGTTGGTGGGCAAATGTGTTTACTAGTGTCTCAGTGTGTGTGCGCCAGTGTTGATGACACAATAGTGTGGCTGGCGTCTGGCTCAAGCAGAGTTATGCAGAAGTTGTTGGTTGTTTTGCTGATCCCTCTCTGTCAGTGTCACAAGAAGCGTCATCAATCATCAGAGACTGGGGGACCAGACCACCCTCCCCTACTGGTCTCTGTGTTGGCTCAAAGCCCTGATCAGAATGGGAGGATTACTATAGACAGTGCATATGATGTCAGTCCTGAAGAAAAAGTGAACCACAGATCAGAGGCAGTGTCTCATAATAGCTCAGGGTCACTTCGGGCTGTCAATACCGACATGGAAAATTAATTCTGTGATGTTAGTCATGCCGTATTTGTGTGTGACAGTGACATGAACACATGGGACCTAGTCTGTAATCCAGTCCTATAGCAGTACTCTTAAGACGTCTCCCCGTCCTACAGCATTGTCGGACTCATGATGGACAGTTAAAAAGTAAAAAGGATCAAAATTGATGCAGCAGAACTGAAGATATCAACATTTTAATTCCAGGAATTGTTTTCAGGCCTTATCAAAATATGTCACTGACATTACCCACAATGCAATCAAAGTCAGTTTAGTCAGCATAGTCTTCAGGCCCAACTGACACTGACTCAAGTGACATCTATTAAGGCAGTTCATCAAACATCCTGCATCTCCATCCAGAGCCACAAAAGCTGTATACAACTTTGTTGTGAGGCTGTACACACACTCAGTGGTGCTTTGCACTGCTAATGCTTTGAATGTATAGCGTTTGCCATGTTCAACATCTTAGTTTAGCATGTTTGTATTGTGACATTTGTTAATTAGCACGACTGAGGGTCATGCTAATGTCTTTATGCAGCCTATTTGGTCAAAAAGCAAAAACAAAAACAAAACAAAAGTATTCAACAAAATAAAATTTTGACCTGATGGCGGCCTTCATCCTGATTTGAAAATGAACGTCTGTCCTGAATTTCAGCTAAATCTATCCCATCTCTCCCAATTTCAACAGCTGACCAACAAGCATGCATTGCCATCCTCACTAGCCTGGCTAAAAATATACTAAGCAATACGTTTTGTTATTTCACAACCAAAAAAACATCAGCAACTTGGCTTGCGATGTGTGACAATGTGAAAATACATATAATTTCTCCATCTTTGATGTTTCAGCACTATTTATACGTTTAAACCATTTAAACATCTGTTTTGTATTCTGACACATTTATGAAGCTGCACGGAGTGATTGCTTTTCGATCGATTGTCGATTCTGCAAAAAAAAAAAAAACATGATCAGAAGAGTTGGGAAAGTCAAACTGTTCACATGAACTGAGCCCATCACCCTGTCTGTACTGTACCAGGTGTGCTGTCAGCTATAGCCTCTGACATTTGTTATCTGTTAAAAACATCTGGTTTCAGTATCCACTCTCTGAAGAACAGAAAGAGTGAGACTCATAGTTGGGGGTAGAGAGAGGTCAAGGGGTAGAGATTGGTTTGGCTAACAGAAACTTTTACCAATTTAGATAGGGCATTTTGTCTTTTTTTTTGGTAAGGGCTTATGTCATGTTTGTGTCTTCACCACAAACTTCTGCCTCCCAAAAAGCATTTTTCATACCCATGTTTACAGAGAAACCACACCAGTGCATTGCTGTGAAATGAGTCGTCATATCAGCCGTGCCTGACGGGGAAGCTCTCCTCCCCTCAGCACACGAGGACCAAGAGCTCTCTATGGTCTTTCCCACTGTAGTAGAGGCTGTTGACAGAAGTAGAGACAGGCAAACATATGTTCCCTCCAAAATACAGGAGGGGAGGGCCTACTTGTTTTCAAAGGGGCCATTATCGCTGCAGTGTACGGCCACCCCTCGGTGTTGTTTGAGGAGGGGTTGTCTTATGGTTTCCTCCTGGTCCCAGCTGAAACTGTCACAGACAACCAATTGAAACCATCTTTCTCTGGTGCACACACAGACACACACACACACACATACACACACATGTTTGCACTCCCACACACACAGATGTGGACACATACTCTATACAGAACTGAAAAGCAAATAATATGTCACAGAATTATATAAGATGTGATTTGTTGAAGGAAAACAGCAACTGTTGAACGTGTGATGAAATCCAATTTTATTTGGATTACAGTAGTTTAAATATAATAACCTGTGTACTGGAATGCTAAATATTATTAAAAAAAAAGTAAAAGTTCTGAGATTGCATAGTAGCCGTACTATACCAAAAACTATTCCACAATAATGATTACCTTATGCAACAGGTAATCTTCCAAAATTATATGTAATGAGTAAAAGTAATTCCCAGATGCTCATCCACCCCTCCTGCTCCACACAAGCACACAGAAATGATGTTACACACATGCATGCTCAGAGGGGCCTGTTACCACAAAATGACAAACTAAATATTTGGGGATGGTGATATCATTCTGCTAGGCCTCATTACCATAGTCTGAAGCACAAATGTAGTTTCAAAGACTCCAAATCCCATCTCAGTTGATCTGCCAATATGCAGAGTCTGTCCTCCAACTGCCACAGCCATGCCAAAGCAATTTGTTTCATATATTGCTTTTGGAAGCCAATATGTTTTAATTAAGGGGATACATAAGCGAAAACAACACCATAAATAATCGTCTTTCCCCACCCATGACAAAGGAATTTCATCAGATCTTTCATTCTCAGTCATGGCATACATACTTTATTCAATAAACCAATGTAATCCTTCAAGGAGGAAAATATGGTTTCACATATGGAGGGCAAGTTATGTTACCTTGAATTCAGTCTTAAAATCTTTTTCTTTCTAGGACTTTCAATGCAGCATTTATTGGTAGGAAAAACTTTCTTTAGAGCTGCACTAATAAACACTTTTATATTACCAATGGCTAAAATCAGCACGTGCAACGTAAAAGGGGGAATTATCGCTCAACTCTGCAGTTGTCCTCCTGTTCCAGAGAGCGATTTAACATCTTTTAGCATATTGTTTTGGTTTTGTGGCATTCAACCGTTTGGCTCACTTTCATACTTCAACCACCAACTTACCAGCTTTGTTTCCATTGAAAAGATATAGACACACTAACTGCACACTACCCGCCCAGGACCAAACCACAAGCAGACAAAATTGGTGACTTTTGTCCGTAGTATCACACAAGCAATGCACTTTCCTGGAGGAACTTGGGCTTCATCTGTTGTGGCCATGGCTGGAGAAAAGGAAAGAGGTTGAGAGATGCTCTAAAGTCTTAAAAAACATAGGCTTTTCAATTCCAACAATAGATACTAGATGCCACATCTGTCTGCACAACAGTGGATACTGCAATGACCACAAGTGACTGTAATTTGTGATCATGGTGCTACTAGATTTGGTAGGTAGCAGTATACCAGAAGTTACAGTAACCTCTGTGTAAGATAGTACAGCCTAAACATGAAAAATAATAAGCGATGGTAAAATAACAATTTTCTGTGTTTGTTATTGTTAAAACTACGTTTCAAAACGTTAATATGACTTTAATATATGACTTAATCTGTGTTAAATAACTCCTGGGTCACTAAAAACTAAAAGGTTCATATGAACATTTGAAAAAACACTTATGCATTTAGGGGTGAAAGAACTGTACAGAACAAAGTAGGAGTGTAAGATAAACTATTATCAAAGTATTTTTAAGTTAAAGGTACGTGCAGGAGGAGGAAAGAGCATTACTTATGAAGTTTACTGTGAGTGCAAAGAAATAGGCAAGCAACTGCCCAGCTTTATTTGCCGTACAATGCGTATTAATCAGTTTTATTAAGTAATTTATTGTTAAATTTCAGATATTTATATTGATTTAGGCAGATGGTGTATGGTATAGGGCAGGAAAATAAATTTAGGTGAGGCTGGCAGAGAATACCGGCAACAGTAACTTAAGAGGGTCTGCCCTGCGTGTGAATGCAGCATTAGTATTGTAAGCATGAAAACGGAAAGTTAACTGGTGTTGGATGTTGCTTTGTGCTCATAATAGTCTTTATTGTGTAACCGCTGCACTTCATGACACGGTAAAATCTTGTATCTGTGCTCTTGTTCTTTATAATGCTCATATTGTGATGCATGTTTGTTGTATTGTATTGACAGATTCTTAGTCGACCTGGTGTTTACTTAACCTTTATTTTATTATTTCATTAAACATATAAAAAATATCCACCTTGACTTCTATCACGGATCTTTGCTGAGAGCCTCACTTCTCTTAGGTTTCTTTGTTAAGCTTTGTTGACCAACCGCAGTTGATTTCTTTTTGCTTAGTTCACCTCCTGACTCAAACAAGTTTGGAGTCTCGCAGAGTTGTGACAGATTTTGTTTCCCCTGTAGACATCTGGGCCTCGACATTTCCATACATACAGCACAGTTTCATCATGGATTCACTTTGAAAGCTAAAACAAGCTTTTTTTCTGGTTATGAGTCAGCTCGTGTAAATGGATTTTCCATCTTACTCTTCATAAAGAGGGAGTATCTTTCCTCCACTCCCTGTGATGTCAAAGTACAGTCAGTCATACCGAGTGAGCGTTCTGTTGGCACCCATCGAAGAGACAGTGTCGCCCCAGACCCAAAGGGATTACATGTGTGTGTCCTCTTTGTTCAGAGACATCCAGCGGCATCTGGCAATAGTCAGTCCCCTCGTGCTACTTTATGGAGACAAGTGTGTTGTATGATCAGGTTTCTAAAGCTTTATTTATTAAATTAAGCAGTGCATCACTGTGATTTGTCTTGCTTTCTTTTGCATTTTTTTTTTCACGAAGGGGAAACGTATGGCCAGGAAGATGCAAGGCCTTTCATTTTTTGCGACAGTAAAAAGGGAGGGAGAAAGACGTATAGGGGGTGAGATGAACAGAGAAAGAGAGAGAGAATGATAGAGAGCGAGAGGAAAAAGAGGGAAAATCACCTCAGAGGGAGAAAACAACCTTCTGCCAGGTCATTTCTCATCATTTGTTCGATTTGTGCTGATCCTACTTTATTTCCATTAAAAATAACTGAGAGGAAGTGCTGTAAGTTTTACATCACCTACCCTCCCTTCTCTATAGCAGAGCATGAATTCCCATATGCAGGCAACTTAGTCATGCATGCATAAGATGGAGTTTCTAATTCTGTATGAAAAATACTTACACTGAATTATTGGCCCCACGTTCATATGCCAAAAGAAACTTATTATAGTGAGGGCAGTGAAATATTTCTGAAGTAATTCAGAAAATATTCAATTTCATTAAAGTAACGTCTCGATTAAACATTTAAAAAGCCTTTGTTTTAAAGGTGCGAGCCATGTGCCTTGTCTCTTGTTCAGTCCTACTTCACTGAACCGATTCCATCTAATTCATTAAAAATTGGTTGGAGATGGAAACTGGAATGCTGACTGTTGCTCCCCAACACTTTATAACAGGTTATTAATCACCCGGCTGAAGGTCAGAGTCTGACTACCCCTGAAGTCGCAGCCAACACCTGAGCATATTTCATGTAACCAAGTGGAACCAGTTTGATAAAAGCTTTCTTCACTCACAGAGCTGTGTTGGTGGGCAAACAACACGACTGTGAGAGATTCATTGCTGCTTAAATCTTAGTTGTTTTTCAAAATAAAGTTTTGAAAGAACCCTTTTAAATATTATAGTGAGAGTTCGATGTAGTTTGTGAAGTCTCTCGTTTTGTTTACATGAGTGCTTTGGCTGCTGATGAGATTATAATTCTCATCTAAACCACAGAGAATATTTGTTATTGTCTGTGGCTGATTGACAAAAGTTGTAATATGTAAATAAGATTCTTAAATCATAAGTCACGACTCTCAGACAGACTTCTTTTCCACATTTTACTGTACTCATATACAGTGCATGTGTTTTGTTTTGTTACAACACCTTCATGTAGTGTGTATGTGGTGCTATAGCAGATTAAGGAGAACAAAGGACAGCAGCTTAAACACATGAAACCAAAGTGGAAGAGCTGCTCAGTCTTTTCTATCTCAGTTCGCAGATGGTGATTGATTGAGATGTTGCTATAGTTACACGTGTATTCTGGACAGTGATACAGGAGTAGGATCAATGGAAATGGAAAAGGGTATTAAACCAGTGCAATACACCTGCACCCAGACCCATTACAGTACTGTTTGGTCACTGTATGCTCTGTTCAGCCTTTTGACACGTCCGGCAGTATGAACACTATTGACATTAATTTAGTGCAGAAAAAGGGATGTTAACTCATAATGTCAAATTAAATATGACTTATTAACCATATGTCAGACATTTTTTACACATGTACACGCTAAACATAGAGTTACTTTACAAATTTGACAACCAGGCAGAATCCAATTTTAGACATTTTTAATGATGTTTGCAGATATGGAAATGTAAAGTAGCTCACTCCTCAGTAGTGGAGCTAGTGCAGATAATATTGAAACTACATCAATCATAAGGTGCCGCAGCACTGGATTGTTCATTCACATGTATGGTTTCTCAATTAGATACATGCATTTGTTGAATGTCTGGTTTTGTCATCTTTCACCAGTCAGAATGGTGAATGACTTTATTAATTTAACGCACAGCACAGTCTTATAATTTCTGACAGGCTGCTGCAGCTGTGGGGGATGCTTAGCCGCCAGAGCATCATCCCATTAGTTTGACTTTATTCTTATTCCCATCAGGTCTTTTGACTGCGAATGAGTATGAGAGAGAGGCCAAGAGGTCACTGGTGACTAATTTTCTGAGTACTCACAGATTGTGTAAGTAATGGAGCACTTATTGCATTCGCTCCCCCCATCACTGCAAACAAGCCCCAAAAAAATCCATACAAATTCCCACACGTAAGACAGCGCCTGGGGAAGGGAGAAGTGGCCCGTCTATAAGATATAGCACGCAGTGTGGAATAGGCCTAATGTGCAATTTAAAATCAATATCTTTAAAAAAAAAAATGCCTATCCTACCTACGACAGCATCATCTAAATATCAATAGGGCCTCCCTGTGCTTCAGAGAGTGTGAGGAGACACAGAGCCGAGGTGCTTTGACCAAGGATTTCACACTGCCTATCCAGAGGAATCGGGTTCTCACTGCCTCTCTTTCAATTTTAATACGGTGCCGTATTGGCGCATGAGGTTTAATAAAGTAGCACAGTGTCTGTCGAGCCAGGTGTATCTTCAATCCTTTCATATAAGTAAATCCCAAAGAAAGGTGTTGAGGATACCAGGAGAAGAAGACAGGCAGGAAGAGAGGGAAGCCGGAGGGGGGTGGGCATGTTTTTTTTCCCCTCTCATCTGCCCAACGTCCTATATTCTTTTTTTTCCCCCCTCTTTGCAGTACTGTGGATTTCAAAGCAGTGTTATCCCGAACAATGTAGCTTCTGTACATTTCATGCTGGAATTTACTGGATTTTCTAGAAGATGACCTGTGACTCTGTTTCTCTCACAAACGCATGTTTTAACAAGGAGACTCACCATATCATCATTCAAAGAATCAATTGGCAATGTCTTTGGACTTTAGTCAGATCAAAATCAAATTTATCGTTACATTCAATGCAAACAACAACTAAAAAAGTTTTTCATGTCACAGCAAATCCTTTACATCCTTATTATATTTGGCTCTCTGGCGTACAGGAACAGAAGACGAAAGACACCATCTATCACAAAAAGATAACAACATTGTCTCCCAATTAAATTATTGTAGTTGACCTAAAGGTGCATGTGATGTGATTGGTGGGTATTTATATTTTCATTTCAGATTCATCCAGCCAGACCTTGGAAAACTTGCTATTTCAAAAGGTAATTAATGTCTCTATCTTTGCCATGTCTTGTGTTTGCTCATCTTTTCCCATCTGGATTTCATGGACAGGATTCCTCTGATAAGGCCGTCGAGAGTGGAGAGAGTGAGAGAGAGAGTCTACCTCAGAGCACACCGACACACGGTGGGGAGAAAGGCAGGAAAAACATCTTCATTTCACGTCATTTCATGACAGTCATTCTACCTGAAAGCCAAGAAGACATTTCTGCACAAAAATAATGTGTTTGTAGTTTCTGATGTATCACAGAAAAAAAAAAAATGCTCATTATTGGCACAATGTTATTATGTTTTTCTTAAGACAAATTCCTGCACAATTCTTGTGTTACAATCAAGTATGCTGAAATGTGCAGGAATTTGTTGAAATTACAACAATTCCAAACCAAATTCAATATTCAAATAGTAGAAGATGCGATTTTTATAGGTCAATTGCGTACAGTTTGTCTGATACACACCCAAACAAATGTCACATCATCGCGATCTGAGTATATCTTTCAGTGAAAATGAAAATTGTGATGCAAAAACGTTCACATTAATCATGAATCAAAAAGTATTCTTACTATCTGTCAAAATAATTGCAATATGATTTGTTACCATGTTGTGCAGCCCTGTAGTTCTTTACACACTACATGATTAGTCGGGTAATTGAGAAAATAATTGGTAAACGAATCAATAATCAAAATTATCTTCAGTAGCAGCCCTAAATTATTGTGCTATATCAGTTGGAGATAGACACTAATAAAAGTGACAGAAAAACTGATTAAGTCTTTTGGTTTTCACTTCATGAAGCACAACAGCTGTCAGACCAATATTAAAATCTTTTCTTTAGGACCTGTTCAGCATGTTAATCTGCTGTAGGATATCATTCAGCTGCACTGGACACAGAGCTGTCTTATTAATAGACTGCTTCGGCCAAGGTCAGGGGGAGCTGTAATGGTGACCCCCAGATGACCCTGGCTGTACTGGCCTGGGGGGCTCTGACCGACTGCTACCGTGAGTGCATAAATTGATGGGTGCTCTGGTTCGAACAGGGCCTCTAAATGTTGTATTGACACCAGATAGCATGTCTTTAAAGGTAGAAATGTATGTCATGACTTTGCTTTTGTCTTGTCAAAGCAGCAAAAACAACCAGCACAGGGTGTCTGAAAAAGACCTAAAATTTTGTATCTAATAATGCATATTTTCTCTACCCCAGTTTAATATTTTATTTCTTAATTATTTGAAATATTTTACACGGTATCAGCCGTTCAAAAATTATAACAGAGCTGAATATCACAGTGCTCCGCTCCTGTTAGCGTGACAATGTTTGGCCCATGGCCACTGACATGTTTTATTTAATAATGTGGGAATTTTCTACTGTTTTGCTTTCATTACAGTCTAGGAGGCTAAAGCTGAAAACAGAAACAGAAAGCCAGTCCCTTTAAAGCATGAACTTTACCGCCCAACAACTGTCAGATGCAATATGAGCATCTGGATTCAAAAAGGGAGGATTTTTTTAACAGGATGTCTGCTTAATGCGGTGGTATTTTTTTTCTCTCTCTCTCTCACTCAAAATGTGTGCTCTCTTTCTTTTTAATTCTCACTATACTGCAAGACTACAACTTTACCGGTGACCACCCATAGCAAACCAGGACCACGCTAGCTCTGGGGTCCAGAGATTTAGGCCGCAAAGGAACTAAAGCCAAAAGCCGCGGGGGAGTATTTCCGAGGCTGGGATGAAAAGTACAGCTCAGGCTTGGGAGTCACAGGGACACGGGGGAAAGGGAGAAGAGGGAGGGAAGGGTAAAGAGGGGAAATTTATTTCTGTTCTTTTGCTCCTGGGCCAGTCCGCAGGCCCATGTATCAAAAAGACCACCGCGTTTGAGATGAGCCCATAGGCCGATTCATGGCAGAACGCTCAACATGGGAGACCAGAGTAATCTTCGGCAGATTTGGTGAAATGGCAAATGTAAAGACTGCTTTAAAAAGAGATAAATATGTGTCCTTACAAGTGAGTCTGAGTGCAGCGATTTCACTTTGATTTGTTGCTTGAACAGTTGAACACTAAAACAGGAGTGGATATTATTGGAGCCACTGTGTATTTCAATAATTTTTAGAATACAACAACCCAGCAATTTTAACAGATTTTTTTTCCTTTCTGTCTCATAATTGGGCAGACTAAATACTGCAGAGCTACACTGCAAAAAGTGAAGAGGTCAAATGTTGTTTAGGTTTAGCTGAATTATCATATGAAGCCACACTGAGCACACTGTGCATCAGTTTTCCCCAGAATCTATACCATAATGTTTTGGTGGTATCTTTTATACTTGATAAATTCCAAAAATCTGCCATTAAAAGTGCCCTTATGAATGTAATTTAAATAAAATACATGATCCATGAAATCCCTATTTTTGCCTTATTGACAAAAAAACCAATTGATGTTGACGTCGTAGCAAAGCCCACTTTCATGCCTGACAAGTTTTCCATGAAAGTATGAAACGGCAAGCAGTGAAGAAACGCACCACAGAGACAGCCACTGGCACATGATGCATTCTGGGAGGGGCCAGCGCTGGAGCCACACTGCTGTTTTCGCTTCAGTGACGAAAGATCAACATTTGTCTCACGGTAGCGGATCACTGAGAAATTGAGTGGATTTCATCTGGGAGTCAGATTTCGTCGTCTTTCTTCTCCTCCGCTCAAAGGCTGGATCCCAAAGCAGATGTGCCTCCGAGGCATGGGCCATCAGGTTGAAGGGTGCAGGCCGGGCTGAGAGTTGGTGTTAGGGTTAAATTTAGAGGTTGGAGGTCAGATGAAGGTCAGGGTTATGGTCAGGTTGGGGTCATGGTGAGGTCAAAGTAGCCAACCCCCTTAGGGCAGCATTTAAGTGGTTACTGTTTACCTCTGTGTCCAGTTAGAGAGATGTCATCTAACATACTGCCTGTGTGTGTGTGAAACATGAAGAATATGCAGAAGCATAATGAGAGCTGCCCATTAATAAGTCGATTAATCGATTAGATGACAAAAAAAAAAAAAATAGCAACCATTTTGATAATCAATTAAATTATCTCAGCAATTTTTCAAGAAAAATTCATCTCATATGACAGCAAATTCAATTAAAAAGTTGGGCAGATAGAAAGAGCAATTTAAACATGTCATCTTGGGTTATAGAAAATTAAGAATGAGTGATTAAAAACTGGCATATTTTCTACTATCTACTAATATCTTATAGACAAAATAATAGATCAATTAATCAAGAAAAATGCCAAACTAATTGATAATAAATAATCATTATCTGTTTAAAATTCTTTTTTTTTTTTTTACTCTGCTTCATAACAGTTAAAAAGTGTGACATACACATGATCATTATTATTATTGTTACAGGACTGTGGGTGTTGTGATTATAGGTTGTCTTACACGAGTATTACCAAAATTCTCATTAGTTTATAACTTAAAAATGACTTCTTTACCCCATGATATGATTTATTTGAAATGCCAAGGGAAATATTATTGATGTTCCTATGGTATCTTGCGCCAGTTGTTGCTGATGTCACCCTTGGCTTTCGCCACCATGTCTGGTGCTCCCATGTTCTCAGAGGCTGCGGCATGCTGGGAAACCTTACACCCGTCCACAGAGGGGGGACTCGGGATGAGTCTGTGCACATGTGTCACGCTGGGGGGCACACACACTGTGCCATATCGTACAGCCTCCCTGCCATGTCCCCCTACCACAGGACAGCAGCAGCTACCAAACCCAAAATTACACTGAGACGAGGCAAAGACAGCTAAAGCTAGTGCAGTCAGACTGAGAAATAGTCCAAAAACACTGTTTGGCATGTGAGAACTGTTCAACATTGTGACAGTAAGTAGAGTTTATCGTGTTTCATGTGTGTCTGTGCCAGACAAATCCATTTAGTGCTTCCCTGAGTAGAAAGACCAACAACATTATGTGACAGATTAATACAAAAGGTTGGTATTCGGTGAATTTTAAGTGGAACACAAGCGACGTATCACATTACTGATATGGTGAGAATAACAATGGAAGGAAGATGCTGTTTACTGTAATGTAAACTGGCTTGTAAAAGGTTAAGGAACTGCCTCAGGCAGCAGTATTCAAAGATGCAAAGAAACAGGATGAAAATATTCCACCAATTCATTAACTCCTTTTCATACCATCTCTCTATTGTATTAAGAAATCCAACCAGGGGCGTTCTCAGGCTTTGGGAGGCTTAAGATCTCATAAAATCAACTGTCACCTGCTTAGTTATTGGGTGCTTACAAATAACCAAGATGCATAACTTGAGAAAGTACCAGTCCCCTAAACCCATTCCAGCAGGAAGAAAATAAGCTCCTTTCAATGCATTATTAATATTTTGCCTAAACTCAGTCTGGACCGAACAGCGAACTGGATTAGCCAAAGGAATTTAATATAAAATTCATGCCTTCTCTCTTTTTCTTTCTCACAGATATATTCAGTCTGTTGTTAGTTAGAAAGCCACGGCATTCCTCCGCGTACTGACAGACTCAACATATGACTGCGAGGGTGGGAGCAGAAAGTGTGTGGCCCCGCTGACTAGCATGTGTTGTCATTTAAAATGATATTTTCTAAAGTTAATGACTTACACAGGCTTATAGGTATAAATGGACAGTCTCTGGTGTTAATTTCATTGCCTGAGTGGGCCCCATAAAAAGGTCATTATGCCTGGTTTGTGTTTAACTCGTGTTTAATTCCAGCCAGCGAGAGAAGGGAAGTTGTATTGATTAAATGACAGCTTAAGAACTAGTTGTTTAATAAATAGCCACCTCGTATTGGACTAGAAAGGAACAAGGAGCAGAATTGCTTGAAATAAGTGTCTGAGCTGACAATGTGTGGAGATAAAGGAGTGGAGAGGGACAAAATGGAGGCTGGGACACTTCAGACTGATGTTAACAAGCAAATTAGCCACAGCGGGGAGGCTGGGCCCAATCAATAGCCACAATAAAAAGTTGGTGCTGACCACGTAGTGTCTGCAATGTAAACTGCCCGGCTCCAGGTCCCCAAGGCCAGGCCAACAATAACCTACAACTGAGCGAGACACAAAAGGTATCGACACGGAGAGCGCTTCAATTTCCCCAGACGGCGGGGCCCTGTCACATCAAACTGGCTATTAGTCACAAATTCTGCCTGCCACCGATCCATCCCCCATTCTCTGGGGGGACCTTGTCAACTTGAAAGTTGTGCCGCTGGCAAAAGGACATCTGGTTCCACTGTAGTGTGTGTTGAATACAAGAGGCCAGGAGCTGCCTGCCTGATAAAGGAGAACAAACAGGGACACTTTAGACTTGTCAAGCCTTGTTAGAGGCAGCAAATGACAAAAGAAGGGAAGACATTAAGAGCAAGGGACTGTTTTTATTGCTCCTGGTAAAACAGTGAATAGAGTCTGTGCAGTTACTGAGCTACTGTACATGCTTTCAGATTGTCTGACATGAGATAAAATATTTTGTTCATTAATTTTAGTAGTAATGTTTATTGCCAAACCAGGCCAGGCCTGAAAATCTAACGTGCTAATTATCTAAATATAGATAATTACTGTAGATATTGTATGTACATAAATAACCAACAACCCAGCCCGTCCCTACAGTCCTTAACATGGCTCATGCTTTCCGTGTTACACGTCTGACCCTCCTCAAAGTGTCCAATCCGACATGGCTGTCAGTGGCGAGCGTGTAGCCTTGTAAATTTCAATCAGCATCTCACAGCGGGGTGCCAAGGTTCGACTTCATTTCCCTCCACACTGAACAGGTGGTAACAGACCGGTCATCACTCAGCGCTGTCTGAGTGATCTGTCACCCCCACCATTACTGCTCTATTAATTGCCTCTGGTGTTCATGACAAGATGCTCAGGCGCCCCGGTTAATGTTTAATGTGGCGGTGCCTCAAATCAATGCGTGTTTAAGAAAGACACGCCATGCTGACCAAGACTGCTGGATTGTGCCATTGGATAGTTGGAGGAAGGAAGTGTCACGTCTCTCGCTCTCACTGCGGAGCAGCAATTGGAGAAGGCGGGATATATTATTTGGTTAATTGACTCAGACAGGGGAGTAAATTAGAGTCCTTTCTGCTCAGCTATTTAAACTATCATCAATGTTAATTGTAGGAGAAGGAGGGCAGATGGGTAGTCTTTGCTTGACCCTTGAAATCCCTTGAAGGCTGTAAAGAGACATGTTAAAAACAAATAAAATGTGTTTACTTTATCCAGAATTTTCTCTGTATTTTCATCCCTAAAACAGATTTTAATACTGCAGAATAAGCAGCAAAAATAAGCCCTTACACAAACTGTTAACGGAGGCTTATTTAATTAGATCCCATCATCCTGCCGAACATGCATATGTTCTAAAGCGGGATATTTTAAAGGAGATTTATGATTCTATTGCATTTGCCTCTTGATCGAGGTGGGATCATCTGGGAATGGATCTGGAATACAGATGAGATCTGATGATGGCTCAAAAAAAAAAAAAAAAAAAAAAAAAAAAGTGGGGAGGAGGGGGGCGGATCAATTTTAGAGGCAAGGGTTTGGCACATTTAATGAATTCATGCTCCTTCTGCCTCTCTCTATCTTTTCCCTCACCTCTTTCTCTGTAAGGATGAAACAGATGAAAAGAAAAACCCTCACACAGTGACCGTTAGGGAGGTGCTCTGCGGGCAATCAATCACCAATCAGTCACCGAAAGTGCTTGTCCTGCCGTTGGAGGATGTTCTTCATTACTTACAGACTTTCAATGTGGTAACGGATGTGAGGTGTGTGTGTGTGTGTGTGTGTGTGTGTGTGTGTGTGTGTGTGTGTGTGTGTGTGTGTGTTGGGGTAATTATTCATGGCCTTTTTACTTTTTACCGCTCCTGAAGGTACAAGTTTAAACCTGCGATGTGGTTGTTAGCATTCACAGATGATCAAAATATCATTAAATCTCTATTTCTGCCCCTTTCATACACATGTACAGACACACACACGCACGTACACACACACACACACACACACACACACACACACACACACACATATCATCCTCATGAATTTGGAGTCCTCTGCGGACCCAGTGGGCTTTGGATGATCCCCGAGGTTGATATTAGCTCCCATGATAGGCATCAGAGAATAACCCAGCTTAGAATGTGTTTAGATTCACCAACCTTAACTTCTTTAAAAGCCACAGTACGCACACTGGACCTGGAGTTTTTTAAGAATAAAGGTACAATGTTTGCAGTGTGATATTGTTTTAGCAGGAGTCGTGTTAAAGATATGTTAGGAACATAAATGAACTGAAGAAACAAGTGAAACGCGAGGCCTGAAATTCTGGCCTGTATTATATAAAATAGATCCATGCAATTGCCACAAGCAGCTGAGAAGATATTAATTGAAGATAAAAACAAACTAAAGATCGGTGTTTCATACAAAGTAACAACTACCAGATGAGAAATTTCCACTGCAGCAACAGACGATAGAGAGAAGAGAAATATTCAGCCCTATCCCACTGCAGATATCCCACAACTTATTAGATGCGTTGCTGGAATACCCTATTAGGAATGAAGAAGGGAGGTAGAAGGGAAAGGGGGCTTTACTTTAAATTGAGGAAGTGCCAACGCACATTTATTGGCTCTAATGTGGTACAGGCGACCCCCGTCACAATATCGGAGCTCCGTGGGCCTGTGCTGCCACAGTGAGGGAACATAATAACCTTTTTAAGGGTGCAGCGTGCTGCCGACTCACAGAATAAAGACTTCACAGTCAGCGCCCGGCGAGAAAACGGAGGGCCTCGCCCCAGATGAACATAATCTTTTGTTATTATGCTGTTAATACGTTTTCTTTCCACGTGCTGATCTCAAACAAACCCACCCCCAGTGCCACACAACATTCGCCTGAAAAAAAAAAAGGATTTATTTCTATGTTCATCTAACCTTGTGAGCAGAGCCACAAAGTCTTAGTCTATTAGGGGAACAATGTTTTTCTTATATATATATACAGTAATTAGAAATGTACATGTACATATCTGATATTTACAGATACTAAAGGAAACAGAAGTTAATAATTTCATGTGTTTTGCTGGGACAAAAACTGTCAGAGACACTTTCCAATCTACTTGATCAGCCACAACCCCAAATCACTGTCGTCTCCCACAATCCCTTTCACACAGGGTGCTGACACCAAGTGGTTTTGTGTCGCCGCACTGTGCAGCAGCCAATCGACCGGGCCATTGATTAACAGATTGGAATTATTAACTGGGGGATCATCCATCCCACATCGCCCATGTCATTTCCATTACTGCATTTCCATCACGCCTCATTTCAGAGACAAGGCACGGAAGAGGAGATGGGCCAGGCAGAAAACCTCCTCCTCATTAGCATTCTAATTAAGAGGCCATCAGATAATGATCAATCAAAGCAATCAGCAGGAGGACAAGCAGCAGCATGCAGATGGAGAAAAGGAGCACAAACATGCACACACACAAACACAGTTAACACAAATGAACTGTCTTTTTTCAGTAATTTTGAAACATTCGGTACAATCTGCCTTTGTTGTTTTATCTTGCAATGTGATATACATGTATACGTATGGCAGTGCATATACAGTACATTATATGTCACAGTATTGACTCAAATTCAGGGGGGAAAAAACAATATATAATCAATAAAATAATATAAATTTTATTAAAATCACATGTAAGTGGCAACTTAGAGCTTAAAACTGTCTGGACTGACTGGATTTAAAACAAATATAGGTCATTTTAACTGCATGCTAAGTAGCTAAGTAGTCAGTTTTCATGTTTAATGTTTAACAAAATTAAATCAGAGTTGAGGGAACGATATCTACAAAGTGACTGAAATGAATAAAAATAAAATATGACATACAAGTCTGGTTTTAGAAGTCAGATATTTAGTTGAATGGTCATCATCTGTGTGTAGGGAAGAGGTTTCAGTTGATTATATCTGGATGAACCAACTTTTGGTAGCATCACGACAAAAAACCTACTGTAGACATGAAGACAAAAGATTGTACATAAAGCCACCGTAAACAGAGCTACTTTGATTCAGCATCATAAAACCTGAAAAACATCGAAGTGGAAGTTTTAGAGGAACTGTAAAATCTGCAGCACCAGAGGAGTAAAAGAAGATTTCTTGTGTTTGAAGTAAAAGTCTGCATGCTCGTTTATGTGTTTCAGGGGTTTTGTGATTCTTTCAACCTGTTGTACAACTTTAAAATTCTCTTTTCAGAACAAAGACGTTTGGTCCAACAGCAGCAGTGTGATGGACCACCACTTCCACGCGGACATGCGGCAGTTATAAATAAACATGGACCCTGTTTGGCAATACGTCAGTGCTGCAGTATTTTATGAAGCACTGTTTTATACCGCCATTCACATTAACTCCATAAAGCCGCGCAGCTACCACTCGCGACCTAACACCGGGCCACTTCTGCTGCACAATTATGCAGAATCCCATTGGCTTTGATTTAGGAACTATCAACGGGCGGAGCTGCTGGGCCCCGAGACTCGAGGTGGGGAAAAGAGGCGTCATTGATTGAATTTTATGTCGTTGTTGTCGGAGATCTTAACATGCCAAAATTTATTACCCGGAGAATAATAATGTCATATAAAAACTGACAGAGCCAAATAGGGCCCCGCACTTCATCTCTGCCTCAACCCACCACCACTGTCACAGCCAGTCTCCATTTCAAATGTATTCGCGCTCCTTTTTTTTCTGAAAATGAAACATTTGTGCGTGACATTGGAGGAAAAAAATCAATATGAATTTATAAACCATACATAGTGTACGCTTCATTATTTTGTGACAAATTTATATGTCTGCTTTCTTGATATAAGAAATTAGATATATAAATTATATCTATAGAGGACCCGGCATAAAACAGTTCTCCAATAAAAAGGACGCTCATTACATACAGATTTATTTATTTAGCATTAAATTATATGTATTTAAACCATAATAACAATAACTAGAAAAATACTGCATTACTTTATATATTATACTTTTACTATTGGCGATGGTAAAATTATTTATTTTTTTAATGTTATTCTAAAGAATGGGCTAATCCTTACAGTTGCATGTACGCCATCTAAATAAACAATTTTTGTTCTGTATTTAAGGATAACATATTCAGTTATTAAATAGTGAATAATCTTTCTCTGAACTTTATTTGTTTTGTTCATAAGTTCACATGATGGAAAGTAGCTGTCTATCCTCTGCAGACTAAATCATTTTATCTCTAGCTGTTTATTACTAACTTGAGGTTACATACAATTATTAGCTAGTCTTCTGAACTCAAAAATAATCATTTAGATGGAACTTTAACCAACTTTTTTAGTATTTTATATTTCTTCAAGCAAATATTTAAGCTATACAATCATCTAACATCTTACAGAAACAGAAACTGTCACTCATGTTACTGCTCTTCTTATACAATCTGAGTTTTGTTTGAGGCCCTGGTATCAGATTGATGGATGCACCACCCCTCTCAAACTGGTGCTGCAGGTATCACTAAGAAACCTTAACAACCCACACCCACACCAGCATACAAACACACAGCCCTGTCCAGGCGTCATGTTATTGCAGCGTAATTACACTCCCCATCTCCAACAAAAATGACACGACATTGACTGAGCCGAATTATTGAATTTTCATCGGCTGCCTTAGGCCACGTCGGGACTGTTCAATTTTAGCCTGAGGAGGACACACCATTAAAGGAGATGAGTCAAGAAAGTGTCTTCTTCTGATTGCCCCAAGAAACCATTACCGCCCAACAGCAGCAGGACGGCACTGGTGGAGAGTGGACACATGACCCAACTTACACACACACAGGGAGGCATGTATTCACAAATGCATACACACATACACTGCTGAAAATCCACATATCCCCATCCTCACCCCACCCCACTCCCCTCCTCCTGCAGAAAGCAGATGCAATTTACATGAGTTGAAGGGAGGTGACAGGTAGCAATCAGCCTGGGGAATAGGGTTAGAGGCTGACGCCTGGTTGCGTATTAACGCCTGCCAACCAAAGCCTACAGATTGCTTATACCAGGCCACGACCTCCGACCCTACCACATATCAACCAATTGCCCTTTAGTATAATTATGTGGAATAATCTTTTAGAGTTTGATTTGAAGGAGATAGGCAGGGAGGGCCACTTCTAATTTATTTTTTTAGAGAGGGCTTGTTAATAAACACTTTTTTGGTGCAGGGCCCGTCTGGCAGCTATACGTGAAATACCCTTAGTACTGGAGGTCAGATTTATCTATTTGCGTGTGTATCTGTCAGTCAGTCCTGCCAGACATCTGCACTGGATGGGCTGTAGGTGGAGACCGCCAGGAATGTCATTATCCTGTGATCATGTTTTAATGACAGTATCATTGGAAGTGACCCTCTTGGATCTGTCAAAATATCATTGCATTGTTTAGATCCCATTAAAATTTAATGAAGTGCAGCGGCAGCGAGTGCTGCTGACAACCTGATGTTATCTTCCAGCGTTGAGATGATATTTCTCATCCTCTTCAGTTTTCTATTTTTCCACACCCCTCACACTGTCACCACGTCATTACTGATTGCAGGAGAGTCAAACCAAAAATAAAAAAATGTTTCCAAAATGTGCAACAAATTTGGAAGGTTTCGATTAGTCCATCAACAGAAAATGAATCAACATTAATTTGATAATCAAAATTAAAATAAAAAATATATAAATAATAGGCAACATTTATTGTTTAGATGTTGTTCAAAATGCTAAGTATGTTAACATATCAAATGTAAGTGAAAAATGTTTCTTGCTTTTCTCTGACTTATATGAATGTTGGTCGGACTAAACAAGCATTTTGGGGATTGCACGGACATGTAGACCCTGGGAAATTGTGAAGGGCATTTATTTCTGATATTTTATAGACTTGTTAAGTGAAGTTGATTTTATTTATATAGCTCAAAATCATTCACAAAGGGCTTTGCAACCTGTATATCATATGACACCCTCCATGATCGGATTATCAGATTCAGATAAGGAAAGACAAAATTGAGGGAATAATGATGAAACCTCAGAAATAACAAGAGAAGAAGGATCCCTCTTCCAGGCTGGACAGATATGCAGATAGACGGATAGATGTGTGGACAGAAATGACTCTACGGAGGAACAGAATGACAATAAAGGGTGAGGACATGAATTCAGAGAAGATGTCGAGCAACTTCCAAACCCTTGATGAAAAAATAATAATAATGAAGACACTGTATTTTAGCTCTATTTGAACCCTTGAATATTTGACATGTAAATCACTGTGTAGCAAATGTGTGCATGCATTGGCTTGCTTCATGGAAACATGCCAAGAATAACTGTTAGAATTAAGTAGACTTGTTGCTAATGTATTCCACTAAAGAAAAACAACAGATACTTAGCTTCTTTTCATGTTTTTATAATCTGCATAAATACAAAGACAAGCACATGGAAGCAGTGTTGAATGTCATTAAAGACTGTTACATGATGATCCCCTCTCCTTCTATCTACCTATAACAGCTCACTTCTGACAATGACATTACTGCGTTTTCTTTTTCGGTGTCTGATCTTAACCTTGGCCCGTTAAAAGAATCATAAACTTAACCCTTAGGAGTTTGATATCCATCTCAACGCCACACACAGTCACATTAGTAGCCGGGTCTGACCTTAATCATACAGTCCCATCAGAAACCCACTGACCTTAACCTCCCAGGAGAACTCTGCTCATTCACACACTCACTGGGACCTCCGGCTGCCCATTTAGTGCTTTAATGGTGGGAGGCGCCCGCTCAGCCACCCATTTCATTGTGTCCCCTTCTGCCTAACACCCCCCACTGCATGCACACACACACACACACACACAGAGTGCACGCATACACACACAATACATAAGAACACATGAGTCTACGTGCACACACAGGCGCACACACACACACATATTGAGGGTTTACATCCACACAAACACAAACAGATATTGCACCAGCCTTCTCTCCACAGGGGGTTAACATCAACATATGTCCCTGTCACACACATAAAGGTGAAGGTTGTAGGCTCGCGTGGCCACACGAGTGGCAGTATGTGAGCAATAAAATGTGAGATAACTCCTGATTTTTCATTTAATTTTCATGTTCAGTTTTTTTTTTTTTTTTCAAAAGTTGTCTGGCTTTTATAAACAAGACTTTTGACAGACGTTCTTGGCTTTATCGGAGGCGTGCGACACAGCTCCCATCCACTCTGCAGTTTGAGCAGTCTGTAAAGGGCAAAAAAGAAATCAATTCCACCCTGACAAATGTAAATAAGGTCTTATCGGGGCAGCAGAGACGCATCGACAGCATCAAGCGAGCAAATGTTCCACTCGCTTGCCTGTCATTTAACTACATCACCGGATCACTCCTCCATATTTTGCCCCGAGGACAACCAATTCTCCATCACATCTGCGTACATATGAGCTCCTGCTCACATGTGTGGGTATGTGTGTGCATGTTTATTAACGCATATATGTGTGTGTGTGGCTTTCATGTTTGCTTGTGGACAGCATCACTTTACATTTATTGAAATGAGCAGCTCTCCCTGGGGCGCTTGTGTGGAGCTGAGGCCTGCAGCCATGCTAGCATCTATCGACTCCCCAGGATTAGCGCTTGGCTGAGGCAGCCTCTCCCCTGTGGCCCTGGCGAGGTGACCCACACCGAGACAAAGTTCAGGAGGGGAGAACAGGGTGAGCTCTCCCGGGCACAGATTAGGGGCCCTGTCCCTCCCAGCGGAGACATGAAAGCATGAAACGATACGTTGTGTCTTCGCACGTGCACGAGAACACACACAAACAGTCCAATCAAACAGGCTCAGGTTTGTTCAGGCAAAAACTCCAATTAGGAAAACGTGTCTCATGTGACAGGTAGATACATTTCTCAGCATGATATTAAATGCCCCAAAACACACATTTATATAATTCTAGAAAGTCCATTGATGTTATTTTAAGGGCCTGATCTGGTCAACCTGCTGTTATTAAGCTCAAAAATAGACAAATTTGGCCTAGCCTTAATATGCAAACTGCATTGCAACATTTAAGTAATTAATTATCTAAAAAAAAAAAAAAAACTTTTCTTCTGCCAGTTGTTAATGCTTGGGCAGCTTGTTTGTTGTATCACGGCCTCCCATACCTCCCTCTCATTGACTTGCGTGGAAATAGAGGCTAATAGTCTACCTTACAATAACAAAAACTACATTTTATCTAAATGTATTTGAACTTACAAACACATGGCAAGCTTTTGAATCATCAAATCAGGAAAATGCTTTCTTTCTAACACAACAGCAAAGCTGAAAAACAGCTCTATACCAGTAAGGCTGCACCAACTAGAAGCATAAAAGCTAAAGACAGCCTCACCAGATTTTGAATTGACCCATGTCCAGATTATCTAACAGTTTTTAGATTATGTATTTTAAATTTGCTTAACAGTAACTGCCCCTGTACAAGCAGGACACAGCTGCAGCTGCAGCTGCAGAAATTGCTAAATTGGGAATAAGTATTAAAAAAGAACATTGCAGTTGTTAGCATGAACTACCAGCACAAAATAGCACAGACTACAACAAATAAATGTCAGCGGTGGCCACATGGTTTGCTTGCCAGGTGATCTCTGGGTAGTTCAGTGCAAAAGCACAAAATCAAATATATCACCAAATAAGACAATAGAAACACCAGAATGTTGTGGTTTACATCTATTTTGAGAAAATATGCGTATTCACTGCTTTGAAGAACAGTTTGAAATACTCCTTAATTAAGACATTTCTCAATAAAACACCTACATTTGTTTAAGTTGGTTCTTTCAGGGTAGCCTATAGCGTTCACTGATCCCAACCTAAGGCCACTAATTGCATGAAGAAACGCAAAAATCTGTGTTCAAACATTACACTGAGGCAGACAGGGATAGTCTGTTTTTAGATGTTAAAGTAGTAATTAGGGTTCCAGAGATTTTAATTGGTTCTTTTGTTTCTTATAAGCTCCTTTGCCTTTGAAGCAACAGTCAACAGGAGTATTTTTGTTTTTTAATTATCCCAACAATTTCCCACCAGAAACATAGGAGCCACACTGAAACATACATTTTTTGTGCTTTCTGAAACAGCAACAATCATTTGCACTTCACCAAATGAAATATCACAGTTTCTGTTAAAAGGCAAAGGGGTTACATGCGGGAATTGGCTAATCCGGGGAAGGGAAGGGGGGGAAGCAGAGGTACAAAGAATGAACTCCTTAAGTCATGAAGTGGCTATCTTGCCTCTGAGTGGTATCATCATCATCTTCATCTTCATCATCATCACCACACAAACCCCTTCTCTTCTTCAGGAGTGGAGAGGCAAAATAATTGGATTCTTTCCCACAAATAACACCTCCACCCCTGAGCTTAATTAACTAGACAGACTGCAGGGCCAGGGTCCATTCTCCTCCACTCTTGCCAGGCTCTTGGTGAGAAAGAGGAAAACCCAGCTGTTATTGCCCACTGGCCTTTATTACCATGGCTGAACGATAATATAGGTTATTAGGGCAAGTTGTTGTGAGGAATGGTCTTTTTTTTTTTTCTTTCACTAGCCCGTTATACTGACGTGTAGTACCCATACTAGCCTCTTAAAAAATGTCAAGAATAAAAACATTTCTATTCATCCATGCAATACAGTTGAAATCAATATCACAAAAAAGTATTTTTCCACTTTTTTATATATTTCAAACTTTGTTATTATGCATTACATCGAACAAATCAATTCAAAAACAGAATCAATTATTTGGACAACAGAGCTGAAACATTACCACAAAATTCAACGGATCATTGGTACACATTTGTCTATCTGTATCTAGATTTATGTCCATCTATATCTATTCTTGTATAACACCAAAACAATAGCCTCACTGAAAGATGAACAATAGTTTCTCACCTACGCACAATCCTTTGAGGTGTCATTTGTCCTGCGGGTAAGAACATGAACGACAGTAGTCAATATACTAACAAATAGAGGCTTTGACAAGTACCACAACAAACAGACGAAGACTCGACAATCTATCACAGGTCACCTGACGCTACAACACCATTGGTCAATGCATTAACAGTAAAAAAAAAACACCAAGTAAGACCAACTTAAAAGGATTGTGTGGTGTGGTCTGTGGATTTAAGGGGTTTACTTTATTACCGTGGGTGTTGTTTTATGGCAAAGTGCAGAGTTTATGCACTACACCCACAAGGCCCTCCTAGATGCCACCGTTCACATTATAACTCTTCCTAAGGTCCTTAGGGCCACTTTGTATGGAGGAGTTGCCATTTTGCTGTCACCGGCCCCCCCCCACCCACACACACACACACACATACACACACACACACACTTCCCTTCGCCTCTAAAGCTCCATGTTTGTTGTTCCATTCTCTTCTATATCTCCCAGAGGAGCTCCCTCATTTTAATATAAATAGAATGCTTCATCATGCAGTGGCACAAACTTCCCCACGTTGCATTGCTCCAGTGGCATTAGCAGCGGCAGTCGAGGTAGGAGGACATGCTGAGGGGATGGAGCACCGGTAGCACACAGACAAAAAAGCAAACATGTTTTGTTATAGTTTCAAATGGCTGGTCTGGTTTGTTTTGTCTGGGAGGGAAAAATATGGAAAAGTAGCAACAAAGAAATATGAGGCTGAATAGCAACAAGAAGAAGTAATGCACTGACGGCCAAAGATGGGGTTTATTTCCAAGTGACTTGATACAGAGTACAAATTGGCCTTCTCTTAAACATAAGATAGAGCAGCAATCAATTCTCTCTTGTCAGTATGCCAGTGGGCTCGCACAGACATGAGGGATTTAATAGCTGACTGATGGGCAAACTGCAACTCTATTGAGAATTTTTCCTTTTTTGTGTGTCAGATAAGAAAGCCGCCGAGATCTAAGAGAAAGCACTTCTTAGCCAAACTGGACCATGCCCGCCTCGCTCTAATCAGATGTGCACAGCTGTATCCCAAATGCCAGAGGGATCATTTGACGAGAGATATTTGCAGCCCCTGTCGGCTCGGGATTTCTGCTCTCTCCTCTGTAGTGGTAAAGAGGCCCTGAAAAGGCCAGCGGGGCGAGGACACGGCCCGGGGCACTACCTGCCAATAGCTATGCCCCTGAGAAGCACTGACTTGTGCCTTCTGATCGGTGGACACCTAAAGCCGCCACCATTGACTAATTGTGCTTCATCTGGGTGCAGGATCCATCTTGGCTAACAAGAAAGCACTAGAGGTCTTCATTTAGCTATCAAGCCTGCTCTCCCTAGGGAGGGTTCTGAGTGCAGCTGCTGTCCTCGCTCCTCTCCCAATCAACACATCAAACGCCAAACCCCAATTCATTTTCCTCCCTCCCTCCCTCTCTCCCTCACCGTCCGCTCCCATTCGCCTCCTTGCTCCCCTCCCTTGCTCCATCTTGCTGCGAGAGAGGCAAAAAAAAAAAAAGGAAGAAAGTTCCAGGATGGTGGAACCAAAGAGCAAAGAGAGACACAGCGGTGAATACTGAGTGGCAGCTTTAGCCCAGCCCTGCGAGCACTCTGGATTTAGCAGGATATTTATTCTTTTATATCCAGACAAAAGAGATTGCACATGCCCTCCTGTGCTCACCAGAGTCACTCTGGAAAATCAGCAAGAAGTAGCCCGAATATAATCAGACTCCATTATGAAGATTCTTACAAGAGCTTGGCAATAATCTGGCATAAACAATGTGGCAAATACAGGCCTAACCTTTGCATGTGGTTATCATCTGACTGACAGCAATAATATTTATTTATTCATTAATAACTTGATATATTCAATCTTTCATCTCAAAAATACAACTGTTATATCAAACTCTCCAACTCATTTTATTATTTTTTTTATCAATGTTTATTTATATACTGTTTTCAGTACTAATATCTACAGTATAAATCACTAAAAAACATTGTAACTATAAATATAAGTTATATTTACATTCACAGTTATTGAACTATGTGTTACAGTGTTTGCAGTAAGATGTTTTACATTATATTTGGACACTAATTTTAAAAAGAAATGTGGTAGATGATGTAGTGATATGTTTCCTCTTCGACCTGCTCTTCTTCTTATTCTCCCTTTTTTTTTTTTTTTTTTTTTATTACATGCAGGAATCTAATAACACACCCGTAACCCTACAGCCTCCCTGTCCTCTGTCAGCTGCAGCTCATGTGTTTATTAAAAGCTTTGTTTAGCATATGCTTTGATTAGATTCCTAATTACAGAAAATTACCTTGGTGCCACAAAAAGTATATCTGTATCCTCCAGGAAATAAGAAGATATTGAGGGACTTAATTCCTCTAATATGATCGCTTTGGAGAGGCTGCTTGTGTCTCGTACTGTAAAATATGGGTATGGTAGTGTTAATGCAGTTTATTATTAGATTTGACTTGACTTCCTAAGCTCCCTGAAACAAAGCAGGGGTCACCACAGGAAAGAGAACAGCAGTGATGTTGAAAAACACATATATAAAAACACATATTGAGGTCTTTTTTGAGGTCTTTTTTAGTGATAATCCTATTTTGTTTTATCGAGTGAAAAGTTTGTTAACATGATTTTTTTTTTTTTTTTCCATTTATTTGACCATGTTTACTTACTGTATTTCTGTGCGTGAGTATGTTTCCAAAGCCCTTGAAAACGCTCAAATCCTTTTTGTCAAATTTTTAAACAACTTTTTTATGATAAAATTATGCAACAATATTGGCTTGAATATTACTAATATTCAATATTATAGTTGTTTTTAACATTGATTTCAGCACACAGAACATGGACCACCAGAGATACTGACTCTAATGTGCAACAGTTGTTTCTATACTGTTTCACTTCTGCTGACTGTATAGTGTTAAAAAAATAATGTAAAGCTTGCAATCGTGGTTTAAAGTGTACCCTGACATGCAATGCAATTAATTTAACTAATCTAATACATTAATTGCATTTTTTTAAAGCATGTCTGGGCAAAAACATTGTAATGTAATTTTGTCCATTTTCACATTTAAACTTGATGGGTAATTAAAGCTCAAGTCACATAATTCTTCAGCATTTTGGTAAAAAAAAACAAACTGTGATACAAATAAAAGACACAAGAAACAGACAACATACAACATGACATGTAAAGTCCTGGGGTAGATTCGATTTTGCATGTGTGTTTGGACAGTTGGTGTGTGAGGTAGAGAACATTACTTGTGTGTCAGAGAGAAAGAAAAGGATATAGCTTCATTGTCCCCCAGTTATTCAGCAGTGCTAGCGGGAAGTAGGGCAGGGCAGTTCAGTGAGGGATGCCCCCTCCCAGGTGCACACGTGTTTTTTTTTTTGTTTGTTTTTGTTGGTTGTGGTTCTGTTTTTTAATAGGAGACCTGGTTTCAAGCTGCATCCAGGCCCAGAGAAGAGTGCTGGCCCAATGCAGCTCATGTGCTAGTCTTACCCTGGACAACAATAATAATAATAACAGATGTGTTTCCATATTGCTATGTGAGAAAAAGAAAACAAAAACACCTATACATACATACATATAATATTGTTATTCTCATCATCAATCAACAAATGAACAAATAAGCAAACAATAAATAAATGAATACAACAGTACTGTAATCACTGTATTATTAACAGTAACAGCAATAATAAGAAATGTAATGTACTGACACACGCACACAGGCAGACGTATAAACAGAATAGGAATAGTTCCTGGAAGCAGTTTAGGAGGAAAAGAGAGCAAGAGGAGAAAAGAAATGGAAAGCAGAACACAGGAAGGTGTGTGTGAGTGTGTGTGTGTGTGTGTGTGTGTGTGTGTGTGTGTGTGTGTGTGTGTGTGTGTGTGTTTGTAGTGTTGTGATTCTGCAGGTGTGCATGTTTGTTTGAGGATGGTGGTGATGACTGAAAGTGGGAAGGGCAGTAAAAATTAGGAATTTAGACTATGAATGACTTCCAGATTGTATCAAAATGAACTCTTTGTTTTTTAATTGAAGCAGACAGTTTTCCATTGATATGTGATCTATTAGTAAATCTTTCCAAAGGTTCATGTGGATATTTCATATGTGTTGTTGAGGTTTATGTTGGATATGTCTCTTAGTAGGCAGAGTGCAGGGGATAGTGGTTATCAGTGACAGGCTATCAGTGTATAAAGTGCGGACAAATGTTAGTATCTATAAAACCCATTCCAAACATATTTTTCCCTGTGTAGTGAACTCTATGAATAACTTTGTACTATATGAGTTGGATGTTCTTATTGGTATATATAGCAATGTTTTATTACAGATTTGGGTCCAGAAGTCAGCACTGGGGATGATCCATAGGGCGTGTTGCCAGCCATTCTTGGGTTAAGTCAAGAATTAAGTTCTGTTCATTAAGTAATCAGGGTTGTTCCGGATAGTAGTGTGTTTGCCAGGTAAGATTACGATGTTTGTTATTTGGCAAAATTCCCACCAGGCTCTCAAAGTTGTAGCTATGGTAGGGCTGTTTAAACAGGGATGGTGTGTGATGGAGTGACTAAATGGTAAATCTAAAATATGGATTTCTTTACATCGTGTTTGTTCTATGTCTGTCCACAAGTTGTCTGATTGTTTGGGGGTGGGGCCATTTGTAAATATATTGGAGTTGGTCAGTAATGAAGTAATGGAAGAAGTTTGGAGCTTGCAGGTTACGGATTAAATGTTTGATTCTCTGTGTCTTGTTTTGCCAGTAGAAAATGAATCATTGAGTCAACCAGGGGGATGGGGATCATTGAAAATAGGTAGTTTGTCATGTGTAATATGTTGTTTATGTGGTTGAGTACCTTAAGTCTTTTTGCCTGTGAACCAATCCACTGATGTACTAAGTTAGAAATCGAATTGACTTTATGGTGCCAATGTGTAGGAGTCTGTTGTACAGATGGTTTCTGTGTTTTGTGTATGACTGCGTGTGTGCCTGAGGATGCATGTGCATGAATGCAACCAGTGTGTGTGCATGTGTATGTACATGACAGTGTGTAAAGAGCTTGTTTAACTTTGATCTGAATGTCATCCTCAGCTAATGGATCTGTCACATCCAAATTGCCAATAATCAATAGCTACCAACTATTAGTCCAGTTTGGTGACAACCAAACAAACACGAGTGTGTGCTTCGTGTGAAGAGTCATGAGTCGTAAAACAAGATGGCATTTCAACTGTCACGTTGTTGAAACACAGCAAATGAGATGATGAAGCTCTTTTAGGCAACTGGGTGTCGAGTTATTTCTGCGCCAATCAATAGACTGGTCAAAAAAAAAAAAAAAAGAAAAGTCAATAAACATATGCGTAAATTGATTCCATCTGCTTATTATCATATAAAACAGCCTGGTAAATATGCAACTAATTACTGGTGACACTCCAATATCCAATAACCAGCGGAAAAGTGATGCTCATGACTCAACGTTCAATACGTTATTATATCTGTATCAATAAAAGACACGGGAAATTAGTTTCAGTGTACTCAAGACAAAAGCTTTGTTTCTTTTTCTTTCCCTTCAGAGTTTTTACACTTTTCCATCATATTAGTTCTTGTTCCAAAATATTTCTTTCATATTTGGACTCAGCAAAGTTTCCTCAACATGGAAAGACAGATGACTGTCATTGTCATCTGTCACTTTTTCTACAATGTTATTCTTTGTTACTGAATCAGAATCAGGTTTATTGCCAAATAGGTTTTCACATGCAGATCCAGATAAGACATCAGAGGTAATGCATGTGTGTGAGAGTTCCTCTACACATTTTTTCCACTCAGACATTCCATTTGATACATTAAAAATAAAACATCTGAAGACTTTATGATATCACTATAGCCACATCACTGCCCTCCTTGGCATGTATGTCCACAGGCATCCAAGCCGCGTAGTTCAGCATCTCAGAGATGCCAACTGCACAACATGCCATCCTGCCATCTTTTCCAACCCTAATTCACCAAGCCACGCAGATTTTCTCGCCTAATCCCCCCTTTGCTCGCACTCCTATCCCGCCGGAGTTCGGTAATACGATCTGGAGAGACGAGTGAATTCCCGTTCCGTCCAATATCACCAGGTCGCTAGTCTTCTGCCTCCCTGGCTCTAACAAGATGAGCTGTTTTCCATTTGGGCCCTTAATACCACTCTGGGCTTCATTTTGCAGATCCCTGATGTGCCACAGTGAAATCATAGCCCTGGACTCAAACCTGCTTGTTGATCTTGAGATTATTGGCCAACAACAGGTTTCCCCTCCTAAGCCCTGTTCGCCCCTTGATGCGCAGGATGATATTGAGATGTCTTCCTTTGTTTCCGTCTCTCTCTTTCTTTCTTTCTCTTACTCTCTAACCACCGTCGTCCACAAGTGCTCACAGCTGCTCGCGCCACCGTGCCGCTAAGCAGGTTTTAAGACAGGTCCCAGTCGAGCCTTTTCTCGCCCAACCAGGAGGCAGAGCCCTGGATCCAGACCTTTTTAAGTGATCATCCTTGTATCATAACAGATTAAGGGCTGCTGCTGCTCTGGATTAGGCCTAATCTAACCTTTATCCGCTCCCATCTTCACCTGAAACTTACAGCGACCAGGAAGTCAATCGCCAGGCCCCCGTGATATACAGTGACACTGATCTCCCTTTTCGCGCTCTAATTATCAGGTTTAAGAAAAACACTTTTGAGTAATTATTTTCACATCGTATACACATTAGGCTTGCGTGGATTTAACTGAGCTTTCGCCCAACAAGAAGCGGAGATCTGAGCGGGCTTACGAGCTCCAGACAGGCAGATGGAGATCCTCTCTAATCAGGAATAACCAACAAACAGACAATGGAAGAAAAGGCGAAGAACAAAGAAATAAATGTCCCTTTTTCATTTAAACGACTGAGGATTTTCACAGCTGACACAAACTGTACACATAATGCCTTGTCATAAGTATATTTACATTTCAGATAAGGGAGATGGTATGTTATGTCTTTTGCTGTAGCAGAAGATTTCATACTCCTTTGCATGTCTTGAATTACTGGAGTTATGTTTTCTTTTTTTAGCGCTGCTTGCTAATGGATTTGCCAGACAAGTCACACATTTAGAGAATTCTTCTCAGAGGAGAGAAAAAACGTGGAACCATGGGAAAAAGATGACCTTCAGAGCTTGTTTGATATTATATATTATTTCAATCATACACAATTACAAACTGAAATCACATCACAGCACCAAACTGAGGCCCAGATAACCTTTTAAAAGGACAATTCCCTCAGAGGCGTGACCCCTGACCCGAGGCCTGCCAGCAATCTTCCGCAGGATGACTTGGCTGTGGCTGCAGAGGTTACGTGCTCCGACACACACACATGGACACACACACGTTTCTCTCTCTAACCTTTTTCTGAATGTTTCTGTCTTTTACTTTATCTCTGTCTGCACAAAACCCACCAGGGTTAACCAGATAATTTTTTATTAATGCGCTTGTCAGTCCACTATGTTGAAAGGATGGTGTACAGTGAGTATGAAAAGAGTGTGCCACTTTGTTTTCCTACTAGTTTTCTGTATGTTTAAGTCTGAACCTTGTTAAGTCCATCAGTGTACATCCTCTTTTTGAAAATACCTGAAATTTTGGGCATTGACATACAGTACATTTCTGTGTATGCATGCTGGGTACCTGGAAGTAAATGCTATTTTTTTATCTTTCCGAAAATACATTTAATTCAGAAACAAATCATCTAATAATGAAATCTCAACCTAGAACCTATCTGTGAAAAGTCTACAGTGTAGTCAGTAAATATTTCAGTTCAGTTTCAGCTCCAGCTCTATGATCCAGCACATTGTTTCTGAAATGAGACAATTACAATGAGGTTGCTGATTTTCAGCTTTATGTGGTTTGAAATCTAAAATTTATTTTCATTAAATAAGACTAGAACAACACTAAAGTGAGCAACATTCTCAGGTGTTATTTTTATTACTAATTCAAATGTTTACAATTTGACTAATCTACTTCATCAGGAATGATAGCGGTGTGTGGTTTGAGATTTGATTGACAGTAGCCTGGCAACATAAGCACGACTGTCATCAGATTTTGATTAAAATATTGTTAAACTCTAAATTTGGGCACAAACTCATATGACATTGCCATTTTTTCTGGAGAGATCCACCCACCTCAAAACATAAAAAAAACACGGCGAATGGCAAAACACAAATATAGAAATCACCCAAAGTGATAAAACTTTGGCAGAAAATTGCGTGTTCATATAAGAGTGTAAAGCAACAAGCTGACTGATTAGAGACTTTAAGTTAGAGGCATTTACACATCTGATGAATGAGTACCTGACAGGTATGATGGCTAAAGATCTTCCACTTTTCATGGACATAGACAACTACATAGTCAATGTTTCACTTGAGTTCACTTGTGACATTTCAGCAGGTTGTTCATCATGGACCACTCTTACAGACATTACATGCTAAAAGAGCTATGAGTAAATGGCATTGTTTCACCATAATACTGTAATACTTGAAGGACCAGGATTCATTGGCATCTAGCAGTGCAGTTGCTCATTGCAACCACCTCCCCCTGTGTTTACAACATTCAGCATGGCAAACTCCATGACAGAGGCCCCACAACATATGTAGACATGAAAAAAACTCCTTCTAAGGAAACAAAAACATAACACTTTTTATTTTCAGGTGATTATAAACTGATAAAAACATATTATATGTCCTATTCTGTAAATAGAGAACCCTAAATCAAACAAATGAACCTCTTACTGTAATCCAATTGAGCTGTTGAACTGCATCTGCCCATTGTAAAACACAAAATTATCTCTTGGCAGTAGTTACCTTAGAGTATACAAACCTGATAAAAGCCAGGACAAAGCAGGTCCTACTGAGATTTATAGCCAAACTAATTTTCCAACACTTATCCAGGAAATGACAATCCTGTTCCTCTAAACTCTGATTAATCTCCCTGAAGTGTGGTGGTTTCTGTGTTGCCACTAACCCCTCGCTACCCTCTGACATCCCCCTGCTGCTAAAATGAAGACCTCTTGTGTCCACCTGCCCTCTGCGTCTACTCAGAACCAGATGTGTCGTGGCTTTGATGTGGACCAAACTTTTTTTGGGTCAGGGAAGGACGAGAACCCGAAACTGGCTCGCATGAAGCCACAACACACGCAGTGCCTTTGGCTTTCAGCGCAAGCATCATGTAAAATTATGAAAAATGTGAATTCTTTAACTTTGTAGCCACTCTGTGATCAGTCATGTGCAGGGGGGACAGATGTTCTCCTCTGTGGGTCTGCTCTTAGTTTCCTTTGAGCAGCAAGACCCTTAGAGGCAGACAGTACTGATGAATAGAAGTCTGAGTTATGGCCATTATTCTATACCTTCAGTTTATGTTAATGTTCCTTTCAAACTTACATTGGAGTACATTTATTCTGAATGAAATGTAACCTAAACTTACATCCAGAAAGTTATCAGTAACGTACTATATAAACAATAAAAGACATTTATTAACAAAGCACTTATTATTCACTGCAGACTCCACATGTGGAAGTGTATGTGTTTTTACACTTTTCTCACTTTTTAAATGAAAAGTCAACCAGATTTTATACTCCTAAACAACTACAGTTGTGTATTTGTCATAGTAGGACACATTTCCATGCTGTTTAGAACAGTGAGAAAATTCTGATTGGCGCAGCTGAGAAAATGCTCCTGGATATAGAAAGTGAAACTTGGGGAGAGAAGGCAAATGAGCTGCCGTAACGAACAATAACTGGCTCGCCTGCTAAGTGTTTGTGCTGCTGGTTTGTAAATCTCCCTTTCTCCACCCTTGTTGTTGAACTGCTGGCTTGTTACCAGTTTATCAATATAATCTCCAGAGTTTTAATACAATGTGGAAAAAATAAGCCCATATTTTGTGACAACAGCTATAAACTGGACAAGCTAGCCAACTTGATCAAAAAATACATTTGCACACGAATAATATAAATTTGAATGACACTTAAGTCATTTTTAAATTTCATCATTCATGTTAAGTCCCTTCTATGTATGCAGGCACAGATAAACTGTGTATGGCCAGCATTGCTTGTATCTTTTCTGTTTTTTGTTTTTTTTTAAACAGTAATAAAACCTGCCTAATATGACTAACCTCAGACTGTAGCTAAAGGCGAAGGCAGCATGAGAAGGTGAGTTTCTCGTTTTCCCAAAGCTCTGTTGGAGGTAAAAGAAATCACCGAGACCAGACATGCCACTGGGCACTGCAAAGAGGGAATGAGAAATTAATGGATTACCCAGTCAGGAAAGAGGAATCTCTTTGCTACTTTGTTGGGATTACTGAGTATGTCTGTGAATATGGAGCTTGAAAGAATTGCTTCAAACTAACTGCATATTCAGGGCTGTGGTTCAGGCAATTGGCCCGTAATTACCTGTTGTTTATACGAGGGATGGGCAGGTTTGGGGTGGTGCAGACTTCCTGTACAAACAGACGGGACAAAGCAAATCCAAGTTTTGCAGATGAGACGTTTAAGCCGTCTAAACGTAGGCGAAATAATATCAGCAGATAATTGTTAACTTGGAGGGGGTTTCGCTTTGATCAACAGCTTATCTGATTTGTAATGATGACACAAGTCCCACCAATCTGGGACTGAAGGATGTTTACGTAAATTTTAATAATTTGTTATTTGCAGCTACTAACTGGTATGCTTGCAAGAGGATTAGGGTGAACTTAAATAAACTTATATTGTTTATATCTATAACTTATTATGACTCGCTTGAAGAGATGAGAGGAGTGTTGGATCAGGTGGAAAATCATTGTAATGCAAAGCTAAAATTCCCACAATAGCACGCGGCTTGCATGTATATATGGACTTTTGAAGTAGTACAGTAGCTGTTCATTCACAGTACAACTGCATGGGATCATTGGTTCATTGAATAAGCTGTTTTGTTCTGAGTTTTTCCGCTTAAGTTTAAAGCAGAACAATGGCGAGAGGACAAATTACAAACAGGCTGTCTTATTTAGTCGCTGGTGTGTTTGCTGGAATGTGTCCTTCTTGGTGAACTACAGCGGTAACCTCTCACGAGTCACAAGTCACAAGTCATAAGCTGAAATTAAAGGCAGTTTGTTTTCTCTAGCTGGGCTTGATTAGCAAAAGAAACATTCGGCGCACATGCAACATTTATAAACTTTCTTAAGAGCATAAGTGCAGTTTACTTAGTCTCTTGTCACAGAGGCAAAAGGTCAGAAAGAGGTTGATGTTTGGAGAAGCACATTAAATGTTGATTTACCCCTCAGAGTTATTTTTGAGACTTTATTGACCACAGCTGGCTTCTGTATGACTAACGCTATATAATACAGGGAGATTAAACCAGGGTTGGCAAATTATCACATTCAATAGTCCTGTGACACATTCCATTAAAACACAAAGAGGCCTGTACGCTTAGAAGGAAGAGTGTGAAGTCATTTTATGTTAACCCCTAACTTCCATAAAGTTGGGAGAGAATGGTCAAAATCAGCAGCAGAAGCAGACATAGGCTGACTTGCTCCTCACTTGCATAGGTCAAGATGTGAAAATTCAAGATCCTATGTTTTCCATAATACAGTGTCTTTCAAACTTTATGTTCCCAGTTTGTAATGCTAACATTTACTCTCCAATCCCGAGCTTCAGCATGTACCATGCTTCTTTTTTTATGAGGGCATGCTGGGATTGACACCAGACCCTGTAGGACATTTAGCACGTATGACCTGCACGCTGGAGAACAGAGTTCCCTTACAGACTTACAATTAATGCTTTTTTATTTACCATAACCATTAGCATACCCCAACCATAACTATTTGTTTTAGATGCCCAACCTCCATATCTTTTCCTAAACTTAACCACACCCCAGTCGCCATGTGTAGATACAGTAGGAAGTTTGTTTCGGTTTACTGACCACACTTTAACACACTTAAGTAACAGATCAGACTTAAGACATAAAATCCCAGACTTACTCATTTCCCTGATGCTTCCACAGTCCGATAATCTCTTCTGTGTTGGTGTGTTATATATGAGCTGAGAAATGTAATAACAAAACACGGACAAATCTCTGCCACACTTAATGTATAGCCAAAGCACATCACAAAGTCAAAGATCTCACTCTGTCAGCTTCTGCATTTCCCCATATCCACGTGGCACATCTCCCACAGCGTGGTCCACTCATCATCAGCAGTAATTTGATTTCGTTGTTGACGATGACAATGATGGAGATGGCGATAATCCCCACTATGCATTCACAATGGAATATTTCCCAGTAGCCTCTATTGATCGGTACTGTTATTTGCCATGAGGATCAGTGTGATAATTAAAAACTAAACACATTTAGCATCTGACTTCCAAGCTTTTATTACCTCTGATAGTTCAGCAGGAAAAGAGAAAAGGTCATATTGAGAGATGGAGGACAGGATGGTCGATGGGTTTGACAGGTCCAGGTTTGTTTTGGATATGATGGATTCTAATTTATTGTATAAAGACAGATTAGTTGGTGATGATGTCTTTCTCACAGACGTCTTCTGAAATACTCAAATAAATTGTTGGAGCTTCAGTGTGTTTGAGTGTTTTTCTGCTTTAATTTGAATTTACCAGAGCAACATTATGAGTGTGCCGATCTTTTGTCTGCCTTCTAGCTGCTCTACTAACTGTAGAAACAACCGTTCCAAATGTGCATGTGTGCTAACTGCTAACGTTCTGTCCATTATTTAACTGCCTTTGCTTGTCTGGTGCCATGTTTAGTGGTCTTGCAATGAACCAGGTTTAAACAGCAGTACAAAGACACAAGTGCAGCACATACAATAGATAAATCACATCTGTCAGTCAACACATCTAATAAGATCATTGCGTCCAACATACCGAGGCTCTAACAAGTGATAACACGGTCCATATGGCGGGCAGATCAGAACCAGTTTTCTTTTTTTTTTATGAGAGCGTCTGCATGCACTACAAAAATGCACATCTTAACAAGCCATTAAATCTTGTGTTCAGGCTTAATATCCAAATGTAGAATTATGCCAATTCTGTGCTTGTGAATGTCAGCAGCTTCTTACAGAAACAGGAGTCATCTACCGTATTTTCTTCCACTTATTATTCTCTTCTCTTGGGTTGAGGCCTGCTTGGAGTTCAGCATTTTGGGCTTGCTCAGCTAAAGATGAGCGAGCTAAGACAAATGGCTTCTCTCGCTGCTATTTGGCAGCTGGTGCCCTCAATGGCTCCCTGAAGACACAACACTTTAGAACCACAATAAGGTGGCAGGGACTCTCTGAAGTCCAATAGCGCTGAAAATGATAGAAAAGACTGTAATCTGAAATCACAGCTGTTACTGGGGACACAACAAGGGGAGCCAATAGCTCCCAGAGGTCAAGGCATGATGCCGGAGATATCGGTAACTTTCATGAGAATACTTCATCTTTTTTGTGATGCAGGGGAAAAAAATCTGGGCCAAAAGTCCATCTTCTATCAATAAAACCCCAGACACTGAAGTAGCTGTGAAACAAAACAATTTGTTTCTGCTGTCATATGATCGACATTTACAAAAACTTATCTCTACAGGAAAAAATGCTTTGAAATATATTATTTATACGTGTTTGCCTGGCAGTGCAGGAAACCTTAGTCAGGCCAGACAAATTTTTGCAATGAATTGTTCTGCTCCCTTAGATCATTCTGCCTTAATAAAGCCGGTTTGATAAGTAAATAAATAAATAAATCGCAATTGGAGGAATCCATACAATTGTACACACAAAACATGTCATATTTGCTAAAGAAATAATATCTTAATACGTAGATGTGTCCTGATCTTCAAGTGGTTTCTGTGTCTTGATGATATTTACAGGGGTAACATGCTCGTTTTCTTGCAGAGAGTCAGATGAGAAGATAGATAGGCTGCACATCTATGAATTTAAAGGTACAGTCTGTTAGCTTAGTTTAGCATAAAGCCTGGAAAAAGGTAGCCTGGGTACCCTGACTTTTCAAAGTAGCAAAGTGGCTTGGCTAGCCTGGCTTTGCAAGTGGATTTTATTACTTTTAAGCTCAGTCAAGCTAGCTGTTTCCCCATTTCCAGTTTTTATGCTAAGCTAAGCTAACAGGCTATAACTTCAATGCTTAGCTAACCAGCTGCTGGCTGTAGCTTCATATTTAATGGACAAATATGGGACTGGCATCTTCATGTCTAACTCACCAACAGAATGAGAATATTTCCCATAGTGTCAAACTATTGCTCTTAAAAGCTCCGCTTTACTGTTGGACAGATAAAAAGGGCCACCTCACCACTGAGCACCCCAAGAGCATATAGTGTGCTGCAGTCTAATACAACCCACGAAAGCATTTTATCTCTCTAATAAATTAACAGCGTGGCCATAGGCCCGCACCAGGAGCAAACACAAGCACTCCCCTGGGGAAGGCAATTTACAGGGAGAGAGGGGGGGACAGTGCATCAGGCCACCGCGTGGACGGATCAAATCGACCTTAAAGACGAACCAGACAAGATGCAGCAGAAATTGATGGCCATGTGTCAATGAGATGGAGACAATGAGGGCAAAAGGTAAATGTCCCTGGGTAGATGTTTGTGCATGTGCACGGCTAAAGTTTACATTGGGCCTCTCACTGTGTGTGCGTAAATCATGAATATCCTCGTGGCCACCGATGTTTAAGGCCCCTTTGGAGCAATTTCACCTATTTTATTAAGCAGTTACAATTTATACATTTTACTGGAAGTGGATATATGGCTTGCCATTGGAATGGATCCTTTCATACGTGACCAAATCAGATGATGGATGTGGCATTACTAATCAAATTCATTGTGGTAGCCACTTGGGAATTTGGCCAAGTGAAAACAAGCTTTCTATGTTTATGAAATGCAACACAATAGCAATTATATTACATAATCTTAAATTATAAATGCTTTCTATGAACTCAAATAATGATTGATACCAGGGTGCACTGCAATTCAGAAGAAAGTAAATCAAAGAGGACATATCAACATGACAATATCACTTGACCGTAACATGGACTCGACCTCCATTGAGACACATCCATCTATCTCTCTCATCACTTCATTGTAATACCTTATAGATTTCAGCTAGTGTCTAGCTAATCCAACATGGTACATAGCACGTTAACATTTCAATGGTTAGTGTTCTTTTCTGTGTCATAATTAATCTCTCCTTTTATTATAGTTCAGCAGGAGAAACATATTCCAACATCTGAACTAAGCTAATATAGAATGTAAAATGTGTAAATACATAAACTGAGAAATAGCACTGACAAGACTATGCCCTGCTTTTTCCTTTTTTTCTTTTCTTTTTTACCTGAGGTGACTTGTTTGACAAACTGGTCAGTTAGGAGGTCTCCTATTTGAAGAAGCAAATCCCCGCTGTAATTGGGGTGCACATATTTTGAACAAAAACATGAGAAGATGAATCACTACAAATCATATTCGTCCAGCCAGACGACGGCAGAAATCTACCTGAGTCCCAGATGTGTCGCCCCCGCGCCCAACCCCCACTCCCAGTTATTCCTGTAACCTCCGAGACTATAAGGAAATGAAAAAGGATTAGTGGGACTCTGAATCAACGAAATGACTTTAAATGACTTCTTCGGGTAGCCACAGGCCAGGCACACAGCATGTTTAAGTTGACATTTCAATTGTACAAGTAATTTGCATTCTATTTGACTCTAAATGACACCTCCATATTAAGGATTCCAAGAGCACTTTTTGATTTCCTCAGTTCAAAGATGAGCCTGAGATACGTGGCTTAATCAAGGTATGCAGGACTCCTGTCAATCTCCGACCAAAAAGAAAAAAAGAAAACCCTCTAACAAGGTGAGGTCTTAACTTCAATCAAATTCTTAATGTGTCCACTCATGACACAAAGCAAATCTTCAACCATTGCACCACACCTTATTAAATTAAGATCACTAACTGAACATGTGTAATTATAATATCTGTTGAAAATGACTTTGAGGTTATCACATGAAGCTGCAGACAGTGAGGTTTAGATATGTTGCTAAGATACTTGGTAATGTCACTGAAACAAGCCCATAATTCTAATTGGTTGGTGTACATGCATGTCCTCACATATTTTGTCAACGGGAGAATGAACTCTTTTACGAGTATAGCTGTATTGTTTTCTAGTTATCAGTCAGATTTATATGAAAAAGCTGAATATAACATTCTAAAATGGCAATAAAATACATTTTCCAGGTGGATATTCATGTTTTATTTAGTTTAAGAATCAATACAACAAATACACTACAAATCTCCAAGTATGTAAATCCATATTACCTAATACTGACACAAAGTCTTGTGTTTTCAGAATAGGCTTGGAAACTTGTCAAAGGTTCATACAATTTCATTTGTTTCTATCACAAATCCACCTGTTTTTTAATCATTTTCATAAATCAGTCGATATCAGCGGCCTGATCTGTGTGAACACATGGGAAATTACCTCACTTTATGTGCAGATTTGTCTTTTCATTTAGGAGAAATAAGATTTTAAGACACAGCGCTTGTTACTACCAAGCAGTCTAAGCACTTTGTCTGTTATTAACAACAGTAGGTAGTAAGGTGAAAAATCCTTCTTAATGCTGAAAATTCAGAACATGATTTACTAGACTATTAAAGTGAGGCAATTGAGGAACACGCTGTGTGCTGTGTGTTGTATTTGAGTCATGCACTGCCGTGGTAATCCTTTACTAGAATAAAATAACACTGGAGACATATGAAAGAAGATATTTGTAGGGCCGGATTGTTATCAGTTGCTGCAAGACGTGTTTGCAGCTAGTCTAAATGAAGTTCTTTCATTACGTATTATGGGAAATTTGACACGCCACCAGTTCAGTTAAAAACAATTCTAATGACACAAAATGTTTTATTCAATCATGCATCTTTGCACTAGACACAACCCATATTGTTTAAACTTCTGGTGAGAAGAAATACCAAGGCCACGTCCCACCTGTGTAAAGGAACAGCACAGAGACCAACCATCATCCCATCATTATTGGTCTGATGTCCTCCATCACACACTGGTTCTTTTTACTTATTAACAGATACAAGAGATATACTTCTAAACACCTCATTCTAAATTATATATATCAAAAATGTAGTTATGAACATCAGGTATTTATCAGTATGGCAGGAGTATACTTACCTTTCAGCACTATTTTTTTTTTCTCCTTTATAGAACTCGGTACTCAGTTGTCACCTTTCTATCTATTTTCTCAAGGTCAGAACATGATGGGTGGATGGCCAGACGTGGGATAGAGGTAATGAGTTTGGAATGGCATTTAGAGCAGTGAGAGGCTCGGGACTCACACCTGACTCATCACACTATGGATTCAGAAAGAATAGATAGTGTTAATGAAAATATATGGCTCAATCCTGTGTGGGTTCAGACTGACAGACAGGAGAAGAAATGAACTACTACTGGAGGCAACATTCTTTGCTCAAAAGAATGAACATATTAACAATTTTATTTCATATAAATCATCAAAATCTAATTCTTCTTGACTTAAGTAACAAATGTGTAACTGGGAACATGTAGTTTTAGTATTTGTAGTTTCACTGTAGCATTACTGTGCTGACTAATTTGAATAAGATTAAATATTAGCTGGTTACGAACAAGTCAGAAGACCAGCCGCATGTTGTTTGAGGCATTCTTTAGGACACCAATATTACATACTCATTACATACACATTCAAGAGCTGGTGTTTTCCACCGGGCTAACATGCTATAATAGAACCCTCCTGTTGGTTTGTCTGGCAGCAGATTGTTAGTTAAGCAAAGCCATTGTGTATGATAGAATGAGATGCAATTTCATCACATTTTGAAAATTATGTTCAGTGACGAGATCCATTGTCAAAACCATTCAAATATTTGTTTCATGTTTGTCATTTGTTTGTTTTTCTTGATCTGCAACTCTAGATGAACTGTACAAAACATGGTATGTTCGTAGACTTCACTTATAATCATAATGACAAAAACTGACATATGTTGATGTGCATTATTTGCCCATTGTTTATCAAGTTTTAAAGTGAAACGTGACTTGGTTGTTTGAGTGTTTTCTGATCTGCCACTTATGGTTAATATTTAAGCAACCAAAGAACTTGTTTAGAAAGGTTGGCTGGTTAAGTATTGGAAAAATAGGGCAGCGCTTTTGTGGTAAATCACGAAGATGTTCAGTCTTTATAAGTTGATGAGAGTGGCCTGAACATGTCATTGTTTTTGAGTCTCAGCGCAGGAACACAAAAAAAGACATTACAGTGAGTCTGATTGTCTCTTCTGGGGAAGAGAAACTGGCTCAGCCTGCATAAACAACTTATCATACCAACAAAACTATTTTCCCCCTTTTATGCATTCTACTCCAGCGTTTGCTCTTGTAAACGTCCCCTTATACCCCAGGGCATATATCTGCTCTCACAGGCCAGAGGAACAAGCGGAGAAACAATCATGTTTAGGCCATCCATGAATGACAGATACTTTTCAATTGTCCTGTCAGCAGCACGGGAGAGACCAATAGAAATGTTTTTCCAAGCCTTTCACTGCTCTCAATCTCAACGCCGCTCCACCATGAGAGGAGAAAATGCTTGTTTACCCAGAAACCAACTGGCCTCACTGATTGCCATCCCAACGGTAATGGCCAAGGATGAGGCAGATCAATAGCTATCTACACCCATTCCTAAAGCAATAACACTCAATAGGAAAACCCATTTACTTTTACTTACCTTTGCTTTATTTTGTTTTACCATAAGGACAGCTAGGTCTGATGAAGATGGGATTTGACTGGACGGGCAGTTGTGGTTATGTTTTTTTTTTTTGTTTGTTTTTTTTTTTACTGTATTGCTTTTTTTATTATAATTATTATTAAGATGTGGGTAACAATGAGTGCAATAACATAGACAAAACAGGTTGAGATGGTGAACTGTGAACTAAATTTATCAGAAAATGGCTGTAGTCATAATCAGACGAAGAAACTACCATCTCCATGTGTGTACGTGACAGATATTCCTTGTTTACTCATTTGACCTTGAAGCATGGACACTGGTCGAAAGCAGGGGCTTTAGCATTACAGCCAAGCAATGATTGCCGCCGTATAAGGATAATATAATTTATGGACCCAGGAACATATACAAACTCCCAGTCATTACCACAAAGAAGGTTTTTTTTTTTTTTTTTGTCTATTTTAAAAAAATACAGCTGACCACCAACAAATTTTGTCAGAAAGGTCACTCACATGCTACATTCGTATGTGTGTGTGACCGTTTTCGCCAGCACATGCATATGTGTGCTCTCACTTGGTGAAAGCAGGAAGTTTAATAAGAGTTTATGTGTTCTGCTGAACTTGCCTTAGAGCCAGTTCACAAATCCTCCTGCAGTCGGAACAGCCAGCTCTCCCAGGTGAACCGCTCTCAGATCAAATTATCTCCAGTTCTCTGACAGAGAGAAAAAAAAAAAAAAAAGGATAAAAAGTTGCTTTATTTGTTGAAAACATTTTTCATCACTCTATCATTCAATATTCACTTCAATATTGCTCTTCACCCCTGTATTGAACCACGGCCTTCCACACCTTTTGTCTTGCCAGAGTTTTCTCCTGATGCAAGGTGAATTACGTTTCTGTATCTTTTCCATTCTCTGGCTGTTGTTTGACTTGATCTACCAAACTAAACACCCGTTCTGGCTGCCCTCTGTATAACCTTGCATCTAACTCCAAAGACTTCCCCGAATCCTTAGCAAAGCTTCTGGGAATGATATTTCTTTACTTTGGCACACAGCTGACCTGCTGTAGATATTTCTTTTCATTTTTTTTTTTCTTTTCAAATGACGCCGTCACACTCGACGTGCACTACTGTGGACAATTTGTCAGACTAGCCTTGTCACTGTTGTGTCAGTATGAGACAGTTTCACCTCTATAAAGATGCTGCATCCTTGATATATATTCTATATATACTGTGTAAATAATATTCAGTTTAAGTCAAAACTAGGTTTTGTAATCTCTCCGTCTGGACATTTACTTAAGCGATATATTTCATCTGTTCTTGTTTGTTCCAGAAGCAAATGTTCAACGTACCTCAAATGACATATAGTGAAAAATATTGTCGGTGAGTAGGTTGGAGCTATAAAATTTCATACCTTTAAACCTTTAGCCCCATGTAGCACTAGAGTTCCCAGGGGTTTGCAGAGCTCAGTGTGTTGGCCAAGCAGACAGTCTATATCTACACAAGTATGTCACCAGCATAGTCTATTACTATAATACCATATTGAATTGGAGCGTATTATTTATTCAAATTATTATGTTCTAAAATACAATGGAAACTTTAATAGTCCATGGGCCAGGTGGACCTTTGACTGAGTTACTACATCCATGTTTTCAGCTCAGAAAATTAATGTTGGTTGGAAAATTGGCAATAAACATATTCCTGCTGCTACATTCACATCATCATCAAAAAAATAGATGTTTCTGCAGTTTACAGGTCACATTGAACCTACTGCAATATGCTGATTTATATTTAGTGTGAAAACTCAAGAGATATTGTCCGGTTTTGTGAGTAAAGATGATTGAAACATTATATAACTGATCACTCACATATGCTTACATAGCTATGAACACAGCACACAGTGTGGGGAGGTTTGCCAACTGTTTAATCCTGCTCGTTTTAAAATAGTTTGCTATGCAAGAACCAATCCATTTGGCTAATTGCTTGGGCAACGCTTCCTAGACTCTCTTGTTGCCAGAAAGTGATCAAGTGTCAACCATGTTTTGTAAGAATGAAATACTGTATATTAGTGTTATGATTTCTCAAACCACAGCTTCTCTTTCTACCTTAAATCCATATTTCCCATGGAAAAAGGAAGGAAAGAAAATGCAGCTAAGTGCCCAAAACAAATACTGAATATTAAAATATTTAAAATTTGACAAAGTCCATCTTCTACTTGCATTAGTCAGCACAGAAGTGATGATTTTGACAGAGCAGCTGCAGGTGGACATGAATTCAGTCCCTCACTGGGCTTTGCCCTAAAAGGTTAGGAACACTTGCAATTAATCATCCCATATCTGCACTGCAACGAGTATTGTTTCCAAATTTATCACAATGCCAGGCCTTTGCAGGCATCCGTGTCTCACATCATGTCATCCCACAGTAGGCATGGGACATGGGATGTCAGCTGTAAATTAGGTGGCACACAGTGACCCCACGCTGTTCCAGCTTTGGTTAATCCGTGGCAAGGCATGCAGAGGACACAGCAGGACACATTGATCCCTCTGACTTAGGTGCTCAAACACCATTTATGTAATTCATACTATACCTCAATTTGTGGATGCCATGAGTGTGCACTTTGGGGTGGTTGACTCTACAGCAAATCAGTTTAGAAATGCTAGACATGTTAATGCAAGGCTCCACTCAGGAAGTGTAGCTGCACTAGTGTCTTGCTGTAAGCTGTGTAGGAAATTTAACTTATACAAAACCTATTGGCTATATTAGCACAATGATCTATCAGCTGACAGTGTCTATGGTCCCACAGTGTGCACAGGTTTTTGACTGATCTAACCTGGTCTGGTCTAAAACACCAAAACACATTATATCATGATGGCCGTGTTGTCTTGTAAACAAATATTATCAATTTATTTGTTAAGCTTCTTGCATCTGCTTGAAATTCATAACAATTTAAGATTTTTTTTTTTTTTTTTTGTTAAATTTAAAAAACTCAGAGGGAGCACCCTTGTGGCCCAAGGGTTTAAGGTGCAGACCTTGAACTACAACGACACAGTTTGAG